>CM033395.1:29225480-30437147 GCA_019426215.1 Buddleja alternifolia
GTAAGACATACTTCAATATATATCTATTTGTCCATAACAAAGTTATATAATGAGGTCCCATTCAAAAGTGGGTTGGCATGCTCAGATATGACAACATTGCACACAATTATCAAACAACTTTTGGGATAGCGAGCAATGAGTTTGTTAAGAAAATAAGCAAGAGATGGAATAACACACACACACACACACACACAAATATTTTAAGTGTTTGTTGTAAAGACTATATATACCCATGGAACAATGGATAATCAATATTTCACAATTTGGAAATAGGTTGAGATCGAATATATATATAAAATGAAATGATTCTTTCAAAACCCTTAAATCTTTTTATATATGTGCACACACATATTTGTAGGACCAAGCACCTGCTGTTAATGGATATATATAATCGAAGAGCTAGCACTCCAAATGTCACGTTTCGGGCTAGGGTCATTGATCTCAACTGGTTAAAGAGTAGGATTTTAATTTGAAGTCCAGTAGAGCAACCACCTGTCTTGTGATACTGTTTGGCGTTATGATTGTATGACAACAAGAATGTGGGATATATATATATATATAGATGTGGCAGCTATTAGCCCAACAACTCGGGTCTCTATATATATAATTCAGTTTCTTAATTGTTTATTTATTTGTTATCTTAATCTTTGTTAAAAATTGAATAGAAATATTTTATTGAAGAATAATAAGAAGATTACAAATCACTATTGAAATAAAGCCACAAGAAAATAAGGGAAAAGGTTTACCTTAACTATTATAGAAAAGAAGAAAACTTAGTCTAATTACAACATGAAATAAGGGATTCAGGATGAAATCAGAATTGCATTAGCAATTGTTAATGAAGAAAAACAGAGCAAAATGGATCTTTGGAGAGAGAGAGTAATCTAAAGTAGTGAGAGAAAATTTTATCTGCAGTAATTTTTATGCTTGAACTAAGGCAAACACTTTGTAGCACCAACAATTCAGAAATTGCATAGAAGCCCTCCAAGAATTAACTCCAAATTGACTTCAAATAGTTCCACGGTGGACGGGCCAGATCGCGGGCCTGATGTATTGAACATGGATGGGCTCTTTATATTAAAACTTGTTGGATAGCCCAAAAGCTTGATATCTTCAACAATCTTTCAAATGAATTGGTAAGTAGTTTACTTAAGATAAGATAGAAAATGATTTTCTAATATAAATATAGAAGTAAGTGACAGATAATTGGGAAAAATGCATTTTTGGCCCGCAATTTAGGTCATATGTAATTTTGGTCCCATTATTATGGACCTCGCCAATTTACATTCTTTATCTAAAAACAAGTGCAGTTTTAGTCCCATGCTCCAATTCCCTTAAATACTATATTTGACGAAAATGCATGTACTACACACGTGTGTTCCATTAATTGGGGTTTGATTTGAAAATGAATTAACAAAATTTCAAATTCCAGCTAACAAAGGAGAGGAAAAACCGCTGAAAAAGCCATCCCTCTATGTTTGCTATTTATACATGAAATAAAAGGTAGGAAGGTGATGCAATTCTCCAACTAATGATAATTGATGATCTAATTATTGTATCCAACCGATTCTTTTGTGAATGCAGTCGATTATTGCTCTCCTTACCCAACAATCATAGGGAAGAAAATTTGTGGGTGTGAGGGGCTAGGATTTGGGGAGAACGAAATTTGAGGTTTCTTGTTAGACCATTCAAATAAATTGTTAATGTTCCCACCAAAACCCAATTTAACAGAGCACGTGAGAGGCACACGCATTTCCGTCAAATATTTAAAGGAAATGGGGCGTGGGATTAAAATTTGCCATTTTTTTTAGATAAAGGATGTAAATTAGTGAGTCCATAATATTGTGACCAAAATTGCAATATTCCCACTGATAATTAATATTAATAGTTCAAAAGTTACAAATATATATATATATATATATATATATATAATAATGATGGATGCATGATTACCATTAATAGAAAAATATCTAGATAAAAAAAAGTTGGTTTTGCTTATTTGAATTAAAATTAGATTATAAGCTAATTTACCCATAGTATGTTTTAAGACTTTTTGGATGAAATGAGGAATTACGTATATTTAAAATTTTCAGGAATAACATGAGGGTAGTTAGCGTAGTGATATCAAGTTTCACTATCATGTTGGAGGTCCTGTGTTTAATTCTAAGGTGTCACAAGTTATGACTGTTCTCTCCTTATTTAAAATCTTATAAAGTTTGTGTGACCGATGATTAAGAAACTATACGCCCAGATTTGCCAAATCAGGGTATCCACTTCGTCTAGAATTAAAAATAATAATTAAATAATATAAAGCTATAACATAAAAAAATTGAGTTTTTTTCAAACTAATCACGCATAGGTCTGTCAATGGGTAAGCTTTACCCAAATCCATACTCAAAACTTTGGGTTTGGGTTTGGGTCTGAGTTCTTTGAGTCTGAGTGACACATACCCATGGGCCTAGGCATAAACCTAGACCCACTTTGATTTTTTCTTTTCTATTTTTGTTATTATGCTTTGTAGTTCTAAGACAAATCTGATTATTTATTTTGGCATTATTATATTTTTATGTGTATTTTATAATTAAGAATTTTAATAAATATCTCAAATTATAATTCAAGAATTTTCTTTGGAAAAAACATAAGACATATTTTTTATTCTGTTTTAAACATACACACAGTTTAATAAAGTTTTAATCCAAAATATTACAAATTAAACAAAAAAGACAAACTATTTTCAATAAAAAATGCTAAGCATAGCGTGCGCGCACGCGCACACACACATATATTATAATCAAATTTAAATAGTAATATTTTAAATCAGATTTAATTTATCACCAAAAAAAAAAAAGATCTAATATACATATATATATATATATATTATAATATGTGTATATATATAGGGTATGGATCAAATACATCCCTATGCTTTAGGTAAGATATAAGACCCAATCTAGACCATTTAAACCATTTGATCCCAAGGTCCATAATTAAAGCCATTATTTCGGTTTTAATCTTTAAATTAATGATGATAGGGGCATTTTAGTCAATAGATCTAACAAACCCATGCAAATATCATGCTGGATCAAAATCAAATCTCACTTATTGAGCGCAAAACAGATTCTCTTTCTCTAATTGATTTTTTCTTTCCCATTAAAATTCGATCAGTTCACAGAACGCATTAATATATTTCACAAAATGTAAAATATTTACATTATTCATCATCAAATTCAATTAATTATCAAGCTCGATTCATCATCATCGTTAAACTCAATCCGATGGATGCAAGTAGAACGGCGATTTGATATCTACTGCAATACTTTGTGATTTCTCAACTTACTGTGTATTTACAGTAGATGTCAAACCCTCTTGACTTGCAGAATCATTGACCATGGCTGAAAGGAAAGAAAAAGAAAAAGACAGTGGAAGCTATGGTAGGAATCATTGACCATGTCATATTCGTAGTGTTGGTCGGCATTACATACATACATAATAGAAGAAGACATGGAGAGAAGAAAGGAAGAAGGGGAAAAAAACATCACAATTAGTGATTTTAAACCATTATACAGTAGCTTATAATACATTATACAGTAGCTTATAAACCATTATACAGTAACTACAACGGTGATATACAGTGTGTGATTAATCACATATAATTAGTGATTTCAAACCATTATACAGTATCTTATAAGCCATTATACAGTATGTTAGAACTCATTATACAATATGTTATAACATATTTATATAGTATGTAATTTAAGTAATTATAAATTCTTTAGATAATTAACTGAATTGAACACCAACAAATTCAAAGCCGCAGACGTAAGGGGGGTGATGGAAACTCGTAGCAAAACTTCTCATACAAGTAAATTGAGTAACTTCCAAAAACACTGCGTGCTCGGATACATATCAGCTTTGACATTATTAATTTGCTCATATATATCTCCATTTATACACTCTGTCATGTGCCACACCACAGGAACACACAAATCCTATCCCATGCATGCCAAAAAGTTTCTATAAATAAATGTCAATCTCCAACATATTAGTTTCTCAATTCGATATATATATATATATATATATATATACACTATATAACATGTTAAAAACATTTAATTATACAGTATGTTATAACACATTATACAGTATCTTATAACTCATTATACAGTATATGATAACACATTATACAGTGTGTGTTTATACATCATGCACACACTGTATGATGTCGAGGCTCTTCATTCTCTCGATGTTTTCTTTGATTCTTTGTGCTCGAGACTCCTCATACTCTCCATTGCCTATTATTGCTTTTTCTTCTTCTTGTTTGTTCTTGTCAGAGTTTTTGAGTCTTCCTCTGCTAGTAGTGCTCACCATTGCTGCTCTCTCTCTCTCTCTTTCTGTGTAATGCTCAAATATTTGATTTTTCAAATTTGTTTGCAAGGTAGAGAGAGAGAGAGAGAGAGAGTAATAAAAATGATGATGAATAACATAAATAAGGTAGATTTTAGGGGAGATTCTGTTCCCTTTTTTACTATTATACCCCTTATTCAATTGGAATCAATTTTTCAGCCTTTTTTTTTGCTTCTTTTTTGGACTGTTGGATTTAATGGATCCAATGGTGTAGATTGAGTCTTATATCTTATCTAACATAGGGTGTGTATTCGATCTTGACCCTATATATATATATACAGAAGTTACAAATATATATATATATATATAATGAAGGATGCATGATTACCATTAATAGAAAAATATCTAGATAAAAAAATGTTGGTTTGCTTATTTGAATTAAAATTAGACTATAAGCTAATTTACCCATAGTATGTTTTAAGGCTTTTTGGATGAAACGAGGAATTACGTATATTTAAAAAAATTTGGAATAACATGAGGATAGTTAGCCTAGTGATATCAAGTTTCACTATCATGTTGGAGGGCCTGCGTTCAATTCTAAGCTGTCACAAGTTATGATTGTTCTCTCTTTATTTAAAGTCTTATAGGGTTTGTGTGACCCATAATTAAGAAACTATACTCCCGAATTTGCCGGATCAGGATATCCCCTTTGTCTAGAATTAAAAATAATAATTGAATAATATAAAGGTATAACATAACAAAATTGAGTTTTTTTCAAACTAATCACGCATAGGTCTGTCAATGGGTAAGCTTTACCCAAATCCATACTCAAAACTTTGGGTTTGGGTTTGGGTCTGGGTTCTTTGAGTCTGAGTGACACATACCCATGGGTCTGGGCATAAAACCGGACCCACTTTGATTTTTTCTTTTCTATTTTTGTTATTATGTTTTGTAGTTCTAGGACAAATCTGATTATTTATTTTGGCATTATTATATTTTTATGTGTATTTTATAATTAAGAATTTTAATAAATATCTCAAATTATAATTCATGAATTTTTTTTGGAAACAACATAAGACATATTTTTATTCTGTTTTAGACATACACATAGTTTAATAAAGTTTTAATCCAAAATATTACATATTAAACAAAAAAGACAAACTATTTTCAATAAAAAATGCTAAGCATAGCGCACACACACACACATATATATTAAAATCAAATTTAATATATCACCAAAAAAAACATATATATTAAAATCAAATTTAATATATCACCAAAAAAAAAGATCTAATATACATATATATATATATTATAATATGTGTACATATATATATATATATATAATAAATTAGACTTAAATATTTACATAAAAATCAGATTAATATATCTATATATAACTATTAAAAAAAACAGATTCAATATACATGCATATATATAATATAATATATACATGCATATAATATATATATATATATATATTTATTTACATATCAAATCTAAAAAAATCAAGAATGGTGGAGGTAGGGGCGGCGGTGGCGTCGGAGTAACAGTGGAGGCAGCGCGGTTGCGGATGGTGGCAGCTATGGATGAGATGAAGAGGTGGGAATATGAATGGTTATAAGTAGTAAATATTAGGGTTTAGTGGAGATGAGGAGATATATAAATGAATTGTTTTGGGTTTGGGCATGGTTAAATGTTTTGGATTTGGGTTGGGTCTATGACCCAGACCCAAACCCAAAGTTTTGGAAGATTTAGGTTTAGACCAAACCTAGACCCAGACCCAAAGTTTTGGAAGATTTAGGTGTAGACCCAGATTCAAAGTTTTGGGCCTGGTAAAGCCTACCATGTGACAGGTCTGAGCATGCATACATGAGACAGTCTCCATACTTGAACTATACTCTCAATGTTTCTTTTTTTTTTTGTTGCCTATCACAGTATCCCGGACATTGCCGGACTAATCTGTTGGGTAACTTGGGTCGCACACCTGGCCTGGTGGGTGAGTCTCCCAACGGGGGTAACTGCATACACAAGGAATCTAACCCGAGACCTTGCTTAAGCGGAACCAAGCTGCTTATCACTTGGACCAACCCCGTTGGTCAATGTTTCTTTTTTAATGCTATACTACTTTACTCTTATTGGCTCATATTTATAAATCTTTCTTCTAACAAAAATAACATATTCCCTTTTTAATTCCCATCATTGGAAGTATATTGATAGCTTTGATCTTAAAATTAAAAGGGCCTTACCATAGGCAGCACCACCAAACACCTATACATGCAAAAATTATGTGATCAATTTGGTTAATCGCAAGATATATTTAATTTGTTTGTAGCGATATATGTGTGCAATTTAATTTCTTCTCTATTGTAAAACACATTTCTTGAGTGCTCCTGTGTGATGAAATAGGATCGTACTTAATTATTATTAAAGTGAGGTTAAATAAATAACAATCTTAAGAAGAAAAAAAAGTCCTAATTGATCATGGTTCAATTCAAATTCTTCTCTAAAGCACATAACTTGTATTTGAGTAATCCGGTGTATGAAATTTAAAATATAATACTTAATCATTTTTATGTGATTAAAATTAAATGAGTGTTTGCAAATATAACTGAATATAAAAAAATAATTATAAGCAGAAAATAATCAAAAGCGAAAACTGATCAGAAGTAGGTAGTATTTGCAAACATACGCAAAAAGTACAAAAGAGTTGCAGAAGATTATTTGCAAAAAATGATTAAACGTGATAAATAAATTCATTTAAATAATGAAAATACTATAATTAGTTTTAAGCAACTACCAATTTATAGATTAATATCAGTTCAATTAAGAAAATTAGATTCGTAATTTAGATTTACAAACACTTCCAAATAGATCAATTTAAATCATAAGCTCATAAATATTTATTTTAAAATTTTACAAACACTCTTTAAGTAACACACATTCATCTAATATTTGAGAGAAAAGAAAAGGGCCTAATGAGTAATGGTTTGATATCCTATAAATAGAGGAAATATTTAGTTATATTAATTTGCTCGCATGGTTGTGATTTGACTCTTTTCTAGGATATTAATTCTTGTATTTAAGTGTAGGCAATAGCAAATTAATACTCTCAAACTAGGATCAATTAGGCAATTTTCCTCTTAAAGGTCAAGCAAATGAGTGTTGTTTAGATTAAATTAAAAGATTATTTGGTATGATTATATACTTCTTTCCACAGGCAGAGCACCCAAGTTCAAAAATGTATATGCAGGGGACAATTGAGATGGGTGTTATGAAATAACCCCAAATATTATGAAATATATACAAATATTCTAAAGTAGAGAGACTAGAGAATTAAGAAGAGAATTCTTTCTTTGATTTTAGTGTATTTCTCAATACAATGGCAAAGCCTATTTATAGGCACAAAACAAGATCAAATATTGATTACAAAATGAGGTAATGGAATTGTAGGTGAATCCACTAAATGAGATATTGGAGTTGTAGGTGAATCCACTAAATTATGTATTGGAGTTATATGGACATCCACTTAATGAATTATTCATAAGACTCCCTCTTGGATGTCCATCACTTAAGAATATGCCTCGTTAAAACCTTATTAGGAAAAACCCTGTGGGATAAAAACCTAGTGAAGGAAAAAGAGTACATAATTATTTCAATACGCAATTAGATGCTGCCTCATTAAAAACCTTACCAGGAAAACCCAGTGGGAAAAACCTTGGTTAAGGGAAAAAGAGTGCAGCGCGTATTATCTCCCCCTCATGACAATATCAGTCAAGATCTTTAAGTTTACGCACACCAATATTGTAGACTAGCTTTTCAAATGTTGCTGTGGGAAGTGCCTTGGTGAACAAATCAGCAAGATTATCTCTGAAACGGATTTGTTGAACATTGATATCACCATTCTTCTGAAGATCGTGAGTGAAAAAGAACTTTGGTGAAATATGCATTGTTCTATCTCCTTTAATGTACCATTCTTTCAATTGTGCGATACATGCGGAATTATCTTCATATAAGATCGTCGGGATCATTTTTCCAGAAGATAAACCACAAGTCCCTCGAATATGTTTAATTATAGATCTTAACCAAACACATTCTCGACTCGCCTCGTGAATAGCTAAGATTCTGCATGATTAGATGATGTGGCCGATATGGTTTGTTTCATAGACCGCCATGAAATGGTTGTGCCACCACATGTAAATAAATAGCCTGTTTGTGAACGACCATTATGAGGATCAGACATATATCCAGCATCTGCCTATCCAACCAATTCGGACTTGGGTACATTTGAATAAAACAAGACCATATCGATTGTTCCTCTAAGGTAGCGGAGTACCTATTTAACCCCATTCCAATGCCTTCGTGTAGGAAAAGAACTATATCTTGCTAATAGATTAACAGCGAATGCTATATCAGGTCGAGTATGACAAGCAAGATACATTAGTGCACCGATTGCACTTAGATATGGTACTTCAGGACCAAGTAGTTCTTCATCACTTTCTCGAGGTCTAAAAGGATCTTTGTTCACATCTAGTGACCTTACGACCATCAGGGTGCTCAATGGATGTGATTTATCCATGTAGAAACGCTTTAGCACCTTTGATATATAAGCGTCTTGATATACAAAAATTCCGTTCTTTAAATATTCAATTCGTAGTCCAAGGAAAAATTTTGTTCTTCCAAGATCTTTCATCTCAAATTCTTTCTTTAAGCAATTAACATTTTTTGAAATCTCTTCAGGAGTTCCAACGATATTTAAATCGTCAACATAAACTATAATTATAACAAACTCATTTCCAGATCTTTTCATGAAAATACAAGGACAAATTTGATCATTCTTATATCCTTCCTTCAACAAATATTCACTGAGACAATTATACCACATTCATCCAGATTGTTTCAGTCCATACAATGACTTACTTAATTTAATTGAATAATGTTCTCGAGAACTTGATTTATATGCTTCAGGCATATTAAATCCTTCAGGGATTTTCATATATATATCATTATCAAGCGAGCCATACAAATAGGCTGTAATAACATCCATTAGACGCAAATCAAGTTTTTCATGCACTGCCAGACTTATTATATAACGAAAAGTAGTTGCATCCACCACAAGAGAATAAGTCTCCTCACAATCTATGCCAGGTCGTTGCGAAAACCCTTGGGCAACAAGACGTGCCTTATATCTTACAATTTCATTTTTCTCATTTCGTTTTCGCACAAATACCCATTTGTATCCTACTGGCTTTACATCTTCAGGTGTACGGACTACAGGTCCAAAACTTTTACATCTTCAGGTGTACGGGCTACAGATCCAAAAACTTTTACATCTTCAGGTGTACGGACTACAGGTCCAAAAACTTTTACATCTTCAGGTGTACGAACTACAGGTCCAAAAACTTTTCGTTGGTTCAAGCGAGTTTAACTCTGCCCTCATTGCGTCTTTCCATTTTGGACAATCATTTCTTTGTCGACATTCATTAACAGACTTTGGTTCTTGATCCTCATTATCATTCATCATATTTAGCGCTACATGTATGCAAATTTATCGTCAACATTGACTTCATTTCGATTCCATCGTTTCCCGTTCATAACATAATCTATTGAGATCTCATTATTTTCACAAGTTTCAGGTACCTGAGGTTCTTCTGGAACCGAAATATTAGTTATGACTGGGGACTCTTCTGGAGTTATTTTATCCTCGATTAGACCATCTTGATTCTTAGCTCCTTTTCTTTTTCGAGGATGACTATCTTTGGAACCGATAGGTCTACCACGCTTCAGGCGTGCAGTAGACTCATTACTTTGACCTTCAGGGACAACAATTCTTACTGGAGCATTAACAGCTGGTACATGTGACTTAGTCACTTTTTTTTTTAGGTCAGTAAATGCGTCTGGCAGTTGGTTAGCTAAACCTTGCAAGTGAATTATCTTTTGAACTTCCAGTTCACTTTGTTTTGTTCGAGGATCAAGATGATATAAAGATAATTCATTCCAACTAATTTTCTTTTCCAGCTGCTTATTTTCTCCCCCTAATGTTGGGAAATCTGATTCATCAAAATGACAATCAGCAAATCGAGCCGTAAATAAATCGCCAGTCAATGGCTCTAGATACTTTATTATCGATGGAGACTCGAATCCAACATATATTCCCAACTTCCTTTGAGGACCCATCTTAGTGCGTTGTGGTGGAGCAATTGGAACATATACCGCACATCCAAAAATTTTAGATGGGAAATATTTGGTTCCTGACCAAAAACCAAGTGTAATGGGGAGAATTTATGATAACTTGTTGGCTTTATGCGAATAAGTGCTGCTGCATGCAAAATAGCATGTCCCCAACAAGAAATAGGAAGTTTTGATCTCATAAGTAAAGGCCTTGCAATTAACTGCAGACGTTTAATAAACGATTCTGCTAGACCGTTTTGTGTATGAACATGTGCTACAGGATGTTCAACATCAATTCCAATAGACATACAATAGTCATTGAACGTTTTGGAAGTAAATTCACCCGTATTATCAAGGCGTATCTCTTAATAGGATAATCAGGAAAATGTGCTCGTAGTCTAATCAATTGAGCAAGCAATCTCGCAAACGCCAGGTTGCGAGTTGATAACAAAGATACATGTGACCATCTTGTTGATGCATCAATTAAAACCATAAAATATCTAAATGGTCCACACGACGGGTGTATTGGTCCACAAATATCGCCTTGAATACGTTCAAAAAACGTAAGAGATTCACTTCCTACTTTTGTTGTTGATGGTCGAATAATCAACTTTCCTTGTGAACAAGCAGCACATGAGAAATCATTCGATTGAAGAATCTGCTGGCTCTTCAATGGATGACCACATGAATTCTCAATTATCTTTCGCATCATAATTGATCGGGGATGACCCAACCGGTCATGCCAAACAACAAACTTATTTTGATTTGTAAACTTCTGGTTTACGATAACATATGTTTCAATAGTAGATATATGTGTGTAGTACAAACCGGAAGACAATACTGGCAACTTTTCCAATATACATTTGTTACCAGATATTGTATTAGTGATGTAAAGATACTCAATATTGCCATCACTTGTTGTCTCAATATGATATCCATTTCGGCGGATATCTTTGAAGTTTAGTAAATTTCTTTGAGACTTAGTAGAATATAAGGTTTCATCAATATAAAATTGTGTTCCTCCGGGTAATAATATATTAGCTCTGCTGGAGCCTTCAATTAATTTTGCACTACCCGATATAGTATTAACATTGGCTTCTTGCATTACTAAATAAGAGAAGTATTTTTTATTTTTGAGGATGGTGTGAGTTGTTGTACTATCAGCGAGACATATATTTTCATTATTGATGTTGTTGCTGATCGAGTAAATACTCATTCTTTATTGAAATATAAAAAGAAATAAATCAATATCAAACAATATTATTTAATATAAGAAACGATAATCTTATGAATAAATTCATTTATTGAACTTTAAAACAACATACTTAAATATTTATTTATAAATTACTAGAATTAAAACTTAACAAATTTGTTTTTGAACACTTTCATCTCCAATCAAGTGATCAATTTTTTCATTAGGATCATCAAAGAAATCAGCAACATCTAAATGAGTGTCATCAAAATCGGCCATGATCAGAATCGCCTTCTTCAAAAGCAAAATTTGTTTCTATTTTCTTTCTTTTACTTTTTAGCGATTCTTGGTAAAGGTCAACAAGATGCTTTGGTGTACGACAGGTACATGACCAATGACCTTTACCACCACAACGATAGCATAAATTTTTCACAAATTTGCTATTTTGGTCACTTTCATGTTTCTTTTCATTATTTTTCCACTTCTGGTGGAAAGATGTGTTCTTTGAATAACCACCACGATTTCCATAACCATATCCACGACCACGACCACGTCCACGTCCATGATTTCTTTAATGATTAAAATAGTTATGTGCTGCTACTTTCACTTCAGGGAATGTAGCAGAACTAGTTGGGCGGGACCCATGATTAAAATAATTATATATTGCTCAACACATTCACTTCAGGGAATGAAGTATAGTTATTTGCATATATGAATTTATATATTGCTCAACACATTCATTTCAGGGAATGGAGTATAGTTATTTGCATCAAGATGAATTTCAATATCTAACGCCCAAGAAAAATAATTTTTCCTCGTAATATCAAGACTCACAAAGTCAAGTTTTTTTCAAGATTCATCATATAATACTATTATCAAAGTATAAGATGAATAACATAACAATCATTCAACTTCTTAAAATATTTTCAACATGATAGGATTATTCAAAAGAATAATACTAATCAAATATATGCACATATATATACATATGTCTTCTTTCTAAACATCAAGAGAATTATTGCATATTTCTATTTTTGTTAAATATTGAAATATACATACCTTTTCTTTACCTTTTCTTCTTGCTTTGTTTTGAAAACCTTGTCCATCAATTTTCTTTACAAACTCATAATAACTCATAAAAATTCTCACTACATTTACATCATATGTTGAGTACCCCATGTATATCTTTTGCCAAATTTCAAAATGATTAACACCTTGAGATGGATCGTGCTGATAACGTGTTATGAAATAACCCCAAATATTATGAAATATATACAAATATTCTAAAGTAGAGAGACTAGAGAATTAAGAAGCGAATTCTTTCTTTGATTTTAGTGTATTTCTCAATACAATGGCAAAGCCTATTTATAGGCACAAAACAAGATCAAATATTGATTACAAAATGAGGTAATGGAATTGTAGGTGAATCCACTAAATGAGATATTGGAGTTGTAGGTGAATCCACTAAATGAGATGTTGGAGTTGTAGGTGAATCCACTAAATTATGTATTGGAGTTATATGGACATCCACTTAATGAATTATTCATAACAATGGGCTTGATGTTAGTAATTAACAAGAATTTCAAGAAACTTCTTGACATAAGGAATTTTAATGTGGTTCGACAAACTGCCTACATTCACGGATCAACACGAAATCTACAATTTTATTTTTCGGAGTCAATCATCAATTACAAAAGACAAAGAAACTTGATAGTCAAAGAAACTAAAATTTAATCTACAAAAGAAACATAATTCTATTCTTAGATAATTAGAAAAAACAATCATAATACAAGTCAATTACCAAAACCAAGCCAAAGCCACACAGGAAACACAATCGTACACCTTCAAGCTTCCAACTGTGGTCAAACCTCCGTTGACCTCGGTCGAACCCACTTTGACCGACATAAAACAAACTTTGACCATATCGGGATCCTTTTTTGGCTTCTCCCTTTGCTTCTTTGATTTCTCCCAATTTTTTGTATTAATTATTCTTCACAAACCTATAGCTCGAACCTCATATGAACAAATCAAAATTATCATGTTACTACAAGCTAATTGATCATGTTAATTACTTTCAAGGTGTCTTGGTGTTGGTTAAGACCAAAGGTACCGAGCTATTCCAAAGTTTTGAGAAAAATGAAAATGACTTCAAAATGCAGGATGAAAATAATTTTGGGATAAAATTATAAATACACATGAACTCTAGGCAAAAAGAACAAAAAAATTGTAAAAAATATGTGGAGTAAATGACATTAACGAATAATAAAAATACAATCCCAAAGTTCAACACAAGAATGAAAATGAATTTTACCCTGTTCTAACAATTATAATTTAACACCACAGGAATTTGTGTACCAAATTTTCAATTTCCTGATGAGAGTAGTTCCCCGATAGAAGCTTGGTTACACAATGCCTGATCAGATTAAAGGATAAGGGAATTATCCAGAAACAAAGCAGGAAGAAGAAGGAGACTAGAAATTGATTAATTCTTTTTCTGTCCCCCTCACTCACGCTACTGCCACAGTAAATAACATAACCCTAGAATTAAGGATCTGATGACACATGTCCTCATCACCTGTTACAACTCACAACACAAAAAAAGTTACTCAGCATATTCCTTTGGGCTAATAAATAAACTACTAGGTTAATTATTAAATAGCTAAGCATAGTCATAAAAACGAACTGGACGCTTGATTTCTCTCTTGGGCCTTTGCATTTTCTTCTCTTCACTTGATCCAATATCATTATCCAGCCCATCTGTATCATTCCCCCCCTCTTTTTTGTGAATAGTATTGACAAAAATAATTCTCAAACTATTATTCTTTCAAAAATATTGCTTATACTATTTCTAATGTGACATATATTGTCATGTGGCTGCAAACTTATTGAAATTTGTTATTTTTTCACGTACTTTATATGTTTATAATGATAACATTTTAAATATCTCAATTCCCTTCGAAATCATTAAGAGAAAAGGAATTATCAAATGAACGATTTCATGTTCTTCAGTAATATTAATATCATGAAGATATGATAGTATTCATAAATAAAAAATGATTTGAAAAGTATCATACGTTTCATTACTAAGCAAAATTGTACAATGATTTTAATTAATGTAACTCTAATATATCAATAGGGGTATCCTTGCAAAACAAATAGATTTAGGAAAAGCAAAAACTTAATTGCACTAGAAGTTTCTTATTTAATTGTTTCAGATGTTAAGTACTAGTATTAGCTTCTTTCAGAATATCTTCCTTGATGACTTGATCAGACGGCACACATAACCTCCCATTATATTGCATAACTCCCTCATCAGAAATTGAGAATTCTGTCCTTTTTCCTTCATCCATCTTTTTATTTATCTCAGATAAATACACATCACCTTTCTGAGCTTCAATGATTTTATCACGAAGTGCAGATTTCAACATCAAAGCTGGCAAAAAGCATACCTTCCCTTCGGGCACAATTTCAAGTTCCAATTTCTACAAATCTAGTAATAATGGCTTCTGTGTGATAAGGAGAGAAGACATGGACTTTCTACTCAGCGCATCAGCTACCACATTTGCTTTACTCGGATGATAGTTAATCACACAGTCATAATCTTTGACAAGTTCCAACCATCTCCGTTGTCTCATATTCAGCTCTTTTTGGGTAAAGAAGTACTTCAAACTTTTATAATCGGTGTAAATCTCACACTTTTCACCATACAAGCCATGCCTCCAAATTTTCAGGGTAAAGACAACAGCAGCAGTGCTTTTGTAATATGTTGGGAGTTCGTTTCCGAGTTAGCCACTTTCTAGGGGAGCGCAGTTTCAGAAGCTCAATGCGTAATCTCTTTAGTATTAATTTACAAAAAATATTGTATTAGCCTCAAGATAATCTTCTTTCACTCAATAAATATTACGTTAAACATGACAATTATCCAGAGTAAATGAAGCAACTGATGAATCCCCTTATTATTATTTTTTTTTGGCAAAATCCTCTTCATTTATAAGAAAATCCAAAAATATATGAGCGGGAACTTCATTTTATAAGCTACTAGAGGTCCGAGCACACTCACTACGTGTGCACACATGTATTATGTACGTTACTAATTTATTGAGAAATATGCACTTTTTAATGAAAAGTCATTTAAATTTATTAAGACAAACTCAATATGAAATTGGAACGTAAATTGTAATTATGTGTCAAATGAGGGACTATGAATGAAACACACAAATAATTTATTTATTTTTTTACCTTTTTACAAATCAAAAAACTTTATAACTACAAATATTAAATATATTTTAATTTACTTTAGTGTTCACAAAGAATATGAATTACACCCAAAACAATTTTACGTACACACCTTTGATCTTCATTGTCCTAACATAAATGCTTATTTAGAACCAAAATTTTGCTTTACTCTTATTTTATTTCACTCTAGACAATTCTTTTTTGTACTTTTGGTTGTAAGTTGGGAGTAAATGTTTTTTATACCCTGAAAAAGGAAAAGCAGAAGAGTAAGAATTTACCAACATTATAGGAAAATATTGTCAAAAAACTATTGTTAAAACTTCTGCCAAACAAGAACGAACAAGAATTTGAAGAACTCGAACAAACTGAAAATTGTAAAAACGAATAATTGAGGCGAGAGAATACTCTCTTTCCTTAACGCAAAATTGCCCCATTACAGGTGGTGCGGGTTTATGCAATAGCGTCCCAAGATACAACAATTAATTTCTGAATTACGAACTACTTCTAATTCAAAAACTCAAACGAACTCAAGAACAATTTGAACTTTTAGAGAGAAAATTTAGAGAAGATGAACTGCTTTTGATTTCGGTGTGAATATTCAGACTATGGAGGAGCCTATTTATAGGTTTCAAATTCAGACAAGGCATTAAAAAACGAAATGAATCTGCCATTAAAATTACATCTGTAACAACAGAAATAAATCTGTCTGTTATAGATTGGTGACTGTTTGATTTCTGAATTCAAACAGTCCTTCTAGAAGCAGGTTCAAAATTGAAAGAAAAAGTGGCCAACTTTTCCTTCAAAACACGTTTTATTAAAGCTTTTCAGCAATTTCAGTAGTTGGGTTTATGTTAGGGAAAATTCTGAGCCCAAATTCATTAAATAACATTTAATGAAATTTGGCCCAAAAAGATAATACATTTGAGCCCACAAGCCTAAACCAAAAACCCAAGCCAGGCCCACAGCCCATGACCTACGACCCACGGACCTCGGACCCGGACACCCGCTCCCGAGCCCAAGCTCGGCCCAGGCGGGCTGACGGACTGCTGCGGCAGCGCGTGCGCGAGTGTGGTGAAGCGGACCATGGCTAGGTCCTTTTCCCCTACTAAACCCACAAATGTGAGATGACCTAAAGGCCCAACCCTTTACCTCAAGGTAATTGTATATAAACCCATTCATCTTATGGTTTTAATACAATGTGCGATATCCACATTCAAACACCCCACTTTAACACTTAATTTCTCATTTGTTACTACTCCGAATCGAGAAATTCAAAATGCTAAACTTATCTACTCACGACGTAGATCGATATTATCCAATAATATTCCGTATCCCAAATATATACAATGTTTGAATTTCGTACGCAAAAGTGGTGTTCACACACTTTTCATACACAATATCCAACAATCCCCCACACGAATGAAATTAATGCAATGCGTGATCTCTAAAAGTTCAGTCGAAAGTTTACCACATCAGAAGAGGTAGTTTTTGGCTTTGAACATTTATTAGTGAAATATCATCCGATTTACTAGGCTACCTAATGAACACGATGTCTTGAATTGGTTAGCCGTTCATGTAAAACCAGACAATAATACTCACATGATAAATTCTCTGAGTTGTCTTAGTTCTCACTGTTGGGTCCATTTTGTCCATGGCCCCCCATTTTGGACTCATAAGTGTTTACATCAATGTTGAGGCAACCTACACCTCACACTTAAATAGGTGATTTCCTAATTAAGAGTGTCCTGCCATACTCCACTTCATTTTGACAGTATAGGAATCATTAAAAGCCCAGCTTAACCTATGCTACAATTTGCAGGTTGCACTTCTTTATCCTAAGCAATGGGTTTAGAGTTTATTAAACTCTTAAGTGCCTTATTGAATTTTCACAACTTAGTTGTCCCATTAAACCATGATCTTGGGATCTCCAGTCAACATGGTTAGGTTTGCATTGTGTCCATTCTTAATTTGTAGTCTTTAACCCCATTCCTCTTAATAGGCAGTATACTTGATCTCTAGGCAATCCTTTCGTCAAAGGACCTGTAATATTCTCCTTTGATTTCACATAATCAATGGAAATAATCTCCGTTAGAGATCAACTGCTTAATGATATTGTACCTACGACGAATATGTCTAGACTTACCATTATACATACTACTCTATGCCCTTCCAATTGCTGACATACTATCGTAATGAATTAAAATGGGAGGCACAGGATTTTCCCAACAGGGAATATCTTTTAAGAAATTTCATAGTCATTTAGCTTCTTCACTAGCTTTATCTAAAACTATGAATTCTGATTCCATTATGGAATGAGCTATGCAAGTTTGTTTAGAAGATTTCCACGACACCGCTTCTCCACCGACGGTAAATACATACCCACTCGTGGACTTAGAGTCGTTAGTGTCTGATATCCAATTAGTGTCACTGTATCCTTTGATTGCAGCTGGATGTCTTGAGTAGTGTAATCCATAACCTTTAGTATACTTTAAGTACTTAAGGACTCTAGTTAAGACATTCCAATGCTCTAAACTAGGATTACTAGTAAACCTACTCAACTTGCTCATAGAGTAAGCTAGATCAAGGCGGTACAGTTCATGTTATACATCAGACTCCCAATGAATCTTGCATATTCTAACTGTGATAAGGGCTCGTCATGGTTCTTACGTAGATGAACGCTCAAGTCCACTGGCATTTTGACTGTTGCACTATCGCCAGGAAGGAATTTTTCAAAAACCATCTCAATATAATGAGACTGCGATAAGACTAGTTCTTCAGATGTCCTTAAGATTTTAATCCCTAATATGACATCTGCCAACTCCATATCCTTCGTGTCAAAGTTCTTCTTTAACATTCCTTTAGTATTCATGATAATTTCATGATTACTACCCATAATCAACATATCGTCTACATATAGACATACCAGGACATAAATGTTATGTGTTTGTCTAACATACACGCACTTGTCACACTCATTGATTTTGAAACCATTTGACAACATCGTGTTATCAAATTTTTCATACCACTGCTTTGGCGCTTGTTTAAGTCCATATAATGACTTCAAAAGTTGACATTTTTTCTTCGCCTGTCCAGGAGCAACATACCCCTCGAGTTGTTCCATGTATATTTCTTCATCTAAATCACTGTTCAAAAACGTAGTTTTAACATCCATTTGATGTATCTCAAGGTTACGCAATGCGACAATATCGATGAGTAATCTTATGGAAGTTATTCTCGTTACCAGAGAATAAATGTCGAAGAAATCTAGGCCTTACGTTTGTCGGTATCCTTTGACTACCAAACGGGTCTTGTACTTTTCAATAGTTCCATTAGTTTTATACTTTCTTTTCAACCAATTCCCAAGTATGTTTGTGTATAATAGACTCGATTTCACTATTGATAGCCTCTTTCCAGAGTTGAGCATCTGGACAAAACAAAGCTTCCTTAATCGTCCTTGGTTCCCCTTCTAACGTGTATGACACAAAAATTGGGACTATATGATTTTGGAACTCTTGTCCTTTTACTATGACGTAGTTCTTAATCCCCAGGATTAGAACTTCTTGCAGAAGTATCATGCGTTCTTTTAAGAGGACCTTGTTCATTTCTTTCCTTACTTGGAAAGATACCCTAAAAAAATGAAGCACTTCTAGATTCCATGATAGTACCTTCAAGAATCTCCGAGATTTTTGACTTATGTACCAAAAATCGATAGACGCTACTGTTATGTGCATAACTAATGAATATGCAATCAATAGATTTAGGCCCTATTTTTACTTGTTTGGGTTTGGGTACTTCTACCTTAGCCAAACAACCCAACACTTTGAAGTATTTGTATGAAGGCTTGTGACCTTTCTAAAGTTCGTACGGAGTCTAACTCCTACTTTTGTGGGGAATCTTGTTAAGGATATAATTGGCAGAGAGTATCGCCTCCCCCCACAAATTCTGAGGTAACCTAGAATTAGTTCGCAACACATTCATCATCTCCTTAAGAGTACTATTCTTGCGCTCCGTTGTTCCGTTTGACTGTGGTGAATATGGGGCCGTTGTTTGATTTATAATGCCTGAATTTGCACAAAATTCATCAAATGATGCTCCGTATTCGCCACCTCTATCACTACGGAAAGCCTTTATCCTTCTTCCAAGTTGATTCTCAACTTCTGTTTTGCAATGTGTAAAAGCCTCAAGCGCTTTGTCTTTACTTTTGAGTAAATACACATAACAATACTTTGTGCAATCATCTATGAATGTAGTGAAATACTTTTTCCCACCTCTACTTGCACAAACTTTAAGTCACAGTTGTCACAGAGAATAAGTTCTAGAGGTGCATTGTTTCTTTCCACAGAAGAAAACGTTTGTTTGACTAGTTTTGCTTCAACACATATTTTGCATTGGTATTCATTTTCAACTTTAAAAGTTGGTAATAAGTTCAAGTTAACTAGTCTTCGAATAGTATTATAATTTACGTGTCCTAGTCTAACATGCCACAAATTAGAATACTCAAGCAAATAAACAAAATTCTCAATACTTTTATTGCTACTAGTTTCAATTACAAGAGAGCGAATTATATTCATTACATTCATTTTGAAAAGACCCTGCTCAAGGTAACCTTTTCCTACATAAAATCCTCTCTTAGTTAAAGAAAACCTACCAGCCTCAAAGACTATCTTGAACCCATTCTGTATCAAAGCTGAACCAGAAAGGAGATTCTTGCAAATCTCCAGAACATGCTGAACTTCAGTCAATGTCAGCTCTTTGCCTGAAGTCATCTTCAGCAAAACTTTCCCCATTCCGACCACCGGAGACATGGCCGAGTTGCCCATAGACAGTCTTTATCCTTCAGTTGGGGTATAGGACGAGAAAGTCGCCCTATCTGAACAGATATGACGAGTATCTCCAGTGTCAATGAACCACTCCCTCGAGTTGTCCACCAAATTGGATTCGAACTCGACAACAGTAAGATCAAGATCAGTCAGATCGATTGGCACCTAATTATTTGATAGGTCATCGATCATCTCGTTGATGCCCTGGACATCATCAACAGCTAGGTGCACCTCATTTTGTACCTGGTTATTACCTTTGTTTTAGTTTTAACTAGAACCTTGCCTTTGAGACTTTTTTTCTCGGGCTCTTTGCAGTCTCTAGCTTAGTGACCAGGTTTGTCACAGGTGTGACAGCGGCCTCCTGACCTTAACTATCCTTTCCCAGCAGCTTTCTTCTTCTGGGAATTTTCTTGGAATTTTCCTTGGAATTTCTGCTTCCGATTAGAACTCTCCGGAACTTCAGCGATGTTTTCCATTGCATGCACAGAAGGTTTCTTGTCAGGGCCCCGATTGGCCTCCTCAATTCTAAGTTGGACACCCAAATCTTCAAGACTCATCTCCTTCCTCTTATGTTTCAGGAAGTTCTTGAAATCCTTCCACGAGCGTGGTAACTTCTCTATAATAGAAGCTACCTGGAAGGTTTCACTCAAAGCCATATTCTCCACATGAACTTCATGTATGATTATCTGAAGCTCTTGGACTTGGCTCGTTACGGACCTAGAGTCCACCATTTTGAAGTCTACGAACTTCGCGATCATGAACTTCTTCAGACTGGTGTCCTCAGTTCTATACTTCCTGTCCAGTGCCTCCCAAAGGTCTTTGGCAGTCTTCACTAATAGATATACGTTGTAAAGCGAATCATCTAATCCACTGAGTAAGTAATTCCTGCAAAGGAAATTACCTTTGATCCAGGCATCATATGCCGTCCTCATTTGATTATCAGTTGACTCAGCCGGGACATAGGGAACATCTTCCCTTAAGAACCTCACTAGTTTCAATGTAGTGAGGTAAAATAGGATCTTTTGCTGCCACCTCTTGAAGTCAGCCCCGCTGAACTTCGACTGCTTTTCAGCCTGAGCCAGTATAACAGGATTAACTGGTGGAACAAATGTAAACCAAAACTAGGGCTGGAAGTCGGACCAAAATCGAAACTAGGACCAGAACAAGAACCAGGATCGGAACTTGGACCGAAACTGGTACCTAAACTGGAACCAGGACCATAAACACCGGAACCAGTGCCAATAGCACCCAGGCTAAGTCCGAAGTCAAGGGTAGTGGCAGCATCATCACGGGCACCAACATTACCAAGATTCGCCATTTTCAAAAACTCGAATTAACAGAAATGAACAACAAAGAATTTTGCGCTAAGTTTGTTGTTAAAACTTCTGCCAAACAAGAACGAACAAGAACTTGAAGAACTCGAATAAACTGAAATCGTAAGAACGAATAATCAAGGTGAGCGAACACTCTATTTCCTTAACGCAAAATTGTCCCGCTACAGATGGTACGGGTTTATGCAATAGCGTCCCAAGATACAACGATTAATTTCTCTTACGAACCACTTCTAATTCAAAAACTCAAACGAACTCAAGAACATCTTGAACTTTTAGAGAGAAAATTTAGAGAAGATGAAATGCTTTTAATTTCGGTGTGAATATTGAGACTATAGAGAAGACTATTTATAGACTTCAAATTCAAACAAGGCATTAAAAAATGAAATGAATCTGCCATTAAAATTACATCTGTAACAGCAGAAATAACTGTCCTTCTAGAAGCAGGTTCAAAATTGATAGAAAAAGTGACCAACTTTTCCTTCAAAACACATTTCATTAAAGCCTTTCAGCAATTTCAGTAGTTGGATTTACGTTAGGAAAAATTCTGAACCCAAATTAATTAAATAACATTTAATTAAATTTGGCCAAAAAGATAATACATTTGAGCCCAAAAGCCCAACCCACACAACCCACAAGCCCAAGCCCAGACCCATGGCCCACAATCGACAGACCTCGGACCCGGATCCAGTCCCGAGCCTGAGCCCGAGCCCGAGCCCGGTCAGGGCTGATGGGAGGCGGCGGCGGCGGTGATCGCGCGCGCTTGTGTGGTAAAACGGACCATGGCTAGGTCCGTTCCCCCTACAAAACCCCCAAAGGTGAGAAGACCCAAAGGGTCAACCCTTTACCTCAATGTAATTGTATATAAACCCATTCATCTTATGGTTTTAATACAATGTGGGATATCCACATTCAAACACCCCACTTTAACACTTAATTTCTCATTCGTTTCTACTCCGAATCGAGAAATTCGAAATGCTAAACTTATCTACTCACGGCGTAGATTAATATTATCCAATAATATTTTGTATAGCGGATATGTACGGTGTTCGAATTTTGTACACAAAAGTGGTGTTCACACACTTTTTATACACACAATATCCAACAAAAACAATAAATATTAACTTAAACCTCATACTCAAGATCAGAGGTTAGTTGCTAAAAAGAAATTTTCATAGCCTTGTTGCACAAAGAATAGAAAAGAACGAACAAAATTTTCAATAATTAAAAGAAACAAAAAAGAAGCAAATATACTGATGAAAAGTAGATAGGTGCTTGTATTTGATAATTGATTAGAGCTTCTTGAAACTGATCGACCGTAGATAAAATTTGAGAAACCAACATGCTTCAAATCTTCTTTGATTTTTCTTCTCTTTTCCGTGTTTAGATGTTCATAATGCATACCTACAATTGAGACTTGAAATGAGAAAATAATGAATCAAGCCAGCAAAGATGATTTCAATAATGTGAAAAAACCAAGAGAAGGGATTAACAAAAGATGCAAGAAAATAGGGTGCATTCCTTCTTCTTCTTCTACTTCTTTTTCTACTAAGCAGAAATCACATTCAACAAAGATATGGCATGGGCTGTAGTCATAATGCTGGTTGAGCAGAAATCACATTCCACAAAGATATGGCATGGGCTGTAGTCATAATGCTGGTTGTCAACGCCATATTCAAGTTCCAAAGAGAATCCTAAAAGGGCTAGAAAGCTAAGAAGAAACAGATAAGAAAATTATGATTGAGTCGAAGAAGGCAGAAGTTTTCCTTTGAGAAAAACTCATATGTTTTATGAATGAAATTGTAGCCATGATGCTGGTTGTCAACGCTATATCAAGTAGACTATAAGTGGATAACATCCAAAATCTTTTAGAGCCCATATCTCAATCTTCAAAAGAGAGAGTTAAGAATGAATGTAAAACATCAAGGGAGTTTGTTTAAGATCACAATTAATACATGAAAATGAGAACCGAACATGTGCTTGTGCACGGTTTTTGGCTAATCTATTAAGGTACACTTTGACGGTGATGTCTTCGTGTCTAATTGGTCTTTGTAAACTTTTGAATATTTCACATCGGCAGAAAAGTAACGGAATCCATTTGCCATATTATTGATTTTTTCAATAGTATAATTTGTTGTTTCTGCAAAAAATTAGTTTGAATTAAATTTTAAATATTAATAAGTGAAATACATTAACAACAAACTAAACTATATATAAATTTCTTACATAGGAATAATTTTGGAACCAGAAGCTCCAACAACATTCTTCTTGGACTTGGACTTATGATGTTAGGGTGCCATGATTCTGTCACAATTAAAAATAGGTAATGTGTACAAAGTATTAAATAATGAATTATTTTATAAATATCTTGGTTGTTGTTCGTCAGTTGGGTTTATTTAAGAATTAACTATTATTCTCGTGTCTTGAGGTTTATCAAATCCCTAGATTTTAAATTGATTTGATATTATTCTAACTATTATCAATATCTAGTCAGTAAATATACAAGAAAGATGTCAATTTAATCAATAACACTAATTGCATCTATAGCGTCCTCGATTATATCAAAGATATCATACATGATCCTTTTTCATTCTTCATTGTTGGATCGCATAAATAATTTTTTATGATATTTATGTGGCTATTATTTGAACCAATATGATCGGAATCTCAAAATCCATATACAACTTATTTATGCAAATAAATCAATCATCAAAGAGAACAACATAGTTTTTGATATTATGCCCAACAATTTTGTTCGTTGTATACTTAATCATCATCACCCGTTGTAAATTATTTGTCACAAACTTCATCAACAAACATAGTTGTTCATCTACACATATTCCTATCAAGTGGACTAGGAGTGGTTAACATTCAAAATATTTTAGGGCATGTATCTCATTCTTCAAAAGGCAAAGTCAAGAATGAAATATAAGACATCAACGGAGTTTGTGCAATATAACAATTAATACATGAAAATCAGAACCAAACATATGCTTGTGAACGATTTTTGGCTCATCTGTTAAGGTACACTTTGAGGGTGATGTCCATTGTGTCTAATTGGCCTTTGTAAACTTTTGAATATTTCACCTTGGTAGAAAAGTAACGAAATCCATTTGTCATTTTATTGATTTTCAATAGTATATTTTTCTGGTTCCTGCACAAAATTAGTTTGAATCAAATTTTAAAGATTAATAAGTAAAATACATTAACAACCAAGTAAACTATATCTAAATTTCTTACATAGAAATAATTTTGGAGTCTGAAGCTCCAACAACATTCTTCTTGGACTTGGAGTTATGATCTTAGGTTGCCATGATTTTGTCACAATTAATAATAGGTAATGTATACAAAATATTAAATAATGGATTATTTTATAATTCTCTTGGTTGTTGTTCGTAAGTTGGGTTCATCTAAGAACTAACTATTCTTCTCATGTCTTGAGATTTCTCAAAGCCCTAATCTTTAAATTGATTTAACATTATTCTAATTATTATCAATATCTAGTCAATAAATAAAAATACAAGAAAAATGAGAATTTAAACAATTACAGTAATTGCATCTATAGTGTTCTCTATTATATCAAAGATATCATACATGATTCTTTTTCCTTCTTCATTGTTGGATTATTCACATAAATAATTTTTTATGATATTATGTTGCTATCATTTGAACTAATGTGACCAAAATCTCAAAATCCTTATACAACTTATTTAAAAAAATAAAGCAATCATTAGAAAGAACTACGTAGTTATTGATATTAAGCCTAACAATTTTGTTAGTTGTATGCCTTATCCTCATCACCATTTTTAAATTTTTTGGCACGAACTTCATCACCAAACATAGTTGTTCATCTACACATGTTCCTATCAAGTGGACTATGAGTGGATAACAAACAAAATCTTTTAGAACCTGTATATTATTCTTCAAAAGGGAAAGCCAAGAATGACATGTAAGACATCAACAAAGTTTGTTCAAGATAACAATAAATACATGAAATGAGAACCCAACATGTGCTTGTGCATGATTTTTGGCTGATCTATTAAGGTATATTTTGACGGTGATGCCCTTCGTGTCTAATTGGCCTTTGTAAAGTTTTGAATATTTCACATCGGCAAAAAACCAACGAAATCCATTTGTCATATTATTGATTTTTTTCAATAGTATATTTTGTCAGTTCCTCTACAAGATTAGTTTGAATCAAATTTTAAATATTAATAAGTGAAATACATTAGCAACAAAGTAAACAGTATCTAAATTTGTTACATGAGAATAATTTTGGAGCCAGAAGCTCCAACAACATTCTTCTTGGATTTGGACACATGATCTTAGGCTACCATGATTTTGTCACAATTAAAAATAGAATGTGTACAAAGTATTAAATAATGAATTATTTTATAATCATCTTGGATGTTGTTCGTAAGTTGGGTTCATTTAAAAACTAACTATTCTTCTTGTGTCTTGAGGTTTCGAAAAGCACTAGACTATAAATTGATTTGACATTATTCTAACTATTATCATTTCTGCCACCCACCAGACTCGCCTTGCTTTGATTGCAACACCTTCACTTTATACATCAAATATCAAGGTCTCACCAGACTCGCCCTTTGCTTTGATTACCACACTTTCCTTGAATACATCAAATATCAAGGCCCTATTCAGAAGAATTTCACACATTCTTTTAAGAATTTCATTTAGGCTAGTGAGTTCATTGAGGAATATTATTTCTGCCATTGGACTCGCCCTTTTCTCTAATTGCAACACCTTCGCTGAATACATCAAATATCAAGGATGTCTAAAAGAGGAAGTGTTGCCTCTGTTGCACAATTTTTGAAGAATCTGAAAAATGCTAGAGATTTGGAGGAAAATCTCGTTTGTAAAATTTTGTCTGAGCGTGAAGTTGAGATTGGAGTTTCTAAGGATACCAGCAAGGATAAGATGGAGATCCAAGTCGAAGAGGAGACACAAATCCATCAAAGATGAAAAATAACTTGGGAAGCTATTGATGGAAGCCTCAATCAAAACGACAAAAATGGGTTTGCCCTCATCCACCATCTAAAACTTTCCTAAAAGTTACTGGGAGGTATTGGTTGGGAGCACGGTAGTAGAGGTTGGAAGCTACTTGTTGAATGTAGCTTCCAATGTGAAGGCCGGCACGTTTGAGGACGCTCTTACAAATGCCAAAGAAAGGCATCTCGGGAATTTTGAGATTGAAGAGACAAAATTGAGGAAAGACATTCGAAATCTATTTGATTTGCTCAATAGTGAATTGAAATTATTAAATTCTTCTAATTTGTCCCATGGTGGAAAGGTTGGTCAGGCTGGTGAGGTTGAGGGTTCCAATGTTGGTGAGAATGGTGGTGAGGTTGAGGGTTCCAATGTTGGTGAGAATGGTGGTGAGGTTGAGGGTTCAAGTGTTAGCGACTATGACAGTGAGTAAGGCTCGTTTACTTTTTTTAGTTTAAGATGTAGTACAATATTTTATTTTATGATGTAGTTAAATATTTTATTTAAAAAAAATCTCAAAATCCTTATACAACTTATTTAAGAAAATAAAGCAATCATGAAAGAGAACTACGTAGTTTTTAATATTAAGCCCAACATTTTTGTTAGTTGTATACCTCATTCACATCACCAGTTTTAAATAGTTTGACACGAACTTCATCACCAAACATAGTTGCTAATCTACACATATTCCTATCAAGTGGACTATGATTGGGTAACATCCAAAAGCTTTTAGAGCCCGTATCTCATTTTTCAGAAGAGAAAGTCAAAAATGAAATGTAAGACATCAACAAAGTTTGTTCAAGATAACAATTAATAAATAAAAATTAGAACAAAACATGTGCTTGTACATGGTTTATGGCAGATCTATTAAGATACACTTTTACGGTGATGTCCTTTGTGTCTAATTGGCCTTTGTAACCTTTTGAATATTTCGCCTTGGCAAAAAAGTAACGAAATTCATTTGTCATATTATTGATTTTTTCAATAGTATATCTCACCCGTACCTGCACAAAATTAATTTGAATCAAATTTTAAAGATTAATAAATGAAATAAATTAACAACAAAGTAAACTATATCTAATGTTCTTACATGAGAGTAATTTTGGAGCTTGAAGCTCCAACAACATTCTTTTTGGACTTGGACTTGTGATCTTAGGGTACCATGATTCTGTCACAATTAAAAATAGGTAATATGTACAAAGTATTAAATAATGAATTATTTTATAACTATCTTGGTTGTTGTTCGTAAGTTAGGTTCAACTAAAAACTAATTATTCTTCTCGTGTCTTGAGGTTTCTGAAAGCCTTAAACTTAAAATTGATTTGACATTATTCTAACTATTATCAATATCTAGTCAATAACTACTAATACAAGAATAACAACAATTTAAACAATTACAATAGTTGCACCTATAGTGTTCTCTATTATATCAAAGATATCATGCATGATTCTTTTTCCTTTTTCATTGTTGGATTATTCACTTGAATAATTTTTTATGATATTTATGCTGCTATTATTTGAACTAATGTTACCGGAATCTCAAAATCCTTATACAACTTATTTAAGAAAATAAAGCAATCATCAAATAGAACCACGTAGTTGTTGATATTAAGCCCAACAATTTTGTTAGTTGTATGCTCATCCGTATCACCAGTTTTAAATTGTTTGGCACGAACTTCAACACCAAACATAGTTGTTCATCTACACATGTTCCTATCAAGTGGACTATGAGTGGATAACATATAAAATCTTTTAGAACCTGTATATTATTCTTCAAAAAGGAAAGTTAAGAAATAAAATGTAAGACATCAACAAAGTTAGTTCAAGATAACAATTAATACACAAGCATCACTTAAAATTAAAACTATATGAATACAAATCAAACAAAATAATTGGAAGGAACATCAAACAACTGTAAATATTGTCCTAATCATAAAGAAAATACAAAATATATGAACACAAATAAAACAATAATACTGTCATTGATATGATCTTTGTGAAAGAAACATCAAACATCCGTAAAAGCTATTAAGAGCAAAATCATTTTTCAGCCTGTAATAATGCATTTCATAATGATCTCTGTGAAAGTAAAATTCAAACAACCGTAAAAGGTGTTAGCCTTATCCATATGTTTGTTGAAAATATCCTAAGAGCTTAACAGAATATATATTTTCAACAAACATATTATACACTAAATGGAACACGAAACAACTAATATAATATAGGTTCATCATGTGCATGTGCCAAAGTAACAAAATCAACAAAAAATTAAATAGCACATTGCTGACATGGAACATATCCATGGTCATGTTTTATAAATTGTTGCCATGTGTGAGGAAGGTCGTCTTCGTGATACTTATCGCACCATATGAAGCTTTTCTCGTGATCGAGCCAGAAAGGGCACATGTAGAAATACTTTTGTCACTACATTATTCCTGTATATTGATGAATCTGACCAAGAACACTCCATAGACGTGTCAGCGGATTGCTTCAGACGCTTTTGTTATTCCTACGAGAATAGAGACCGGACAATTGAATTTTCCGTCATTGTTCAGGTACGTTTTCGTTCGATGTCTATATTTCCAAGTTGTGAGCAAGTGGCAATTGCATATCAAATGATTGAAAAAAGACCGATTAGAGAATCACAATTAGAAGTCAATGTGAAGAAAACATTGAAAGTTTAGTCAATGAAATGAACGTCAACTTTACTATCAAAGGTAATGCCCAATGGAGGGCCTGCTGCGATTATTTCTTTAAGAAACGAAAACTTGTTAAAGAATCGCTTGATATTGTGAATCTTTTGGTACATTACTATAGAAAAATCAAAAAATTCTGTCTTGGTCCCGATGAGCTTCTTGAGGACAAGTCTTTTCTCTTAAAAATCACAAAGGTTGTCTATTTTCCAGAGCCCATTTTTTGGAATTGGAAAAACTGGGTTGAGAAGAACTCAGTTGCTTATTATGATTTGGTAATAAAGGAGCCAAAAAGCCTGATGTTCTTCCGAAGGGAGGCACTGTTAGTACTCGAAAACATGCAAAAAGACTACATGAGTTTCGATGATTGGGTGAAGGAGAGTTGCTCTATATGTTTAGAGGATTTATGTGGTGATGACTCCAATTTGAGGTTCATAATACTTTCTTGCAATCATGTCTACAATGAAGGGTGTATTATCAAATGGCTTTGGAAGAATGACACATGTGCATATTGTAGGGCATAAATACCCGAGATACAGTAGAGATATATACAAAACTATATTGGGCTCCAGCTCTATCCGCCATACAAAAATGGGAAGAAAACATGTGTGCAGATGTTTTGGCAAAAGCAGTGCATGAGATTGATGTCCCAGAAGGGATGAGTAGTTTAATTGCAGCAGAGATGTAATCTATGTTGTTTTGTTGTTCACCAAAAAAAAAATATTGGACTCCGACTCTACATGTATATGGGCCAAGTATTATATGACTAATATGTATGTACTAACAACTGTGATCAAGAATTGTTTTTGCTTATTCTCCTTTTCTGTTGGTGTATTATTTGTGGCTAGATACAAATTAGACGTTGCAAATAGGTTACATGATTCAAGTAATTGCGTACTTATTGAAATAGATTATGCCCATATAATATAATTCTGGTATGTCTGTATATATAATTCTTGCATTTGTTGAATAATAATTCTACTCTTATTACTGCGGTATATATTGATACTTCCTTCGTGATAATTATGATTTTACAGTCTAATAATGTGTCCTCAATGGCTTTGGGGGTGGATTTGGTGGTAGTGGTGTTATTGGGCCGATGACTGGGGATGTTTTCAGTGGTAAGTTCACTTGGAAAGTGCATAACTTTTAGTTTGTTATGTGTAAATTTTAGTTTGTTCTCTTGGTACTATAGAAAATGATTAGCCGTGTTTCTCCAGGAGGAAGGCAGAAGTTTAACTTGTGTATTAGCGTTTATCAGAGCATGGAGAATGGTGTGGAATGGAAAATGTAGTACCAACGCTTTTTGAATTTCAAAGAATCTATCCGTCCCAAAGAGTACTATCGTATTGGTGTTGTTTGTTGATTATTATACAATCAAATTCAATAAGATTCAAAAGATTTGACACCTGATATTCAACTTGAAAAATAGAGGAATCAGAGGTGGGATAATCCGATGATGGAATTTGAAATTCTTCTCTTATCATTGTTTTCCATACATAGATGTGACATTATTTTGATGGCATTCACTATTTTCTTGTTTCCATCCATTCTCTATATACAATTTTGTTTTTTACTAGTATTATACTATTTCACCTGCATGTGCATGGTGAATAGGGTTGCTTCACTTATGTTGTTATTAGATAGACTAAACAATACTCCATGAACAATTGATTTCTTTGGGTAAGGGATTGACAGACAAAAGAGGAAGAATATATGCAGGTAAAGATCCCAGGTCCAAAACTTAGCATGGATCTAGGGTCGGTAGTTCTTCCTCAGGTGGAGGAAATAGAAGGAACAGGGGAATGAGGTCTACAATGGGAAAAAGGGAATCAAAATCTTATTGCATTATACAGGAGAAATTTTTTGCTTTGCAAAGTTCAAGGTAAGAAATAAGCAAAACTTTTAGGGGGTAGCTAACATAGATAGTGATTTCGTTGAATGAGGTTTCGCATAGCTTCTCCAAAATTTATATAACATACCCAATATACATCTAAAGGAAGATTTTATGTTTAGTGGCAGATTTCTTTCCTTTTTCTCGAATTTGATGCTTTGATTCGGGAATTGTGAATGAGGTCATCAGAGAAATAAGTAATAAATTTATAGATTGGTAGTGTAATTCTACCACTTCAATTAATAAACCTTTTGTATAAAATTAATTTCTTAACCTTAGCCTTAGTATTCAAAGAGTAATACCTAATTGAAATAGGGGCTGCTTTGGGATGCCATCATAAATCAGTTCCTAGGATGAGAGGGAAATTATTTCCATTCTAATACAATATTTTGTTTACAATATTTTGTTTATGCTTGCAAGTTATTAACTTGCTTTGCTTGTACAAACACTTCTTTATATTAAACTCAAGAATCTACTGTATTTTTATTGATTGCATCAATGTAATTTCATAGTTTTTTGGTCTATTCTTAACTATGTATGTGCTTAACTTGCAAATATTTTTTCCGCAACTCGTTAGTCATTTTATGATCATTTTAAATTGGTCTAATAAGTGATGCTCGTTTACCATCTCACAAAGGTTATGACCACATTGCCATTATCCTCAAGTCATAACTGGATGAGATGACGATTAAAAAGATTTGTGAGCTCGGTATATTCATCTCTCTTTGATTTTATCTGTTTCAATCAATTTTGAAACCTTTATGAGTAGAGGCAGAGGTAATTCTTAATATCTAAAATATTTTTATTTATTTTATTTCTTTACTTATTAATTGCACACTTTGTTATGGAGTATAAGAAATCCATTATCGAATATAGTTCATCACTTGGTTCTCATTATATGATGAACTTTTACTGGTTTTGTTGCTTATGTATCCATGTATATATCTATATATATGTCACTTGACAAGACAGTGCTTGCAATACCAAATCACAAATCATGGCAATTGCTTTTAACAACTTGGCTCACTTTGTTCTACCTCTTCTTACCCTTTCCACTAAAAGTTATCACACTCCTAAAGCAATTCAAAAGAATGAAATTTCTTTGGTGAAAAAAGACACCGCTCACTGGTTCGATGTTCGGAAGTTGGAGGGGCTTCGGACTTTCAGTAAAACTAGACATGCTTGTTTTGCATATGATTATGGTAATATTTAACTATGGAACACTTGTGTTGCTCCCTCGATTAAAATCCATTCAAAGGTTCGATTAACAATTAAATCAAACTCAAATATAAAATTTAAAGCACGATGACAATTCAAATTTTTTTGAATAATACCTTATCCGGCTCAATTGAATTCCTTCATAAACCTACTGGATTCTTATAATTACCATAATTTTTACTAAGGCATTTTTATTTATTTTATTACTGATTATAATTTTAAGGTTAAATAATGAAAAAGTGGCATAATTATAGCTCTTTGGCCAACTGAACCTTAAAAAGAATAAACAAGTACTAGGTCTAAAATATAGGAAACACTTTGGTCTAATTTTTTGCTATAAATAATTACTTTCTTTGACCCGCAACAAGAAGTAATTAAGTATTTATTTCTAGATAGTCCTTTCATTCATAGTGTTCTACAGTTTGGCATTGGTTCTTATGAAAACAACTCTAATTATTTCATACCTCCCAAATTTTCATTTTAATTATTCTATTACAAAATTATGTTTCATTTTTTTTTAAGCCACACATGCGCTCAAGTGTATATAATCCATATAAAATTTGAATTTGAGAAAATATTTTATCCACAATGAGCATATGTGAAGCAAATTATAACATGACAAAATATTCCGTAACAGATCTTCGTATTGTCCAATTTTACTAAGCCGCAATAGAATTGCAATTAATTCACTCAAAATTATTTAATCGACTAATACTATAAGTATCCCGCTATGATTCGTGATGTTCAACATTTTTCTCCTATATATTTTATTTTGTTTGTTTCTTTAAATTGTATTTTATTTTAGATGGCATCTAACGGACTTAAATTAGTAACAAGGATAATAATTGATGGATTAACGATGCATAATGATCCACAGATCAAAATTAAGGAGGCTATTACAGTTAGAAGGCCAAGTCAATAGATCAAAATTAGTAACAAGGATAATAATCGATGGATTAATGATGCATAATGATCCGCAGATCAAAATTAAGGGGCCCATAAAATTATGACAAAACTGCCAATTTAGTCATATAGCTTTGTGCCATTGACAATTTTAGTCCTCCACATTTCTCAATTTGGCAATTTGAGGCCAATTTTCACCGGAATTGACTAAATCAGCCGGAAATTAACACGTGCAGTGCACGTGACCCCTTTAAATTGGGGATTTTCAATTTTCTGGCCAATTAATCTGATGTGGATGCTTGACTAGGATAAAGTGCCACCTACACTGCCATGTGGACTAATTTTTTGGACATGGCAATATTAAACAAAATCTAAAATCCAATTAAAATAAAAAAGAGGGTTGCAGCGAATTCAGAATTCAACAAGAGTCTAATTTGAATGAACTTGAAAATGAAAATAGGGCAACTGAAAATGAGTCTGGGGCTAGGATTGAGACTACACTTGAGGATGTAGTAGAATTAGGTGAGGGCAGTGGGGTTGGGGTTGATCCAGATTTTCAATTTGTTGGACAGGGAGAAGAAAATGAGGGTGATGTAGGGGGCAATGAGGGTAATGTGAGGCGGACTGAGGGAGATGTGAGGGGGATTGAGGGTGATGTCAGTGAGGAAGAGGGAGGTGAAATGAATCCTGATGATGATGATGATGATGATGATGATGAATTGTTTGATTCTGACTATGACATGGGTGATGAGAGTTGTGATGATGATATTTATTTCAGAGGAATGTAGACATGGGATTGAATTAGGTGATCCAGAGAACATAAATCAAAATGAAAATGAGAGCTCCAGTGAATCAAATTTTTTTGGTGAGGATGATGTTGTGGGCAGTGATAGTGATTTTAATGAAGATAGGGTGTCTACCGATGATGATGAGGGCCCTAATTATCAAGCATTCAATCCTAAACACATCTTTGCCCCTGAATTTTGCATTGGACTACTTTTTAGTACAAAAAAAGAGTTTAAAAAAGCTATACAGTCTCATGGTGTTAACACAAAAAGGTCTTTGAGATTTACCAAAAATGATAAACAGAGGGTGTATGTAAGATGTGATGGAGAGGGTTGTAATTGGAAAATGAATGCAGTCAAGGTGAAAGATGAATTAAATTTCATGCTTAAGGAGTATAATTCTCACCACTCATGTGCAGAAACATTTTTAAATCTGATGAGTATAGGGGCATGGCCTTTAAAAATGCTTTGTGGAATGTAGCCTGTGCTACCACTGTGAATGATTTTAAGGTTGTGATGGCTGAGATGAAAACACTTGATCAAAGTGCATTTGATTGGTTCCATGATAAACCAGCTGAACACTGAAGTAGGTCCCATTTCAGTGAGCATTCAAAATGTGACATGCTATTGAATAACATATGTGAGACTTTTAACAATAACATTTTGGATGCAAGAGAGAAGCCTATTATAACAATGCTTGAGTGGATTAGAGAATATTTAATAAAAAGGCTCCAAGTTAATAGGGATAGGGCTGAGGGACAGTGGAAGTCAAAACTGTGTCCTAAGATTAGAACTATCCTTGACAAGCATACTAGAAAAGTTGGAGACTGCATGCCCATTAAGTCAAATAATACACATTATCAAATCTCATGTAATGATGGTAGGCAGTTCTGTGTGGACGTAGGTAGTTTCAGTTGTACCCGTAGGAAATGGGGGTTGAGTGGCTGATAAACTCCTTGTAAGCATGCCTTGTGTGCAAAGAATCTCTCAAATTACACCTTTAGTCACGGCTATGAAGACCCTTAGCCAATCATGAAGGAACACCAAGGCTAAAATAGGCAGAGGACTATGTGAACTCATACTACACTGTTGAGACTTATTGAGAGAAGTCTGGGAAGAAGAAGAACACGAGGATACTCCATCTTTGTCTACGAAGAAAGTCTATTTATTAGGGAGTTTTAATTCACAGATGCCATTTATGGGATGTGAAATGGTCCGAATTAAATTGTTTTGGGTTACCTATGGGCTACCAATTGTGACACCCTAGGGATTCTACATAAAATTGACTAGAGATAGATTCACCATTCCATGAATCTTTGTAATGCGTTTTCATTAATTCCCGTTAACTATACCAAGAGATTGGATAGTAAGTAATTTAGGGAGGGTAAGATAGAATCATAGTCACCTGCAAAGTTGATTTCTCTCATTAGTTGATAATTGTTATTTAGTATTTTAATTCATAATTCATATCTTTATCTCTTGATTTAACTTAGAATTAGATAACACAGTAATTTCAGTACTTAAATACAATTGTCTCTAGGGTACGATAATCCGGACTTACATCCACTATATTACTTGCACGACCTAGTACACTTGCTAGGATTTTGTGTGTCCGTGGCATTTCTTGTAAGCATGCCTTGTGTGCAATTTATGATCAAAAAGCACAGCCAGAGGACTATGTGAACTCATACTACACTGTTGAGACTTATAAGAAAGTCTATTCACATGCCATTTATGGGATTAATGGTCAGGACCTATGGGGTGACACCCTTTACATACCACCATTATCACCCAACTTTGGAAGAACTGGAGGCAGACCTGCAACAGCAAAAAGAAGAGGGGTTGAATAACCTGTGATGAAAAAAAAAAAAAAGCAGAGGCAACACTACACAGAAGCTTAAAAGGAAAACACCTACTATCAAGTGTAGATGTTGTGGAGAGGCTGGACACAATAAAGTAACATGTCCCCATAGGCCTCAAGGATCCAACCAGCCTGAAGGATCAAACTAAGCAAAGAGGAGAAGGGTAAATTTTTATGATTTTTGTTGAACTGTATATAATTCTTATGTTTAAGCTAATTTGATGTCAACTAACATTGACTAATATTTGTTTATCTTTCGGTTAGAAAAAGGGCTAATGTGAATAGTCAACCAACAGCATGCAATCCTCAATCAAGTGGAACTGGAATGGGCAATCCTCAATCAAGTAGAACTGGAATGGTAAGTCTCTAACATTATGTTTCATTTAAATTGGTAATTCTGAATTTGAAGTTTTTTGCAATTGACATTGACTAATATAGTTTCTGCATTTGTGCTTTTTATGTAGGAGAGTAACTTAGATCAAAATGTCCCTATACAAAGAACTCTTTTGCCACCTGCACATCAAGCTGAAACAAAGGATAAGGAGACTATGAATCACCATGTTGGTCCTTTAAGCCAGCCTCAATTTGAAATGATTCCTCCACTGAGAGTTCCAGGTCCTTCCATGTTCAATCAGCTGCATATGTCAAGAGGCACAACTTCCTCTAATGTCACTGCACAATCAGTTCAAAATGGTTTACATCCAAGGGTGCAAATCAGGGCACCTTCTCCAATGAACATCCAAGAGGCTCAATCTACATCAATGAGGTCCAATACCCCCATATTCTTCAGTGGTGCACACCCACCATTATTAGAGGAAGGAAGTTTGTCAATTTCTCAAGCCTAACATCTACTCAAGCAAGCAAAACAAGGGAAAACACAGGGGACAATTAGAGATAGGATTAAATTTGCAATGTTAGCATTTTGATTAAACCTTATTTTAGTATTTTGTGAAGTATTGTTGTTTGGATTGGATATGTAGTAGTTCTAGTTGGGTATTTTGGTGGCCAATCCAAATAACACTATTTTTTTGGTATTAATGATATGGTTGGTAATTTGTTTTGGATATCATTAAGTTAGAATACATTGCAGATGTTTATATTCTTAAATGAATGAAATTGTGGGTATTTTGTTATACATACATGTTGTAGATGTTTTTGACAAGTTATGTTCAATTTGTTTGGTTTTCAATGTGTATTGTGTACCTATTTTTGTCACTTTTCATACCAAGTCAATTTGTTTACACTGTCACTTTGATATAATTTCTATCGTATACATTGAAGATTACAGAATTAAATGCATAATACAACAGAGTGGATGCAAATATCCACCAAAATTCATTATGATCATAGAATTACATGCCTACTACAACCAAGTCGATCTTGGATATTAAACTACACTGTAAATATCCACCAAAATTCTGAAATTATACTACAGTACTACACAATGCAAGTTAACCAGAATCAACTTCACATAACCAAAATTAACCTACACTACTAATCTAATCTACAACATCATTAACATAACCAGAATCACTCCCCTTCCCATGTCCAGAAGCAGAAATCCATCCAACAATGAAAACAAACATTAACACCCAAGTTAACACAAGTTTTTTCTGCAATTTTTGGGCTCTTTCTCTCAGTTTACACACCTCCACCTCTAGCTCATTCTTGCCCCGTAACAACCCAGGTATGATTGCCCTTGCTCTACTACACATTGGAGGATCATGCCAGGAAAAAAACTTACAGCCCCCTTGCTTCAAAAGTTAGGTTAAATTTAGACAATTTAACATTTTAAGCCAAATCGAATGGCAATGATTTCGGCAAGCATGGAACCTTCTCCCTGGGTTTCCATTTGTCCAAGAAATGCATAGCTTAGCTAGTTTATGTCCCTCACATTCACACTCTACTTGGCCAATGCTGCTTGAAGAAGATCTTGAACACATCTTTTTCTTGCTTGATTGAAATTTTTGGTTTCTAGGTTTTTCTTTTTAGCCGAGTTGGAGACGGAAATTGGGGGAAGAAGGTCAGTGTTTTTTTTTTTTTTGACTTTTTAATGCTTTGACTGTAAATTTAGGGTTAAAATGAAGGTGGGCCAAGTGTTTTCAGTTTCCCTCCAAAAAAACTAGTCCACATGGTAGTGTAGGTGGCACTTTATCCTAGTCAAACATCCACATCAGATTAATTGACCGAAAAATTGAAAATCCCCAATTTAAAGGGGTCACGTGCGCTGCACGTGTTAATTTCCAGCTGATTTAGTCAATTCTGGTGAAAATTGGCCTCAAATTGCCAAATTGAGAAATGTAAAGGACTAAAATTGCCAATGACACAAAGCTACAGGACTAAATTGGCAGTTTTGCATAAAATTAGAAGGCCAAGGTCAAGAGAAGAAGGTGGAAAGTAGTGTACAAATCCATTAACAACATTTTTCTTTTTTCTTTTTTTGTGGTAAGAAAAAAAAACAATTTCATTTTAATTTTTAGTTTTTGGGTTTAACTCCATGTGGGATTTTTGAAAATATGGAACGAGATTGTAGTGAGAGTTGGTAGTATTTGTTTTCATTTTTCGTTTGGATTTTTGGAGATGGATATGGTTTTTGGAGGAGGAATTATGAAGCTTCATATAACCAAAAAGGAAGTATAGGGTAGATTCCTTGCAATTTCGGTCTCAATATTTATAATTTTGTAAAATTATTTTCATAGTATGTGCTTTTTTATATTTTTAATCACAACCGCTATATAAAAACTTGACGGAAATCATTAACATGGTCTCGTAAAAGACATGTGATCAGTAATAAACTGAACGGTCCCTAACAAGTAACAGTTTTATTAGTTTGAAATAACTTATAATTTAAACAATCAGCTTATCCAGGACCTATAGTGTAGTTGAACATGGAAGTGGGATAGCAAAGTTTGTCAATTTTTATTTTTTATTTCTAATTAACTCTAAGGTTATTAAAGTTGAATAAGTCCAATTTCATTTGATTTATTTACAAGAGTGACATCCCATAATTAAAATTTACATTATAAGCTTAAAAATGATTTATACCGGGCGGTGCCCGTTAACTAGTATATAACAAGCTCCCTATATACATACTATGGCATCAACGAATTTTCAATATTTTAGTTCATTCAGAAACAAATTTACTATTTGTTAGGATATATGATAAATTAAGGTTAAAACAGTCGAGTATAAACATAGTCTATATAATATATGTTAGATTTTCCTTATGATGACCTAAGTCTGAAAAAAGGAACTTAAGCAACTCAAGAACAATCAATTAAAATTTGTTGAAGTTCACTTTAATTTGTTAATATTACAAATTAATCAAAGTTGATCCTTTTTTATTCGATAAATTTTAAAATTTTGTTGAAGCTAATCATCTCCATTAATAAAACTCGTGTTTGGCTCAATTAAAATTCATTCAAACTTTGTTCGATCAACAATTAAATCAAACTCAAATATGAAATTTGAAGCACGATGATTATTCACAACAAATTGAACAATACCTTATCCGGCTCAATTGAATTCCTTCGTAAACCTACTGATTTCTTATAATTACCATAATACTATGGCATTTTTATTTATTTTATAACTAATTATAATTTTAAGTTTAATTAATAAAAAAGTGGCATAATTATAGCTCTTTAGCCAACTGAACCTGACTAGATCTGAAATATAGGAAACACTTTGGTCTAATTTTTTTGCTATAAATAATTATTTTCTTTGACCGGCAACAAGAGGTAATTAAGTATTTATTTCTAGGTAGTCCTTTCATTCATAGTGTTCTACAGTTTCGCATTGGTTCTTAAAAAAACAACTCTAATTATTTTTATTTCATACCTCCATAATTTTCATTTCAATTATTCTATAGAAAAATTATGTTTCATTCTTTTTAAACCACACATGCGCTCAAGTGTATATAACCCATTTATCCACAATGAGCATATGTGAAGCAAATTATAAAATAACAAAATATTCGCAACAGGTCTTCGTATTGTGCAATTTTACTAAGCTACAATATAATTGCAATTAATTCACTCGAAATTATTGAACTGATTAATACTATAAGTATCCCGCTATGATTCTTGATGTACAACATTTTTCTCCTATATATTTTATTTTGTTTGTTTCTTTAAATTGTATTTTTGATGGCATCTAACGGACTTAAATTAGTAACAAGGATAATAATTGTTATAATTAACGATGCATAATGATCCATAGATCAAAATTAAGGGGGCCATTACAATTAGACAATTTGGTTCAATATTGATATAAGGACTTATTGTATTGTAGCCAAATGATACACTTCCAGAAAGGTATCTGATGTAGGTGGAATGTGGATCTTGGTCCAAGCTGATAAGCCCAAGACTTAATGGGCCAAAGCCCATTAGGATAGTGAATTTGGATCCTTTCTAGAAGATATCCAACCCAAGCTGGAAGACTCGGAAGACCTGCCAACCTGGACCTGCGAGAGAGAATATGTCTATATGAGGCAAGGCTGGAGACAAGAATCAATCAAACCAATACTTTTCTTAATGAAGACTTGGCTGGATCAAAACATATATTAGCATTTATAGTGATTGATCCTTGATTAGATACACCCAAAATAGAAGGATGCTGATTTATTCCCTTTACTATATGTATAATTAGTATAGTTGACTTACCATAACTTATTCTGCCCTATCAAAACTTGTATAGATAGTACCCAACCTAAAGCATAGTGAAGAACACTTTTTGAATCTCCGTGGACGTAGGTCTAATTTTTGGACCGAACCACGTTAAATCTCTTGGTATTTACATTATTGCACTTACATTAATCATTATATCTCATAATTATACTCATATTGTCCCTAATATTAATATAAATCTTATTGGTGTGAATTGGACACACATCAGTATCCATTCTACTTAGTCCAACAATAAATGAAAAATTATAGAATTTTTTGGAAATTTCCCCTACATTCGATGGGATTGTGATCAAGATCAATTAATCATAAAATAATTACAAATACACATGATGTTTTGATAACTCATCCTCAAATGTTAATCAATCGTATTGCAAGTATAAAAACAGAATTAGCTCGAACTTCATGACCAAACATAGTTGTCCATCTACACATGTTCCTATCATGTGGGCTATGAGTGGATAACATAAAAATCTTTTAGAACCTGTATATTATTCTTCAAAAGGGAAAGCCAAGAATGAAATGTAAGACATTAACAAAGTTTGTTCAAGATAACAATTAATACATGAAATGAGAACCCAACATGTGCTTGTGCATGATTTTTGCCTAATCTATTAAGGTACATTTTGCTGGTGATGTCCTTCCTGTCTAATTGGCCTTTGTAAACTTTTGAATATTTCACCTCGGCAGAAAACCAACGAAATCCATTTGTCATATTATTGATTTTTTTCATCAGTATATTTTGTCGGTTCCTCTACAAAATTAGTTTGAATCAAATTTTAAATATTAATAAGTGAAATACATTAGCAACAACGTAAACTATATCTAAATTTGTTACATGAGAATAATTTTGGAGCCAGAAGCTCCAACAACATTCTTCTTGAACTTGGACATACGATCTTAGGCTACCATGATTTTGTCACAATTAAAAATAGAATGTGTACAAAGTATTAAATAATGAATTATTTTATAATCATCTTGGATTTTGCTCGTAAGTTGGGTTCATTTAAAAACTAACTATTCGTCTCGTGTCTTGAGGTTTGTAAAAGCCCTAGACTTTAAATTGATTTGACATTATTCTAACTATTATCATTTCTGCCACCCACCAGACTCGCCTTGCTTTGATTGCAACACCTTCACTTTATACATCAAATATCAAGGTCTCACCGGACTCACCCTTTGCTTTGATTGCCACACCTTCGCTGAATACATCAAATATCAAGGCCCTCTTCAGAAGAATTTTACACACTCTTTCAAGAATTTTGTTGGTCTCAAATGGCATACGAAAGGGTCTAGAAGGGGGGAGGGGTTGAATAGACCCTGAAGTCTTTTTCGGATTTAAAAAGTTTCGTATTAAAATGGTTTTGGACGCTTGAAATGTAGACGCTTGACTGAGCGTTTACTTGAAATATAGACGCTTAGGCTAAGCGTCTGATGAAGACTGTTTTTAGAAAGTTAACTTAGACTTCAAGATTTGAATATTTTAACCAAGTAGGTTTAAGCGTTCAGTTCTTTAATCAGTGTTTGCACAGCAGAATAATTTTAGAGTCTTCTCTTTTGGAAATCTTTAGCTTCACAAGTTGTTTCTTAGTTGCTTAGCGCTTGATTGTGTTTTACTTAATCCATTTATGCAATGATATGATAGATAAGAGAATTGATTGTAAAGTAAAAGACACAATATTTGTAAGGTTCGTTGGGTGGTGTAATCCCAACTACGTCCTTCTTCTCCTTGAACACTTGGAGGCAATCCACTAGAATGATTCTCAAAGAATCACACAGGATCTTCTACAAATTAGGGAGAGATAGATGTCGATGACTTGAGCTCCTTGATCACACAGATTTCTGCTCCAAATCACTTCAATCCCCTTGCTTCTTTCACCCAGAAATAATGCAAGTATCCAACTTCGACTTCACACAGATCGCAAGGCTTGGATGGGGTTTTCTAAACGGTTTGTTTGATTTTGTTGAAGTTCAAACAACTGGAAATATCTCAATAGTAATGTGGTTTCTTCGAAAAGAATGTTTGAGATATTGGTTGACTGTCTCAGGAATTGAAGAAAAGCAAAGAGAATGTTTTCTTGAATATTCTGGCTTTTCTGAAAGTTTAAGGAATGAGACTTCAATGCAACAACAATTTAGCTTAGAAATTGATTATATGTTTGGCTTGTTGTTGAAGTCCTATTTATAAGCATTTTTGGAGAAAGTGTCCGTTTGACATATGCACAGGCGCGTGTCTCTCACTTCCGCGAGTGAACAGCTTTTGTCCTTTTTCCTGAAAATTTGCTGCACAAAAGTTGGTGCTGTAGTCTATGAATAGTTGACAGTCCAATAGAGTGGCTTATCCGCACGTCTGAAAGTGCTTATCACATTTAATGCTCTTATCAGCATTTAATGCATTTGAATTAAATGCCCGTTGGCACTTAATGCGTTGAGAATATTTGCATTAAACTCCTTCCGGACACAGAAATAGATTCAGGTGAAATCAGTCAATGATGGACGCTTATCCATCCTTGAATCACTTCTGTCCTATAAAGTGACGCTTGATATAGCTGGTCATTTGGACGCTTGGAGACTTTATCTTCATTCAGACTTCAGGCGCTTGAGTCTTCAAACTTTACCACTGATAAACTCACTCAAAAATTATCAGACACTCAGCCTAAGACTACTTAGCCTAATGATCTAGAATAAAAACAAAACAAAGCCTATTACAAATCTAACGCTTCAAAGCTTATACATGATTTCTACTAAAATCAAGCTTACATATTTTGGAGTCTAACATAAAGTCCTAATTGTCATTATCAAAACATCTAACATGAAATTCCTAACAAATTTAATTTAGGCTAGTGAGTTCTGAGGAATATTATTTTTGCCACTAGACTCGCCCTTTTCTCCAATTTCAACACCTTCGCTGAATACATCAAATATCATGGTTGTCTAAAAGAGGAAGTGTTGCCTCTGTTGCACAATTTTTGAAGAATCTGAAAAATGCTAGAGATTTAGAGAAAAATCTCGTTTGTAAAATTTTTTCAGAGCGTGAAGTTGAGATTGAAGTTTCTAAGGATATTAGCAAGGAAGAGATGGAGATCCAAGTCGAAGAGGAGACAAATCCATCAAAGATGAAAAAGAACTTGGGAAGCTATTGACAGAAGCCTCAATCAAAAGGACTGAAATGGGTTTGCCCTCATCCACCATCTAAAACTTTCTCAAAAGTTTCGGGGAGGTATTGTTGGGAGCACGGTGGTTGAGGTTGGAAGCTACTTGTTGAATGTGGCTTCCAAAGTGAAGGCCGGCAAGTTTGAGGACGTTCCTACAAATGCCAAAGAAAAGCATCTTGGGAATTTTGAGATTGAAGAGACAAAATTGAGGAAAGACATTTGAAATCTATTTGATTCGATCAATAGTGAATTGAAATTATTAAGTTTTTTCTAATTTGTCCAATGGGGGTAAGGTTGGTCAGGCTGGTGAGGGTGGTGGTGACGTTGAAGGTTCCAATGTTGGTGAGAATAGTGGTGAGGTTGAGGGTTCAAGTGTTAGCGACTATGACAGTGAGTAAGGCTCGTTTAGTTTTTTTAGTTTATGATGTAGTACAATAATTTATTTTATGATGTAGTTAAATATTTTATTTAAAAAAAATCTCAAAATCCTTATACAACTTATTTAAGAAAATAAAGCAATCATGAAAGAGAACTACGTAGCTTTTGATATTAAGTCCAACAATTTTGTTAGTTGTATACCTCATTCACATCACCGGTTTTAAATAGTTTGACACGAACTTCATCACCAAACATAGTTGCTCATCTACACATATTCCTATCAAGTGGACTATGATTGGGTAACATCCAAAATCTTTTAGAGCCCGTATCTCATTTTTCAAAAGAGAAAGTCAAGAATGAAATGTAATACATCAACAAAATTTGTTCAAGATAACAATTAATACATAAAAATGAGAACAAAACATGTACATGTACACTATTTTTGGCTGATCTATTAAGGTGCACTTTTACGATGATGTCCTTTGTGTCTAATTGGCCTTTGTAAACTTTTGAATATTTCGCCTCGGCAGAAAAGTAATGAAATTCATTTGTCATATTATTGATTTTTTCAATAGTATATCTCGCCCGTACCTGCACAAAACTAGTTTGAATCAAATTTTAAAGATTAATAAGTGAAATAAATTAACATCAAAGTAAACTATATCTAATGTTCTTACATGGGAATAATTTTGGAGCCTGAAGCTCCAACAACATTCTTCTTGAACTTGGACTTGTGAACTTATGGTGCCATGATTCTGTCACAATTAAAAATAGGTAATATGTACAGAGTATTAAATAATGAATTATTTTATAACTATTTTGGTTGTTGTTTGTAAGTTAGGTTCACTTAAGAACTAATTATTCTTCTCGTGTCTTGAGGTTTCTCAAAGCCTTAAACTTAAAATTGATTTGACATTATTCTAACTATTATCAATATCTAGTCAATAACTACTAATACAAGAATAATAACAATTTAAACAATTACAATAATTGCATCTTTAGTGTTCTCTATTATATCATAGATATCATGCATGATTCTTTTTCCTTTTTCATTGTTGGATTATTCACTTGAATAATTTTTTATGATATTTATGTTGTTATCATTTGAACTAATGTTACCAGAATCTCAAAATCCTTATACAACTTATTGAAGAAAATAAAGCAATCATGAAAGAGAACCACATAGTTGATGGTATTAAGCCCAACAATTTTGTTAGTTGTATGCCTCATCCTCATCACCAGTTTTAAATTGTTTGGCACGAACTTCATCACCAAACATAGTTGTTCATCTACACATGTTCCTATCAAGTGGACTATGAGTGGATAACATACAAAATCTTTTAGAACCTGTATATTATTCTTCAAAATGGAAAGCCAAGAATGAAATGTAAGACATCAACGATGTTTGTTCAAGATAACAATTAATACATAAGCATCACTTAAAAATAAAACTATATGAATACAAATCAAACAAAATAGATGGAAGGAACATCAAACAACCGTAAATATTGTCCTAACCATAAAGAAAATTCAAAATATATGAACACAAAGCAAACAATAAAACTATCGTTGATATGATCTTTGTGAAAGGAACATCAAATAGCTGTAAAAGGTGTTAGGAGCAAAACCCTTTTTCAGTCTATAATAATGCAGTTCATAATGATCTTTGTGAAAGTAAAAATCAAACAATCGAGTTGTTAGCCTTATCCATATGTTTGTTGAAAATATCCTAAGAGCTTAACAGAATATATATTTTCAACAAACATATGATACACTAAAACATGAAACAACTAATATAATATAGATTCACCATGTGCACGTGCCAAAGTAACAAAACCAACAAAAAATTAAATAGTCAAATAACTCCATGCATATATCTATATATATGTCACTTGACAAGACATTGCTTGCAATACCAAATCACAAATCATGGCAATTGCTTTTAACAACTCGGCTCACTTTGCTTTAACACTTCATACCATTTCCACTAGAAGTTATCACACTCCTAAAGCAATTCTATAGAATGAAATTTCTTTGGTGAAAAAAGAGACAGCTCACTGGTTCGATGTTCGGAAGTTGGAGGGGCTTCGGACTTTCAGTAAAACTAGACATGCTTGTGTTGCAGATGATTATGGTAATATTTAACTATGGAACACTTGTGTTGCTCCCCCGATTAAAATCCATTCAAACTCAGTTTGATTAACAATTAAATCAAACTCAAATATAAAATTTGAAGCACGATGATAATTCAAAAAAATTGAATAATACCTTATCCGGCTCAATTGAATTCCTTCATAAACCTACTGGTTTCTTATAATTACCATAATTTTTACTAAGGCATTTTTATTTATTTTATAACTAATTATAATTTTAAGGTTAAATAATGAGAAAGTGGCATAATTATAGCTCTTTGGCCAACTGAACCTTAAAGAGAATAACAAGTACTAGGTCTGAAATATAGGAAACACTTTGGTCTAATTTTTTGCTATAAATAATTACTTTCTTTGACCCGCAACAAGAAGTAATTAAGTATTTATTTCTAGGTAATCCTTTCATTTATAGTGTTCTACATTTTGGCATTGGTTCTTAAGAAAACAACTCTAATTATTTTTTATTTCATACCTCCCAGATTTTCATTTCAATTATTCTATTACAAAATTATGTTTCATTCTTTTTTAAACCACACATGCGCTCAAGTGTATATAATTCATATAAAATTTAAATTTGAGAAAATATTTCATCCACAATGAGCATATGTGAAGCAAATTATAACATCACAAAATATTTCGCAACAGATCTTCGTATTGTCCAATTTTACTAAGCCGCAATAGAATTGCAATTAATTCACTCAAAATTATTTAATCGACTAATACTATAAGTATCCCGCTATGATTCGTGATGTACAACATTTTTCTCCTATATATTTCATTTTGTTTGTTTCTTTAAAATTGTATTTTCTTTTGGATGGCATCTAACAAACTTAAATTAGTAACAAGGATAATAATTGATGGATTACCGATGCATAATGATCCATAGATCAAAATTAAGGTTGCCATTGCAATTAGAAGGCCAAGTCAATAGATCAAAATTAGTAACAAGGATAATAATCGATGGATTAACGATGCATAATGATCCATAGATCAAAATTAAGGGGCCCATAAAATTAGAAGGCCAAGGTCAAGAGAAGAAGGTGGAAAGTAGTGTACAAATCCGTTAACAACATTTTTCTTTTCTTTTTTTTTTTTTGTGGTAAAAAAAACATTTTCATTTTAATTTTTAGTTTTTGGGTTTAACTCCTTGTGGGATTTTTGAAAATATGGAACGAGATTGTAGTGAGAGTTGGTAGTATTTGTTTTGGTTTTTTGTTTGAATTTTTGGAAATGGATATGGTTTTTGGAGGAGGAATTATGAAGCTTCATAGAACCAAAAAGGAAAAAAGAATAGGAAAAAAAATATATCTTGATGAGGGAAAAGTGCAAAGTTAGTAGTATAGGATAGACTCCTTGCAATTTAGGTCTCAATATTTATAATTTTTTAAAATTATTTTCGTAGTATGTATTTTTTTTATATTTTTAATCTCAACCGTTATATAAAAACTTGACGAAAATCGTTAGTGTGGTCACGTAAAAGACACGTGATTAAGTAATAAACTTAACGGCCCCTGACAAGTAATAATTTTATTAGTTTGGAATAACTTAAAATTTAAGTTGAGGTTCGAAACTACTTGTTGAATGTAGATTCCAATGTGAAGGCCAGCAAGTTTGAGGACGTTCTTACAAATGCCAAAGAAAAGCATCTCGGGAATTTTGAGATTGAAGAGACAAAATTGAGGAAAGACATTCGAAATCTATTTGATTCGATCAACAGTGAATTGAAATTATTAAGTTCTTCTAATTTGTCCCATGGTGGTAAGGTTGGTCAAGCTAGTGAGGGTGGTGGTGAGGTTGAGGGTTCCAATGTTTGTGAGAATGGTGGTGAGGTTGAGGGTTCAAGTGTTGGCGATTATGACCGTGAGTAAGGCTTGTCTACTTTTTTAGTTTATGATGTAGTACAATATTTTATTTTATGATGTAGTAAAATATTTTATTTTAAAAAAAATCTCAAAATCAATACAACTTATTTAAGAAAATAAAGCAATCATGAAAGAGAACTACACAGTTTTTGATATTAAGCCCAACAATTTTGTTAATTGTATACCTCATTCATGTCACCAGTTTTAAATTGTTTGACACGAATTTCATCACCAAACAAAACATAGTTGCTCATCTACACATATTCCTATCAAGTGGACTATGAGTGAGTAACATCAAAAATCTTTTAGAGCTCGTATCTCATTTTTCAAAAGAGAAAGTCAAGAATGAAATGTAAGACATCAACAAAGTTTGTTCAAGATAACAATTAATACATAAAAAAGAGAACCAAACATGTGCTTGTGCACGGTTTTTGGCTGATCTATTAAGGTACACTTTGATGGTGATGTCCTTTGTGTCTTATTGGCCTTTGTAAACTTTTGAATATTTCGCCTCGGCAAAAAAATAACGAAATTCATTTGTCATGTTATTGATTTTTTTCAAAAGTATATCTCGCCCGTACCTGCACAAAATTAGTTTGAATCAAATTTTAAAAATTAATAAGTGAAATAAATTAACAACAAAGTAAACTATATCTAAATTTCTTACATGGGAATAATTTTGGAGCCTGAAGCTCCAACAACATTCTTCTTGGACTTGGACTTGTGATCGTAGGGAGCCAAGATTCTGCCACAATTAAAAATAGGTAATGTGTACAAAGTATTAAATAATAAATTATTTTATAATTATCTTGGTTGTCGTTCGTAAGTTGGGTTCAACTATAAGAACTAACTATTCTTCTCATGTCTTGAGGTTTCTCAAAGCCCTAAACTTGAAATTGATTTGACATTATGCTAACTATTATCAATATCTAGTCAATAAATACTAATACAAGAATAATAACAATTTAAACAATTACAATAATTGCATCTATAGTGTTCTCTAGTATTTCAAAGATATCATGCATGATTCTTTTTCCTTCTTCATTGTTGGATTATTCACATAAATAATTTTTTATGATATTTATGTTGCTATCATTTCAACTAATGTTACCGGAATCTCAAAATCTTTATATAACTTATTTAAGAAAATAAAGCAATCATCAAGAGAAGTACGTAGTTTTTGAAATTAAGTCCAACAATTTTGTTAGTTGTATGCTTCCTCATTATCACTAGTTTTAAATTATTTGGCACGAACTTCATCACTAAACATAGTTGTTCATCTACACATATTCCAGTCAAGTGGATTATGAATGGGTAACATCCTAAATCTTTTAAAGCCCGTATCTTATTTTTCAAAAGAGAGAGTCAAGAATGAAATTTAAGACATCAATGTAGTTTGTTCAAGACAAAAATTAATACATGAAAATGACAACCAAACCTGTACTTGTGCACGGTTATTGGTTGATCTATTAAGGCAACCTGATTTCTTATTTTGGCATTATTATATTATTGTGTGTATTATATAATTAAGAATTTTAATAAATATCTCAAGTTATAATTCAAGATTATTTTTTTTGAAACAACATAAGACATATTTTTATTCTGTTTTAGACATACACATAGTTTAATAAAGTTTTAATCCAAAATATCACTTATAAACAAAAAAGATAAATTATTTTCAATAAAAAATTATAAGCATAACATATATATATATATATATTATTAATCAGATTTAAATATTTATAGGAAAATAAGATTTAAATTATATATAGCTCTAAACTAATATATTAAATCAGATTTAAATATTTATATAAAAATCAGATTTAATATATATAACTATAAAAAAATAGATTCAATATACATATAATATATATATGTATATTTACATATCAAATCTAAAAAATTCAAGAATGGTGGAGGAGGGGCAGCGGTGGCGTCGGAGTAACGGTGGCGGCGATGGATGAGATGAAGAGGAGGTGGGAATATGAATGGTTATTGGTAGTATATAATAGAGTTTAGTGGAGATGAGGAATTATATAAATGAATTGTTTGGGCTTTGGGAATGGTTTAATGTTTTGGGTCTGGGTTGGGTCCAGATTTGGGTCTAGCCATTTGTTACAGTTCGGCTCTAGGTCTAAACCCAAACTAAAATTTGGATCGGAATCCAAATCCTGACCCAAAGTTTTGGAAGTTTTGGCTCTGGGTAAAGCCTACCCATTGACAGGGCTGCACGCATACATGATACATGCTCCATACTTGAACTATACTCTCATTGTTTCTTTTTTAATGCTATACAACTTTACTCTTATTGGCACATATTTATATATCTTTCTTCTAACAAAAATACAATATTCCCTTTCTAATTCCCATCATTGGAAGTATATTGGCAACTTTGATCTCAAAATTAAAAGGGCCTTACCCAAGGCACCAACACCAAACACCTATACATGCAAATATTGTGTGATCAATTTAGTTAATCGCAAGATATATTTAATTTGTTCGTAGCTATATATGTGTGCAATTTTATTTCTTCTCTATTGCAAAACACATTTCTTGAGTGCTCCTGTGAGATGAAATAGGATCGTACTTAATCATTATTAAAGTGATGTTATATAAATAACAATCTTAAGAAGAAGAAAAATGGTCCTAATTGATCATTGTTCAATTCAAATTCTTCTTTCATGTAATGCACATAACTTGTACTTGAGTAAATCCGGTGAAATGAAATTTAAAATATTATACTTAATCATTTTTATGTGATTGAAACTAAATCAGTGTTTGCAAACATAACTGATTATAAAAAAAAATTGTAAGCAGAAAATAATCAGAAGTAGGCTGTATTTGCAGACATATATATGCATAAAGTATAAACGAGTTGCAGAAGATTGTTTGAAAAAAATGAATAAACGTGTAAATAAATTTAAATAAATTCATTTTAATAACGAAAATACTATAATCGATTTTAAGCAACCTTTTACCAGTTTATAGATTAATGTCACTTTAGTTAGGAAAAGTAGATTCATAATTTGGATTTACAAACACTTCCAAATAGATCAATTTAAGTCATAAGCTCATAAATATTTATTTTAAAATTTTGCGAACACTCTTTTTTTTTTTTTTTGATGGAAACGGTGGAAAATGTATTAAACTCAGACTGAGTCGTTTGCTAATGCATTAGCTACAACAATCGAAAAACCAAAAACACCTTCTTGGTCAACGACGCCTCACGAGCAAGACAATGAGCTACAAAATTACCACTACGCTTAACAAACAAGAAACTAGAAAACAGGAAAGAGGCAGCCAACAAGCTCACATCATCCACTATCGAGTCAAGAGGATAAAAAAGAGAATCTGAGGACTAGAACAAGCGAATCAAAGCCAAACAATCTCCCTCAACTTGAATATTTTGCCAACCCTTTCTAGAAGCAAACTCCAGTGCTGCAACTGCCGCAAGAGCCTCCGCATGCTCCGGATTTGTCACAAAAGGGAAACGTTTAGTACACCAACCCAGCACTATCCGCTCACTATTTCTTGCCACTACTCCAGCTCCCAAGGCCCTAGCAAGAGGAAAGAAGGCACCATCAAAATATAGCTTCACAAAACCCACATCAGGCGGATGCCAATGGCTCGGCCACGGCTCTGGGCGAGCAACTTTGTCCACCTCTATGGAAGAGTTGAAAGCACGGAGGAAGTCCCTAGCCTGGTGCAACAAAATGTCGGGTTGAAGGGAGATCTTATCAAATAGAGATTTATTCCTATTGTACCACAAGTACCAGCACATCACTAGAAACAGGTTGTAGGCAGGCTACTCCAATTTGGATGACAGGTTCCGGATCCAGGTTCCAAAATCAGCTGGCCAAGAAGATACGAGATGCCACAGAATATTGGATAAGCACCACACAACTCTTGCAAAAGGACAAGTGAATAGAGAGTGATACAAAGATTTGTTCGTTGAGTTACACATAGGACATAGAGCCACAACATCCAACCTTTTCTGATGATCCTCACCTGTTGGAATCGCCTTGTTACAAGCTTTCCACATGAATAATCTGACCTTAGCGGGGACACATGCAGTCTAAATAAAGTCCATTTCCGATTCATATCCCTCATTTGAACACTGCCCGATGAAGAGGAAGAAGGCCGAGCACGCATCTTCATATGCCGAGCTAAGTGATACGCACTTCTGACTGAAAAGAAACCCCCTTTTGTATAATGCCAAATCAAACAGTCTTGGTTCGAGATTCGTACCAATGGAATGGATAAACCTGCCTTTTATTCAGATTCATTGAAAAGATCCCCGATAAGATCCGAACTCCACCACCCTTCATCAACTAAACGAAGCTCACTTACCCTGGCGTCCGGATCCAATCCATCTGGAACAGTAGAAACATGAAAACCATCATTTGGGAGCGAAGGATCACCCCAAATCTTCACTTCCTGCCCAGAACCTATCCTCCATCTAACGCCCTCCTTAAGCAGCGCCCTTGCCCAACAAATACCTCTACAAGACAATGAAGGATTAGACCCCACTTGAGCCTCTAAAAAAAACGAGTTTTGAAAGTACCGCGCCTTAAAAATTCTACTAAGTAAACAAGATGGATTTTTGTAAGATTCGCCACCCTTGTTTTTCCAACATTGCTTGACTGAATGATTTTAATTCCCTAAAGCCCAAACCTCCTTGGTATTTACTATTGCACAATTTTTCCCATGTGATCCAATGAATTTTCCAAGACTCCCTATTGTGCCACCAAAAATTGGCCATTCCCGATTCGATTTCCTTTAGGAGACCCTCCGGTAGTTGGAAGAAACTCATAGCATAGGTAGGAATTGCTTGAACTACCGCTTTCAAAAGGATTTCCTTGCCCGCTTGTGAAAGAAAGTAAGCATTCCACCCTTGGAAACGCTTCGCCACCCTATCTGTTGTCGAATCAAATACTTTTTTCTTTGATCTCCCCACAACTGCCGGCAACCCCAAATATTTATCGTGTTTCTCCACCACTTGGACCCCCAATATACTAGCGAAAGGAACCCGAGCATCCAAAGGGGTATTTTTGCTAAACATCATTGAAGACTTCTCAAAATTAATTTTTTTAACCCGGGACAACTTCGTATTTCCTCAGCACCAACTTTATGCTAGAGAAAGCCGAGTGTATAGCTTGCATAAAGATAAGAGTATCATCAACAAATAGAAGATGTGAAACTCGGGGGGCTTCACGTGTTAGAGTATATGCCCTCGAATGCCATAAAGAGGATAGATTTATAGGGCATAAACATTGTAACTAAACTATGGTTTTTCTATTAATATAAGGCAGTTGATTGTTGTTTTCTTAAAGGCATTTATAAGGTGTGAATAAACAACGTAAAGTCCTTGATGACAAGGCGAACCTTCTACCTCCTATGGGATAGGAGGAAATGCACTAGAATGGTTTGACCCTTGACATCTAAAAGGGTTCGCAAGTCTAAGAGATATTGATTGGGCATCAATAGTGAATAAAGACTTGTATGATGTAAGTTTCGACAGAGAAAGTGTCAGTCGTACACTATGGAAATGGTAGTGGGAACTTATATCATAGACGTGTCAGTTGGACTGATATGTTCTAACACAGCTCGCATCAGTTCATCACATGGGTATTCACTCATTGACAGTCAATGATGAAACTGATAAGTAGTGATAGGTACGTGTGAACCTCTGACTTGAGAAATCGAGTTGAAGATGTACTTGTGACATCAAGTCTGTCATTAGAGTAGTTAGATTCAAACCACCTGTTGGTGGAATCGACCTCGAAGTGCGACTTGATGGGCAAGTAGCATTGTTAACTGATTTGCAATATGGAATTTATTCTCTCATAAGTGAATGAGTAAAATATCCTATGCGATCATGAATAAGTGAGGATGAAAGTCTTTGGCCAAAGCATTTAAATACCTCGACTTATATGAGCTTAGGCATATGGTCAAGTTATATGAGTTTGACTTTAAATCATGACTCTTACTTGACTGGGATATAAGAATAAAAGGTTTATACACATACGGTATTCATGGCGTAAAGGTTTGGAATGATCCTATTCATTCGTTCTCAATTGGGTTACGGTGTGAGCCACGAGACTGGCTAGGTGTCACTCACACCCCTTTGGATTCCTCTCAATTGCCTTTTGAGACGAACCTAAAGAGTCGCGCTTAAAGGAAGTGCAAAAGAAAAAACATGGGAAAAAGACTTGAGAGAAATTCACGGCATTGGATGACGTAATTAATTAATTATTGGATAATTTAATTAATTAATTAAATTAATGAGTTAATTAATTTCTTGGAGAAATTGAATTATAAATTAATTAGGAATTGAATTAATTGGATTATCAATTTATTTATTGGATAAATAAATTATCCGATTAATTAATTAGCAAGCAAGACGAAAGCCCGAAGGCTTCCGAGCCCACTAAGGGGCGGCCAAATAGACGCCCAAATAGGGCTCTTGCATGCTAGTGTTATTGTTTCATAATGATATAAATATATCACAAGGTGAAAAATAACACAAGGCAACTTACATAACTTTCTTTCCAAGAAAAAGTCTCCCACCTCTCTCTCTCTCTCTCTCTAGCCGTCTTTGACAAGGGAGAAAGGAGGAGTTTTTCGTTTTTGATTCCGGCGTGACGAATTAGAGACGTTGGCAAATTCGGCGTTAGAGAAAAGGATCACGTTCAGAAATCAACATACGCGAGAACGGTAATTTTTCTATACACAATTAAACACGAGGATTAGAGATGATTCGGGCTTTGGGAATTAAATTTACTTTCCACTGCGTTTTATTCGTATAATTCCCAACATCACGAGCAATCGCCACTCCCTCAATATCTCCCCGAATCTCCGCCTGCTACAAAAGACAACTGACGACCTCTGCAACAAAAAGAAACAAGTATGGTGACAACGGGTCCCCTTGTCGGAGCCCCCGTTGCGGATGCAAATAGCCAAAAGAAGAACCATTAAGCTTGAAAGAGTACATAACTGAAGAAATGCACATCATAATTAATTCAGAAAATTCCCTATGAAAGCCCAACCGATATAGAACTCCCGCGAGGAAATTCCACTCGACACGGTCATAGGCTTTGCTCATGTCAAGTTTGAGAGCTACTTGGCCATCCTTACCCCAATTTTTGTTCTTCAGGAAATGGTTGATTTCATAAGCCATGAGGATATTGTCAGAAATTAGGCGACCCGGGATAAAGGCAGACTGAGTTTTAGAAATGATGGAATGAAGCATAGATTTGAGTCGATTCACAATGCATTTAGAGACAAACTTATAGATAACGTTACAAAGGCTAATAGGGCGAAGTTGAGACATAGATTCCAGATGATCACATTTAGGAATTAAAACCAATAGAGTAAAATTCATTTTGGGCATAAGATCACGGTTATTTAACATATGAAGCACACATTTAGAAATATCATTACCAATTATATGCCAGAATTTTTGGAAAAAAAATAGGGATTTGTATGGATGCATCTGGCTAAGAGCAAACGAAACCTCTTGAGACTCGTAGGGCCGACATAATTGATGATTCATTTTATCTGTTACACGAGGACGTACTAAACTCAAATTCGAGTAAGATCCTCCACAAACGGTCGAGTAGATGAAGTATTTGACAATACGCTTGGAAAGCTTTCAGCGCTTTCGCCTTCAGAGTAATTTAAGCGTTTTCTCAGGCGCTTGGGAAAAGTGTAAAACTTAGTACACAGGTGATGCTAAGCGCTTACTCAATCAGTTGCTAGGGCAGAGTTCTAGTCACTTAAATCAGGGTTAGCACAACGGAAGTATTTTATAGCTTAGCGTTCTACACTGTTTAATATTGTTTCCACACTTAATAGGAGTAGTCGCATCCTTTGTTGTTTTAAAACTTGGATCAAAGCCAATAGCTTCGAAGCGAAACATATGAGCAATGAGATAGTAAAGCAAGTATAAACGGGAGACCCTTGCACCCGGGAAAAGATAATTAAAGCAGTAAATGACACAGGATATTTATAAGGTTCACTGGGTGATGTAATCCCAGCTACGTCCTTCTTCTCCTTTTATCAGGGAGGTTTTCCACTATGATGATTATCGAAGAGTCACACAGAGACTTCTACAAAATAGAGGGAGATTGGATATGATCTCGGAACTCCTTGGTCACACAGATTTCAGCTCCACTAAAGACCTTCTATTCCCTTGCTTCTTTCACTCAGAAATGGTGCAAGTTACGCTTGATCTCGGAACTCCTTGGTCACACAGATTTCAGCTCCAGTAGAGATCTTCTTTCACAAGCTTCTTTTACACAAAAATATTGCTTGTAAGTCAACAAGCTTTCTCACTCAGATGAAAGGTGTTGATGGTTTTGGTCACGAGTTTGTTTGTTTTTGGAAAGTTCATACAACTTGGAGATATCTCAATAGTAGTGTAGGTTCTTCTTAAAAAGAGGTTTGAAATATGGGTGACTGTCTAGGAATGTATTTGAGAAGCTTAAAGGATTTCGGCCCTGGAGTTTATAAGCCTTTTCTCTCAAATAAATTCAGCAACGTTTTGGACCCTTTTTCTTATTTTTACATCCAGATGTTTTTCTATATGTATGTGTTATGTCCCTTTTGCTGAAAAGGTTATTTATAGTTTGTTTTGAGATTTTGTCCGTTGGACACAGTTGGAATCTCGTTTCCCTAAACATTCCATGAGTTCTAACAATCCTAACTTTGGGTATATTTAATTGGTGAGGCATGGTCATGGTTTCATAAATCTGACAGTCTCGGTCAAAGATATGGCTTGCCCATAAGTTGTAGTGCTTATATTTTAATAGCACTTATCCGACTTTTGATGCATCTTGTCTTATTTCCATTTAGGAATAATTTCCGTTTATTCATGCATCTTTGATAACTTGGATTTGAATCTTCAGGTTACGCTTGGAGAACTAGGCGCTTGAGCCTTTGGAGTTTAGGCTTTTTTAAAGTAGCCTTCTTTGTTAATCAGACGCTTGAGAAAGGTCACAATCTTTGCCCGATTTTTAGACGCTTGTCCTTTCACTTTATCTTTGATAGACTCACTCAGAATTCTATCATTGACTTAGTGTTAAGTACTTGATCTAAGGTCCATAACAAATCTTGAGCGCTGAGTTCGTAACCTGGGATAGTCTTTTAGCGTTTGACGGACGCTTGAGACTAATCTTTATCTTTACTGTTTCTTCAGACGCTTGATCTTCAACTTCATCACTTGGTAGACTCACACAGAATTCTTCTAGTGATTTAGTATCACATTCTTAGTCTAAACTCTATAAAGATAAAAATACAAGCCTAGTATAAAAACACGAGCTTTCAGGCGCTTATACATTTGTTCTACGAAAGCCTTTATACTTTACATTTCTTGGGGTCTAACATGGAATCCTAATTGTCATCATCAAAACATCTAACATGAAATTCCTAACATATGGATTCCAGATGATCACATTTAGGAATTAAAACCAATAGAGTAAAATTCATTTTGGGCATAAGATCGCGGTTATTTAACATATGAAGCACACATTTAGAAATACCATTACCAATTATATGCCAGAATTTTTGGAAAAAAAAATAGGGATTTGTATGGATGCATCTGGCTAAGAGCAAACGAAACCTCTTGAGACTCGTAGGGCCGACATAATTGATGATTCATTTTATCTGTTACACGAGGACGTACTAAACTCAAATTCGAGTCAAGATCCTCCACAAACGGTTGAGTAGATGAAAATATTTCCCAAAAATAATTTTTGACAATACCTTGAATTTCAGTTTCGCTTTCACACCAAATGCCTTCAGACTCACGTAATTTTGTAATTTCATTCCGTTTTCTCCGCTCCACAGCCCTAGCATGAAAACATTTTATGTTACAAACCCCGTCACGTATCCATAGTACACAGCTTCTCTGATGCTAAGCCTCTTCGTCTCGGGCCCTAATCTCAATCAATTCTGCCCTTGCTAGAGCAATTCTATCCTTAGAAATAACCCCTTGACTCCAGTCTTGATTTTGGGCCCTGATAATAAATTCCTCAAGATCTTCAATTTTCTTTTTCCTTTAACAACTGGTTTCCCTGTCCCAATTTAGAAATCCCGTTCTACACTGTTTAATATTTTCCCGCACTTGCTCAATAGGACCCCTGTCCAAACCCATAGTCCATGCATCCTTTGTTCACAGTTCTTGGATCAAAGCCACATAGCTTCGAAGCGAAACATTTTCCTTTAACGTCGCAGCAATGAGATAACTCGATGAGAAGGGGGGCATGGTTCGAGTATACCGATGAAAGACGGGAGACCCTTGCACCCGGGAAAAGATGACACCATTCCGAGTTACCGCATGCTCTATCAAGCCTTTCCTTAACAATATGAGGAAAATCTCGATACATACTCCAAGTAAATTTATATCCCAAGAAACCTATGTCATGGAGATCAAAATATTGAAGAGTTTCCCGAAAAAGCCTCATTTGCCAGTTTGCTTTCAGGGGCCCCCTCCTTCTCTGAGTGAAATAGAATCTCGTTATAATCACCCGCTACCAACCAAGGACGATTAAATTGCCTATGAAGCCATTTAAGAAGGTCCCAAGTATGTCGCATCTTAGACGTATCCGGCTCTCCATAGAAACCCGTGAATCTCGAAATCAACGTGTCCGAATATGAGTGCACACAAACATCTATATGATTTTGCGAAAAAGATTTGAGCTCAATATCCGAATTTTTGTCCCATAGCAATCCAATCACACCACCAATACCAACCGATTCAACACAAAAACCAAACATATTCGAGAGAAACTTAAACCCTTCCAATTTATCTTTTTTGCATCTCGTGTCTGATAAGAAAACTATTGAGGGTTTGTGAAAACGGAAAAAGTCCACTTAAACGGAAAAAGTCCACTTTGACGAACCGCCCATGGGTTTCCCAACCCATGGTAGTTCCACACTAGAAGACTCATTTGGATTGGGGCACTCGCCAAAGTGGAGAGATGTTTTTTGATTTGGTAAGTCTCCTTCTCACCCGGGGAATCCAAAATATCAACAATTTTCCTCTTAGATGAGGTACATATTTTCTTTTTGACAAGACGAGAGCTATGTCTTGGAACCCGTTGGGAACAATGTTGGGGTGAGGACATTTGAATGGGGATATTTATTAATAGGACTCATCATGTTTGGGCCTGGATTGTTGACACTTTGATGAATAGGGGTTTGTAAGTGGGAAACATTGATGGTAGCAGAATGGGATTGAACCTGGACACCAAGGGAAGAGAGGAAAGAGGAAGCGAGAAGATCAAGTTTTGGGTTTTGGACGTTTTGCAGCGAGGGTATGTGAGAATTAAACATGTTAGTCTTCGAAGAGTACTCCCCTCTCCTGTTATGGACTCCAATAGAAAACGACGGGAAGGGGTTTCCCGCATCCCCACCTTTATCGTCAAACAGTTTACGACTCAGCGACAAAGATTTTTCAAAACCTGGAGGGATACTACGAGAAGAGGAGACGCTCGGCGGAGTACTGTTATGATACGTGCCAAAATGAAAGAAATGACAAAAGCGTAATTACAAAGATAACTATTAGGCAAAAGTTTGGCACGCTTCTATTAAAAAGTGTTATTTCGATTCTATTAGTCATTTCACATCTTATTAGCAACTAATCAAATAGTTAGTTACAATCAGTTTCTTCACTTGTATAAATGAGTAGAGGCAAAGGAAATAAAGCATGTTTTGTATTGTTGGTAAAATTGGTTGTTTCTCTCTAAACTTCTCTTTGTTTGATCTAGAAATTACTCTCCAGATTTGGTTCTTTTCCCCCCAAATCTCAAATAATTTCTATAATTCCCTCCAGGATCTATTCGATTATCGGGGAATTACGTTATCCTTTCGATTATCGAAAAAGATCGTATCAAGTGGTATCAGAGCCATCAAGCCTCGGATTTGACGGCTCGAACCCAATGACAGAACAAAATGAAACTGAAGTGCTGCGCGAAGATTTAAATGAGCTCAAGGAACTATCTCGGAGGAATTCGGAGAAACTAGATCGGTCTTTGGACGAACTCCGACAGATGATCGGTATGATATCTTCAAATAAAGGAAACAGATTTTCTAGTAAGTTTCATTTCAGCTTTCCCCAAGATTCAAGATCTGAACCGCCTACCAAGTGTTTGATAAATGAATTTCCAAAATTTTATGGTGAAAATTTGAGGAGACTGCTGTTTAAATCTTAGAAGCATTTTGATGCAAACTATACACATGGAAATGTTAAGGTAAATTTAGCATTATTAATTTAGAGGGAAAGGCATTACAATGGCATAAAATTTATATGAAATCCAGATTTACTCGGGAGATGCTGACATGGGAAGAATATGTTCAAGCCTTGACGAACAGGTTTGGGACTTTTCTTACTGCTGATCCTATTTCGGAATCAAAGAATTTAAGGCAAACAACTTGTGTTCATGATTATTCGGATCAGTTTTGTAGAGTGTTGGATCGTGTGGATATGAGTGAATGTGGGATGTTTTCTAATGGGATTGAAAGATGAAATTCAAGTCAAAATGATGATGTTTAATCCAAAAACACTTCAAGAAGCGATTGCACTGGGCAAATTACAAGAGCAGGTTTTGAGTACTGCACTCCCGGAAATTGCGACAAAAGCATAACAACGAAGATAACTATTAGGCAAAAGTTTGGCACGCTTCTATTAAAAAGTGTTATTTCGATTCTTTTAGTCATTTTACAGCTTGTTAGCAACTAATCAAATAGTTAGTTACAATTAGTTTTTGTTCCACTTGTATAAATGAGCAGAGGCAAAGGAAATAAAGCATGTTTTGTGATGTTGGTAAAATTGGTTGTTTCTCTCTAAACTTTTCTTGTTTGAGCAAGAAGAAATTACTCTCCAGATTTGGTTCTTTTCCCCCCAAATCTCAGATAATATCTATAATTCCCTCTAGGATCTATTCAATTTTCGGAAAATTACGTTATTCTTTTGATTATCAAAAAAGATCGTATCGTGTTACGTTAAGAAACATTACCACCACATGGCTCAGGTTTCCACGTAGGCCCCGTCGATTCCCCACTCTCTTCCCTTGAAAGTTATCATTCATCTAATCCTTGAGAGAAAAGAAAAGGGCCTAATGAGTAATGGTTTGATATCCTATAAATAGTGGAAATATTTAGTTATATTAGTTTGCTCGCAAGGTTGTGATTTTACTCTTTTCTAGGATATTTATTCTTGTATTTAAGTGTAGGCAATAATAGCAAATCAATCCTCTCAAACTAGGATCAATTAGGCAATTTTCCTCTTAAAGGTCAAGCAAATGCGTATTGTTTAGATTAAATTAAAAGATTATTTGGTATGATTATATACTTCTTTCCCCAGGCAAATTGCGCTCAAGTTCAAAAATGTATATGCAGTGGACAATTGGGATGGGCTTGATGTTGGTAATTAACGAGCATTTCAAGAAACTTCTTGACATAAGGAATTTTATCGTAATTCGGCAAACTACCTACATTTACGCATCAACACGAAATCCACATTTTTATTTTTCTGAGTCAATCATCAATTACAAAAGACAAAGAAACTAAAATCTAATCTAAAAAGGAAGCACAATTATATTATTAGACAATTAGAAAAAATAATCATAATACAAATTAATTACCAAAACCAAATAGGAAACACAATCTTACGCCTTCAAGCTTCCAACTGCTGTCAAACCTGCGTTGACCCATGGTCAAACCTCCATTGACTCGGTCAAACCCACTTTGACCGACATCAAACAACCTTTGACCATTTCGGGATGCTTTTTTGGCTTCTCCCTTTGCTTCTTTGACTTCTCCCAATCCTTTATATTAATTAGTTTTCACAAACCTATCGCTTGAATCTTATATTAACAAATCAAAATTATCATGTTACTATAAGCTAATTGATCATGTAATTCCTTTCAAGGTTTCACTTTTGCTGGAGAATTTCATATTTTTTTATTACTCTTTTCTAAAAATAAAAAAACGGATAATATTCTATTGATTCTATATTCTTCTCCCGTATATACATCATTGACGACAAAATGATCTACAAATGGACTGGAAGATGATTAAATAGTACCATTTTAAATATTGGCTATTGAAGTTATGATAATAGCTTATAAAATGAAATTCCCATTCGTTCATACATTTTTAGATTCTCTTATACATGAAGAAGATTTTGCAAAACAAATCAGTATTCAATAGTTGCTTCATTTATTCTGGATAATCGACATGTTTAACCACTACAAAAAAAAAATGATTATTGCACATGTCAATATACCATGGTGAAAAGTCCTTTTGTCATGGTTAAAATCAATTGACCATGGCTTTGCTATGACTTTGACCGTGATATTTGCAAGCATGACAATAACATTTACCATGGCTTATATCATGGTCAATGTCTTGTTCATTGTAAAGACCATAACTTTTAGTCATTGTAAAAAAGTGTTAGGTTAACATTTTTTTCACCACGGCCAAGTTAGCCGTGAATTTAGACCGCTATAAACCACGGTTTTAAGCCATGACATATATTTTCATTGTCAATGTTCATTTTTCTTGTATAGTGAACGTAATTTACATTGAGGAAAAGAAGATTATGTTGAGGCTAATACAATATTTTTTGTAAATTATACTAAAGAGCTTATTTATAGAGCTGTTGAAATTGTGCTTCTCTAGAAAGTGGTGAACATAGAAACGAACTCCCCGGACATATTACAAAATAACTTGCTTTTATTTACATCTGAATCAATTAAATAAGAAACTTCTAGTGCAATTCTTTTTTCCTAAATCTATTAGTTTTTCAAACATACCCCTACTGATATATTAGAGTTACATTTATTATAATCATTGTAAAATTTTGGTTAGTAATGATTACGTATGATACTTTTCAAATCATTTTTTATTTATGGGTACTTTCATATCTTCTTGATATTCATATTATTGAAGCACACGAAATCATTCATTAGAATAATTCTTTTTCTCTTAATGATTTTAAAGGGGGTTGAAATATTTAAAATGTTATCATTATAAACATATAAAGTATCTGAAAAAATAATAAATTTTTGCAGCCACATGACAATACATGTCACATTAGAAATACTAGTATAAGCAATATTTTTGAAAGAATAATAGTTTGAGAATTATTTTTTGAGTAAAAAAAAAAAACTACTCTCATCAGAAAATTGAAAATTTGGTACACAAATTCCTGTGGTGTTAAATTATAATTGTTAGAACAGGGTAAGATTCATTTTCATTCTTGTGTTGAAATTTGGGATTTGTATTTTTATTATTCGTTAATGTCATTTTTGGGGTGCTTCTCGGAAAAGGAATCCTCCACGTATTTTTTACAATTCTTTTGTTCTTTTTGCCTAGAGTTCATGTATATTTATAGTTTTATACCAAAATTATTTTCATCCTGCAATTTTGAAGTCATTTTCATTTTTCTCAAAACTTTGGTATAGCTCGGTACCTTTGGTCTTAACCAACACCAAGATCACCTATAAAACAGCAAAAAGAAGTAAAAAAAAAATCATAATAATAAGTGTGTGGTTACATGACAATACATACATATGGCACTAAAAATAAAATTAAGAAATTATTTTGAAAGAGTGATAATTCGAAAGCCATTTTGTTTTGGAGTAAAATTTTGAAAATAAACTGGATAAAATTTGAAGCGCTGGATTCGGGCCAAATAAATTTCGAAAGCTATTCACAAAATCAAATCGTTTGGGGCAAGTACACACTATCTTATCTTAATAATAAAAAAGAACTCAATGGGCTTTCTTTAGTAGTGATGACCCAAGTAATGAAGGTCGAATTCTGGGCAAAATATCTTATTTAAAGGCATTCTTTATCTATTTACTTAAGTAATTAATTAACTTTTGGGCAAAATACACTTTGCCCCTGAGCTGTAGCCTTCGTATCAAATACCCCCCTGAACTGTAAAAAAAAATACACTTACCCCCTTCTATATTACAGAATTACCTTAACTATCCCTAACCATTATTCGTCTTCTTATTTTTTCATTTCTCCACCATTTTATTCTTTTTCAAAAAATTTTATTACATACATTGATTAAAATTTACACCGTAGATCAAGATTAATTAATTAAAATAATAGTTAAAAGTATTTTAGTGCTATCGTTAAGTTAATTTTGTGAAAACATGTTATATTAATATTTGAAAAAATTCAATTAATGCATCACAATAAAATCAAATTATTTCAGACACATATTTAAAAGATACCCTAATCTATAACAGTATATGTTTGGAATTACTCCAAACATATATATACTTTATTTTAGTGAACTAGAATATTAAAAATACATATATATATATATATATATATATATATGCTGTCAAGATATACATAAAATATTTTAAATCTATTTGGATAGTTTAATTTTGTGACAATGCATTAGTTGCATTTAGTAAAACATTAATATAATATATTATCAACCGAATTAATTTAATATTAGTGCGGAAAAGTTACCAATTATTTGAACTAATGAATGTAACAAAAAACATTGCGATAAAGAAAAAAAAGGTGGATGAATATAAAAATAAGAAGAAGAAGAATAATTAAGGGTAATTAAGTCAATTCCATAACATTGGGGGGTGGGGGGGAGAGGGGTAAGTGTATTTTTTTACAGTTCACGAGAGTATTTGGTACAAAAGATAAGGGGGCAAAATGTATTCTGCCCTCAACTTTTTGATAAATTAGATGGTATCATATGCTAATGTTGCCTCAACCTTATCACCTTCTTGAAACCTTTTTTCATTTTAACAAGGAATCAATGAAATAAATATAGCCGATGTAACTAATGCTTGTCATAACAAATTATTATCTTATTATTTTAAATGTCCGTATCAAAATGCTGAAGTGTTGCACGTGAGTTAACGTGACATATAACATTTCTCTATTAGATAATGTACAATAATTACTTTCTAAAAATGCAAAACTTCTGAATTTCAAGGTGGAGATTATGGTAAAATTGCATGGCACAGAACATAGGGCATCCAGCTCAGTTTTTTTTTTTTTTTTTTTTTGATAATTGCATCCAGCTTAATTAATTTGATTGCATATTAAACCGCAACATATTTTTATGCATATTTGAAATAAATAAAATTAGCCGAAAATCTAGTAACTCGAGCGAGCAGAGAGGGTTAAAGCCTTAAAAGGGCAACTCAAGCCTAAGTCTAACCTCTCTCCAATGACTAAATGTACATCAATTTCCTAGCTGGAAAATGCTAACACCAATTTACATTTGTATTTAATCATAAAACCATATAATACCATGTTTTATTGGATTTACTACAATTATCAAATATTGGCTACATATTAAGTTGCTTCCTATATTCTCTCCATTTGCATAAATGCTTCAATCTTTACAATATTAGCCTTCGAACAATAATTGGATACCTCTTCTGAGTTCTTGTAGTCGGAAAGAAAACTACCTTATCTTGTTCCGCCGCCTCCCAACTAAAGTCAAAATAATAATAAAAAAAAAACAATTAGAGAATAATTCGTCGCTGAAAGCAATACAAAATTTGTACATGCATGTGTGGTACCAATTCAAATGTTATAGTACTAACCAACTTAGATAAAACTATGATGAACAATGTAGGTTTCAAAAATCATCAACTTGATTGAAATAGATGACACAATGATTTTTTACCAAAAATAAAATGTATCATGAAATTGAAATGTGAAACATGGTGGTAAAAATTTATGTGATACCTGAATTGGGTGACTAATCGGTGAAGAAAAACCGAAAGTTCTACCCTAGCAAGCTCAGCCCCCGGGCAACGTCTAGGTCCTCCACCAAACGGGGTGAACACATTCAACGAGTTGCTTGTTGTTCCTGAACTACTCTGTTTGTCCATAAATATATCAATTATTAGGATCAAGTTGTTAATTGAATGAACATTTGTATCTTATGTTGTATTAGACCAATGGTTACTGAACTGTGTCAATCTTGCTCATACATATCGCGCAAGATATGGTTTAGAAGTATCTCAAAGCTACAATATGCACGAAACGTGTAAAAAAGTTCAACAAATAGCAAAAGATTAAGAGAGAAAAGGCACCTGCCATCTCCATGGATTAAAAGTGCGAGCATCTTTGAAGTGGTGATGATTCATGTGTACAGCTCGAAGAGAAGCAAATACCTTCCACCCCTTTGGAATTGTGTAACCATCTATTACGAAGAAAAAAAAAACGCCTCATTAAGGATAGTCTTAGTTTTGTACTAGAGTTTGTAGACAATGCGCGTGCGTAACATTTGTGTTTCAGAATGAGTGCATATACACAAATCTTCATTAACTAGGAATTTAGATACGAAATTTAGAAAGGAAAGGTATCTAGGTTTTTTTCACCTTTGATGGTAACATCGGTCATTGCTCGTCTAAATACCCCACTAATTATGTTAGCTACTCGGAGTGTTTCGTTTACTACCTGAAAATTCAATAAATCAACAAATAAATTATAAGTAAATCAGCGAGCATCAATCAAAAGCATGTGTTATATACTCCATATATTATATGAACTTACACATTGAGTGAAATGCATGGATTTATAATCTTCCCATTGAAGAGACTCCTTTTCACCTTTTCTAGCCTTAATTTCGTCGTGTTCTTCCTGTGAAATAGCGATGGCACATCAACAATTAGCCTATGTTGTATAAATGTACAATCCAAGTATTTGCTAGTTATATTTTTATAGTAGACTAGTTATTGACATTTCTATATCTATTTAAATTGAAATAAATGCTTAATCGAGATTATCAGGACAAAAAATAATTGGAGGACACGCCATTGATCTTGTTAGAATTTTCTTCTTATTGTTTTAACTTATTAACACTAAAGATTTTATGGCAGACACATGTCGTGTCCGATATGGTATGCGACACCACACCTAAGGATTTTTAAAACATCAGTACTTTATATAGATCAAAACCATTAAATTATTGGTAATCCATATAAATTTCATGATATGAATGATAGCGAATGGACCGTGATTTAAAATCCAACAAGCTTCCAAGAATAAAACGTAGAAATATTGTAAAAAGGTATTAAAGAAAATGATTGAAATGTTCCTAGGTAGAAGTGTTTAGTTGTGAAAAGTGTAGGAGACGTGGGTGGCCTATACAAGTTGGCTCAATTGATAAGGATGAATCACTTTTCCTCATAAGATTGTATATTCGATTTTCTCTGCCGACGTGAGGGCTGTGTTGGTGGGCAATCTGTAAGTACCTCTGTAAGTGACTTATGGTCCCGAAGTCATATCCTGGTCCTAGTAGGTGATTGAGCCAATCCTACCTAAATTTTTTTCTACCAAAAGAAAAAAGAAACGAAAAGTAGGAGTCGTAGGCGTGCAGTATGTTTGGGGTGTGGCATGATTGTGTCCAGTTGTTAGTTGGCGACCATTAACGTTGTCTGTCTGGTGAAGATAGTGAATATTATGTCTTTCTTCTTCTGCTTTGACTTTTCTTTACTTTTTTGACCATTCTAGCTGCACACATTTCGAGGCCCCATGCTTACATAGTTACAAATTTCTATAAGGACTTCTCTCTTTTCTACTCTACCCAACCTTCTTTGATATCAAGGGTTTATTTTGTGTCGCCCATTTTTGTGTCATTTAATTGTGTATATGAATTATTGAATTTGTATATAATTATATTATAAGGTGAAATAACAAAATCATCATATATCAATTAACGACTTGTAACTCACTTCGGTGACATGCCCGCTTGGGTAACATGAAATGAGCAAGTATTAACTCCAGATTCGAATTTAGAAGGACGTTCAACGAAATGAAAGTTTTATTTACATCTTTAATAATTTTGGAATTAAAAAAATAAATTTGAATCTAATAGATTTTTTTAAAATTAATTAGATGTATATAATTTTTTTTTTTTTGGGTAAGTGGTATATAGCTTATTTACATATAACCCATAATATATATTTGGATTTAATTAAAATAGCTTATTTTAGATTAGCTATCAAAATATTGCTTGCCCACTTAACAATTGAATTATCATCTAGAATAACGGATTGACCCATATTTTGCAATTATAAATAGTGTATGAATGAATGTGAAATTATAGTAGTGTGCGAATCAAAGTATTCTCCTCTAACATGTTCTACACTTCCATAATATTTTCTTAACAAATAAAGGTAGATGCAAAAGTCGCTCAATATCCCTAGTGTCCCTAATGTAAATGAATGTTAATGAGCCTCTTAAAAACATACACAAATAATATCCTATTTCTACAATACAATTTATTTTATTTTATTTTTGAAAATACAGGCCTTTTATAGTTATGTTTTCAAAACTCAAATTTTTCGGCGCTTTCAGACAATCCAAATCATGTTTGGGCCATTTATTCTCGCTCAAAATTTCGATAATGATGCGGCTAAACTTTTACCACAAATTTGAACTTCTTCCTCACACAAGAAATAGGACAAAAAAAGGTATCTTGTGTGATACGCAAGCATGAGATGACTTTACGATGATCACATGCAACAGAGGCAATCCAATCATAAATATTGATATGATAGGAATTAGGTGATGAAAAATCATCCCGAGCCTTTTATGATAAAATGAAAAGTGGTCCGGGTCACTTTTTTTCTTTTCTTTTTTTTTTGGGGTAAATAAAAGTGGATGTAGTCTATTGTATCATATCCACTATAAAATATCTGACCAAGCAGGAGCATATGATGTATGATTACATAGTTGGTGCACGTGTGAAAGAGATCATGGAGATTTAAAGGGTGAACTATCGTTTTCATTAAATTGGCACTGCTCTAATTTTGATTCTAGCTTAAAAGACAGAAAAAAAACAAGTTGCAATCGTTTCTCCTATAATTGCAATTTCACATTTTTACGCAATTAAATTACACTATAATGTGGAACTGAATTGATTGGAAATTCTGTATATTTTTATTATTATGTCCTCTGGCATGTCTTACAATAAAATTTATTGTTAAAAGTGAATTTACTTTTTCAAAAGTAGCTTATTACTCATGATAATTATGCCACACCAAAATCTCTCAAACTTTACTTTCTCGAGAAATACTATAAAAATACTTAAACTTTTTTACTTCATTCTAACTCAAAGCAGAAGATCGATTAGAATTAGAGATATCATACTGGGGCTGCTAGAGTACAGACAATATAAGTTATGCCATATTGTTCTTAATTGTTAATTCAAGAAGTCTAATTTCTCTAGCAAATTTTACATCAAGTCTCTCAATTTCCATTTGAATGTCATGAATACGGAATTTACTATAGATCTAAAATTATTCACCTTATGTTGGTTTATTATAAATTGATCAATAATGTTGAATTCAGTCGAAACTAGAGCTTGTTATTTAGACTACATATTCTAGTGAATTTTACTGGAAAAAAAAATGGTTATTTATGCATTTTAAGTATAGTTGTGTGTGTTGGGACTCTATAAGTACAGGCACCCACACCACTACAACCGGAAAATACTTGTATAGACCGGGTCTTGGGCCCCATCCATGTAACCTGTGACTGGGAAAAAGATACCACACATCACTTGATTTTTTATTAAAACACATGTAATGTATTTTTTTCCTAACCACAGAGTGCATGAATGGGGTCCAAAGCCCGATCTATACAAGTATTTTCCCCTACAACCCTATGCCCTCCTAATATAAGTAATATTTCTATTTTCTAAATTAATAAGGCCCACAACCTGTGAAAAATCATGACTCGCAGGAAAACTAATTTATATATAAAAAAATAGGACCATCTCATCTGGAAGACTGGAACTAATTAAAAAAATAATTACACCTGCTTGCTAAACTATTTAAATCATTCTTTCTTGCTTTTTTGTTTTTCCCCCCTTTATTTTCCTTTTGTTTTTTGTTTTTTTGGAGGAAATGGGAGGACGCGGGTAGGTTGATAAAATATAAACATACCATGCTTTTTTTATGCAAGCAAACATATCATGTAGTTATCAAAAAAATAAAATAAAGAGTACCAGTTTTTAAGGTTAGAAATTATTCAACCACATTATCTTTGACCTAGTGGTGCCCACTGACACTCAATTAGGGCTCCCTCTTGCTAATGAATAGGGCAGGGAATGAATACAAGTAGGCTAGTAGGCTAGTGAGGCACTTCAATTGCAGCTCGATTTGAACTCGAACTTTTTGAGTTAGAATTTTTGAAAAGTCGAATTCAAGCTCAAATATACGTGATCGGTAGCTCCCAAGCCAATAAATAATTAAATATGTATTTATTTATTATTTAGTAAAGTTATATATATATATTGAACTGGAGCTCTGCTTAAGTTCGACTCACCACACTAGATTTCAAGTGGAAACTCAGACTCCTTTTTTCTAACTTGTCAAGAGTTCGAGCTGAAAATTTAAGGTTTGTGCTCGAGTCAAATGATATTTTTAAAATTCAACTCAAGCTCAACTTAAATTCAACTCGTTCATGCATGTATCTACTAATGAATTTTGATGATCCAACCCTTCCATTGGATCTAATCTTTATTGGTAGTGAGTAAAGCTAGCTCCAAAAAGACCTAGTGGCGCCGATCACCACTTATGTTGTGAAAGTTCCGTGTTCGATCAGGGCACCATTCCCCCCACCCAAAAGGAAAGTGAAACTATGTATTCTTTATTTTTAATTGCTACCACAATTTGCTTGGATGAGATTTTAGATAAGGAAATCATCCATTTAAAGAAAAGGCCACCATGCTGGTAGGACTTTTGGGTCCACAAATAATAAAACTATGTATTAAAAAATATTTTATATTTTCTTAAATATAAATTTAAACTAATTAAATTTGGGACCAATATCACCATATTATTGTTTTGGATAATTTTAGTTTTACAAAAATTTTGAATTTGATATATTTTATATTATTATTTAATATTATTCGATTTAAAATTTTGACTAAATTATTTAATTGCCAAACTTTTCCGAGTAGCTAACAAAAAAATCCCAAGGAAAGAAACTTTGACATGTACACACGTATGCATGCTACACCGAGAGCAGTAAATCTATATATTATTTTTCTTATAGTGTAGTACATCTTATGAGCCTTTTACAAATTCTATGTGAAATAAATAAGTCCGAGAAATTACCTATTCTATTAGAAAGTTATAAAGATTTCTTAAATAAATACAAGTGAATTAATCATTAATTATTTGTTATTCAAATTTTAAAAAGGTGAAAAAAAAACGAATATTTGAAGTAAATCCATAATACACAAGGTTGCTCATTTAATGTAGAGGTAATTAACTACGTAACCCATGTCATGGTCAATTACCATCTTTTTGGATTAACATAAAAGTTCTTACGTGTTAAACCACTCTTACAATTACACTTTTTGTGTATTTACAAATTCTTACAATTTTACTTTTTATAAATTTTATAATTAGATCCCGAGGGGATTTCATTATAATTTACCAAAATATAAAGGAATATTGTTAATTTACACTAGAGTGAGAGGATATAACGAGTCACAAAATATACAAGTCGGGATAAGAAAGTATAAAATGAGTGATAATTAGTAGCTCCCGGGAGTTGGATTGCCGGCAATATCCACTACACATGTATTCATACATATGCAAGGGTTCACTATCACATATAAATACTATGGTGAAGATCATCAGGGAGCTTCCAAGTATTATCCGTATAAAAGTAAGGCATATAAAGTAATGAAAAATTTTATGCTGGGCCGAGACCATTAGCCTCAGCCTCGACCGTTGGATCACAAATTGGGGGAGTTAAATTGCTAAATGAACCCCACTTGGGGATCCAGCCGAGCTGGGCCGAAAGCAATAGAACGGCCCTAAAGTAATGTACCTTAAGTTGAGCCAACGCACGTGGGGTTTCGGTGAGGTATTTGACAGCGAGAGTCATAATCGTAGAAGTGGTTTCATAACCAGCCACCAGCAGAGCAAGCATAAAATCCACTATCTCCTCGTCGGAAAACCCTCCGCCGCCGCCCTCCTCATCCAACAGCGCCGCCAGCATGTCGTTCTTTCTCTCTCCTCTCTCACTCTCTCTCCTCCTATCCCTAACCACCAAGCTCAACGCCTCCGCCACCTTTCTCCGAGCCTTGACCAAATTAATTGATCACCACATAATCAATTAATAGTATAATAATTTCATGAAAGGAAGCAAAATAAAAAAAAACCCACAATTTTTTTATTAATTAAAATTTAAAAAGGGGTAATTAATAAAGGAAATAATTATATATATACATATATATATATGTATTTACTTGGATAGCCCTTCGATATGTGGTGGAAAAGATGGGCAAAGGGATGGTGAAAAAGCCTTCAATAACTAGCATGTACTCTTTCATCAGATTCTCAGTCCATTCACACGGATCAAAGCTCATCAGCTGCTTCACTGTTAAATGAAATGTTATCTGCAAATCAAAATTAAATAAAAACATTTTTATTTTCTTAATTAAATTGGAAACATTTCATAAAATAAAATAGTCATCCCATCCAAAGCATAATATAAATATAATTTTCTATTCTTATTTTTGCTTTTTACCACTTTGGCATAGAACCTTCCTAATTATATATATCCATACAATATCATGAGAGAACAAAACATAAAGCGCTAAAAGGCAAAACAGAATAAATGGATCATACTACATGCACATGTGTGTGGGTTCATTATGCTTCTAAAGCTAATTACAATAATATTATATTATTGTAAAGATTTAAAAAAAACACACACACAGACCCGCATGTGTGTGTGTGTTAATCCGCATGTTGTGGGATGATAACTTTGAACTGGGAAAATGTGTGACACCCACTATATATGGAAATCTGAGTCATCCAGTTTAATTTTGAGTGCTCCTAACATGAAATCATATCGCATGCACTCATCTCCCACTCCCATGGAAAATCAACTCAAATTCTCCGTAATATTTTCGTATGTAACACGCATCTATGCGTGATAAATGTATATACAATTGGTTAGAATATTAAAAGAAAATTATAATATTAAAAAAAAAACTGAAAAGTCTCGCCGTCATAATCACAAATGTATACACTTATCGCACAGCCTGCTGTTGTTGCAGAGAGTGTTACACCTTAACGTTACAAAGGATGTTAATTAGTGAAAAACTAAACTCCGTGCTAAATTGCGCCTGAAATTTTATATTCGACTTCTAGCGTACGCCGGATTATATAGCCAAATTGATTTATTTATTAAGGTTTAAAAGTAAATGCAAAAATCTTTTGATGAGATTTTCAAGAATAAAAGATCATTTTTTACCTTCTTGGCCTCCTCCATGAGGATGACCCGGCCGGTCCAAGCATCCATGTTGAGCCGGACCAACCGGTCTATATCGACCAACAAATGATCCCTAATTATGGCCCAGTTAGCAAAACTCATGGTAAGGGAATGCATCCTCTTATGCAAACCCCCTCTCATGAGCAAAAGCGAGTGTCGGCCGAGCAAATTGGATATCGAACCGGGATAACTCGACTCGAAGAGCCGTCCCTCGTTCTGCAAGATGAACCGGTTCGTGTCCGGGTCGGCCGAGAAGACGGTCGGCTCGCCGAATACATGGGTGGTAAAGACGGCGCCGTATTTGGAGACCCTGTCGTCGATGAAGGGCTCCGGGTTTTCCGTCTTGTAGGCCGAGATCAGCTGGAGGGTCTCGCCGATGAAGGGGAGGCCGAAGTTTCCCGGCGGAAGGCGGCGCTTCCGGCGGGCGGTGGCTCGTAGGAGGACGAAGATGATTAGAGAAAGTGAAAAAGATAGGAGGGTATAGAGAAACATGACTAGTGATGACTCCATGATTTTCACACACTACACATTAGATTTTAGTATGAAAAACAGAATAAGAAGAAGAGATGGGGGGGGGGGGGGGGTGCATTAATTGGAGCACACGGGTGGGTATCTATCTGTGAAAGGGAAAAATTCTGTATAGATAGAGGAAAAGTGAGTAGGGAACAGGGGTTGGGATGTGAACGAAATTAATGTCGGACTTTTTAATCCCATCTCACTTTTCATTTTACTTTTTACCTTTTTACTGTCTACCTCTTTCTTGCTTTTCACTAATTCTACTCTCTTCTTTCAATTAACTTTTCTTCTTTTCGGTAATTCCCCTTTCAATTAACTTGCGGGAACACGGTCAGTGTTGAAAATAGTAAACAAGATCTAGCTAAATTGAATTGTTGTTGATCTTATATGCAATGATTTTAGTGGGCATTTAACGTTCTTGCACAAGTTATTATTCATTATGGTTGGGGTGCTACAATTTTATCGTGAACATGTGCTTCATTAGGAAGAGGAATCTTGAGGCTTATATTGTCTCTCACGTCTCTTGTTTCTATCAGATATACAATGGTAATTATAATTATCACTCTATTTGTGTTGTCACTATACATGTGTCACTAATTGTTAATAATGATAATTTTAATAAAACTATTGTCACTAAAAAAAATTATTGTGACAAAGCAAAAACAATTGTCACTAAATATGTAAATTTAGTGATAATTTTAAGATTGTAACTTCAAATTTTTTCATTGATAGTACTTTTTGTTGTAGTGAGCCTATTTCCCGTATGTCGCGCCAGAATGATGTGGCATGCACTTATCTTCTAAGGAATCAAATGCCCTTGCACAGGGTATTTTTGATTGAACCTGCACAATTTTGTCCTGAAAAGGTAACTTGCTAGGGAAATGGAAGCTTGAGACTTACATACCTCTCAACTCTCTCATTCCGATGTTGGATGATAACTGCATACTCATCATTTACCCCCTCGGATGAGGGGCTTGGAAAAGCACATGACCTCGTTCCAACAGACAACATCAGAATGATATGTGATGCACTTGCCTTCTTGGACATTGGACGCCTTTGTACAAGATATTGTTCACTTTTGCTGCAGTCTCAACTCTCACGTCTCCATCTGATGTACAACGGTAATTGAATACTCTTCCTCTTTTTTGAGGAGGGGGCAGCGAGTCTGAGTGGAGAGTTTTCAGTAAAATATTTTTTAATATTTATACGAGTTTAAATATATGATTTCTGACTTGAGCATCGGAGGGCAACACACGTAAACCATCGGCGTGTCTTTTAAAGCTATATTTCTTTTGCATAGGCAATAGAAAGAGTAGCGATCAATAAAGAATTAAAGAAAAATTTAAATCTTAAATGTAACATCCTCAAAATTTATAACCAAGAATCAATTTTGTAGCATAAAATATTTATAACCAAGAATCAATTTTGTAGCATAAAATATAATGTCACGTTGACCTTTGATTTCAAAATCATAACAACAATATTTGACTTGAATTACTTTTGAAATACTTAAAATTAAACTTTGTAAACTATTATAATTTTACAAAAATCCCCCACATTTTAAAAATTTTAAAGAAAGAAAACAAGAATTTTTTGGGTAAACGATAATACAATGCATCTAATCTAGTGCATTTTAAGCTTGAACTAGACCTAGAACATTAAACCAAAATTCTCGAAAACAGTGGTGAATTTAATTCTTAAAATATGAACTAAAGTCTCACTATGAAAGTTTGAAGATGTAATATTCACATTACACCATCTATCTTTCGTTGTTCAACGCAATGTGTCACGTTATTGGTCTTGCGCCAGCCCAGGTTTCATGTGCGACTCACTCCTACACTCATATAGGTGACTCCATCAAATGTATACTAATTTCTAAAAATACCACCCACAATTGGGCCATGGTAGTCTTTAAGAGTTTAAGCTCACTATCTAGCCTTAGCAGTCAAGCACTATCTAGCAATGGACTTTTTAAAATTGATAGTGCTCGCGAGTCAATAACAACTTGTAATTACCTATTGAACCTGCTTCATGGGGTCTACCCAATTACATAGATTTGGTTTCCATTGTTACCAACTTTTGGATTAACCATAGCCCCACTCCTCTCGAAGTCTTACACTTTACTTCATTCCTAATTGTTTAGTTAGTGGATCGGCTAAAATTCTTTTTTTGATTTCACAAAATCTATGGAAATTATTCCATCTCGTAGCAGCTGCTTCATCACATCCTTATATGCCTACTTTTACCATTTCAGGACTTGTTTCTAGCAATGGCTATTGTAGATTGAGAGTTACAATGCATAAAAACAGGAGTTGGTTTCATTCCCAAAGGAATGTCAACTGAGAAATTTCTTATCCATTTTGCCTCACTTCCAGCTAGCTCAAGAGCCACAAACTCTGAGTCTATTGTGGATCTAGTTATGATTGTTTGCTTAACTGATTTTCAAGCAACAACACCCTCACCTAGGGAATCACAGATCTAGTTAACATCACTATATCCCTCCAATACGCCGAGAAATTGACTATATAGAATAACATAATTCATGGTATCTCGCAAATATTTCATTACTCTTTTTAAAGTAGAATACTCATTGTTTAAGTTATGTGTATATCTACTCGTCTGCCCACAAAATACGCTACATTTGGACGCGTATAATCCATTAGATGCATCAGACTTCTAATAATCCGAGCATACTCAAATTGAGCTATGCTCTCTCTTTTATTTTTCTTTAATTGTGAGCTAACATCATATGGTGCTGAAACAGGAATGCATCAAAATGTCAAAAATTTGGAGAATTTTCTCAATGTAATGCTCATGTGACAACCTTAATCCACTCTCAACTCTAGCAACTTTTACACATAATATAACATTGCCTTCACCCATGTCTTTCATATCAAACTTTGATGCCAAGAATTCTTTCTTTTCAATCACTATTTCAATATTAGTACCATATATAAGCATTGTTATGAAATTTCTTGTTAGATATTTTGATGATGACAATTAGGATTTATGTTAAACCCCAAAATATGTAAGTTTGGTTTTATTAGAAACCATGTATAGACTTTGAGCGTTAGATTTGTATAAGGCTTTATTTATTTTCATTCTGAAGACTGATGATGGCAATAAGGGGGAAAAGAGGAAAGCGTCGAGTTTAAGAGTTACCAGTTCATCTACCAAGCATCAAGAACTTCAACCGGTGCTAACTCAGAGTATTCCAAGTCAAATTCTTCCTCCTCCTCCTCCTCTGCTTAATTATGAATCCCGTTACCCAACTTGGGTTGTTGTTGTTGGAGCGCCTAGTCGCACATCTGGGTTTGCTCTAATTACGCAAAGAATTGATTGCCAGTGCCATCTCAAGCGTACCTTGAACAATTCGAAGTTCCGATTGAACGAGCACCTCTCCTAAAGCCAACTGATCCGAAAGTAATTGCTATGGAGAAGAAGCGTTGATGTATAGATTCAGCTAAGGATCATTCAGTGTTGAAGAGCGTCTATCAAGACAAGATTTCACCTGAATTTATTCCGAAGTCCAGAAGGAGTTTAATGCAAATATTCTCAAAGCATTAATGTCCAACGGGCATTAATTTCAAATACATTAAATGCTGACAAATTAAATGTTATAAGCACTCCAGGACGTACGAAGAAGCCTTCTCATTAGACTGTCAACTTTACAAGTCTGTGGCACCAACTTTTTGCAGCATAATTTCAGGGAAAAGGGACGCAAGTTGTTCACGCGCGAGAGTGAAAGACACGCGCTTGACCATGTGTCCAACGGACACTTTATCCGAGAAAGTCTATAAATAGGACTTCAGCAACAACCCAAAATATAACAACAAGCTTACAAGCCAAAACATTGTTGCATTGAAGTATCAATCCTTAAACTTTCAGAAAAGGTCGAATATTCAAATCAAACATTCTCTTTGCTTTTCTCCATTATCTGAGACAGTCAACCAATATCTCAAACATCTTTTTCAGAAGAACCCTATACTACTATTGAGATATTTCAAGTTGTTTGAACTTTCAAAAATCAAACAAAACGTTAAACAAAACCCTTATCCAGCCTTGCAATCTGAGTGAAGTCGAAGTTGGATACTTGCATTATTTCTGAGTCAAAGAAGCAAGAGGGTAAAAGTGTCTTAGAGCAGAAATTTGTGCGACTAAGGAGCTCAAGCCATTCACATCCATCTCTCCTCTATTTTGTAGAAGTTTCTGTGTGATTCTTTGAGAATTATTTTAGTGGATTGCTTCCGAGTGATAAAGGAGAAGAAGAACGTAGTTGGGATTATACTTCCCAACGAACCTTACAAACATCATGTTCTTTACTTACTGTCGATTTACTTATTATCATATCTTTGTATAATCGGTTAAGTAAAAGCTTTGATAAAATTGTTTAAAAGTTAAAAGTAACTAAGAAAAACATTTTGATGCTAAAACCTTTCAAAGAGAAGACTTAAAATCGTTCCGCTGTGCTAATTCTAATTAAAGAACTGAATGCTTAAACCTAATTTGTTATAGTATTCAAATCTTGAGTCTAACTTAACTTTATCAAAACAGTCTTCAAGTAGACGCTCAGCTAAGCGCCTACATTTTCAAGCGTTCACAACATTTTGAATACAAAATTTTTGAAGTCGAAAAAAGATTTCAGGGTCTATTCAACCCCCCTCCTTTTAGACCCTTTCGTATGCCACTTGGGGTCAGAGCTGAAATAGCCAGAAGATACAACTTGATAAAGAAGCACAATCGTTAAGAGACCTCTTCAGAAAAACTATCTATATTCTTGTCTCTTTTGTATCTTTTATTTTCTTTTAGTTGTAAATGCTTGTGCTTTCATTGATATATATATAAAGTGCATTTCCAGCTAAAACATCTCGTTGAGGCTTTAACTAACCTTACCTAACTTTATCTAATCTTATTCAAAGCTAACTTTTGTATTTTGATTGTCATCAAAAAGGGGGATATTATTAGGAAATTTCTTGTTAGATGTTTTGATGATGACAATTAGGATTTATGTTAGACTCCAAAGTATGTAAGTTTGATTTTATTAGAAATCATGTATAGGCTTTGAGCGTTAGATTTGTATAAGGCTTTATTTGTTTTTATTCTAGACTGTTAGGCTAAGTAGTCTTAGATTGAGCGTCTGATATTATTCTGAGTGAGTTTATCAGTAGTTAGGTCTGAAAATTCAAGCGTTTGAAGTCTGAATGAAGATGAAGATTTCTAGCAAGCGTCTAAGCGTCAAGCTAATTCAAGCGTTGATGTAAAGATTCAGCTAAGGATCATTCGGTGTTGAATGAGCGTCTATCAAGACAAGATTTCACCTGAATTTATTCCGAAGTCCAGAAGGAGTTTAATGCAAATATTCTCAGAGCATTAATGTCCAACGAGCATTAATTTCAAATGAATTAAATGTTGATAAGAGTATCAAATGTGATAAGCACTCCAGGACGTACTGAGAAGCCTTCTCATTGGACTGTCAACTTTACAAGTTTGTGTCACCAACTTTTTGCAACAGAATTTCAGGAAAAAAGGACGAAAGTTGTTCACGCACAAGAGTGAAAGACACGCGCTTGACCATGTGTCCAATGGACACTTTACCCGAGAAAGTCTATAAATAGGATTTCAACAACAAGCCAAAATATAACAACAAGCTTACAAGCCAAAACTCTATTGCATTGAAGTCTCAATCCTTAAACATTCAGAAAAATTCGAATATTCAAATCAAACATTCTCTTTGCTTTTCTCCAATTCCTGAGACAGTCAACCAATATCTCAAACATCTATTTCAGAAGAACCCTACACTACTATTGAAATATTTCAAGTTGTTTGAACTTCCAAATATCAAATAAACCATTAGACAAAACCCTTATCCAGCCTCGCGATCTGAGTAAAGTCGAAGTTGGATACTTGCATTATTTCTGAGTGAAAGAAGGAAGAGGATAGAAGTGTCTTGGAGCAGAAATCTGTGTGACCAACGAGCTCAAGCCATTCACATCCATCTCTCCCCTATTTTGTAGAAGTTTCTATGTAATTTTTCGAGAATCATTTTAGTGGATTGCTTCCGAGTAATAAAGGAGAAGAAGGACGTAGTTTGGATTACACCACCCAAAGAACCTTACAAGCATCGTGTTCTTTTCTTACTGCCGATTTACTTATTATCTTATCTTTGCCTAATCGGTAAAGTAAATGTTTTGATAAAATTGTTTAAAAGCTAAAAGCGACTGAGAAAAATATTGTGACGGTAAAACCTTTCAAAGAGAAGACTTAAAATCATTCTGTTGTGCTAACCCTGATTAAAGAACTGAATACTTAAACTTAATTGTTAATAGTATTCAAATCTTGAGTCCAAGTTAACTTTATCAAAACAGTCTTCAAGTAAACGTTCAGCCAAGCGCCTACATTTTCAAGCGTTCACAACATTTTGAATACGAAATTTTTGAAGTCGAAAAAGACTTCAGGGTCTATTCAACCCCCCCCCCCCTTCTAGACCCTATCGTATGCCACTTGAGACCAACAATCATATCATCAACATACAAGCTAATTATCACACAACATATTTCATTGCCCTTTGTATACACACATTAATCCACGGAAACACTAGATAAATTATTTGAACACAAAGTAGAATCAAATTTCTCATGCCATTAACTTGGCTTGTTTTAAACCATATAAAGATTTGTATGAACCATATTTTCTTAACATATTCAATACAACCTTCAGGCTGACACATATAATCTTTTTTTCTAATTCTCCATTATAAAACGCTATTTTCAAATCCATTTGGTGAATAACTAGTTTATGCAAAACAGCTAAAGCAATCAAAATGCGAATAGAAGAAATTCTAGCAACAGGCACACATACGTATCAAAATAATTAATATTTTATTTTCGTGTAGAACTTTTGGTCACAAGCCTTGCTTTGTATCTATCCATCTGGAGAAGTTTTCGTTTGAAAATTCATTTACATACGATCGATTTTGCACCCAATGGGCAAATCAACTAAACTCCAAGTTTTCGTTTGTTTCGAATAATCAATTTCGCTTTCTATAGCTTCTTTCCAAAACGAGAATCACTAGAGGAAAATATTTCTTTAAATATTTTTGGATCATTGTTAACCATGAAATAAAAAATTTCATCAAAACTAGTTGCTTTTCTAAGCCTTTTACTTTTCCTAGGTTTAATATATTTATCAATGTTATTACTAGAACTTGAAGGCATATGAATATGCATTTTAGCATGTGAATATGCATTTTAGAAAAAATAGTAAACGAAGACACGGAATCACGTCTTACGAAAAATACTCTCAAAAAATTCTGCACTTTTAGTTTCAAGTATAGTTTTGCAATCAAGAACATCACTTGTTACCACAAGTAATCTATATGTAGCACTATGTTCAGCATAAAAATTAAACATATAATTATGTGAAATAAGAGAATGTTAGCCAAACACCCCACACTTTCAAATATTTTAGATTATGTGAAACTTTTCCCAGGTTCATAAGGGTTTTGCTTATTTTCTTGTAAGGAATTCTATTTTGAATAAAACATGCAGAAAGTATAGCATCCCCCACAAATTATCAAGTGCATTAGCACTAACAAGCATGACATCCATCATTTCTTTAAAAGTTCTATTTTTCTTTTCAACTACACCATTAGATTCGGATGAATAAGGAGGAGTTAACTAATGTATAATACCATGTGTTTCACAAAAAATCATTCATAAGAATAAATTCACCACCTCTATCGAATCTAACTCTTTTGATTTTTCCATTTAATTAATTTCTTATTTCAGCTTTATATGAAATAAATATTTTAAAAGTTTCTTGTTTAGTTCTAAGCAAATATACTTTGGTATATATAAAAAAATCATCAATAAAAGTCGCATAATATTTCTTACCTCCTCCTGTCATGTTTGTTTTAAACCTCCTAAATCAAAATGAATTAATTCTAACAAATTACTAACTCGTTCAATAGATTTATGAAATTTCTTAGTGATTATAGTTTCAACACATATTTCACATTTATTCAGATTTGCATATCAAATTTCACTAATTAGTCCTAAGTCATTCATTTTCTTAATATAAGGAACATTTAAGTGACATAATCTACCATGCTAAAAATTACAAGAATCAATCAAATAAGTAGTATTAACACCCGTAACAACACGGTATTGACAAATAATATAGAGTAAGTAAGATCGTCTTTACAGGAAAGGTTATCAAGTACCAAACAAAGTTTATCCTATTATTTAGACTATCGATTATAAGAGATGAGATTTTTAAACTAATAAAAATATAAATAAATCAAAACTAATTTAAAGCGATATTAATTAAAACGATAAATCAATTAATGAAAATCCTAGGGATTAAGACTTTATCAAGGTATTTCTATGGATTATTGACTTTCAATGGGTTATCATTCTTGCCTAAATTAAAGAACCAATTTTTCTTAATTACATGAATAATCTCCCTAGATCTTCATGAGTACCCAATTAAATTAATTTCAGTCACTCCTATGATCAACAACTAATCAAGATGAATCCATTAATTTCTATAAAAATTGTTAATTAGCCTCATGCAAAATTACTAATATCCCTATTAAGCAATTTTAACATGTCTATCATATCTGAACCGATAATTCAATTCACCTCCTAGTACTTTTTAAATTATTTTAAATCATGTAATTGGTGATCAAGCAATTACAAGTATTAAACACTCAATGATAGATTAAACAAGCAAGAATTAATCCAAATAATATCAACAATCCATTTACATACACATGATTACATTTTAAACACTAGAAAATAAATTAGCCAAGCATATTTAATGAAGAAGATGAAATATGTTGCATAAAATCAAGAATCTTCATGTTCAACAATGGAGAATTCAAGAATACAACTTAGAGAAGAAGAATAAGCAAGAAAATCTAAGAAGAAACCCTTTTTATTGGTGAGAAATCAAGATTTCTCTCTCCTATCTTCAATGAAACTTCTTTTCTTCCTCTCCAAGCTTCTTTTCTCTCCAAAATTGTGTTTTCTCTTTTTCTTCCTAGGTTAGCTACGTTTTTTTTATGACTTTCCTCACTTATATAAGATTTTTAATAACAAAAAGCCCAACTAGAAAATTAAAATTCGAGCCCATAAAAAAATATAAAAAATCTGCGTGATGCACATTGGTGACGAATACTGGCACCACTGTGCCAATTCTGCTGTCCATTATTTTTCTTCAATGCAACTCTTTTCGTTTGGACTCTCATTTGCACTTCTTAAGTCTCTTAGTCGACCTCTTTACTTTGTCTAAAAATCCCTTCATTTACTCGTCACATCGGTCGTCTTTGCCCTACAAAAGCATTTAAACTACTTAGAAACCAAAATAAGCAAAAATGATAAAAACAACTAAAAAGATCAACTCAAGACACGAATTCAAGACAAATATGAGGTAAGAATAAAATGAAATGATGTTACTTTTAAGACCTAACAAGTAGAACCAGAAATATTTTCATTAAAAACATTGAGTACAAAAAGTTCTTGATTACAAACCATTTTCCAAGAAACACACTAATATTAGTCATGATAATCTTGTCAAACTCAAATGAAATTTTCACTCCAACCATCCCAAGGAGTGCTACAAAAATTAAGTTTGCTCTCATTTTTGGAACATGAATCACATCGAGTTCCAATATTTTCCCCAAAGTGAGTTTGAGGAGAATTTTTCCTCTACCAAAAACCTTCCCGATACTTGAATCACCTAAATAAAACAAAGTATCCATCCTCATCCCCTATTAGTTTATAAGAGGCAAAGGCACTTTTGTTTGCACAAATATGCTTTTTAGTTCCAGAGTCTATAATCAAATCATTGGTATTGGCCACCATAAAAGCTTAAGAAATAACCACAACAATAATATTTTCTCCTTGAACTAAGTTAACTTTGTTGTTGGGAGAATTGTCATTTTCAAACTTTCTTTTTCTACATTGGGCAGCATGATGCTGAGGGTTTTCACACACATAACAATCTTCTTTCCTTTTCAAACTACTGGGTCTGGGTTTGTAACCATGTTTAGGAGCGTACTTCTTGGTAACCATCTTACCATTCTTATTATTGTAGTAGTTATGAGGTTGTGCTTGAACTGAATTCGTTTGCTATGTCTCATTGTTTTATATTCTGATCTTCAATGATGATATGAACGACGAGATCATCTAAAGGCATGATCATTCTCTTGTGCTTCAATTGTTGCTCCCGCTACAACTCATCAGGTAAGGTAAAGTTCCCAAACTTTAGATCTTCAATCAGTTTGTAGTATTCTGTGACTTTGGCTTTGATCTCTTTTTCATCAGTCATACGCCAATGATAGAAATTACCAATAGCAATTTTTTCGTTCAACATCTTCAACAGTGAACTTTTTCACCAAGCTTTACTAGATTTATTTGTTCATTATATGTTCAAACATTGATGTTTGGTGCTCCATCTTCTATTTTTTTTTTTTGGGAACTAGTAAGCGTAATGTATTAACTCATAATCAAACACATATAACTACACTAGGTATATCTGGACTCCTAACATCAAACTTTACATTAATAATACCCCAAATCTTCTCTCCTATCTCATTTACAATACATCTACCAATCTAAAAATGTCTTTGATTTCTTTCCATCCACAAACAATAGATAATAGCTGAAAATAAAGCCCATTTTTGGCAGCTCAAAACAGGTTTTCCTTTGCTGATTTTACTTCTCCATTGCTGAACGTCTGCTCACTTCCTCTGCCAACAACCTATCTTCAATTTTCCCCAGACTTCCTTAAATACATCACTAGCGAACTGACACTTAAAAAATATGTGGTCTCTGCTTTCACATTCCAGTCGACACAACAAACATGTGTAATCTGGAAGACCCTGCCATTCACTAATTCTGTCCCGAGTTTCAATCTATTTAAAATGGCCATCATACAATTATCCGATGTTTTGCCACATGGCCTTTTCCCCACAGAAATTGTCTCCACAATACTTCATTTTTGTATTCAATGTCGTGCATGTATGCTTAGTGTATACTAAAAACTCCCGCCTTCCATTTGTTTCCAACAACATTAAAAAAGGAGTCCCTAATGGCCAGCAAACGTTTCCAATACCAAGAAGATGTACTTTTAATTGCCACCGTCCATATTGATCCATTCCTAATGTAATACTCATGGACCCACTTAATCCATAATGAATTTGCTTTGTAGCCATATTCCACACCTGTTTAAAGATTGCAGCCATATTCCACACCCTCAAGGTCAAGGATATAATCCCCAAACCACCCTCTCTTTTAATTAAACAAACATCATCCCACTTTACCATTGCCTTATACCTCCGTGATGTTTTCCCGTTTCATTGGAAGTTTCTACATAATTTATCAATATCATTAATAACAACAATAGGTAAGGGTAATACCTGACTCCAAAACATCTTAACTCGAAATATAACTGCTTTTATGAGTAGTGTTGTTCTAGCAAATGAGAGCAACTTAGCAGTCCAATGAGGGATCTTATGAAGACTTTTTTCTATAAGAGGCTGATAGTTATTTACAACTAACCTGGAAGAAATAAGTGGTACTCCCAAGTACCTTATTGATATTTGACCTTCCACAAAACATGTATTCCTTAGAATATGTCATTTAGCCTCCTCAGATATCCCACCATAGATGATTTTGCTCTTGTCAAGATTTGCATGTAAGCCAGAAACAATTGAAAATGTTCAAAATTTTGCTTCACCAGACTTATAGATTCTATGTTCCCCTTACAGAACATCATCAAATCGTCTGCAAAACACAAGTTAATAAGCCCCACCTTCTTGCACTTTGGGTGGTATTTAAACTGTTGATTCCCATGCAACAATTTAAAACCCCTAGTTAAGTAATTCATGACCTAAACAAAAAGGTATGGTGATATAGGGTCACCCTGCCTTAAACCTCTCTACCCTACAAAGTACCCAAAATTAAATTCATTTAGCATTATGAAGTAACTTGTTGTAGAGACACACAACATAATGATCTCAGTAAAGCCTGAGGGAAGCCATAAGCTTTTAAGATACTTTCTAATAATTTCCAGCTTACAGTATCATAGGCCCTCTCGATATCCACCTTCATCACCATTCTTAGTGATATCTCCTTCCATTTGTATCCTTTCACCAGCTCATGACATAAAATGACATTTTCCACAATAGTCTTACCTTTGATGAAAGCCCCTTGAGCTTTATCAACAATTTGTGGAAGCATCTCCTTTAGCCTAATGCATAAGATCTTTGAAATAGTTTGTATATCATTGAGCAACATGCAATATGCCTAAAGTCCAATGCTGTGGTAGAATTTGAATTCTTGGGAACGAGATGAAGGATGGTGTGGTTGACTTCTTTCAACAGTTTCTGATTTTCAAATTTGCAAAACAATCCTTGATTTCATATGTTACCTCTGCTCCAATAATCCCCAAGCTCATTTTGTAAAAACATGAAGTAAAACCACCAGGCATGGGCTCTTTCATCAGGGACAGAGAAAATTGCATTTTTTATTTCATCGGAAGTGATAGGTCTAATCAATAGCTCCAGATCAACCGAGTTCGGATAGTATCCCTGTTGCACAATATCCTCCTTGATTTGGCCAGTGGTTGTCCCTTTTGTTCCCATTAAGCATTACAGCGCACCTATTACAGCGGTTACGGGAAAATTGTTGTACGAAGATACCTATTACAGCGGTTTTGCCAAAACCGCTGTAATAGAGGTACATCGGTTCAGACCTATTACAGCGGTTCCGAGAGAACCGCTGTAATAGGTCCGTTAAATAAAATAAAAATATTAAAAAAAATAAAAAAATGTACCTATTACAGCGGTTTTTCCAAAATCGCTGTAATAGGTGTACATCGGTTCTGACCTATTACAGCAGTTCCGAGAGAACCGCTATAATAGGTGTGAGATATTTTAAATATCAGATCCCCCTTTCCAATTCATTTGAACTCTCTCTCTACTCTCTCTCTCTTTCACCACCACCACATCCACCGTCTCTCTCTCTACTCTATCTCTCTCTCACCACCACCACATCTCACCACCACCAAACCCACCGTCTCTCTCTACTCTATCTTTCTCTCTCACCAACACCACATCTCACCACCACTACACCCACCGTATACCACCACCACCGTCTCTCTCTCCGCCACCATCTCCTCATCCGGATCCGGCGACGACCCGATCTGCCAGTGGTTGTACGACACGTACCTCTCAATCCGGCGTCCACCACCCGATCTCGTTTGCGCATTTGAGGCCATACGATGGAGGATGCGTGGATCTTGGATCTTTCTGTTCTTGCTTCGTGAGATTCAGATCTTGTTGAGAATTTTGTGTTAATAGTTAATGTTGTAATTTTCTGTTGAAGATCTGCATTTTAGCAAACAGATCTTCGTATTTCATTTGTATTAGTTAATAGTTAATGTTGTTTTAGTTAATAGTTAATAGTTAATGTTGTAATAGTTAATGTTAATAGTTAATGTTGTAATTATAGATCCGTATTGCATCTGTTTTTGATGTTGCTATTTATGGTGTGATTTTTTTTTAATTAGATTATAAGTTTGTGCTTATTGTTTCACGACTGAAAAGAGAGGACAAAATCAAACAATTATTTGTTGTTCTGTTGTGGTTGAGTTGAATAAAAAAAATACCCCTATTACAGCGGTTGTTTATAACCGCTGTAATAGGGGTACCTATTACAGCAGTTTTTAACCGCTGTAATAGGCTTGAGTCTTATTATAGCGGTTAAAACCGTTGTAATAGGTCCATAAAAACCGTTGTAATATGTTTTTTTGTAGTAGTGATTCTTTAGTACTAGATCTGGCTTTGTGCTCTTTGTACTTTAAGTTTGGCAAAGAAAAACATTGTGCACTCATCATTCTGATGCATGTAATTCATTTTTACTCTCTGCTTTAAAAACTCATCTTCTGCCTTGGCTAACTGTATGAGTTCCTCAGATTGCAACTTCTCCAGTTGGATAAGATCTTCATCAAAAGGTTCAACTTTTAGTCTGGTTCTACTAGTATGTAGACAACTTCTAGCTGTTTTAGTTTTCTCAGTGATATCTGCATAAGCCTCCTTGTACAATGCTTTAAGTCTGTTTTTCAAACCCTTGCTCTTTTGAACCAGTTTAAACATTTTGCACCCACTAATCTTCTGTTGCCAACCCTCCCTGATTATATTCAGAAACTAAGGGTGGTTTGTCCAACCATTTAGAAATTTAAAAGGACTTTGAACCTTAATACTATTGGACTATAATCTGATATATCTCTATCCAAAAATTGAACTGTGTCGTGCTCCATTTTTTTGAACCATGATCCATTTGCAACCACCCTATCTAGCTTACAATGGGTTCTAACGAGGCCTGTTGGTGGTTGTTCCATGTATAGAATTCCCCTATATAAGGAATGTCAGCCAATCCCACATGTTCAAAACAACTCTTCATTGTCATTGCCATGTTTCTTCCATCATAAACACCATTTACTCATTTTTTCACTCTGATGCAAAGTGACATTCAATTCTCCCACTATTAAACCCATGGTTCAGTTAGGTGCATACTCCTCAAGTTTCCCCATAAATTGTCGCTACCTGCTTCACCATTAAGAGCATATATCACATATAGGATAAAATTATATTTGCCACTAACAATTTTGCAGTGAATATATTGGTCAGCAAGCCCCAAAATAGTACAAGAAACCTTTCTTTTTCTCCACAGTAGCCAAATTCTGTCATTACTAGAAGTTATGTAAATGTTAGCAACCTCCCATTGATCTCCAAAGCCTCTCCTCACTTGAGAGAATTTTTTGGACTTAACCCATGTTTCCACTATCCCTAACACCTCTACTTTCTGGTTTGATATCAGCTTCCTAGCAGCTTGCTACTTCTTAGCTGTATCCAAACCCCAGGTGTTCCAAACTACTATATTCATACATCAGGTGGGTGGTCAATATGACTACTCCTCCCTTTCCACTTGATTACCCACTTGCCCCGACCTGAAACAAATTTGTTAGGGCTTGCTGAACATCTACATTATTAGCCTTATCTTCTCAAGTATTCCCTTTTTTGTTTTTGGATCCCCTAACCTCCTGCCACTCATTTACCACATCTTTACCCTTTGAGAGTATACTCTGAGTCCCCTAATATCCTCTATTCTGAAGAGGAGTAATATGTGCATCTCCTTTAGGTGTATCTTCCAAAATCCCCTGTGAACTAGATACTCACACTTTTGTATCTATCATGGTTAGAGCCCTTCTACCACCCACTGCCTCATCCTTTTTTTTTTTTTTTGCCATTTCTGGACCACAAGCTGTTTACAGTTCACCTCCTTATGCCCCTACTTTGAGCATCTTGTAAAGTAGAAAGGTTTCCACTCATATAGTACTAGTTGCTTAACCGCTCTCCCATCCAAGCATACTCTAATTTAACTTTGTTAGCTATCAACAAATCCGGATACAATGTTTCACCAATCCGACTAGCTATCTTACTCAAACTAGTTGCTCCCCACATCCCCAAAGGTAAGTTAGGTAACTGAACCCGAGTCGGCATTGTGGTGATTAAATCTTCCTTAATTTAACCTTCATGCCACCGTTTCAAAATTAGAGGTTTAGAGTAAAAAAATTTGAGTACCTCTGGCGAGAGCCGCATTCATATCCTCTTCAGAATCAAATCTAAAGATGAAGTATCCGTCATGTTTTGCCACTCACAGCATAGTCATCCTTTTCAAATGATTTTCAGAAAACTTACCATGGTGTTTATTGGAATGTCCTGACTCAGGATGCTCGCATATAGTGAATATTTCCAGTATTTAATTTCAGTCTCTACATCTTCGACAGTCAATTCAACGTCATTTCCTTCACTCTGAATATGTTGCAGTTTGAGCTCATTTTCCCTTTCTTTGTTGCCAGCAAATAAGTCACTCTACATTTTCCCTTTTAGCGGTGCTGGTGGGAGTCCTTTCTCTTTCGACAAACTAGCTTCTGGATTCACACTTTGTTGTTGGATTCCCAGTTGAATTTCATCGATTTCATCCTTCGAAAACTCCTCAACTTCTAACCCTTTGTGAGTTTCCGTCTCTGATTTCTTTGTCGTACTAGTTTTCGGTGCCGTACTACCAATAATCGTCACCGGAGTGCGTGAATTCCATCTGATTCAACAATAGGACTGGTGATTGCTGTTGTAATCTGTTTCCTTTCTTTCTCGCCATATAGGGTTTTTGGCACATGTTAATCGTCTAATGTGCGCCCCAAGCATATAACCAAAACCTAACTACATGTATATCTTTTAAAACCTCCATCTTCTATTTTTGTTCATTCAGAACAAACGCAACTCCATGAACATCAAGACTTTAGTAAACTCTTTTTTGCCACCTCTTGAAATGATTGCTTTCAAATATCTCAATTTCTGAAGTGTCTTGAAAAGGTTTGTTGTGTGCTAAATGGTGGTTGTTTGGTTAGAACATCAACATTGGTGGAAGCATCTTTGACGTTAGGATTGTAACAGGAACATTGGCTATAGACTCCACATACGTGAGGGGGAATTTCTGTAATTACACTCTAAGTTCGGGGGTTTGAGTGTAATTTTCTCTTATGCAAAATAGTGGACAAAAAAGATGGACAAGAGACAAAAAGGTCATCCATCTCTTCATGCTTAGCAGCCATTTCATTTAACGTGTTTACATCCGCATTAATATCTTGGTAGGCAAAAGAGAGAATCACCACTCCCAGCTCAATCGAGAGATTTTGGTTGTCCTTGTGGAGAGCTCTCATTTTGAGATGTAGAGGCTTCTTCCTGTTAAAACATTACACCAACATAAGAGAGTTAGTTTCAATGCACAGATTACTCCTGAGCCAAATTTTGCTCGTACACAACCGCCTGCACCTCCACTTACCGTCAAGTCTCCAAACAATGGGATCCTTCTATTACATGTCAAAACTAAAGACTTTCTGAGGGAGATCAACAAGAAACAAAAAAATAGTGCGTTTTTCAGAGATAGCTAAAGTGAAATTTGTATTAAGGAGAGTCCAAAATGTTTCATTCGACGAAAAAATATATTCATTTGAAGTATCATCATATTCAAAAGTTCATAGATGTTGATTTACACTTGAAAAAGATGCTAGTGTGAGGAACCCAACATGCAGGTTAACAAAGAGATTAACAAGAAGAAGCTAATGGCATGAGGCTACACATTGCCTCAATTGACCTCCAGCACTTATGATGTGAGGGATTGCCACACTGGAGGGTGATATTTCGTTAGGGGAAGTAAAGAGTTTTGGAGAGTATAGCTGATGTTTTACTTATCAGTTTTTGAATGGGAGATTGTTTGGATTTTTGGAGTCCGATCAAAATGGAGAAAAAAATCGAGTTAATAAGGATCAGCGTAAATGATCCCAGGACTCGAAATGCGAAATTCCAAACAACATAGAGAATCCGCATCATCCGAGACAGAGTAGAGAACGCTGTGAAATCGGATATAGAGTTTACAACGCCCTGACAGACCGACTTATGATCAATTTTTTTTTTGATTTGGAAATTAGTCATTTTGTTTCCTAGTATGATAGGTTTTATGATTCTTGTTCCCCAAGCTTTACATGTATATCAGTTGGGGAACTGCTCTTGTAACTTGTATCACTACCAAACATATAGTAAAATCTTTAGTGTGACCCACGGGTAGGCATTATTTTGTCAAACCACCTAACCTTTTTTGTGTCTTTTCTTACTTCGCTTTTTTAGCCTTTATGATTGCGAGTTTGATAAATTCCTAAAGGAAAAATTGCACATTTGGTCTCACGCTATAGAAGGTTGTACACTTTTAGTCCTAGGCTTTTTTGCCTCGACAAATATAGTTTCATTATCAAAAAATGTGCAGGAATGGTCATCGTCGTTAATTTTTTACCGAGTTTTGTCACGTGCAGGCCATGTGACTGTTAAGTTGGATCTTATTGCAAATGTTTCAGACTATTTGAGGGCTTTATGAAATTTACCATACTTAAGACTAAAGTATTAAACAATAACAAAAATTTTGAAAATTAGGGAAAAAATTAGAAAATTGAGAAAAATTAATAAAATAGAAACAAATTTAAGAATAACAAATAGATAATATTCTACTTCATTTCATTATTCTTCTAGAGTATCCTCTCTCACACACTCTTTTTATTTGTGGATCTCCTTTTCATCAACATTCTAGATCTAAACATATCATAAAGGTGCCGATATTTTTTTATTAATTAAGCACTTTCATTTAAATTATATTATAGTAGGTATTAGGTAGATGTACTTGGCTAAAGCATTTTAATATATTCCTGATAAATGAGGAATGGGACATCCATTACATATTAATATCCCATCTAAACCAATCACTAAAGCTCCAAACATTCTTTGATATCTTTATTAAGGGATCGAATAATCTGGTTGCGATCAGTCACACTACAAAAAGGTATTTTAGGGAGATTAGATATCACCATTAACAAGGTACTAGGATTGGAGAGTCCATATTTGTGAGATTTAGACAAAACTCAACTTTCCAGTTGGAGATTTTATTTCACAGGGGACAATGCTTTATTGAACAATTAACCCTTGATTACTTATGAGTAAATCCAGGTCATTGAATTATATATTGCCAGCCTTGTACAAGTTGGATTTTGAATTTGATAATACTTGGTATAAAATAAAACAATATAAACAGGATAGATCAGGCTTTTTGGCAAATTTGAGAAATACTAATCACGGAGAATGCTGCATATGACATGACATGATTATACATAGATCAAAACTTGTATCATCTCTGTATGTACGTATATTTTCAGTTGACGACGTAATTAATTGTTAAAAAGAGAAATGAAAAGCTAAGTATATATGCATGTCACCCCTGAATAAATTAAGTTTCCGAGTAATAATAATTAGAAGAAATGATAAAAAAAAAAGGGATCGATAAAATAATTGTAAAAGTACTAAGCATTTCACATGGATGTAAAGTCCTTAATTAAAAATAATAATTTATTGAATTAGATGATATTGATCAAAGTCCTTATTTTAAAAGAAACAAAAAAATGTAAATAGAGGTGTAGGCCTCTATGTAGAAGTCGGCCACATCTCAACTCCATGAAATGGACCACCAGATCTATTACAAAATCCTCAGAACATTTATGAATGGGGGACCAATAGTCATTTCATACAATATATCCAGCCCAAGTTGACAATGTTATTGGAAAAATCTATGCTACACCCGATGTATTGGTACTAGTGCATTCATCACCACATATTTGTATTGAGATATGGGGTTTTTATCACCCACCACCTATGTAAAATCCACCCACCCCAACATAAATGTATGATGATGAGGACACCAGCTTTAATAGACCGGGTGTAGCATAGAATTACCCTAATGTTATTTATCCTCTTCTTTTATCATACATGCAATTATATATATATATATATATATATATATATATAGGGTATGGATCAAATACATACTTTGACATTTAGTAAGATCTAAGACCCAATCTAGGCTTTTGATTCAATTTAATCCCAAGGTGTGGGTTTATCTTATTTTTCAGATTATTTATATTGTTTTAATGATGGGAGGGGCATTTTAGGCAATAAAACGGAACAAACTAAATCTTCCCATAACAGATTCTTGATTTTTCTCCATAACTGATTTTGCTTCCCAATTTATTTTTATTTCTAATTATAATTCGATCTATTTACAGAAATTATCAATTTCATTACAAATATCTGAAATTTCTTCATCATTCATCAATTCTGCTTCCAAATTCGTTTTTTCTTTCGAATCATAAATTTTTGAATTCTGTATTTTTTTCTGCATATTATACAGTACATTAATCATCAATATACAGTTTATTGTATTCCATTATACAGTCCATATAACGCGATTATACAGTATAATAGTTTGAAATCACTAATTGTGGATAAATAAAAAACTATACAGTGTCCAATAAACCATTATACAGTATGGACTAAGCCATTATACAGTATAGTCAACGGCATTATACAGTGTGTAATAAAAATATACATTGCGTAAATTACAGTTGGCTTTCATGGATATATTTAGAATTACTTGAGAATGGACACAGGTTTATATGGAAGTTGACAGAGTTGGAGGGGACCTTGTTAAGGATCCGGCGAATTCATTGCCCGCATTATTGGTTGCTATCAATGATCTATTTTTAAATTTGGAGCTTCCATTGGCCATTTTCATGCAAATCGTCAGGTAATCCATAGAGTTACATAATGTGATATTTTATCCCCATCAATATCTTCCTAGAAGTTGGAATATTATTTAACATATCTTTCTGTTATATACACGGATAGCCTTGCTAAATGCTACTCTTATAGTTCTACATGTACTGCTTTTTCAACAATATTTTTTATTGTCCATTGAGTGTGCAGAGTGGCTCATCAGTGGATGGAAGCTAAATCATTAGTACTAACACACAAATATTGAATTGAAAGAATTATACAACAACTTATATCAAATTATACAGTATGTTATAACACATTATACATCAAAATATACATTGCGTGTATAAATCAAATATTATGCAGTGTCCAATAAACCATTATACATTACGGACTAAGCCATTATACAACGTGAGCTTATAAATCATACAGTTAGAATGATCTAATTTAAAATTATATAGTATATATTACACAAATATGCAAGCCAATTAAACAAAAACACAACATTGACGAAGCAATTTCTTGTTTTCTGTAATTTAGGGCTTTCTTCTGTCGATAATCGTCGGGCTTTTTTGAGTGAAACTTGCGCCGATAATCTCTGTAATTGGGATTTCTGTTTTCTGGGTGAATCGAACGAAATATGAGGATGATATAATTATATATATTGATTGCATGAATCGTGGCATGAGATTGAGAGATTGTAATGGAGATCGTGGGTAACAATTTGGGAAAGATTTTGGGGGAGATCCTGTGCGTTATTTTTGGGAGGTGGATGATGTATAATTTTGCTAGTTTGTCTATTATACCCCTAATTCATTAATTTCCAATTTTTCCAGCCTGTTTCTGTTTATGATTTGGACTGTTGGATTTAATTGATCCAATGGTATATATTGAGTCTTATATATTATCTAAGAGAGGGTATGTATTAGATCTTGACCCTATATATATATATATATATATATATAACACACATATATATATATATGTATATATGTATATATTTATCGGATGTATATCGTTTAACGGGAAAATTGCATATAACCCCCCTGTGTTATCACTTTTTTGCTGAAAATCCCCTTATGTTAATTTTTTTGCACGAAACCCCCTTGTGTCAGCCTAAACCATGCACGGAACCCCAACCCTACATCAAATACACTGCGCGTGTATGCTACTTTCCGCGGATTTAACACGAATTGGGGGGTTTTTTGCAGGGTTTAGGCTGACACAAGGGGGTTTCGTGCGGATTCTGGCAATGCAATGTAGTTGGACTCTCATGTCAATCCGAATGAATCATCCTTTCCGCGTAGGTAAATCTTTGCCTGCTAGACAAGAGGACAGCAAATTACAAATTCTGTCTCGGTAAGACATGTATTTCTATTACTATGAAAAAAATTAATATAAGAGGGTTTTCAGCAAAAAAAATGATAACACAGGGGGTTATATGCAATTTTCCCATCGTTTAACGATCCTTTATATTAAATCTACTATATTAATATCTGTATTCCTCTTGTCATGACAAGTACATTGACTTTGTTTTTATATCTTTTGGAATTTAATTTGTATTAGATATTTCGAGTAATTTGTCTAGATTTGATATTATTGTGAACCAAAGTTTCTTAAAGAAAATATTTTATCTTTATAACTAACCGCAGATATCAATTTCTTCATAGAAAACATAAATATGAAGACCGTGGGAAATATATTAAAAAATAAACTTTAATAGTTTTACAATTCTGCGAAATGTGCAAGTATATAAGATCACTATATATTTTTAAGATGCTGTTGCATTAAAAAAATTATAAATATATGAGTATGTCAATGCAATTTCTTATTGGTTCATTAGCATTTATTTAAGCAAGCTCTATCATGAAATGTATAAATGTGTCATAAAATTCTTCATTAATTAAACTGCTTAATTAAGCCGTTGTCCGAAGCAACTATTCGTTTTAAACAGGGTTCTGTGGTTCCGGCGCCAGGGTGGTTAGTTTGCCATCAATTAAATAGGCACGGTGTACGTGAAGTGGTAAACACTACAAAAAACGAAAAAAATAAAATAAAAGGAATATATTAATAACAACGTATAAAATGATAGTATTAAAATTATTAATTATATACATTGAGTGGGAAAAAGATTATGAAAAAAATAGTTTTATAAGTTTAATAGTAACAAATAAATAAATATTGCCACTATTTTAAAAAATAATTTTAAAAGTTTAATGTGACAAGAATAGTAAATTGTCATACCTAACAATTAGAAAAAACTCAAATTTATTAGAAAAATGGATTTGATTGGCATTTATCTCAATTTTTTTTAGAAAAATCAAATTTTTTACTATTTATGATTTGAATTTTGATAGTTCACTCAATAACTAAAAGACTTTATCAGCCAACATCTTAAAATATGCATTAAAAAATTACATATATTGATTCGAAATAACTCTACGTGTGAAATAAGATCCACTTTGCATATTTTTTGAAATCTTAATCAATAAGTTTAAGTTACATATGTCTAGATTTCTTATAATAAAATAAATACTCATCCATACCATTTATCATAAAAAAATCATTTTTCTTAGAAAAAAATATTTCACTTCACACCTAATCATTAGACTTTTTTCTATAAAAAAAAACTCATTCAAACATATTTTCACCATCATATCTCTACAATCTTAAAATGAAATCTCTTTTAGGGTAAGGAAAATGAAAAATCGAAAATAGCATCACACACCCAAATGGGGCCTGAGGTATCGCGTGCCATCCGATGAGACGCTTATTATGTGTTATGATTGTTGTTTTTATAATTTATGCTAATCAGTTATTTCTTATATGGTGTCGCATATATTAAAAGTATAACTATGACAAATTTCATATCGATATGATATTTCTTATGTATTATATTATTAATTAAGTACACAGAATCATTTAAATTATATTGAACACATATTGGACAAATATTATCATTAGTTCATTTATTATAATTATTTAATTGTGAAAAAAATCATAATTTGACACTAATTTTACATTGCAGGAGTAATTAGATTGCAACATGAACTCCAAACTTCGTTTGAAAATGATCTACATCCCAACTCCCAGTGCCTATGCAATCAATCCTTAAAGACGGGATGCCACCTTTGTCTCCTATAGCGTCCGCTTGGGGTGTTGTGGTATGGGACTGTGGGTGGTTGGGTAGGTCAATAACCAAATTTGGTAAAAGAAAAATAAAATAATAATTATGGGCAATTTTGCCCCCGTCTATTATAGACACACTATCAATACCCCCATCTATTCTTAAAACCTTAAAACACTCGCCTCTACTACATTAAAATGTATCAATTACCCCCTAAAAACATTGATAGACATAAATACCCTTAATTTAAAATGATAACATCATTTAGAACCCATCTAGTACAATCCAATCTATCTAGCACTTTGACCCCTCTATGATTCAGTTTTAATTAATTTGATCCCAAATTTTATTTAAGGAAAATTTAATTAAATACACAACTCTTGAATTAATTATAAATTAAATAAATAAAAAGATATGATTGCTATAATATAGAAAGAATAAAAGAAATTAAATTATTTCATGTAAATTTGATTTATTATATGTTTTTCCTTTACAAAGAGTTTAATAAATTTACTCTCTTTTCTCCCCTTCAATGACTTAGTTGCATTAATAGATATTAGAAAACATTCTTGTTATTTTGTGCTTTCTAATTTTGGTTGCATTTTCGTAAAAGCAAATAACTCAATGTTGTAATAATTTAATTAATATATCTTGAACTATGTATGCACGTCTTATTCACATAGTAATATTAATTATACATATTAAAGAGAGTAAAAAAGAAAAGCATTTATCACTAATTAACGTAAAAAAAATGTTGTGCTCACAATAAGTGTGTACATGTTATATAATAAAAAGATGATATGAATAGGTTTATCACTTTATCTTAATAAGTAATATAATACTTAAAAAATAAATGGTTAGTTAAACTAACATTGAATAACATGGATTATCAATAGTTATTTAAAATAAATAAATAAAGGTATTAGCATATTTAAAAAAAAATAATATATTAATAGTGATCATAAACATTTATGTGAGATTTTTTAAAGTTTAATATGTCTTATTCATAATACGACAATCATAATGTATTATTTATTTCATATATTGAAGAATAACTTATTTAATAAATTTAGCACTAAATGAATGTTGGAGTCAAATTATACTGAAATATAATCGTAAGGAGGCAAAATGATATAGATTATAATAGAGGGTGGAAAATGAATTTATGATTTTACACAAATCAAGGGTATTTAGGTTCATCAATATGTCTAGGGGTCTTTGATGTATTTTAATATAATTGGGGGGGGGGGGGGGGGGGGGGTTGGGGTTTGAAGGTTATAGAGGTAGAGGGAGGGTATTTGATGGGGTGTCTATAGTTGAGGGGAGCAAGATAAATTTTGCCCTCAATAATTTGTTTTCCAATGAAAAGTTTGTTTTTATTCTTAATTGTGTATTTTGTAGTATTTTCAAATAATTAATATATATCACCATTTACACATTGTAAATTCTAACCAACTCAATTATTTTGCAATACACATAAAAAAAGCCAAGTTGATGTTGATCTATTTCACAAAATTCCAACCATCTTAAAAAAATAAAACAAAAAATAATCAATAAAACACATCATTTTTATAGGGGAAATTGCTATAATAGTCTCATACGATTTTTAATCACATTCTTTACATACTTGCAAATTAAATTCGTCCCATAGAATGCATTTGTTTGCATTTTTAGTCATAACTAGGGGTGGGCGTTTGGATCGGATTTTCGGGTTCGGGTTGTTCGGGTTATTCGGTTTTTGGGTAGTGAAACATGAAAATCGAATCCGAACCGATTTTCCCGGGTTAATCGGGTTCGGGTTTAATCGGGTTCGGTTTGGGTTTAATCGGGTTCGGTTCGGGTTCGGGTTTTTTGATATTTTTGAAAAAAAGTTTGGGTCGAATTTTTTGGGCCTCTACGACTCTAATTTTCATTAAATTAAGGACCAAAAATTAATTTGTAGTTTGGTCTAATATACATTTTCACGCCTCTCTCTCTCTCCTCATTTCTCTCTAAACCCTAACCTTCTTTTTTCTTTTATTTTCCTCTGTCGGCGATGACTTGGTGAAACAATCCTCTACTTCACAACTGTTACCACCACCATCGTCGGCGGATTGGGTTAGAGCACCCTTCTTCAAGTTATACATCACATCTTCAAATTTGACGAAACGGGTATGGATCTAAAGACATATCTCTAAATCTAACGAGACATATATGGATCTAAAGAGACAGAGACAAATCTGACAAGATGAAAACGAGTGATACTTAAGTTTTTAAATTTATTTAGCATTTTAGATATTTTATTTAGTATTTTATTTTCTCTCTCGTATGAGAGTTTGCTTTCTCTCTCGAATGAGAGTTTTATCTCTCCTTGAATAGGAGTTGCACAAGAATTTTCTTGTGTTCATTTGTGAATTCTTAAACTTTGTTATCTTCAAAAACTTGATAGTTGATATTTCAGATGTTCTTACTATATCGTTTGAGTCGATTTATGAATTGTATTATTCCAGACGTTATAAAGTTTCGATTGAATGATATATAAAATTGATTTTTCTTAAAAAAATAAAAATAAAATATGAACTATTATTTTTTTAAAGTGATAAAATATTTTTCTCACTGTAAAGTATACAAATAAATATTGTTTACTGTTAGTCAAACTTTGCTTAGAGACCATGTACGTGAGTCAAAATATTATTGTTGGTTGGGGTGTGTGGCACGAGACACGAGGTCTGATAGACACACGTGTGCAAGAGAATACTATTACTACTAAATTCTCTTTCTCATTTATCTGATCGAGATGTTTACTATGTACTATGCAGTTCACTTCCCAATGTACTGTTTCTCTCTTCTCTTACAGCTTTTTTACATGCACGTGTGGTACCACTCAATTATCATGATGTTAAATAACAAATAATGTTTAAAAAAATAACAAATAGGATCCTTTGTTACAAATTTTTATGACATTTAATTTGCTATTGCAATGTGTAGATGAATAACATGTGTTAATTATATAAAATATAACCAAATGTCACCTATGCATTGCAACATGATTACAACATGAGATGCAATTGACAAAAGATCTCCTTTTTTTTTTTTTTTTTTTTATATAGAAACAAAAGATCTCATTTGAGTAAACATGGTTTTATGCGATGAGGGTATGTTGCACAGATACGGACACATAGACACGGACACTGCATGATACGGACACGAGACACATTAATTCTTAAAAAATTAGGACACGGACACGGCTCGAACACGTCTGCCCATATTTTTTTTAAATATATATATATATATATAATATGTTATAAACTTATGAGTAATTGAACACCTATGAGTCATTAGACAATAATCAACAATTCAACAACTTATTAATAACAACCTATATATATATATTCACTATTTGTATATAAGCAACCTATTTTTACACAAAATAACAACTTATTAATGACAATGCTTCTGTAAACTATAAAACTTCATCTATATATAATTACACATATATATATATATAAATACATTTATATTAAAAATATAAAAAAAATGCAAAAAATCAACCCGAAGTGTCCTGGCCGTGTCCGTGCTTTATTTAATTATTTTTAATTCTGGACACACCATTGCCGTGTCCGACAAGTCCCGGTGTCGTGTTCGAGCCGTGTCCGACGTGTATCGGACACTGCACGTGGTGATTTTTACGCGTGTTCGTGCATCATAGGTTGAGGGCTAGGTTGATTTGTTAATTTTTTGTCCTAAACTAATAGTTGGTGATGTGTGTGGGTTTCACACCAATAATATTTATATCAATAATAGGGATAATATGAGTATAATTGTGAGATATAATCGAGTAATGTAAGTGCGATAATGTAAATAACAAGAGATTTAACGTGGTTCGATCCAAAAATTAGACCTACGTCCACGGAGATTCAAAGGGATGCTTTAGGTGGGGTATTTATACAAGTTTGATGGGGCGGGGTAAATTATGAAAAGTCAACTATACTATTTATACATATGGTAAGAGAATAAATCAGCATCCTTCTAATTTTGGGTACATCTAATCATGGATCAATCATCATTAATGCTAATATATGACTTAACTCCGCCAGGTCTTCAATAAGGAAAATATTGACTTGATTGATACTTGTCCCCAACATTGCCTTATATAGATATACGCTCTCCCGCAGGTCTAGGTTAGCAGGTTTTCCAACTCTTCTAGCTCAGGCTGGACATCTTCCAGAATGGACCTGAATCCGCCATCATAATGGGCTTTGGCCCTTTAAGCCTTGGACTTCCTTAGCTTGGCCCAAGATCCGAATTCTACCTACATCAATAGTCCCCCCAACTCTACAGTTTGACTTGTCAAACTGTGAGAGTTGAGAAGAAGAAAACATTATGTAGGACAAGCTGATCAAGCTGCAAATCTGCCTGAAATACCAAGCTGCCCAGCTGAAGGACTGGAACGACCTCCTCAAAAGGGTCATGAAACCCTAATGTTGATTCGACTGGAAAGGTCTTGACAATTGAGCCTTCCCACGCCATGCAAGTTGTGGATGGTTCCTGGGAAGCTCCTCTTTTATTATTACGCCTGTATTACGTGATGCTGTAACCGCTCCTCCTTTCACGTTGATTTGTGCCACGTGTAGGGCCGATTTGCTACGAAGGGCAAGCTGACAAGCTACACAGTTATTTAAGCAACAGAGCTGCTTGAATTGACAAACTCCAAATACTCCAGGTGGGTTTAAAAAACCCTAATCTTGATTGGCTTTGTTGTACTAAAAAACTCAAAACTTCATTCTTCAGGGGAGCCTACAAATTTGGCTCTTCCAAGAATCTTAGCCATGACTAACAAGATTCATTTGAGTCATCGTGTCAGTAGTCCACCAATTGATTTAATGGTGTTGCCCCTTGTCGTGCTGGAGGTGAACCCTCTTTCTTTCTCTTGCTGGTCCTCCGACAGATCTGCAACCACTAGTAGCGCAGCCTCCAGCTATCTTTTCACCCTGCTTAGGTCATAGGGTTCCAACTCATCCAGGTCGTGACCTAGCATGAGCTAGAAGAAAGGTCGATTAGTCCAAAGGCTTCTTCAGAAGTTTCTCCTCTTGGATCTTTTTCAATCTCTAGATCTTCCAGCTTTACAGGCTTGGCCTCGAGCCCCAAGTACTCCTCAAACACTTGTGCTGAAAAGCATGAATCCAACTTTTAAGTAGGAATTTGTGAAAAGTATGGCTAACTTTCTCGATCGCATCACTCAACGCCTACTTAAGAAGTTATTGAGTCGTCCTTGAACTGGGCCCCAAATGTGTATATTTTGGTTGCCTCCTTTTACTTTGTTCTCTTCTTCCTTTTATGGATCAGATAGCAACGCTCTTGCAAGCTTTTTAACTTTGCTATGAGTCGTTGATGGATGACATCCGGTCCAGGAGAGATTTTTCAGTTAGAGTGGAAATCCATAAGGATTTAATCCACCTGGTCTTGTAATTATGGTCTTCACCTCATCTTCTTGGATCTTACAATCCTTCATTGCTGATAGACCCACTCTACACGAGCTGGGTTGGATCTTCTGGGCTTTGCCAGTAGGGATGGAACTTCTAGATTACCCCACCTGGGCTGGAACTTTAGGATTGCCCCATCTGGGCTAGAACTTCTAGTGAAGTAGCTTAGCTGGAACACCAGCTATCCCTGCTTTGCTGAATAGATTTCAACTATCATTCTCCGCCAACTTGAGACTTCTTTCTTTGCATAGCTAAGCTTATGTCCATTGGTAGAGTCTGAATATTTATGCAATAAAGCATGGTTCCGAAAGATGTACAAATGGTATTCTAAATCAGTGGTACCATCATGTCGTGTGATGGAATAACTTCTAAAATCTTGGGGTAATTCTTCTTTCATGATAGATTCCATGAATGGAATCCCTTGATGTAGTTGGATCTCCTCTTCTGACATGAGCTCCATCTTTTCTTACTTTTTTTTATATTCTATGTTCATTTTAGAGTCTTCCCACAAAGATTGGGTAGACTCATAATTGTTGGCCTCGTCTTTGAGGCATTCGCCTCTTCCTGCCCAGCCTGGCGGCTGACCTCCTGGAGGTTTTCTTTCATAGGTGCGTTGATGATGCAGCCCCTTCTCGCGTACATGTTCTTTTGTGGCTTAAGTTGGAGAAACCAACCTTCTCGATCTTCTTCTTCTTCTTCTAACTCCATTCGACACTTGCGGCGGCTCTTTGGAGCTGGATACTATCTTTCGTGGCTTACATTCATCTTCCTTTCTTTCTTGCTCCAAGTATTCCTTATTTTCGGCTCCTCTAAAGCTGTGTTTGGATTGATGGATTTAGATTTGGCAAGGGATTTGAAATGAATGGATTTCAAACCCCTTGGATTTGAAATCCACACCATTAGAAATACCTTGTTTGGCTATATATGGATTTATAAAGGGATTTCCAAATCCATGGATTTCAAATTCATTGTTTGACTATAAATTCTAGAGCATTTGAAATTCTTCAATATTTTATTTGATTTTTACATTACACTAGACACAATTACACATATTTTACACACACTGCATACTTTTTACACACACAACACACTTTTACACATACTGCACACATTTTGCACATATTTACACACACTGCACATTTCTTACACGCACAACACACTTTATACACACACTTCACACCTTTTACGCATATTTTACACACACTACACACATTTACACACAATACACACTTCTTATATGCACAACACACTTTTTACACACACTGCATATTTTTTACATATATTTTACACACACTACACACATTTACATACACTGCACACTTCTTTCACGTACAACACACTTTTCACACACACGCTACATATTTTTGAAACACACTACTTATATTTTACACACAGTGCACACTTTCACACATATTTTACACGCATTTACACAAACTGCACACTTCTTTACTCACAACACACTTTTTATACACACTGCAAATTTTTTACATACATTTTACACACAATACACATAATTACACACACTGCACACTTCTTATACACACACAACACACTTTTAGACATTTACACATACACTGCACATTTCTTACACACACAACACACTTTTTACACACACTGCACACCTTTTACACATATTTTACACACACTACTTATTTACACACACTGCACATTTCTTTTATGCACAACACACTTTTTACACACACTCCATATTTTTTACATATATTTTACACACATATTTACACACACTGCACACTTTTTACACATATTTTACACACGTTTACACAAACTGCACACTTCTTTATACACAACACACTTTTTACACACACTGCATATTTTTTACATATATTTTACACACATTGCACACTTCTTATACACACACAACACACTTTTACACACATTGCACACATTTACACACACACTGCACATTTCTTACACGCACAACACACATTGCACACCTTTTACACATATTTTGCACACTTCTTATATGCACAACACACTTTTTACACACACTGCATATTTTTTACATATATTTTACACACACTACACACTTCTTTCACGTACAACACATTTTTCACACACACTCTACATATTTTTTAAACACAATACATATATTTTACACACACTGCACACTTTTTCCACATATTTTACACACATTTACACAAACTGCACACTTCTTTATGCACAACACATTTTTTACACACACTGCATATTTTTTACATATATTTTACACACAATACACATATTTACATACACTGCACACTTCTTATACACACACACAACACACTTTTACACACACTGCACACATTTTGCACACGCATACACACACTGCACACCTTTTACACGTATTTTACACACACTATATACATTTACACACACTGCATATTTTGTACATATATTTTACACACACTACACACATCTACACATACTGCACACTTTTTATACATAGTTTACACACACTGCACACTTTTTGCACATATTTTACATACAATATGCACAATTACACACACTACACACTTTTTATACGCACAACACAATTTTTACACTCACTGTATATTTTTTACATATATTTTACACACACTACACACATTTACACACACTGCACACTTCTTATACACACATTACATATTTTTTACATATATTTTACATACACTATACACATTTACACACACTGCACACTTTTTACACATATTTTACACACATTTACACAAACTACACACTTCTTTACGTACAACACACTTTTTACACACATTACATATTTTTTACAAACATTTTACACACAGTGCATTCTTCTTACACGCACAACACATTTTTTACACACACTACACATATTTTACACACACTGCACACTTCTTACACGCACAACACATTTTTTACACGCAGTACACACTTTTTACATAAACTACACACATTTACACACACAACAAACTTTTTACGCGCGTTACACATTGTTTACACATACTAAAAGTATTAACACACACGCTACATATTTTTTACACACACTACACATATTTATACATACTACATATATTTTATACACACTGCACACTATTTACACAGATTGCACATTTCTTACACGCAAAACAAATTTTTTACACACTGCACACTTTTTACACACATTATACACTTTCTACACACATGCTAAACATTTTTTACACACACTGCACACTTCTTACACGCATAACATACTTTTACACATATTGCACACATTTTACACAAACTAAACACATTTACACACACACTGCACAATTTTTATGCACACAATACTCTTTTTACACATATTACATACTTTTACACACACTAAATACATTACACACACAATACAAATTTTTTACACACATTGCACACATTTACAAACACTACATACATTTTGCACACTATTTACACAAACTGCACACGTTTTACAATACAACACACATTTACATACAATGCACACTTTTTACGCACACAACACATATCTACACAAAATGCACACTTTTTATACACACTACATACATTTTATACACACTACACACATTTACACATACAATGTGTTCAGTGTTTGTAAAAAGTGTGTAATATGTGCAAAAAGTATGTAGTGTATATAAAATATGTGTTCTGTGTGTGTGAATGTGTACATTGTGTATAAAAAGTGTGTATCGTGTATGAAAATATGTGGTGTGTGTAAAATATGCGCTCTATTTGTGTAAATATGTGCAGTGCATGTATAAAATATGCCCTGAATGTGTAAATGTATGCAGTGTGTAATGTGTGTAAAAAATATGTTGTGTGTGTAAAAAGTGTGTTGTGTACAGCGTGTGTAAAAAGTGTGTTGTGTGTGTAAAAAGTGTGCAGTGTGTGTAAAAAGTGTGCAGTGTGTGTAAAAAGTTTGCAATGTGTGTAAAAAAGTGTGCAGTGTGTGTAAAAAGTGTGTTGTGTGTGTAAAAAATATGTTATGTATTTAAAAAGTATGGAGTGTGTGTGAAAATGTGTGCAGTGTGTGTAAAAAGTTTGCATTATGTGTAAAAAATATGTAGTGTGTGTAAAAAGTTTACAGTATGTGTAAGAAGTACGCAGTGTGTGTAAAAATATGTGTAGTGTGTGTAAAAAGTATGGAGTGTGTGAGAAAATGTGGGCAGTGTGTGTAAAAAATATGGAATGTGTGTGAAAATGTGGGTAGTGTGTGTAAAAGTGTGCATTGTGTGTAAAATGTGTGCAGTGTGTGTAAAAAGTGTAGTGTGTGTATAAAATATGCAGTGTGTGTAAAAAGTGTGTAGTGTGTGTGAAATTATGTGCAGTGTGTGCATTATGTGTAACATATGTGCAGTGTGTGTAAAAAGTGTGTAAAAAATGTGCAGTGTGTGTAAAAATTGTGTAGTGTGTGAAAATATGTGCATTGTGTGTAAAAGTGCCGTTATGTGTAAAAATTGTGTAATGTGTGTAAAAAATATTTCGTGAGTAAAAAGTGTGTTGTGTGTGTGAAAATATGTACAATGTGTGTAAAAAGTGTGTTGTGTATGTAAAAAGTGTGTAGTGTATGTAAAAAGTGTACAGTGTGTGTAAAAAGTGTGCAGTGTGTGTAAAAAGTTTACAATGTTTGTAAAAAAATGTGTTGTGTGTGTAAAAAGTGTGTTGTGTGCGTAAAAAGTATGGTGTGTGTGTGAAAATGTGCAGTGTGTATAAAAAGTGTGCATTATGTGTAAAAAATATATAGTGTGTAAAAAATTTACTGTGTGTGTAAATAGTGTGCAGTATGTGTAAAAAGTGTGCATTGTGTGTGAAAATATGTGTAGTGTGTGTAAAAAGTATGGAGTGTGTGTGAAAATGTGGGTAGTGTGTGTAAAAAGTGTGCATTGTGTGTAAAATGTGTGTAGTGTGTGTAAAAAGTGTATAGTGTAAAAAATATGCAGTGTGTAAAAAATGTGTAGTGTGTGTGAAATTGTGTGCAGTGTGTGTAAAAAGTGTGTAAAAAAACGTAAAGTGTATGTAATTAGTGTCTAGTGTGTGTGAAAGTATGGAGAGTGTGAAAATGTGGGCAGTGTGTGTAAAAAGTGTGCATTGTGTGTAAAATGTGTGCAGTGTGTGTAAAAAGTGTGCAGTGTGTGCAAACATATGCAGTGTGTGTAAAAAGTGTGTAGTGTATGTGAAAATGTGTGCAGTGTCTGTAAAAAGTGTGCATTGTGTGTAAAATATGTGCAGTGTGTGTAAAAAATGTGTAGTGTTTGAAAAGTGTGTAGTGTGTGTGTGAAAATATGTGCATTGTATGTAAAAAGAGTGTAGTGTGTGTGAATATGTGTGTAAAAAGTGTATTGATTTTAGTTGGAGTGGATTTCAAATGTCAGGGTATGGGAGTGGATTTGAAATCCATTAGAAAATGGGCTTCAAATCCACTCAGCCCTAAAATGGATTTGAAATCCATTCATTTAGAATTGGGGCCAAACAGCAAATAATGCATTTGAGCAGGGGATTTGAAATCCCCATGTCCAAATCCACCAATCCAAACACAGCCTAAAGGAATTGTCCTCTAGGGTGATCTCATGATCACCTCTACTATCCTCTTTTCCCCGCGTTAGATGTCCCTTCGGAGGTGGGGGCACCAAATCTCTATCTCCTTTCTTCAATTCTTGCATACCTACATTTTTAGTTTGCAACACAGCTTGGTAGGTCCACCTACCATCTCTTTAAGCTGATCCATGATCAGGTTGAGAGTTGACTCCTGTCGTGAGGAAATTTCTTTCCCGCCAACCTGCATCCTGTGATCCCAGATGCAGCTTTTTCAGCTCCGTCAGAGTACCCACCTCTGGCTAATCTAACTTTTTTTTTTCATGGTCTTCTTGACTAGAATGGGCTAACTCATTATTGATGGTCTCGTCTTTGAGACCCTTGCCTTTTCCTACACAGCCTTTTGGATGATGTCCCTGGAGGACTTCTCTCTCAAGTGTGCTATTGCGTCGGCGTTGCATTTGATGATGCAACTCTTCCTCATTTGCTTTTGCTTGGATATCTTCTTTTTCGGGTACGACATTATGATGCTGTCGCACCTGGTGAGGGGGCTCATTTCCACGATGCCACTACGCTACCTCTGCATTTCAGGTTGGGGCACCCAACCTTCCTGCTCTTCATCCCTTCTAAATCCAGACGACGCATCTGGCGTCCCTCGGGAACTTGATATTTCTTCTGTGGTTCGGTCTCCTCCTTCTCTCCTTCTTGTTCTAAGTATTTCCTCTTTCTGGAGTGATCTCATGACCACTCCTAGCATAATCGTCTCCAGCTTTGGGTGTCTCCTTCAGGGGCAAGTACACCAGATCTTCACCTAACTTCTTCGGGCCCGCCGACCTGCAGACCTGAAGCTTTAGCGCAGCTTGGACAACCATGCTCACAACCTTTATGAATATTGTGCTTTTGATGGGCATGTGTAGCCCCTTGGATAAATTTGACTCCTGGTTTTGCTTATCCTAACCTGCCTAGCATTAGGCAGGAACACCTGTATTTCCCTCGATTTGAGGTTTTACTCTATGAACTTGCCTTGTGCAGGTCAAGTTATACCTCCTACTTTTCCTGCATTTAACTTTGAATACGTATCACAAATATTATGGAATATTTTGACTTACTTGCTTATAAACTGTAGTATTCAGCTTTGCTTGTGTCATTCCTGCTTTTTTTGAAGTTTATTTCTCATTTTCTGACTTAAGAAATTTCATGTGAACAAAACACCAGGTATTCCTTCCACCAAATCATATGAACTCGTTGGTTTTCAAGAATTTCTACCGGCAAGAGCTGAGCCGCAGCATTGCAGCCTTGCTGGTAGTTCAGGTGTGCAATCGTGGAGACTTGCATGGTTCATTCTCATGCGCAATCAAGGAGACTTGCCTTTTCTCGCGCAGTCATGTGAACCTGCCAATTTCATGCAGTCGTGAAGACCTGCCAATCTCATGTAGTCGTGAAGATTTGCCAATCTCATGCAGTTGTGAAGACCTGCCAATCTCCTACAGTCGTGAAGACCTGCCAATCTCATGCAGTCATGGAGACCTGCCAATATCAACATTTTTCACCTTCCTTGTTTCCCCTTTTTCTCCTCTCCGTTCCCACATTTTTCATCAATGGGCTCACAGCTGGCCAGCCTGCTACCGTTGGCATCCTTCCTCATTATCTCTTTTCCCGATTTTCCCTCCTTATTTCAGCCAGGAGTGGGAGAATTAGTCCCCTCCTCCAGCCTTATATCTCCAGCCAACCTTGTAGCTCCCTTAACCCTGGTCTTCCAATGCGAGTTGGTCACAGAATTATTCCCGGAATAATTCCACACCAACCAACTCTTATATCCTTTTGGTATGGGGCCATCGAATTCGAAGCCGCAGGCTGCCTGACTTAACGAATCCCAGTTACCCACCCAGGTGGTGCATCCTAGCTCCGACTACCTCCCATTCCACCAACTCCCCCTTACTCCTTTTCACAGTTTCACAAGCATATAATCATATATTCACATAATCGTACATATGTATATTCTCGTAATTTTCATAATAAAAACAAAGAAAATTCTTACTAAATTTTTTTGTGGAGCTCCGCATCCAAACCTGTAGTAGGCGTGTTACATTCTTCCAGGTTTTCCTGAAAGGACAGACGTTCAGATTTCACAAGTGAGAGTATTAGTCAATCACATAAAAACTATTCAGACATAAATGAAAAAAAAATTGAATACTCCATGGGTGAGGGATTTGTTTCCCTTGTTCTATTTGAAGTTCCCAGTTCTTCTTTCATAAAAAAACAACATAAGATTATAATTTCAGTTTAGCATAGCCCTGCAAAATTATCTCATCTTTTCGATTAGTATAACTCATTCATAGTAATTTGAACAAAATTGTAGCTCAACTCATGATTCATATAATCAACTATGCACATGATGCATAGATGATGCTTGGCCATGCTTATGATGCATGGATGATGCTTGACTATGCGTATGATGCATGAATATGCTTATGATGCATAGATGATGATTGACTATGCTTATGATGCATTCATATACAACTTCTGCCATGGGAATTTTTTTTATTTTTTAATCTTTCTCTAGGTCGGGAAAAGGCCCAACTTGCACAAAGCTTTGTGAAGCGGTGTTGGTTGCTTCCGCAATAGGTTTTTTTTGTATTCCCTTCTAACCTGGCAAAGTTGCATTTCAGCTTTGTGAAACAATTGTCTCCTTCCACGATAGTATCTATTAATCTTACTCTTGGCTTGGACAAAAGTCCAACCTGCATTTCAGTTCTACAAAGCAACATGGGTTGCTTTCGCTATCTAGCTCTTCAGCTTTGCAGGGCATCACGGGCTATTCTTGCCATCCAGCTTTTCCAGATCTGCAGAGCAGATGGGCTGCTCCATCTCTTCCAGCTTTGTCTCGGGCATGCTAACAATTTTAACGTTGCTCGATCACACCTGCATACCTGGCTTACCAACGCTTTGATTCACCATTGACTATTGCTACTAGCATAACTTGAATGCCTGAAGTAGGGCCTTGAGAATCGCTAAACTCAATTTGTACAAAAATGTAAATTTCGTGGCAAAGTTTCTGCAAGTATTCTCAACCTCAAGTGAAATCTCATATCGAATAATTAGATCTCGTATGGAAAATTATTACCCAAGTAAATGATGGCACTTGTCATTATAGAAAATCAATTTGAAGTAAATATCAATATTTATTAGAAAATCATCCATTTATTCCTTGATGAAGATTATAAAAATATGCATATACATAAAAAATGTATACAATTGAGGATTTACCATTCATATAACCTTAACCATGTCAACCAAGCAACAATCCAAGTAGAGATTTTACTTTTGTAATAACTCGTTACTCCAAATTAAATCACAATTATTTGCAGAAAATGAGGCGTATGAAAACTTAATTGAATTTTGATATGACTTAAGCATGCAAATATAGATTTACTATAATTCGTTTAATTCGATCAAAATATCATAATAAGCCAACCACCATAGTAATTGCCCTCTTTTCTTTTGTAATAGCAGAAGGTTTATTTAATTTGACAACTTATTTATTTATTGTAATCAATAAAATATATAACAAAGCTTTTAAGAAATCCAAAATAGTGCAAATCTATAGAAAGCTCAAAAGGTGGATGGATAGCAACAACAATAAAATAGTTAATATTCTATCAATTTATCATGAAGCCTAATTTACAATCACATGCAGTAAAACATATTCTAACCCCTTTTCAAGATCGGATATACTCAAGCAATAATAGATTTATTATAAACGCGTATATATGTATACAAATTCATAAGCACCAAAGAGAAAGATATTACCGAATTGCTGGGATCGAATAGCATAAAAACATCACCTTTTTATTGTAATTTTCTCACGTCTTGAACTCAATTTCCCACAGACGGCGCCAATTGATGTGTGTGGGTTTTACACCAATAATATTTATATCAATAATAGGGATAATATGAGTATAATTGTGAGGTATAATCGAGTAATGTAAGTGCGATAATGTAAATAACAAGAGATTTAACGTGGTTCGGTCCAAAATTAGACCTATGTCCTCGGGAATTCAAAAGGTGGTCGTTTACTATGCTTTAGGTGGGGTATTTATACAAGTTTGATGGGGTGGGGTAAATTATGGAAAGTCAACTATACTAATTATACATATGGTAAGAGAACAAATCAGCATCCTTCTAATTTTGGGTACATCTAATCATGGATCAATCATCGTTAATGCTAATAAATGGCTTAACTCCGCCAGGTCTTCATTAAGGAAAGTATTGACTTGATTGATACTTGTCCCCAACATTGCCTTATGTAGATATACGCTCTCCCACAGGTCCAGGTTGGCAGGTCTTCCAACTCTTCTAGCTCAGGCTGGACATCTTCCAGAATGGACCTGAATCCGCCATCATAATGGGCTTTGGCCCATTAAGCCTTGGACTTCCTCAGCTTGGCCCAAGATCCGAATTCTACCTACATCAGTTGGGATTTTGAAATATTTTGTCATTTATCGTAAGTTCAAATCATCTAGGTCGTATTAGGGCGGTTTTTCCCTTTGGTATTTTTATTGGAACGTTGCGGATAGATAGGTTGGAAAATTGAGTTAAGAAGAGTTGGTGGAAGCAACCTAAATTTAGTAGACATCATAAAAAATACCCACATTTTATAATAAATTTTTACAATCACTTCCTTCCGTTAGAAAACTATTGGAATTTGCTAATATCATAAAAAAAATTCTAAGTTTTTAACGAAATCATATTTAAGACTAAATTTAGAAAAAATAGAACTGTCAATTTTCTCTAACCAATGAACTTACGAGGGGGTAATGTAAAATTTTAAAATAAAGAGGGTGTAATTGTACTTTCAATCTTTAAATACATGATTTTGTAAAAGACTTATTGCTATCTTGATATGAATTACGAATTCGCATATATGCCATTTTGGAGATTAAAAAAATGTAACTAACCAATAGGGGGATGCACTTGGTGAAGTCTATCAAATTTAAGCCAAAATAGCATATCGAATATCATGATGAATATTTTGATTTAGCTGGATTGTTTACAGAAATATATCGATTTTCATATAGGCGAATTGATAAACAATTTTTTGTAAAGAAAGAAAAACTAAGATAAGGAGTTAAACTTTGAAAAAAATAAAGTATTAACAAAAATTATACAAGAATGGAATTTTGTTTTTGATCTTATACAGTATGATAAACGAACCCCAATACTAATTTAATTGAATACAATTTTTTTAGAAAATGAAATCAAGTACTAAGTTCAGTTGATTTTAAGAGAAATATGATAATTTAATGAAAATAAATCAAAATTAGTAAGTTGCCAAAAGTATGAAACCGATTAGTAAATTAAAATAAGTGAGATAAAATAAATAAGTGTATATATGTAAGGTTATAATGAGAAATAAAAAATATATAAAACAAACAAATATAAGAAGAAAGTAATGACAGTCGTCGAGGGGGTGGGGGTTAATCTAAAGTTTTAATATAAAAAAAATGTCTGTTATATGCTAAGAATAAGCGAACTAGACTATAATTAAACTAAATAAGGAGTGTAGTTTGTGAAAGTGAAATTAACCTTTTTTTTTTTTAATTCTTCTTCTTTTAAAACGAGGATAAATTTAACATTTTACACTTTCCATGATATTTGGCTAACGGCTGTTAGTTAGAAACGGGTCAATGCAAGATTTTCTTATAAAAAAAGATTTTTGTTATGGGCCCAAAATAAGCGAGTTAAACTGTAAATGGGTGTTCATCGGTTGGTTTTTTAACCGAACCGGACCGAAATTTCAGACCAAAAACGAACCGAACAGGGTCGGTTCGGTTAAAACCGATTTTTTTTTTGGATACTGTTTTTTCAAAAATCTCACTAGCTACTGTTTTTTGGTTATTGTTGTTCACTTTTTCTTTGGAATGCATACATCTATATATTTATAATTATGTTTAGCACGGCCAACTAAAATTGACATAATGAAATTAGAAAGTGAACCGGTTCGGTTCGGTTCGATTTTTTGGTATAAATAAATTAGATATAAATAAATAATTGAAATTTAATTATCATTAATTTTAATTCATTTTCCTATAAATTGTGACTAGAAAACACATTTTTTATAGTTTTTGGTCTATATTATACTATATAAAAAAAAAAATTCGGTTTTTCGGTTAACCGATTGAATCGAAACCTCAAAACCAAACCCCAAAACCGAAATTTGCAAAAAAAAAATCGAAAACCGAATAGAAATTTTCGGTCAGGACAGAAATTTTGGTTCTCGGTCGGTTTGGTCGATTCGTGAACACCCCTAACTGTAATTATACCCCTAGCTGTAATTACACGACTTAAAATAAATAGTTAATGTAATTAACTCTATATTATAATACTAAGTATTGAATAGTTATGGCTTCATTCAAGAACAAGTTCAAGAACAGGCATTTTACGTTTTTATGATATTGACAATATATTGTATTTTTGCTTTCTCATACACAAACTATGTTCTTTCAATTGGGAAAGAAATGTGATAGACCCAAACATTGGAAGACTTGACAATAAATAATTATGTTAACACAAGAAGAAATATCAAGAAACTAAAGTGCAAACCAAGACTAGAATTTTTACGTGAAAAACTCCAAACTTAAAGGGGAAAAACCACAGGGTAAAAACCTACACCAAATTCTCTAATAAATAGTAATTACAGTTTACGAAAATGGAGAAAATTACTTTCTTTTAAGATCTATCACCTCACTACCCCCAAGTCACACAAATTCAAAAACCGAAAAGAAAATTGACTAATTTCCCAAAAGTGTAAACTCTACTCCGCTATTTTATGACACACGGTCGCATACTTGAAGAAATCTCACTCAGAGAAATATCCATCACAAAGTGACTCTTGACCTCAAAACTTTTCTTGAGAGGTTCTCACTCAACTCTTTAAGTTTTTCTTAACTTGAGAATGCCTTTCAAACTTTGCTCCAAGATGTATTTATAGGCTGAACTTTGGCTAACATTTTGAAAGTGGGTTGAGTAGATTTGCGATAGACGAACTTATGACCTGCGTAGATTGGGTAGGTTCACTTAATACGACCACTCACAAGGTCTCATGACCTCTATCTTTCGCGGTAGCATGTCAGCTTTTTCCCGTTCATTCCCCTTCAACTGTATCACGAACTCACGAGGTCTGATATTGTTCAGTCTTTGTCGGATTCACTCCCCTTTAGTCGTATTATGACCTCTATGACCTTTGTGTGTCAGTTTGTCCAGAGTAGAACCTTTAAGATCTGTTCTTGAGAGGTCTTGTGGTAGACCCCAACAATCTCCCCCTCCACTACAAAGGAAATAATAACCTTCCACTCTCATGGTAGAACATTATTTTGCAAACACATTGCAGCAATCACACAAGTCAAAAAATTTCCTCAAACAAATACATTCGTCTTCTATAGAGCTTGCTAGATTAAGCAAAAGTCGAAGAGCCTCTTCATAGAGCAAATCAAGTACCTCTACAAAGCCTCAACACTGCTGGGTGATCACCAATGTTTCTTGCTCCCCCTCCTGAAAGTCATGATGTTCCTTGGTTGAGCGACAAAACTCTACTCCGGTATTCGGTAATGGGGATAACTCCCCCTTCTCGACACCCCTAGTAAATGGCACGTCACTGGTGTTGCAAGCTTTTGAAACATCTTTCTGATAACATCCTCTGACTGGACACACCTTTAACAAAGGAGAACTTGGAGCAAGCTTAGCTGTGCAGTGTCCAAAATATCCCTACATCTTAGAATCTTTTTATTTAGATCTCATAACCTTTTGACTTCTAGACTCTTGTATCACGAGAAGATACATGAAATGTCTTCTCCTTTGGATTCTTTTCGTTGTTCATGTGCAAACATTGCACTCACAAATTCTCGGATGAAAGCAATTAACTTTTTCATCACAATCACAAGAATTCAATGGTACACCTTTGGAAAAGTAAATGAGGGACTTATTTGCCAAAGGATCCAATTTTCTCTCACCACAGTTTACAATGAGACAATCTCCTATACCACAAGTTCAACAAAGACTCGTCTTTAACTATCGTCAACCCAACAAAACACACTTTTGTGCGAGACTTGTACAAACCATCACAAGTTGCTCCTCGTGCAACCACCATTGATCCTCTAGTAAGCCTCCATTTCTAAATTTCCGAAACATCTCATATAATCCAGATGGGCTAAGGCAATACCAGGAATTAGATTAAAATTGAAATAAGACACATGGCGAACATCCCTCAACATCAACATACAACTGACATTCGTCCGGATGCACACATCACCATTCCCAATAATATTTACCTTTATCGTACTCTTGAAAATGACGATACCAAAATCCCCATATATGTAGGTACTAATAAATTTCATGTTTGGGGTGACATGAAAAGAGGCCTATGAATCCTTAATTCAATCAGAACTGGAAGTAGCCATATTTTCACTTTTTTTTTAGGTTTCCTACCACAGTATCCCAGGCATTGCCGGACTAATCTGTTGGTCGACCCGGGTCGCACACCTGGCCTGGTGGGTGAGTCTCCCAACGGAGGTAACTGTGTACACAAGGAATCGAACCCGAGACCTTACTTAAGCGGAACCGAGCTGCTTACCACTCGGACCAACCCCCGTTGGTCATATGTTCACTTTCGTACTCTACACACGAGAGCATATCAACATCACCATTACAAAAAAGTAATAGCATTTGTATCATCTTCCCCATCACTATCTTCATTTTTATGATTTATGATTTTTTGATTTAGAAGACACCCCTCCACTAGATTTAGAAGAACTTTTACAAAGCTATGATGATGTTTTTTAGGAACCAAACACACTTCCCCCCTCTAGAGGAATTGAACATCAAATCACTCTCCTACCCAACTCCATTCCCAAAAAACAGGTTCCTTATAGATATTCTTATACTCAAAAAAATGAAATAGAAAAATTGGTGTCAAGTATGCTTGAGAGTAGGATAATCAGACCAAGCTAAAGTCCTTTTGCTTCACCTGTCTTGCTAGTGAAGAAAAAGGATGGAGGTTGGAGAATGTGTGTAGATTATAGGTATCTTAATAATCTCACTGTCAAACATAATTTTCCCATTCCTATTATAGATGAGTTATTAGATGAATTGCAGGGGGCAAGGGTCTTTTCTAAGATTGATCTCAGATCAGGGTACTTTCAAGTTAAAATGCAAGAAACAGGCATTTACAAGACCAGTTTTGTCACACACCAAGGTTAATATGAGTTTAGGGTCATGCCTTTTGGACTTTGCAATGCCCCTTCTACTTTTCAGTCACTAATGAACAAAGTGTTTGTCAAACATCTTAGGAAGTTTGTTCTTGTGTTTTTTGATGATATACTTGTATACAGTAACATTTGGACAAACCATCTAAATCATTTAAAGCAAGTTTTAGCACTTCTGAGGTCACATGAGTTGTATGCAAAAAGGAGTAAGTGCAGTTTTGGCAAATCTGGAATAGAGTACCTAGGGCATATCATTTCTGGTAAAGGAGTAGCCACTGACCCTGACAAAATCAATGACATAGTTACATGGCCCACTCCTACAAACATTAAGTCCCCCAGAGGTTTCTTGGGACTAACAGATTATTACAGAGAATTCATTAAGAATTATGGGACAATAGGCAAACCATCGACAGATTTACTCAAAAAAGATAGTTTTAAATAGGGAGAAGCTGCTACGGCAGCTTTTGAACAACTTAAAATAGCTATGGTCTCTTCTCCAGTTCTGGCCCTCCCTGACTTTACCCAACCATTTATCATTGAAATTGATGCTAGTGACAAAGGCATTGGTGCTGTACTTATGCAAAACCAACAGCTAATTGCCTTTCTTGGTAAATCCCTAGGTATAAAAAACCAAAGCCTATCCATCTATGAGAAGGAATTCCTGGCAGTCCTATTGGCTATTTCAAAGTGGAGACATTACATACAAGGGCAACATTTCACAATCAAAACTGATCAGCAGAGCCTCAAGCATTTGCTGGATCAAAGGTTGGATTCTGTGGTTCAACAAAAGTGGGCAACAAAGTCATTGGGTTTGGATTACATCATACAATACAAGAAGGGTACTGAGAATAGGGTGGCTGATGCCCTATCCAGAAGGGAACACAACCACCCATTTGTGCAGCTATCACCACTGCTGTACCATCTTGGATTACAGAGATACAAAGTAGTTACATGGATGATCCTAAGTTAGTAGAAATACTTCAGCAGAAAGCCATTGATTCACACTCCTATCTAGAGCACTCTTTGACTTCTAGGCTATTGAGATATCAAGGCAAGATTTGTGTGGGAAACAAAGGAAACTTAAGAGAAAAGATTATAAGGTATCTGCATGATTCAGGGATAGGAGGTCATTCTGGCGTACAAGGCACTTATCAAAGAATCAAGACACTCTTCACATGGTCAGGTTTAAAATCTGAGGTTACTAAATGGGTTCAAGAATGTGATGTATGCCAAAGAAGCAAACATGAAAATGTTGCTTACCCAGGGCTTTTACAGCCTTTACCCATAGCATCACAGTCTTGGTCCCATATCACTATGGACTTTATAGAAGGCTTACCCTCTTCTGAGGGCAAGAACTCCATAATTGTCATTGTAGATAGATTCACCAAATATGCACATTTTATTGCACTCACTCACCCTTTTACTTCTGAGCATATTGCCAAAATTTTCTTTGATCACATATATAAATTGCATGGTTTACCTATAAGTATAGTTACAGACAGGGATAGATTGTTTACTAGTGTTTTCTGGAAAACTTTATTCAAACTGTTAGGAACTTCTTTGGACATGTCCACAGCATACCATCCCCAATCAGATGGACAAACTGAAAGAGTCAATCAATGTTTAGAAAACTATCTTAGATGTATGTGTCACTTAAAACCAAAACAATGGCATAAATGGCTTACCCTAGTAGAATTTTGGTACAATACCAACTACCATACAAGTCTCAAACTCACACCTTTTCAAGCACTCTATGGCTACTCACCTTCTCACATTCCTTTGGGACCTTATGCACACACCACACAAACAAATGCACTCAAAATGGTTCAAGACAGAATTCAATTCACTCAGATTCTTAAGGATAACTTAACTCAAGCACAAAACATAATTAAACATTTTGCAGATCAAAACAGGTCAGAAAGAGCATTCAAGGAGGGGGATCAAGTTTATCTTAGGCTACAACCCTATAGACAAACTTCAGTTTCAATGCGCAAACACATGAAATTAGCACCTAAATTCTATGGTCCTTACACTATTATTCAGAAGATAGGAAGTGTTGCTTATAAGCTGGTCTTACCAGTCAACAGCCAGATTCATCCAGTGTTCCATGTTTCTCTTTTGAAGAAGAAGATCAATCACCGTCACTCCGCCACCATCCAGCTACCTGCAATAGACAATGAAGGACAAATCCAAGTTTATCCTTTAGCCATTTTAAGTAGAAGAATTGTTCCACGCAATGGTACAGTAGCCACCCAAGTGCTTGTTCATTGGGTCAATTCATCACCGGAACATGCCACTTGGGAAGATCTTACCAGTTTATGTTCTTGGTTTTCCTCTTTTGATCCTTGGGGACAAGGATCCACTGAAGGAAGGGGAAATGTCAGGCCTACAGTAAGTTGATGGGTTAAGTGGAGACAATCAAAATGCAAAAGGAAAAAGCCAAAAAGATGAAGAAAAAACAATTTGTCAATGTGGCGTTGTGGCCCCACATTTGGCGCTGTGGCGCTAAGTTCAACCAAAGTTTCTGTCAATGTGGCGCTATGGCACGACATCTGGCGCCGTGGTGCCATGGTCGTGGACAACAGTTTTAGTTCACGTGTTTTTGAGCTATTTTGACAAGTTTTTGGGTTTCCTAAGTGTATTAGGGCTTGTTTTACTTAGTCTCCAAGGTTTTACTATATAAGTAGATGGTTATTCATCTTTGTAATGTGGATCACTCTCATACATCAATAAAATCTCTCTAGCATAGGTCCGTGGATGTAGGTAAATTGTCGAACCACATAAATCGTTGTCTTGTTTCTTGCTTTGATTATTACTTTTAAGTTATTTTATGCACATTGATTCCTAACAACTGGTATCAAGAGCACGGGTTATAGCGTTCTGCGCTAATTAATGGTGTCTAAAGATGGTAAAGTAAAAATTGACAAGTTCGATTGAAAGGATTTTGGATTCTGGCGGATGCAGATGGAGGATTATCTATACCAGAAGAAACTCCATGAACCGTTGTCGGGGAATAAGCCTGAAAAGATGACTGATGTAGATTGGGAGTTGTTGGATAGGCAAGCTTTGGGGGTTATTCGGCTAACGTTATCAAGAAACGTAGCGTTTAACATCTTGGAGGAGAAAACCACTGCGGGTTTGATGAAGGCACTATCCAACATGTATGAGAAGCCATCAGCGTGGAATAAAGTCTATCTAATGAGACATTTATTCAACTTAAGGATGACTGAAGGAGGATCGGTGACCAACCATATCAACGAGTTCAACGTGATCATCACTCAGTTGAGCTCGGTTATATTAATTTTGAGGATGAGGTAAAAGCTTTAATTCTATTGTCTTCTTTGCTTAAAAGTTGGAGTGTGACGGTAACTGCTGTGAGTAGTTCGTCTGGCCAAAGGAAGTTGAAGCTTCAGGAGATTCGGGATCTGATTTTGAGCGAGGATATTCGCCGGAGGGAATCAGGAGAACTCACATCTGCTGCATTGAGTGTGGAAAGCAGAGGAAGAGGTGTTCAACGGGGTGGTCAGAAAGGTAGAGGTCGATCCAAGTCTAAGGGGCAAGGGAGGTCAAAATCGCGTAGGGAGGCTGATTGCTGGGGCTGCGGGATGAAAGGCCATTACAAGAGGGATTGTCCTGAAAAGGAGGGTCAAAATCAAAATCGGGAACATCAACGAGCAAACGCAGCAGTAGACGATGTCGGAGATGCTTTAGTTTGCTGTGTTGACAGTCCAGTCGACCAATGGGTTCTGGACTTAGGTGCGTCGTTCCATGCTACTTCATGTAAGAATTATCTAACAAATTATGTTTCTAGAAAATTTGGAAAGATTTTTCTTGCAGATGACGAACCCTTGGAAATTGTTGGTAAGGGTGAGGTCATAGTGACGATGGCACAGGGAATGCAGTTGAAACTGCATAATGTGAGACATGTTCCGGAGTTGAGGAAGAATTTGATCTCAATGGGTCAAATTGATAGTGATGGTTACACCACGGTGTTTGGTGGTGGTGTATGGAAAATCACCAAAGGGAATCTGGTGGTGGCTCATGGTAAGAAGTCGGGGACTCTGTATACCACAGAAATTAAAAAGGATTCGTTTGCTGCAGTCGAGGCCATAGAGGATGTTCACTTATGGCATAGGCGACTAGGGCACATGAGTGAGAAGGGAATGAGAATCATGGCATCCAAGGGGAAGCTACCAATCTTGAAGACGGTTGAATTGGGTCTTTGCGAAGACTGTGTGCTTGGGAAGCAAAAAAAAGTGAGTTTTTCCAAGACGGGTAGAGAACCGAAGGCAGAGAAGTTGGAGCTTGTGCATACTGATGTATGGGGATCGGCTCCCATATAGTCACTTGGAGGGTCGAGATATTATGTTACCTTCATTGATGATTCCACTCGAAAGGTATGGGTCTATTTTTTAAAAAATAAGTCGGATGTGTTTAATACCTTTAGGAAGTGGAAGGCAGAAGTCGAGAATGAAACGGGGTTGAGATTGAAGTGTCTGAGGTCGGATAATGGCGGGGAGTATGACAGCTAAGAATTCAAAGACTATTGTGCAGAGAATGGGGTCAAGATGATCAAGACCATTCCGGGTACTCCGCAGCAGAATGGGATTGCAGAGCGGATGAATAAGACCTTGAATGAACGAGCTAGGAGCATGAGGCTTTACTTCGGGTTGCCAAAGACATTTTGGGCTGATGCAGTGAGCACGGCGGCTTACCTCATCAACCGGGGACCTTCAGTACCGTTGGACTTCAAAATACCGGAGGAGGTTTGGTTTGGAAAGGAGGTAAATTTATCGCATTTAAAAATATTTGGTTGTTTATCTTATGTCTTGCGAAGTTCTGATGACAGGGATAAGTTGGATCCTAAGGCACAGAAGTGCATCTTTATTGGCTATGGAGGAGAGAGTTTTGGGTATTGGTTCTGGGATTACCAAACAACAAAATCATAAGGCATAAGGATGTCACGTTCAACGAAAAGGTGCTTTACAAGGATAGACTTGGGGCAGAGACTAAGAAAAATGAGAAACCAAAGGCGATATTGGAAGAGATCACTGTGGATGAGGTTGTAGGAAATGGAGCTGAGAATAGGATTGAGGAAGATCCGGAGACTCTGCAACCTACCTTGAGGAGATCGAGCAGAACCCCCAAACCAAACATAAGGTATTCTCCTTCCTTACATTATTTACTTTTGACGGATTCGGGTGAGCCGGAGTCGTACAAGGAGGCAATGAGTGTAGGGGATTCTCTCAAGTGGGAGCTAGCTATGAAAAATGAGATGAGCTCGCTTGAGAGAAATAAGACTTGGAGGTTGACTAAATTATCGGAGGGGAAACGAGCTTTGCAGAACAAGTGGGTATTCCGGGTTAAGGATGAGCCAGATGGTAGTAAAAGGTACAAGGCGAGGTTGGTAGTTAAAGGGTTCCAACAGAAGAAAGGGATTGACTACACTGAGATTTTTTCGCCGGTTGTCAAGTTGACTACTATAAGGATGGTTCTGAGTATTGTTGCTGCAGAGGATTTACATCTTGAGCAGTTGGATGTAAAAATGGCGTTCCTTCATGGTGATTTGGAGAAAGATATTTACATGGTTCAACCGGAGGGTTTTCAGGAGAAAAGAAAGGAAAACCTTGTGTGCAAACTATAGAAAAGTTTGTACGGATTGAAACAAGCTCCGAGATAGTGGTACAAGAGATTTGACACCTTTACGGATGGAAATGGATTTACAAGATGTCAAATGGATCACTGTTGTTATTTTAAGAAGTTTAAGGATTGCTACATAATCTTATTGTTGTATGTCGATGACATGTTAGTCGTTCGGTCTAATATGGGGGAAATCAAAAGGCTGAAACAACAATTGTCAAGTGAGTTTGAAATGATGGACTTGGGGGCTGCAAATACGATTCTCGGGATGAGAATTATTCGAGATATGTCGAATGGGAGCCTCAAGTTGACTCAAGAAAGGTATATTTATAAGGTGCTTGATAGATTTGCTATCACTGATGCAAAGTCTAGAAACACTCCTTTGGGGAGTCAATTCAAACTAAGTAAGGAGTAATCACCTAAATTCGATGAGGAGCGAGAAAAGATGGCAAAGGTTCCTTATGCCTCTGTCATTGGAAGTTTGATGTACGTAATGGTGTGTACAAGGCCGGATATAGCTCATGCAGTGGGAGTCGTGAGTAGATTTATGGCTAATCTGGATTTACAGCACTGGGAAGCAGTGAAGTGGCTACTAAGGTATTTGAAAGGCACATCGAATATGTGTTTGAGTTTTAAGACTAGTAGTGTCACTTTAGAGGGCTTTGTGGATGCTGACTTAGGTGGTGATCAAGATGGTCGGAAGAGCACCTTGGGCTATATTTACACTTTAGGTGGCACAACAATTAGTTGGATGTCAAGGCTACAAAAGTGTGTAGCACTTTCTACAACCGAAGCCGAGTACATAGGTATTTCAGAAGCTGGGAAAGAGATGGTTTGGTTGAAGAATTTTCTGAGGGAAATTGACAAGGAGCAACGGGATTGTGCACTTTATAGTGATAATCAAAGTGCGATTTGTCTTGCGAAGAATCCGGTTTTTCACTCTAGGACAAAACATATTCAACTGAAGTATCATTATATTCGGGAGATGATTGATGGTGGAACTTTGGAATTGAAGAAGATTTTGGGTATGAAGAATCCGGCAGACATGTTGACTAAAGGGGTTACCATCGAGAAACTGAGGCTTTGCATGGCCTCAGTTGGCCTCGAGTTTCTGTGATGAGGAGGCCGATTTATGCTAGAGAGAGAGTGCGTTTACTTGGAGAAGTAAGGATAGCGGGTTTGAAGATGGGATTTCATTCTACTTTGAATTAGTCTCCAAGTGGGAGATTGATGGGTTAAGTGGAGACAATCAAAATGCAAAAGGAAAAAGCCAAAAAGATGAAGAAAAAACAATTTGTCAATGTGGCGTTGTGGCCCCACATTCGGCGCTGTGGCGCCAAGTTCAACCAAAGTTTCTGTCAATGTGGCGCTGTGGCACCACATCTGGCGTCGTGGCGCCATGGTTGCGGGCAATAGTTTTAGTTCACGCGTTTTTGAGCTATTTTTAGCATTTTTGGCTATTTATGTAACAGCTGATACATTCATTTGGCAAGCAATGCATTTAGTCTAATTTTCTATCTCTTTTCTCTCTTCATCTCTTACTTTATCTTCTTCTCTCTAATTTTCCCCCATTTCCCCATTAAATCTCACCAGGACATCACAACTAGCCAGTGCTTCCGCGAGCAACTATGAACCCCGCTGCGCCGTGCCCAGCTACCTCTGCCAACTTCCGACTAGTATACATCTCTTTTTCAAGTTGTTATTTATTTTTCTATTTTAAACTTTATAGTTTTGTGTTTCTTATTTTAATTTTTACTCAAATGTTTGAGCTTGCAAATTGTTTTATGTTAGATTTTTGCTAGACTATGAATGTGCACAGGTAAAATTACTTAAATTTGTCAAAGACTAGAGCTTGATGTCATTGTTCACATTTCAATCATTTATAGAGATGTGATTTGGGCAAAAACCCAGAATTCTGACCCTGACCACTAACTAGGCTCTTGATTTTGATTTTTACGCTTTGAAAATGTGAAGAGAGTGTTGTGAATTGTGATTGTCCTTATGGATGTAACATATCAATTTCTTTTTTTGTGAATATATAACCTTCATCGATTGGAGTAGCAGAACACCATAGACAAACTATCAAGTCAAATATGACTGTTAACGCAATCTTGAAAGGCTCGAAAATTTGATGCTTTGTGTAAACTGATATTAAAGAGCTGCAACTTTAATTTTAAATTTGGATTTTGAGTTTATTGCCTAGAGAGTAGAGAGAAGTCCTTTGTTAAAGCAGAAGGTAGAAGTAGGATATATTTTCCTATTTATTTATCTTAGTGGTGTATTTATTTATATTTGTTGAGCTTGGGGTACTATTTAAATTTATGAACCATGACATATAGCTCTAGGCTTTGACAAATTCAAGTAATTTTATCAGTGCACATTCATAGTAGAATTTTATATGCCCATATGTTTGAATATTCTTATTATTTCATTTTCCTATTGCTAATATGATACTTTTTCACATCCTACTTCTGTAGCAGATTCAACTAGTTCAATTTTCTTATTTCGTGAAGAAACAAATGAGCACACAATGGATTACAAGGCTCCAAGTACTAATGACGAGATTGCCGACATAGTAAATACAAACACTATAGACACAGATTATGATATAAAAGAGAGCAATGATGATAGTGTGCAAAAGACTAAGAGAGCTAAATATTTAAAAGTGTGGGAACATTTTAAAGAAGTTAAGCATCAAGAGGGTGTAAAATTTTGTTGCAAGCACTATAAGAACTTGTTTAAAAAACCTCAATATGATGCAACAAGTCATCTGGGTAGACATCTATTATCATGTCCTGTCAAACTTAGAGCCAATGCTTTGGAAGAGAGAGATCAATTAAAGTAGACTCATATTAACTTTCTGGCAAGTGGTATTGATTCATTTGTCCCTGCTTTCAATGATGGAAAATTCAATATGGAAATGATTAAACTTGATGTGGCTTGGAAGATAATGGTTCACAAGTACTCTTTTTCTGCTGTCAAAGATGAGATTTACAATAATCATAGATGTTAATGGCGCTCCATGCCGCTAGGTGCTCATGGTGACCCCTCGGCGCCTTGGCAGACCTTCTCAACTTGGCGGACGCCTTAGGTGACATAAGCACCATGGCGAGCGCTTTCATTGCGCTCGCCTTTGTCGCAATATAGAATAGCTTAAAAATGGTTTGAAATTTAGTCAAAATTGGTCAACATTATAAAATTGGGGGCAAATTGGGGCAAAATTGGGATAAATTAGTTAAAATAAAAATTACCCAACCCAAAATAATTTCAAAACGCTACTCCTCTCACCTCTCCCCTCAAAATTGCGCCTCCCTCTGCTCTCTCTGTCGCGCGTGCCGCCCGTTGACTTCGCTCTAGCCGTCGCCATCGTAGTCTATCATGACGCCCGTCGTGTCGCCCGTCGTTCAGCTTCAGCAGCGTAAGTTTGTTTGTAACTTGTTTGTTTTTTTCCCCCATTTTCAGTCATTATATATAGTATATATAACTATATATATAGTATAAGTGTATAACTATATGTATATGAAATGGGCAAGTGTAAAACAGGCAGTAGGCTTAGGCATCAAGTTTTTTTATTTTTCTCTCTCTTCCCCCCCCCCCCCATATTTTGGTCATTATTTGCTATTTTTATCTATAGTTATATATCATATAACATATGTTTAAGTGTGTTTGGTGTTGAAATTATGAAAGTTGAAAAAATGTTTTTGGTAAATTACTACTAAGGCAGTAAGCTTATTGCTAACTGCCTCACATGAGTCGTCCCCCCCCCCCCCATGTTTTATCTACTTATTCTATTATTAAATTATCATTATCTATAGTGTTATATATATAATATGTTTAGTGTTTATATTTGTGTTGAAATGTGTATGTTGATGACTGTATGTTGATATATTTTTGAAAATTGTAGAATGTCGAACTCGAACCGAAAAGATCCAGCATGGCAATACGGGGAATTGCCTGATCCTAAAAATACGAACAACATAAAATGCATCCTTTGTCCGATGGTTACAAAGGGAGGAATCACGAGGCTCAGGCAACACTTTGTTGGAGGTTTTAAGAATGTAAACCGTTGTGATAAATGTCCAGAGTATGCTCGAGAAGAGATAAAGGCTCTTATGGAGAAAAAGAAAGTGGTAAAAGAGCAAATGAACGCAATGCCTCATTTTGATCAAGTAGCTGAAGAACGTGAAATGGACCAACGAAACTCTGATCGTACTAGTAGTAAAGGTAAACAAGCTTCAAGCTCGTCAGTTCACTCATCATTCCCACAGCCTAAGCCTAAACCTCCAAGGCAAATCGGTCCTCTCGATATATACTACCGAAAAGATGATGATGAGATTGTGATGAGAGAAAGAGGAACCGTGCAGGTGCTTTTCCATACAATGAGAGTAGGAAAATTCTGAGGGATAATGCGGTGCAAAAGTTCGCTATATGGATGTATGATAAAGCTCTTCCATTCAATGTTGTAAACGGTGACACCATTGGCCCTTGGGTTCAAGCTATTGGCCAATTTGGACCTGATATGAAGCCTCCTACATATCATGAGATGAGGGTTGTTTATTTGAAGAAAGAAATGGAGCATACAAACAACCTCTTAAAATTCCACGAGGAAGAGCAAGCTAAAAATGGTTGCACAATTATGGCTGATGGCTGGTCGGATAAAAAAAATAGGTCATTGATTAACTTCCTCATGAATACACCGAGAGGAAGCAGGTTCATTGAATCACTTGATGTATCGAATAAGTCTCACACAGGTGAGTTTATATTCAGCTTGTTGGATAAAATGGTGCAAAAAGTTGGCGTGAAAGATGTGGTTCAAGTAGTCACAGATAGCGCAAGTTCAAATGTTTTAGCAGGTGAGAAATTATTATAATTTTTTAAATTAAAGAAAGTATTAAATATTAAAGCTTTTTAAGTATAAAATATTTTGATAACGTTTAATGTAGAATTTTATCTTATTATTTTATTTAACAGGAAAATTGTTGGAGGCTAAATATCCACACTTGTATTGGACTCCGTGTACCGCTCATTGCTTAGACTTGATGCTCAAAGACATCTTTAAATTTCCTTCATTGAATAAGACCATTGTTGAGTATGATGAGGGAGTTCACCGATGATAAGGAAATGGTTAGGGCGGCGAAGACCTGGTTTGCGACCACCTTTCTAACTTTGAAGCGGTTTCATGAAGAGAAAGCAAACTTGAAAAAAATGTTTACATCTGATGCATTCACCCAAAGCAAGTATGCAAAAGAGGAAAAGTGTAAAACGGCGGCTAAAGTGATATTGATGCCTACTTTTTGGACCAATGTGCATTATGCAACTAAAATTGCCAGTCCATTAGTGAAAGTTCTTCGGTTAGTAGATGGGGAGCAGAAGCCTCCAATGGGATATATATATGAGGTAATGGATAGGGCTAAGGAAGCAATAAAGGACTCTTTTGGAGGAAATGAAGAAATGTATGCCGAGATTTTCAAGATCATTGATAGAAGATGGGGAGTCCAGCTCCACCAACCTTTACATGCAGCTGGTTACATCCTTAACCCAGAGTTATTTTATGCAAACACAAATGAAGACCCAAAGCTTATGAATGGTTTTTATGCTTGTGTAGAGAGATTAGCTCCAGATGTTGAGACAACAAATAAGATTAGCGTGGAGCTATCGTCCTACATGAAAGCCGAAGGAATTTTTGGAGTACCCGCGGCTATTCGACAAAGAACTATAAAATCACCGGTAATAAGCATTTTTTATATTTATTTTACAAGTTAAAATGCTTTATTACCTATTTTGGACCGCCTAACATTTGGATTTCCATTTCCTTGTCAAATTTAGCTGATTGGTGGTTCTCTTTTGGATCAAATTGCCCAAATATACAAAAGTTTGCCATCAAAGTACTCAGTCTCACTTGTAGCTTGTCTGGATGTGAGGGAAATTGGAGTATATTTGATCTTGTAAGTATAATTTACAATTTTACATATTAAAGTACTTATATAGTTATATTATTAAAGTAATTTTCTAAATAGAAACTTATACAGGTTTATACCAAGAAGAGAAATCAGTTGCTTCACAAAAACATGAACGACTTGGTTTTCATCAAATACAATAGAAGTCTAATTCGTCGTTATGATGAGTGTAATTTGATTGATCCAATTTCTCTTGAGGAGATAGATGAATCGAACGAGTGGTTGGTGGGAGAAATGGAAGAAGATGGGAACAATTTTGTACATGGTGAGGAGGACGGTTTAACTTGGAATATGGCTTCACAAGCGACTGGAGTGGATGAAGATGCATATGCTTTTAGATCACGATCTTCAAGAGCTCCACAAGTGTATACAAGAAAGGCATCTTCATCAAAGACAACAAAGAAAGCATCTAATCACGGCGCATTGCATTTAATTGATGAAGAAGAAGGTGATGATGGGTATGAAGGAGAGGATGATGATGTCATTGGTGAGGCTCATGTGGATGAGGTTGATGGTGATGATGATTAGCATAAGGATGGTGGTGGTGGTGGTGAGGAGGAGGAGGAAGGATGTCCCGTTAGCAAGTTTAGATTTAGATGATTAGAGTATTAATGTAAACTTCTAGATTATTTCTATATTTATTGCTTTGAAATGCTTGTGTGTGAAATACTTGTAATTTATATTTATGGTTATTATTGTTAAGAAAGTAGCATATTATTTATTTTATTATTATGTATATTTATTTTTTTCCTCGATAAGGCGTCGCCACGCCGCTCCTCGCCGCCCCATACGCCATGGGACCCTTGTCGCCACGCCGCACCATTCGCCATTAACAACTATGACAATAATATGACGAGAAGGGGAAGGCCCGAGTGGAGGCCTATATCAAGAATAACAATAAAAAACCAATGTGTTAATATATATGAGTTGGAGAAGAAAAAGCTGAAGAATGAGTTGAAAAATGTGAAAAAACTGAGCATTACTACAGATTGCTGGAAATTCAAGAATCATAAAATTGAGTACTTGGTGATACCAGGTCACAAAAGTGGGTACTCAACTTTGTTCAAATTTCCCTGCACCCCCACTCGGTCGCGGTGTTGAGATTGCAAATCTTATTTGGCGGTGTTTGGAGGATTGGGGCATTGTGGCTAAGATTCACACGGTGTCGATAGATAATGCTTCTGCGAATGACTTGGCTATTGACAATCTGAAAGTTTTCATTAGAAGCAAAAAGAAGTTGGTTTGTGGGGGAAGTTTATTTCACGTCAGATGTTGTGCTCACATTCTGAATTTGATAGCTTAGGATAGTCTTTCTGAGATCAAAAGACATCATTGAAAGTGTTCGTAATAGTATAAGTTATATCAAACAATCAGATGCAAGACTTAAAGTCTTTATTGAAATTTTGAAGCAGTTGAATTTAAAAGAGAGGAAGTTAATTGATGATTGCAAGACAAGATGAAACTCTACTTAAGAGATGTTAACTATTGTGATCAAGTTTAAGGATGTTTTTCCAAGGTATGTTGATCGAGATTCAAATTATCACGATTGTCCAAGTACAAGTGATTGGGAAAAAGTGGAGAAAATATGCTCAATATTGGAGATATTTTGGACGGCTACGCATATCATTTGGGGAAACTACTATCCCGCTTCAAACTTGTTTCTTCAGGAGTTTTTCAGTGTAAAAGTGGTATTGGATAGTAAGTCACATTCCAGTGATTTCTTTATCCAAATCATGGTTAAGAAGATGAAAAATAAGTTTGATAAATACTGGGGCAGTGTAATTTGTTGATGGCCATAGCTGCAATTTTGGATCCTAAATATAAGATGATGACACTCGAGTTCTTCTTTCCCAGATTCTATTCTCCACAAGATGCGGTGACTGAATTAGCCTTTGTCCAGAGGACATTGTGTAACCATTACATGGAATATGTTTCAATGTGTAGTACTGAATCTGATGCAAGTGGAAAAGGTTCTACGAGTCGTCAATCAAGTCAAGATGCTAGAAATGTTGAAACATAGTCTATTATGTCTGAGTATGCTAGCTTTTTGAAGGAAAAAGTAATCAGTTTAGCCCCATAAATCTGAACTTGATATGTACCTTGGAGAAAATTACTTTATTGAGCAGGAAAAAAGTAAAGATGGAACTGGGTTTGATGTTTGGAATGGTGGAAAATCCATGCGTTGAAGTACAAAGTGTTATCCACAATGGCGAGAAATATTGTAGCCATTTCAATCACTATTGTTGCTTCCGAGTCCACTTTTAGTATTGGAAGTAGAGCGATTGATAAGCATTAGGCCTCATTATCTTCAGACACGGTTGAATTATTAATGTGCGGATCGGACTGGTTGAGAAAGCGCATTAGAATTAAGAAGAAAACAAAGGTAAACTTTTATATTCATTTCAATTCTTTTCTAGTTATAATCTTATAGACATAAAATCATTAACTATTCTATTAGTTGATATTTGTGTGTTGACTTCCAGGAAGAGAGGAAAGCGATACAAGTCATTCATGCGTCAAAAGGATAATTTTTTGGTATGAAAATGCACAATTTGTAGTTATTATTATAATTATGAGTTTAATGTCAGTATTATCTCTAAATATTATTTCATTACATTTTGTTTTAGATCGAACGTGGTGACGGATATCAATATCAAAGTGTTTGGTAGAAGGCTTTTGATTAGGTTTATAACTCGATGTTTACTTTGATGGATTTGTTGGTTTATTGTTGGGTAGTTTGTGTTGTGTTCGTTGATAGATATGATTTATTTTTTAATATTAATGTTGGATTGATGTTGAGTTTAGTGGAACTTGATGTTGGAATTTGATATAATTTATGCTAGTTTGATGATGGAATTTGATGTGATGTTAGGCTAATTTGAATGTTTGATGTTGGAAATTGATGTGATTTAGGCTTATTTGATGTTGGAATTGATGTATTTAGGTGGTTTTGATGTTGGAATTTCTGTGACTTTAGGCAGCTAAGTTGATGTTGGAATTTGACGTAATGTTAGGCTCCATAAATTTGCTCAAGCTTCCTCTCTGCTCTGCAATTGCTAGCAGCATATTTTCTGCAATTTGAGTCCAGGCTCAAGCCTGGGCTCATTTTAACAAACGTGCTCGGGCTCGAGCCTGGCAAAATTACTAGACTCGGCTTATTTACACCCCTACACAGGGGTTATTAGCTTATTTCGTTAACACATGATTTTTTTGCATTTTCGATATAACACCGGGGAGAGGGGCTTATGCATTTAATCCTATAATTAATCATTAGGTTTGCGTAAATGCTAAGAAAAATTTGACCTATAGCATCATCTCCTCTAATATAATCAAGCGATCTTCTGTGATTTTAATCCAAGTGTGTTTAAATTCCCCTTCTAGGTTGATTGTTATAAAATTTTCTTCGCCAAAATCTAAAACTCATTTGTTGAGATCATGAATTATATGAACTTCAATGTCATGAAATGAAGTGTTGTGTCTCATATCTATCGACAACAGGAAAACTTGAATACTTGATAATGATTCTAGATATCAGGAAACATATTAATAGATGCAGCAACAATCAAAAAATGACCACTATTTAATAGAATAAGCAGTATTTGTCTAAAACCGCCTTCGAGATAATGAAACTTTAACATTAAATATCTTCTATTTTACATTTATACTGTGAAGCTTCATTATAGCTTTAAATGTGTGATCCTTGATCACAAATAGGTGCGTATGTTGCAGAAGAGCCTCATCCAAAACTATTTATGAAAATCTGCAAAATAAATTAAGCAGACCAGAATCTTGGTTGATACTACATCTTAAAATTAACATCAACTATCATTGTGATCTTGGATCTAGACTGAGATGTTCTTCCTCTAGGAAGAAAATGATAAGTTATACCTGATAATGCAACAATTAAAATAATTTGTCTTTAGAACATAAATGTGTAATTATAAATCTCGACAAGTATGTTTTCCATGTCTCACCACTAGCATACACGAATGCAGACCACCATTACATTTGGACATCATCTATAACAGTAGTATATACTAAAATTTGATCAGCATTTAGATCATTTAATAACTGAGCATGCTCTTGTAAAAATAATTATTTGTCATAAATCAATTTTTATGTTAGCAATGTACTTATTAGATAAATGAATTCTCAATTTTTCTGGTTTTGAAAAATAAGGGGACTCTTTCAACTACAAGTTAGCATTTATTATTTTTTCAATATCAGGCAACACCTAACTTTGCAACCAATTTAGATTTAAATTGAAATCTGTAATCCCAAAGTCATCATCTGTCTACACAGTATAATTTGACAACCTCACAGAACAAACTCATAGTCACAAGCAACTCACATAAATGGTATTCAATTCGCTAGTGTGACACTTCTTCAATTGCTTGATACCATTCATCGTCATTCCCCAACAACTCAAATGTTTTGCAAGCTTCCATGTAAGTGGGTTACAATATGCCACTTACATTTTTAATACCGTCATGACACTCACGACCTTTTACAATATTCGAAATCATGCGAAGATAAAAAAAAAATCATTGGTGATGGATGCTAATAGTAGATTTCATGATACATCTACCAGATTCCATTTCTCTCCATTTGTCGTTCTTAGCATGCTAAACCCATTTGGTGGAAAAATTTGCGCGAGTGTATTCTTTAGTAGACGGATCTTCTTTGTTTATCTGCGCCCCTTGATAAATATTGTCTTTTCAATTCCTTCTTTTTTTAGCATATCATCCAAATGGTTCATCATCAAATATAATTGGTTGTTGGCTAGAAGATGGAGAGAAAGCCTTTCAACATTAGGACTTCTATAGTGTATGTTAATCTTAAAATTTCTCCAACTCGCTTCAGGGAAAAGACATAACGCGCATCTAAATACTTCTTAAACTTACCAACCTCATTGTTTGTAGGATCGTTTGTAGACCCATCGATCGATGCATTTTCCTCCCTCACAAATGTAGTTCAACCACTATCCTTATTAACATACTTGAATAATTACATTATGGAACAACCTTAATTGCACAATTCAACATTAATGTGGGCTTCATATTTAACAACTAAATCAATATTGTGTCGCACAACCCATCTATTATCCACTTATACTCCAATTTTTTGTCCGATCTCTTGTTATCCCGTCTTCTATAAACTTGGACATCATCCTCATTCTGTGTTGTTTTCTTTTGCAAATTTTTAGGGTAATGCTTCGTGTACTCATCATCCTCCACACATACACAATATTTTCTTGCATTGCTATTTTGGTCATTGATTATGTATTGCATTACTGACTTATAACCTACTTGATCTTATTCTTTATCAGGGAGTTCAACAGATATCATCCTAATCAGAGTTGCAACATTCTGAGGCTTATCATTAAGATGAAATGGAGTAATATATGAGCATGTGGTAACCACTTCTTTTGAAACTATATATCACCAAATATATATATATTAATTACATTTATAATAATATTGAGAATGTATATAAATTTTTTATTTATGTATTCTAGCCAATACCCTACCGAAATGTTTTCTTTGACCTAAATATTTTATTAGATCATCTAACTTTATTTTGAACATGCGTTCAACAATGTCAGGCATCTTCAACCTTTTGGCGAAGGACACACTCAACACACCTTTCGATTTTTGGTTATTTTGTGCTGCAAGTGAATGTGAAGAATATGTTGGGTGACCCATAGCATTGGCAAATCGTCATTGCATCTTGGTAGTTTTTCACCATATATCTGGGGCCATGATAGGTGATAAATTCAAGAACTCACTAACGTAAAACACAATAAGAACTAACGTGTTCTTGCCCAAAAGCTGAAGCTTCCAATTCTTAAAAATCAATAAAACGTCCAAAATCCCTACTAACAATGTTCATACTTTATCCGAACATAACAACTTACCAAAATAAGACTCCTACTCAAACAACAACTTAATATCTAAATAACAAAAATAAATGCAATAATAATTAATTAACTAAAGCTCCATTAGCCACTGGTTTCACCTTTTTTCTTGCTTCTCACATAAACCCGTAGCGGACCTGAAGATAGCACCTCACTATCATCGTGCCTTCCTCGTGCTCTTTGATTCACTCCACATCAACTCCCTCCCCTCAAAACCAGCCCTGTCCTCAAGGCTGAAGGCAGGAAACTATTCACGCAAGTCCTCCACATCGAACAACGCAACTTCATCGTTCGGTTTTCCTTTCTAAGCCACCAATACCTCACAAACTTCATTCTCCCCAATCTTGCTAATACACAGCTGCAACACCATTTTCAGCATGAACAAAACCGTTTCACTCACCTCCAAGCTCAAAGTAAATTCAGTTTCCACTGGGTGACTTCCGATAACCCTTTTTAATTGAGAAACATGGACATCGGGCGAATGTGACTTGTCTCCGGTAAGTGCAACTCATAAGCAACTGAACCAATCCGTCGAATTATCTCAAACGTACCATAAAATTTTGCTGCCAATTCTGACTATCCCTGTTCCAACTCATAAGCAACATGGACATCGAATTATCTCAAACGTAAACCTTAAGAAAAACTGTCTTTCCCACTTCAAACTCAACATATCTTCGGTGCTTATTTGCATACTTCGCCATCTATTCTTGAGCTTTTAACCAATTGAACTTCAATTGTTATAAAATAGCATCTCGACCCTTCAAAACTTCAGCAACCGCCGCCACCCGACACTCATCAGGTAAGTACCGCCAATGAGACGGCAGAGGTCTGGCATAAACTACCTCAAATGGTGTAATTTTTGCCATCATTTAGAATGAAGTATTATACAAATACTCCGCCCAAGATAACCATCCTACCCACTTTCCTAGTTTTTCGGAAGAGAAACAACGTAAATAAGTCTCAAGTATACGATTTAAAACCTTGGTTTGTCCATCCATTTCGGGATAATAAGTTGCACTATACTTTAATTTTTTACCATGCATTCGGAACAAATCTCACTAAAAAGAGCTCATAAAAAGTGGGCCTCGGTCACTCACAATTGAACGAGGAACCCCATGCAAGCGTACCACTTCTTTCAAGAAATATTCAGCAACTAGTCGCGCCGTAATTGGCACCTTCCAAGCATTAAAGTGTCATATTTGAAAGTTTGTCTACCACCACGAGAATACACATGAACCCAAGCGACTTGGGAAGCCTGGTGATGAAATCCATCGATATAACCAAATCATCTCCGGAATAGGTGAAGGTTGAAGGAGGCCCCCAGATGATTGAGAATCATACTTTGACTTTTGACAAACAAGACAATTAGCTACATATTCCCTAACCCGTTGGAACATCCCCTTCAAATAAACAATTGTTGCAAAACAATGATACATACACAATGCTCCCGCATGACCCCCCCCCTCCAGAGTATTGAAATTCATGTAGCAATTGAGGAATCCAAATCGAAGTGTTGGGCAACACAAGTTGGACTTTATAGAACAACCGCTCATCCATCACCAAAAATCCAAGTTTACTAGCCCAATCCTGCTACACAGCTGTGATGATACCACTAACATACTCATCCCGATGCTGCTCCTCGAACAGTTCGGCTATGGTGGTCCAAATCGGCCCACTCACCGCTGCTCACAATCCCTCTATTTTTGCTCGACGAGACAACGAATTGGCTTCCATATTGGATGATTTGGCCTTATACAATATTTTAAAGTCATATCTCAACAACTTTGCCACCCAATTTTGCTCAGAACGTGTAACAATCCTCTGATTAATTTTTTTTTTAGGGCTATAGTGGTCCCTCTTGACCAAAAATCGACGACGAATGAAGTATGGTTGCTAATGTTGAACGGCTAGCACTAACCCCATCAACTTTCGCTCATAAGCCGACTTAGCTAATGAACTCTCCAATAAAGCTTTACTAAATATGCGATTGAACTCCGCTCTTGCATCAAAACCTCCCCTACACTCGTTCCCGATGCATCACATTCAATGATAAAAGGCTTAGTGAAATCTTGCATCGCAAGTACCGGGGCCGAAGTCAAGGCTAACTTCAACGATTGGAACGCGGCGTCGGTCGCGGCTGTTCACTCAAATTGTGGTAGTACATCCTTTTTCAACAATTGATTCAATGGGAGCGCAAGAAGACCATAATTGTGGACAAAGCACCGATAATACCCGTCAAACTCAAAAATCCATGAACCTCTTTTATCAACTTAGGTGTGGGCCAATTAATAACTTTTGTAGCCTTGCCAATCAATAACTTTCGTAACCATCTTCGGATCCATCGCCACACCCGTGGTCAAAATAATATGGCCTAAATTCTTGACATGCACACATCCAGACGCACACTTTTTCCTATCCACCTTCAATTTATTGTTCCTCAATATTTCCAATTTATGCGAAAGATGTTCCAAGTGCTCTGACCCTAAACGACTGTAAATCAAATATCATAAAAAAATCTAACACACACTTACATAATAGTGGCTGAAATAGATCGTTCAAAGTGGACTGGAAGGTGCCCAGTGCATTGGACAATCCAAATGGCATAACGAGGAACTCGTTATGACTGCTATGAGTGGGGAAAGTCGCTTTGGGTATATATGTCGTACTAACTCGGATCTGATGATACTCTGTGTACATGTCAATCTTAGAAAATACAGTTGCCCTGACTAACTCATCAAGCATCTCTTGTATTACTGAAATATGGTATTTTTCTAGTACTGTAACCTTATTCAACTCCCGGTAGTCCATGTAAAATCTCCAACTCCCATCTTTTTTCTTCACTTGCAGCACTGGACTTGAAAATGGGCTAGAATGTGGTTTTATAATCCCGACTGTGAGCATATCTTCCAGTAAATGTTCTATCTCATCTTTCTACAAGTGACCATACTGATAAAGGTAAACGAACTCAAGCTTATGGTCCGTCGATCGCCTCAGCGGTAACCCCTCTAGCTCCTTGAACAAATCTAAGAATCGATCTAACATTTTTGACAAATTCTTCCTCTCTTGACTACTGATTGTTACTGTCCAGCAATACCACGGCTCAGTATGGACGGCAAGGTCCTTAGTGTAACCTTGGATCTACACGAGGAACTATACCTTGAGGTAAATCTATTTCCCTTCAAATTCGAACATCATGGTCATTTAACCTTGACGTCTCCCAACGTAGCTAACCAAGCAATGCCAAAAGTCATGTCAACTCCCCATAATGGGAAAGCGTAACAATTTGCAAAAGCCGAAAAAAGAATCCAATTGTATGACTAAATTTTGGCAAATGCCCGTAGATTTCATCAGCCGCCCATCACCCAATCGTATCCCAGAATGGCTTGTGGTCTCAACACATAAACACAACTAAGCCACCAATTTGGACGATACAAAATTGTGGCTCGAGTCATGTCAACTCCCCAAAATAGTAATGTCTCGACCATCCAAACGACCTCGAGTCTCAATGTTCATGACCCCAAAAAACATGCTGCAGAACATAGTGATAAGATTGCCACTTTCAACTGATCACTCTCCATTGGAGCCGACTGCTCATTGGACTTTGTCGTGAATTCTATTTCTTCGAACTCCAACAATGGTGAGTCATCATCTTCAACAAGTAATAACTGTAAGTGCTTCATTGGATAGTCATGCATCGGATCATACGACGCCGAACACCAATAACATATGCCCTTGCGACATAATTCTTCTCGTTTAGAATTGCTAGTCGACGAAAAAGAGCCTTGACATGTGCTTGGCCCGTCGTCCCTGACTTAGTGTTAGCCGGTGGCTTTGATCTCGTCACCACAGGTGGAGCCAACAATGCAAATCGAAGCGGGGGCGGTTATGCGATTCCCCAACAGCAAATTATGAAACGGTTGAGAACCCAAATGATAAAAACCCGTACCTCCATGTTGCACTCCTAAAGTGGTTTCAATGTTACAAGCTATCTTCATGACAGAATCCAAATCACCCAGATTCAAGACCCTAACCTGACAACAAATATTCTCTTGTAAACTGCTCATAAAATACCCCAAATAATGCTCATCTGATAATCCTGGAATCTGGTTCACAAGCTGCATATATAGATTAATATAGGTTGCCACGTTATCTATTTGTTAGACCACAGCCAAGCGGTCATACGGATTACCATCACAACTCTATCAAAACGAGAGATCACGGCATGGGATAATTCTTCCCATGAGAATTGCGCTCGACGATGATTCAACGTTCAAAACCAGTGGAGGGCGGAACCTTACATCGCCACCATAGCTAATTTAATTTTCTAACTTTTAGAGCAAAGTTAGATATCAAAGTGTTAATCAATGCGCGCTAACCAACCCATCGGATTCATCCTGTCAAACAACAATAGGGACGGTACTGGTGGGAAAATCCCCGTCTTGGCGGCCTCATGAAAGGTACGCTGCAGTTGCAATGAGAGGGGTCATCGCCTGCGATTTCCTATCTTAGCGGCCTCTGGAAAGGTACGCCGTAGTTGCAAAGGGGGGGGGGGGTTGCCGCCTATGGTGTAGCAAAAGACGAATTGGTGGCGGTCGTGGAAGCCTTCGTATGTGCCGTGGTGAGGATACTCATTCCTTTGAGGAATTCTGATATCTGATCTTGCAAAACAGCAATGCTTCCCTTCATCTAATTTTGTTTCTTCATAAAAACACTCATTGATTCATCCATAGCTTGGAGACGACCTGTAATCGCACCTGAACGAGTTTCAACCATATCGATTTCGCTGGGGTGGGATCCGGCAGATCGAACCAGGCCTCCTATGAATTGAAACTGGATGGTAACACATATCTTTTCTCAAAACACTATGACATTGTATCTCCTTGAACAACATTTTTGAAGTCTTTATATAACTCAAATCTTATCTTTTTTTACAAGCCTAACTCAGATTTGACTCTTCTATCCATGTCAATGCTTCAATAATATATTGATGATATACATGACCCCCGCTAATTAACGTTCGTGCTACATGAAAATTATTTTGCATTTGTTATGCATGATGATTAATTGCTTTTTGTTTCGTGTGCTTTAGTATTACTCTCACTCATCGAATTTCTCCATCTTCTCATTAGATTAAAAAGTGCATATTGCATAGTCATAAAACTTGAACATAGTTCAGTGATCCTCCTGTCCTCTACCCTTCTCTTTGATGATTATGTCACGGGTTCCTCTTGATTGTCGTCCCTCAACAACAATAAGTAGAGTAACTTCAAATGTGGTAGGTTAGTTATACTACCTTCTATCATCTTTTCTAGTGTCATTAAATCTAAAATATTACAGGAACATGATATGGTTCTCTAAATTTCGCTCTTGTCATTCTAAGCACCTTTGTTAATGGATTATTCCCATCGAACATGAATTGCACGCCTTGTAGAATATATTTTGATCCAAATGTTCCTTTTGATCATCATCGTTGTTCAAAGTACGCATTCGGTCTCGTACCTCTATCTCAGTATCAGCTATATATAGTTGAATAAGGTTTAGACTTTGATTTCAAGCAATAGGATCCAACCAGATGATAGATTCGTCCATTGAGCAAGAAACAATAAGGGTCATGTCTATCATTTATTCTATTGTCAATGGAACCTTTCATTGACGTGAGCAAACATTGAATTCAAAGTCCTAACATTTTCCTAAGATCTCGTTGCGGATGGACCTCTATTTTAGTCTAACCATTTCTTGCGCTTTGTTTGGTTCAAGAAAATTGTTACGAAAAAGAAAAGAAAACACAATAAAAATCATTTTTCATTGTTAGTTACTAGAGACAATAAAAAGGAAAAGAAAATATGAAGGAAAAAAAGTTAATACTAATTTAAGACAATACTTTTTCCTCACCAAATGATAAGGAAAAGGGTGAGAAAAGAAAAATGTTTTACCTATGTTTTATTTTCCTTTCTCTTTCAATTTTCTTGAACCAATTAAGGAATTCTGGGAGTCCCTTATGAAGTCGTAGTTGAACTTGACCATCTCGACAACAAAGTGAGAAATATCAAAATAAATTGAGTCTGTAATTTCATTGATGCTCAATTAAGCCTCCTATATATGCTTAAGTTCTATTGTTGTTTCTCCTATTTCATAGAATGTGCAATCAGTCTCCATGACTCAAAGGTAAATAAATTGAATTGAAGTTTTATATCCTTATTTATGAATCATAACTCAATTTCTGACTGAAATTTTAAAGTTTCACTAGCTCAATATTTCTGTTTTTCTATCCAAAACCTAACCAGATCAAATGTATGCATAGTTAGATTAACAAATGGAAATTTTTATTACTAAAGCATATTGCTACGTTAATATTGATTTTATTCCGGTAGGTGGATTGCCTCATTATATATGTGATCTAGCTAAGATTCGGGAACCCAAACTAATCAATCCGGAAGGACTAGGATCGTATTACGAGTAGAGATAAATTGATTTAAGACTGCACTCAATAATAATTAAGTTAACTACGTACCTAATTAGGATCAAGTCAACGTAGTTCTATGGTCTGAGATAGTGCTAGGGTTGTGCTAGACATACGATTCTGCTTTTCAATTTATATGTATACGGAAACGTACTTCTTAGTCTATAGGCTCGTTACTACAGGAGGTACGAGACTAAAACCAGAGAGAATATTCTAAATATTCCAGCCCCTAATAAATGTTATGAGGGGGGTATTTATAGCACACACCCTGTACAAGTGGTTGTTGGACATCTGTAGGATATCAACAGGTGGCATCAATGGACGGTGGATGACTCGTACTGTAGGGTCGGGTCAAGGAATGACCCAACCCGATATTGTTACTTAGCGCGGATCTAGTCTAGTAGACTCAGTTTCTGGGCCTATGTTGGGCTTTGGTTCCTTGTTTTGTCAATAATGGGCTTCATAACTTATTTTAGTATATCATTAAATCCCCCACTTCATCAGTTTGAAGAATTGATCGTATAACGACTTGAATTCATACTGAGGAAGTACTAGACTCGTTATAACCCCGTTTGATGAACTCATATTTGTTAACGAGTTATAACTTGACAGGTTCATTAATTTCTTCCTTTTATCTTAATTACATAGGTATATCTTAAGTAGCCGTTTTATCATTAAATAGGGATTAATTAGGGCATGTATTTTGAGGTGATTATCAGTTGTCGTATCTCTTTAATGTCTAGAGATGTGTGCCGCGTGTCTCGTAATAATTGATTACAAGACGGTTACTTTTGAATAGTAACCGTCATTAGATATCAGCCGTCGGATGTGCCTTTTCTACAGATGATCTTGACCGTTGTAACCCTTCTTTTACCCCCTATATATAGGTCCTCTCTCATATTCATTTTTCACTTTTTAGAGAGAGAATTTACAGAGAGATTACGATTGTTTATTTGAACGAGTGGCCCACGGTTCGTACGTCATCCATCCTTTTTTCATCCGACTCGTAGGTACTTTTTTCTTTTTATAATGGCTCGCACTCGTTCCTCTGCGTCAGTCAATAACAATGAATCCTGAGTTCTTCCGGAGATGAGGCCGGGTCGGATGCTCTGACCAATTGGTCGAGGAATATGCTCCGACGGGTGATGTACCCGAGTCGTCTAACAGGAATCAAGTTCCTGAGTTGTCTCGAAGAGACGAGGGTGCAGAGCCCCTAGTAGATTTAGAGGGGTCTGCGAATATTAACACCCATATAACCTGGCTTAACTAAGTATCCATTGTTAGGTCGGATAGGGAGAACGAACTAAGGGTTAAGTATTATATTCCCCCAAGCTATATAATTTTATTTCCCGGCCCTTCAGATCGTATACATAAACCACCTATAGGTTTCCATACGTTTCACATCGCACACTTGATTTCAGGAGTTAGGTTCCCCCTCCATTCCTGTATTAATGACATTGTGTTAAATTACGGTTTAAGTCCCACACAACTTTTGCCCAACTCATATAGACAAATAGTTCTTTTCATAATTTTAATGACCGGTTATGGGCAACCGGCTAACTTACCTAATTTTCATAGAATATGTTTTATTAATCATTGTAAGAAATCAACCCAGCGTGGTTTCTTTTTCTTTTCCCCTCGACAAGATGCCATCTTTCAAGATCGTACCCGCGATTTGTTTGGATCATGGAAGGTCAGGTATATCTTTATTTCCCCTCCTTAGGACGAGAGTTGGCTCGTTCCAAGACAATGGGGCATTTGAAAACGAGAATTAGAAGTAGGGAACCCAACATAGGGGCGGGGGTTCTTAGAAGAGTTAGTGTTGTTTCCCTTTGTTACTAAAAAGCTCATGCGCGAGTCTATGCTCATTTTTTGCGGGGTGAGCTCAGCACCCATTCCAGGAGTTCCTAATATAGGTGAGCCTCGTTTCTTTGTTATTTATAATTTTTCAAATTTATTGAATGTAAGATCAATCTTCCTTTGCAGGAATGGCTACTCGCAGGGCACGTATGGATGCTTTGCATAAAGAAGAAGAGTCATCTGCAGTAGAGGGCTCACTCGGTCAAGGCCAACGAGACCAAACACCACCAGCTCATACACCTCCAGCCCATTCTCAGAGTGCTGGAAGACAACAAACTTTAAGAATCATCAGCCCTGGTTCCAGAACTGAGTCCTAAACGAGGAGGGTGACATCCTTGCCCCTCGTCGAGATCGACTTGGGAGATCAAGAAAAAGATCCTGAAGATCCAGGTGTGGAACTGATTGTGGCTCCCTTAAGTCAGCGATCGTCCCTGGCCAAACGTTGTAGGGAGACGACCTCTTCCAATGAGGACATTGTTATTCCAGGTACTCGGCCATTAACTGCTCGGTGGGTGGAGGAATCGGAGGCACTTAGTCTGAACGACTATAAAGAGTATGATGTGTCTCCTAGGTTCGAGGAAAGTCCAAATGCTGAGCTGATCGTTCCTGACTGGCGGATCTAACCTCAAAGCTCCATTCTGGCGGTCCCCAAGGGAAGAACGTGGCCTTGGAGATGTATCGTAGCATGCATCTCTCTCTTGATAAGGCTATACTAATTTAGGAGTCTTATACTACTGTTGAGAGGATGGGTGCTTCACATCTGATGAAGGTAAAAAATCTTTTATTGATCTATGGTTTTTTAACATTTGTGTACGACTCATGCAGGCTTCGGCGTGTTTACACGATCTTGCTTTAAGTTGTGCCAGGCTTAAAGAAGATTTAAAAGTAGAAAAAGCCAAATTCACCAAGTATATGGCCGACACAGCTGCTGAAAAGAGTTCGTTCACAACTGTGAAGAAAGAGTTGATGGAATCGAGCCGATTGTTGACTGCCAAGAGTTCAAAGTATCAAGAAGCTTTGAACGCCTTGGAGATAGAGAACACTCGTCTGGTAGCTGAAAATTCAAATATTGATGCTCGTTTAGAGGAGTTGGTCAAAGAAAAGACGAATGCATACGAGTTGGGTCGCATTGAGGGAAAATCGACTATTTCGTCTCTCAGGAACATGCTGATGAGCTTGCAGAGAGTCGTTTTGGCGGTGCTCGTGACTTTATAAAGTCTACTATATTCGACCGCCTACTTCTTTCCAGGGCACTAGAAGATGAGAAGGATGAATCATCGACTATGGGAATCTTCTCAATGCATTCAAGCCCGACTTCGATATGCGCTGCCTTGAAGAGTGCCACAAATGCAAGTTACTCCGAGATTTGTTTTCAGCTGAAGACGAAGAATTTGTACCAATTGAATTTTCGAAATTCGCCCAGCTGGCTCCTTGGTATAAACCCCCAGCTAATCCGACTCAATCATCCACTCAAAGAAGCGAAGACCCTACAGGCAACTGAAGTTATAGCCGAGTGTGGCTTTAAACAATTTACTTTATAGCCATATGTGGATTTGGAACAAATTTACTTTTGTTTATTCCTAACGTATTTTAAACCATACTTCTCATTTTCTATGCCATTGCCTGTTTATTTTACATGTCACTGCTAATATTTTAAACCATACTTCTCGTTTGAAATGCAATTATCAATGAATCAATTCAATGTTCTCATATCAATCATGTTTTGCCTCGTTCTTGCATTCTTTGGCTCGAATGTATAGATTAATTTATATAATCATTGTGTAGTTATTTTCGAGATTATTAACCAAGTTCCAAAATACTTAAACAATAGACTCGTTGACCCGAACTCAAAATACAGTAAGTTGGACAATACAACTTACTGTGTGATAATTAAACAATAGACTTGTTTCACTAATGTAATCACATGATACATTCATCAAGAATAGAATCTTCTTAAATTATCAACATGCCATGGACGAGGTAGATCTTTTCCTTGAAGATCTTGCAATCTATAGGTCATGCCCTTCATTATCTTTATAATCTTATATGGACCATCCCAATTAGCCTCCAATTTTTCATATGTTTCGAGACCTCCACTCTTTTTAGCACCAAGTCTCCCACTTGAAAGGATCTCGTTCTCACCCTTTTATTGTATGCTCTTGCCATGGTACTCTTTTGTCTCAATATATTTGCATACGCTCGTTCTTGTACTTCGTCGATAACATCTAATTCAAATTCCCGATTGCACTGATTATCTTTCGAGTTGTAGGTCAATACTCTATGAGTCATCATACCAATCTCCGCTGTGATGACAACCTCAGATCTATAGATGAGACAAAATGGGGTTTCCCCAGTAGACGATCTAGGGGTTGTGCGATACCCCCAATGACTCCAGGAAGCTCGTCTTCCCATGCGGACCTCATACCATCGAGTCTAGTCTTCAAGTGCTGCAGTAGTATCCTATTCGCAACTTTAGTTAAGCCATTTGCTTGAGGATGTCCCACAGATGTAAAATTTTGTTGAATTTTCAATTTTTTGAACCACGATGTAATAGATTTTCTGTTGAATTGAGTTCCACTATCAGAAATCAAAATTCCAGGGATACCAAATCTGCAGATAATATTTTTCCAAATGAGTTTTATGATTATAATGTATGATAAAGTAACATGTGTTTGTTTTCTCTTAGGTTTATTAACCTGTAGATAATATTTTTCCAAATGAAGTCGATGACAACTTCTTCTGTAATATGAGTTACTGCTTCGGCTTCAATCCATTTTGTAAAGTGCTCCACTACCACTATAATGAATTTCTTTTGATTTTTAATCGGCGAAAATGGACCTGCAAACAAGTACAAATAATCATGAAGTCAGTAATTCATCTCGTATTATTAAACGAGTTCTCTGACGAGTTTAAGATAGGTATTAACCAAGTATGTCAATGCTCCACTGATCAAATGGGTACGCGATTTTAACTTCCATAGGTTTTCCTGGCTGGTGTATTTTATTAGAGTGCAAATGACATTGTTTGCATCGCCTCGCGAATTCTTGTGTGCCCTGCACGAGTGTTGGCCAAAAGTTGTTTGCATCGCCTCATGAATTCTTGTGCGCCCTTCACGAGTGTTAGCCAAAAGTATCCTTGTCGTGTGATTTTTTGAGCCAGTGACCATTCTGCAGAGTGATTTCCACAACTCCCTTCGTGTATTTCTTTCAAAACATACTCTGCTTTGGTCGAAGCAAGACAACGAAGCAAGGGTCCAGTATTTGACCTCTTCTACAACTCATCATTCAAGATAGAAACGAGCTACCCTACCACATAATCTACGAGCTTCAAGTTTATCCTCTGGTAGGGTTCCTTGTAACAGGTATTCCATGATGGGCTTTTTCCAACTCGTCTCTTCATCTGGGGGTGTGATCAAACTTTGGTGTTCCAGTTCTGAATGTTCAGACACAAGTAACGATACAGTATGACTCGTTGATCCAATGATCTGGTTTGCAAACTTAGATAGTGCATCCGTTCTCTGATTTTCATCTATTGGTATTTGACACAACTCAATCTTCTCAAACTCCATCTTCAGTTGTTTCATTTTCTGCAAATATTTGACCATGGTTTTCTCTTTTGCCTCATAGGTTCCCAAAACTTATCGTGCTACTAATTGTGAGTCAATAAATACTTTTACCTTCCTTATTTCTAGGGTCTTTGCCATTTCAATCCTGCAATTAACGCTTCATACTCTGCCTCGTTATTCGTTACATCAAAGTTCAGTTTGATTGCAAACTCCAAGTCATTCTCTTCAAGAGAGTGAAACCATACTCCAATCCTTCCTCATTTGGTCATTGAAGACCCGTTTACATGTAAGGACCAAGGGATTGTATCTGTAGATGAAACAGAGGCAATCACATTCAGGTTCACTATCATCTCCACCAGGAAATCTGCCATCACTTGGGCCTTCGTAGAAGTATGACTCTTGTATTCCATACTAAACTCTCCTAATTTGTGGCCCAATTTATAAGTCTTCCCAATACATCAGGTTTGGCAAGTACTTGCTTCAAAAGTTGATCTGTTAATACAATTATATGATGAGACTAAAAGTACGGTATGAGCTTCCTAGCTGCAGTCATTAGCGCAAGTGACCATTTTTCAATTTCTAAATAATCCAACTCAGCCCCTTGCATCAGCTTGCTGACATAATAGAGAGGGCGATGGTCGCCCTCCACTTCCCGTACGAGTACAGCACTCAGAGCCACTAGCGAAATTGCCAGGTATAAGATCAGTGGTTCTCCCAAAACTGGTTTTGTTAACAATGGTGGAGATGACATGTAGGTCTTTAACTCATTAAAAGCGCTCTCACACTCGTTCGTCCTTACAAATTGTTTTACATTCCTTAAAATTTTGAAGAAGTGTAGGCCTTTATCTGCCGAACGAGAGATGAAACGATTTAAACTAGCCTTTCTACCTGTTAACTTCTGCACATCTTTCACACTCGTTGGGGATTGCATGTTCAAAATTGCCTCAATTTTTTCGGGATTAGCTTCGATTCCTCGTTGGGTAGCCATATATCCTAGGAACTTCCCACCTCGTACACCAGAGGTACACTTGTGTAGGTTTAATTTCATGTCATACCCTTTCATAATTGCAAACGAGCTTTTTAAATGTGCCAAATGGTCGTCCTCGTTTTTACTTTTTACAAGCATGTCATCTACATATATTTCCATTGTTTTCCCAATCTTGTCTTCAAACATCATATTAACGAGTCTTTGGTAAGTCGCTCCCGAGTTTCTTAATCCAAAACGCATGACATTGTAACAATAGACTCTTCTCGCTATAACGAACGCAGTCTTGTCTCGATCCTCTTCTGCCATATCTGATTAAAGCCTTGATAGGCATCCATCATGCTCAAAAGAGCACAACCTGCAGTAGAGTCTACGAGTAAGTCTATACGAGGCAAGGGATAAGGGTCACGAGGACAAACTTTATTCAAATCAGTGAAATCAGTACACATTTTTCATTTTCCTCCCGTTTTGGGTACAAGGACTACATTAGCGAGCCAATCTGTGAATTGGATCTCGTTTACATATCCTACATCTAGGAGTTTCTTGACCTCTTCTTCAATTATCAAGTCTCTGTTCGGACCAAAATTCCTTCTCTTTTGCCTCACAAGTCGTGCCTTTGGGTCAACATTGAGTCGACAAACGATAACAGCAGGGTCGATACCTTTGAAATCAGCAGCTTTCCATGCGAACATATCGGAGTTCTCCCTAAAAAAGTTAACTAACTTCGTTTCTACTTCCGGATCCATCTCTCCTCCAATTTGAGTTGTCTTGTCCGGGTTTCCTGGGATAAGTTCAATAGACTTGTGGACTAAAGGTTCGACTCGTGCATCAACTCATTTCTGCCTTTTGTCCAAGCCCTCCATCAAAATTTTCGCTTCTTCATCCAGCACCTCGACTCTACTACCTTCCTGCTTCCTCTTCTTTGATGAGTTAACTTTTAATGAAGTTGTATAGCACTGTCGAGCCTCTAGTTGGTTTCCACGCACCTCACCAATACCATTATTTGTTTTAAATTTCATTTTCAAGTGCGGAGTTGAAACAATGGCCCCAAATGTATTCAACATGGGTCGTCCCACAATCATATTGTAAGCAAAGGGTACATCCACGACCAGAAATGTGATTCGGTTCGTCTTGGACTTCGATCCAGCCCCCAATGACACATCTACTTCAATCGAGCCCTTAGGCATAATCGAAGATCCTGTGAAACCCACCAAAGGAGTGCTTACACTTCGCAGCCGAGTACCATCTAGCTCCATTTTCTTCAAAACTTCCCAAAAGATAATATCCGCTGAACTCCCTGTATCCACCAAAACCTTATGCAGCACAAAGTTGGCCACATCCATTAATATTAACATAGGGTCGTTGTGAGGACCATTCATTGCTTCATAATCGTTGTCTTCAAAACTGATTGCTTTATCTCTCAGACTCGTCCCTCGTGTAAGTGAAAATATTCAAGCTGGTTCATCGTGGTAATAGCTAGAACGACTCCCCCTTGCATGTCTTTTCTTGCGTTCGAGGAGTCCACGTCAGTGGATCCCCCTGCTATCATGTGTATCTCGCGACGATTGCCTTCTTTAAGTGCCTCCCGCACTACCCCTCTTTGCTCATTATTACGAGGACCGTCGTTACGGCGATGATCATTGTTTCTCTCGTGATTATGAGGACCGTCATTACGGCGAAAATCATTTCTCTTGTTATTACGAGGACCGTCATTATGGTGATAGCCATCTTGCTAGTTATAACGAGGGTTACCTCTTGGGCGTTCATAATCTCGGCGATAATTATCGCTTCTGTGATCTTCATTTCTAGGCTGCTTGTAATTATGAGTTTGACTATCCCTTTATTTTGACCGCTCACGGGATCGTTCACTTAAACGACTGCGTGGTCTTTCGATTTCCGTCGTATGGTGGACCTCCGGGGCTCTTATCTCTACCAAGGTTTGATTAATAAAATCATTCAGCACTTCTGATTTGATAAGTCTTTCGATTTCATCTTTCAACTGGAAGCAGTCTTCCGTGTCGTGTCCGTGGTCTTTGTGAAATTCACAATATTTGTGCATGTTTATCTTCAGACCACTTCTTAATGGTTTGGGCATTTAGACTTGATTCGTCCGCAGAGCCGCAACCAGAATTCTGGTACGAATCGCGTTTAGAGGTGTATAGTGTTCAAATTTTGGTCTACGGGGTTGATCACGATCGCTCTATGACCCCGTTCCATCATATTGATCAGTTTCTTGTTTTTCTTTACGACTTCTTGAGTCGTTCATGAGTTGCAAGTTTTCTGAGTCTTTCAACTCGTTCATCTTTTCTTCATTAATGTACTCTCCCGCCAACTCCATTAATTCCTCGTGAGATCATGGAGGGCGACGGGAGAGTGCATCGTTAAAATTGCCTTTCTTTAAGCCTCTGGTTAAGAAACTTAACATCAACTCGTTATTAAGTTCAGGAAGGTCCATGGCTTCTTGATTGAAGCGGTGTATAAATTCACACAACGACTCGGTTGAGCCTTGCTTCAATCCCATTATCACAGAAATTGATTTCTTTGTCTTTTTATTGCTGGAAAAATGGTTTTCAAATTTATGTTTCAATTGAGGATACGACCTTATGGAGCCGGGCGCGAGTCTTATAAACCAGTCCTGCACCTGACCCACGAGGGTAGTAATGAAGATCTTGGCATTAATTGCATCTGTTTGCCCCTGCAATGACATCAACAACTCGTAAGAGGTAATATGGGGTCTTGGGTCACCTGTCCCATCAAATTTTACAAAGTCTGGCATTCTGAACAGACTATTCGGAACCTCCTTCATGATTTCCATCACAAAGGGGGAGTTGCAAGCCATTAGCATAGACGACTATCTCATTTGAACTAGATTTGTAACCTTATCCGCTTTTACAGATCTACTTTCCTCATAATGCAATGTGCTTCGTATCTCTGACGGTGATTCGAACATTCAAGCTTTTCCTCGCTCATCTCTTTGTCCTTGATGAACACTAACCACTTCATCATCATCCAACGATTCTCCTTGATGCTCTTCAACTCGATCTTCTCCCTGACGAAATAAGTTTCGTTTAGCTGAGGGATCAGGATGCCCCTCCCCCAGGTTAGGCGTTGTAGGAGTACGAGTAATGTACTTCTGCATCTCCTCCCTTGCATACTCTTTCATCCTTCTATCCAACTCTTCCCTCGTCATCGTTATTGCTGCACTCGTGCCTCCTCCCATATGCCCATCACCAGTACCTGGATCTATCAACCCCTCCTCAGTTAGAGCCATACGAGTCTTCAGATTTCCAGCCTCCATTCCTAATAACAAGTCTCAGCAACCTCAAAGTAGTTTCCCACAGACGGCGCCAACTGATCTAGCTAAGATTCAGGAACCCAAACTAGTCAGTCCGGAAGGATTAGGATCGTATTACGAGTAGAGATAAATTGATTTAAGACTGCACTCAATAATAATTAAGTTACCTACGTACCTAATTAGGATCAAGTCAACGTAATTCTCTGGTTTGAGATAGTGCTAGGGTCGTGCTAGACATACGATTCTGCTTTCCAATTTATATGTATACGGGAACGTACTTCTTAGGCTATAAGCTCGTTACTACAGGAGGTACGAGGCTAAAACCAAAGAGAATATTCTAAAGATTCCAATCCCTAATAAATGTTATGAGGGGGGGGGGGGGTATTTATAGCACATACCCTATACATGTGGTTGTTGGGCATCTGTAGGATATCAACAGGTGGCATCAATGGACGGTGGATGACTCGTACTGTGGGGTCAGGTCAAGGAACGACCCGACCCGATACTGTTACTTAGCGTGGATCTAGTCTAGTAAACTCGGTTTCTGGGCCTATGTTGGGCCTAGGTCCCTTGTTTTGTCAATAATGGGTTTTATAACTTATTTTAGTATATCAATACGCTTAGTGATTTTCATCTTACTACATTTGTTTTAGGCTATTGAGTCCATGAGGATGAATTAAACATGCTTTTTAACTTTTTTTTTACGGACTAGTTCACCCCTCCACGAAAAGTATTAGTTTATTAAATTCATCATTATAAATTATTTACAAATTTTTGTTACCAAAAAATAAAATACACGGAAAATTTCATTTATGATTCTGCAAAACTTCGCCCACTTCAGATTTAGTTCACTTGGGATTTCAATTGCATTTTTGGTCCCCTAAGACTGAAAATGTTGCATTTTTTCTAACAAGCGTCAAAAAATAGATGAAAAAAAAGTGAGTGTCATACCCGAGCTATTATCTCAAAAAATACAAAAAATGGTACGTGTAGGACACTCGCCTTTTTCCATCCATTTTTTTACTGCTAGAATAAAAAATACAACTTTTTCAGTCATATGAGACTAAAAGTGCAAATGAAATTTCAAGAGGACTAAATCTAAAATAAATAAAATTCTATGGGACCAAAAGTAAATTTTTCCGTGAAAAAGATTAACCAAACAAATAAAATACATTATTTTTCATATCAAATTTACCCATATTAATAAATTTAGATTGGACAAGAAACCAACACCATGAAGTGAAGTAAAAGTTTGATACCCCATTAGTGAAGCCAAAAGCTTGTTAGAATTGACACTGAAGAACTAATGTTGGAGTTTTATGGACACTAATGATGTTTTCTTCTACAAATTGACACAGAAACGTCTAACAATAATCATTATTAACGAGACAAAAAGCAAAGCCGTATTTTCGCTTTTGAAATGGTTGGTTACATAATATTATCGTTTCTTTTCCCATTACAATGATAATAATGGCACCACACACACATATATATGTATATATAATTATATATGATATATAATATATATATATTATGTAATAAATAATATTAGTGTTTCACTTAGGCGACCATATGATACTTGGTTGTTGCATCTTAGTAATTTTATTCATGGTGACAAATAGGAGTCTATTGTCAATGAATATTGGTTATATGCTGGTTGTTACTATCATAATTATGTTAATCATGATGTTTAAATCTCTAATCTCATTTGCAAAGGTTATATACATAGAGATAGATAGATAGATAAATAATTTGTTTGGATTGGAATCAGTCTTAGGTTGTTCCAAATATACATGTGATCATCAACTTCTTTCTTCAACTCTTATGTATAAAATAAAATATGTTTAGATTATGATTTGAAGAGTTTGACCATGCGACTTTTTTATTTCAAATATGTTACAAAGAATATTTTCTAGAAAAATGAGTAGCTATTGATAGGGTTTATGCTTTACTAAAGGGAATGACTTTTGAATATATGGTTCAGAATGATGTCGTATTTCCATAAATAGATGAGAAAAATAATAGTATTTGATATTTTTACTAGTTGAAAAAAGAAGATTTGGTTAGAAATTAAAACAAAATCGATGCATTAAAAATATAGTTGTGTATCCTTTTTTCAAGTTGAATCTTCCTCCTTCAATTCTTCTCCCGTAACAATGAATATGTTGGGAAAAGCTCCGTCTAAAACCTCTTATGCTCAAGTCAATTCAAAATTTAGAGAGAATGAAAGATCTAAAAATGAAATATTTAAAATAAGTGCAAATAATGTACTCCACTTTTTAGGATCGAAGGGGTATTTAGAACTATACTTAATTTTAAGTCATGGACTCGATAAATAAGGGATTTTACCTTTACCAATCATAGTTATAAATATCCCTATATGGAGCTTTGAAGTAAATGAACAAGCCTCGTACATGCAATGTGATAAATAAAATAACTATCCGTATTAATTAGTTTAATCGAGTGAATAACTATTAATTACCCCAGCTTGTTAATAATTTTGGACTCATGATCACAAATAAAATATAACTTAATTAGTCTCCAAATTTTGTATAGAACTGAACATGCCTATGGATTGACACAAAAGAGAACCTTTTCGTGCAGTATTCTAAACGATAATATATTTTTAGACTTTCATTGGGTATTTTGTAGCTGTTTAAGGGGAAATTCTATGCTAGACTGAGTCCAATGATCCTAATGTCTATTTCTTTCACACAGTAAGGTGAACTGTGTGTGGAGAGATAGATACGAATTACACACTCGGACTTGATCGAATCATATATGAAGCTGGAATATGCTCTAATAGCTGATGGGGGTGATAATAACATGAAAAGGTTAACAATCATATTCTTCATTTATTTGCCACTCAGTGCATTCATTACCATTTGATCGTAATCTCGATTTATATATTATAATCAATCATTCCCAAATTGACTTAACAAACACAATTAAATGATGGTTATAGTGTTACTCTTGTACAATGTTAAATTTTGTATGATGCCGTTTAGAATGTTGAAATATGTATCAATGATTATATGATTAATTCTTATATGTTTACCAATAACAATCCATCGAATTTAGACAGATTTTGGTAACTGGACTATTTGGTTGCTTCAAAACAGATGTCGTTATGTCTCAAGACTACTAGCGGTATTGTCGTACTCAATTTTGAAAATTCTACTCCTAAAGAAATTAAAACTTTTAGGTGTATAATTAATAGTTACACATACATATACAAAAAATTACAAAACTTTTTATAAATTATTACAACATATTACTTGAATTTTTGCTAAAATAATATGAGTTAAGAATAAGAGAAACTAATACGAAAGAAAGAGAAAAAGTGTGAGACAAGAGAGCGAAGCGAATAACTTAAAATTATTTTCTTGATTAATGTTAAAAATTCATTTAAAATTAAACTCACCAAAAAAATTCGTTTTCTTGGAATAAGTATCTGATGTTTCCATACGTCTTTATATCATCTTCAATACTTCAGTTGATAAATCTCAGATATCAGTTGTGATGCCTTCAAAGTTATTTCATATTTGTGACTTCCTCTTCAACTTTTAACAAAGATTCTATCAATAATAGAAGGGATAATAATTACATTCATAACCTTTGATTTATTGGGTCCACGAGCTCTATGAGGTTTTGTAATTTACCAAAATACCTCTATCTAACAACTCAGAAAACAGGAGGTGAAATTAGAATTTACTTTACTAATAGAGTGTAAAGTTATAATATAATTTTACTGACATGCGAAGCCATGATAATTTTTCAAATCTCGAGATATTTTTTTGTAATTAGGATCGTAAATAGGGAGTATCTGTGTAAATGTAATTATCCAAACTAAAACTCAAGATTAGGGTCTAGCTAACATTAATTAACCTAATTTGTACCAAGATCAAATTACAATATGTCCGAATAAGTTGGATAACCATTAACTGGAATGCACACAACTAGAATGGAAAACAGACTAGCTAAAGGTTGGGTCAAAAACGTAAAAGGATTTGGGCCAACTTGGATACTGATAACTACGTATATCAAGATTCTTTGATACGAACAAATATCAAGATTATTCCTATTCGAGTTAGGAATGAACTTCATAAGTTAAGAGAGAGAGATAAGAAATTCTCTTTTCGAGCAGAAATCAAAACTTAAAAATAAAAAGACGAGAGAGATGTTTTTTGAGGAATAATTCTTCTTTTTTTTCCTAATCTATTTTCTTCCCCTTTTTTATAATACGTAGTACATAACAATGGTCCTACTATTTAGAATCGATAAACATAAACTGCAGAAAGTAACTAACCACTAATACATAAATTGAAGTACCCACTAATTAATTACAACTGAGAAATAAAGACTACTAGCTGATAAAATAAAAGCTACTAAAATGCATACTACGCAGTAGCAGCCCACAATGGTTTTATTTATTTATTTATTTATTTTGGGCCTCTCATTGAGTCCAGATCTAGAAATTGGAAAAGGCCCACATTCATATTAAGTACAATATCAAAGGGGTATCTGTTGGATTAGTTATCAAAATAAAATTAAAACCCACAAATTGTAGAGGGGCCAAAATTGTTGCTGGGCAGCTATCCATCACAATCTGCATTAGATTGCATGTGATCAAATGTAAATCTCTTCCAGTTCAATCTATTCATTATCCAATCCATTTCTATTTTGAGTTCTGATTAAGTTGAAGTTAAATCTGCCCATTTGCCACCAAAGAAATTTTTAAAAAAAAAAAATCTAGATACTATGAGAACAATAATTAAGAGTGTATTTTACCATGTGCAGTTCTTCTAAAAGAGATCTATTGTTGAGCATGTAATAGTGAAACTATTAATATTCAACTATCATTAAAGAGATTTTAGCCTGAAAATTAAACAAACCTAGCAAAATTGATTTAATATCTGAATTCTGAAATAATAGGACTAATACAAAGAATGATTTTCAACAGAAGATCGCATCTTATGTATGATGGAAGCACAATCGCCGTAACAGCTAGCCTCGGCATGTTTAGGATTCAAAAAACTTCAAATGAGTCACCGTCAACTTGGATAACAGTCTAAATACACACATATTTGTCGGTAAAATGTGAGTAAAGTAACGTGCGGTGTTTATGAAAGATAGTTAAGTCAAGGTTAGAGTTTAATCTTGTAAGAAACAGAATACGGGTTGTGGGTCGCCCATGAGGGCTGACCCTACCCATTTTCTATTTGAAATCAAAAAGGATTGGAGGGAGTAGTTTTTGGCTCGAAAAAACTACCAAACAACTTCCCCCATTATCTCCCATTTATATCTGATGTTAGAATAAGAAAAAGGAAGAAAGAAAATCAGAAAATTCGGATGAGAAAATAGAGAGAAAAAGAAAAGGCATAAAAAGTAAACTTTGGTGTAACTTTGGCAAGGGAACTTACGTCTTGAAGCATTTGGATCGTGGATATCGTCTCTCTCCAAGTGACAGAGATTGTGGACTGATTTGGAGCACTATTTCGTGTAGAAAAGGCTGTGATTCAACCAAGTAAGATTCGATTTTTATACGATTGATTTATCTAATCACATGAGATATATGTTTATATATTCGTTCAGTGGTATCAGAGCAAGTTTTGTTGAACTCCAGATATGAAAATATGATGTTAATTATGCCTTAAAACCAAGTAATCCATGATTCCCGTTTATGCATGATTATGGCTCCTTTCATGGTGGTTTTGCGTAATGTACAAATCATGCCTCTAAATTCGAAGTATTAGCATGTTTATACTATGTATGACCATTATGTGAAGTAACATGCACCCATGCTTTGTATTCCATGAGAATTTAATTTTTTGGTGTAAATTGCAGTAACTTTAGACGCAATTTTGAACGTTAGTTTGTTGATATTATTGCGTATATGATATATGGCTAGAATCCTTGTTCAATAGGCTTTCCAACCCTGTATTGTACGTTCAAAACCGATTAGAAATGAGCGAGAGATATAGCCTATCAAAGATTGGATCGTGAAACCATATTTCTGAAATTCTAAAATTAAAATGGAGAAGATGAACAGTAAATTAAACCCCGTCCCAGTCGCGCCTAACCTGCGTGTATGCCACGCGCCTATCTACAGTTCTTAGAAAGCAAAATGGACACTACCATTAGAATTGCCATGGTCGAAAATGGGGGGTAGCCAAAATTGTAAAGCCGGAAACCGTCGGGAAGGCGGCGCGTGCGGCCTCTTTCGGGGGCTGTTTTTTCGGCCAAAAAATTTCAGATTTCTCAGAATGTTATTTCGGATTTTTTCAGATATTTAAAATTGATTTTTGGAAGATCAAAAATATTTTTCCTCTAATTGTTGATATTAAAATTAATGAAAAATCATTGAAAAATATTTTTTAAGGTCTAGAAAAATTCTGAAAATTTGTAGTTAATGTTTTGAAATTATGTTTTAATGTTTTGGCTACTTAGATGAAAATTTTGAACAATTTTTTATTTATGCTCAATTTCAAAATATAATTGGAATTTGTTTTTTCCTAAAATTAAAACAAATTATTGGAGCATAATTACTATGTTTAAACAATACCAAGTGTTAAAATCTTCATTTATTAGTTAGAGTATTAAGGTTGGCTTCGTGTCCAATCTAATACCTATTTTGCATTTTCGTAGATGGCAAGAACAAAACGTACTTTAAGCATTCTCTGAGGAGCGGCTAGAGCTGCTAGAACTCCCGAGCGTTTGCCAAATTTTGAAGCGCTGATGCGATATAGGATGCACCCAGAGCATACCATGCCCCATCATTTTGAGATAATGGATAGAAAAATCAAGGAGCTCCTTCATTTGAGACATTATTTTGGTGGTCCGAACCGAGAAAGAGAATTATGGAGAAATTCTCTAACTGAGATTTGGAGAGGTGAATTTGATAGAATCTACACAGAGAATAAAGACAAATGTATACGTCTCTTGAAGTCTTTATTGGTTAAAGTGTGGAAAAAGAGAGAGCTGGAATTCAAGACGAGGAAATTATTATCTATGAGGATGAATAATGGTCCTCGACGTCTAATGAAATTCGCTCCTAGAGATAGGCTCTCGAATGGGATAGTTAATATGGTTTCTGGCATGTATAAAAAGATTGAGAACTCATTATGTTAGTTCGGATGTATATACGTTATGTTTGCTTTGTGATGTTTATTTCTCCTTGTGACATGTTGGTACGACTATGATATATTTATGTTTTTCTTTAAGAAGAAGAATGTGTTTGTTTTGGTATATCATATATTTTTTTTGATTATGTACCTAAGTGGGAGTTCTAAGATAGGAAGAATTTAAGTAATTCTCACCAAGAACTTATTAGATTTGATACTAGAGAAATAAGTTTATGATAATGAAACATTGGGATTTTGGATGATGATTGGGAACTTAGTTCACTTTCGAGTCTATGCCCTTTTTTGATTTATCATAATCGTTAATTCTAAGTACAAATTACATGTGTATAAATTATGAGCATTAACATGAACAATCACCTCTAAACTATGCAGACTATGGAATCAAAAACGATCATTGCTGACCTTAACAAAGGTGACAAGCTGAATGGTGACAACTATGACACCTGGCGCCACAAGATCTGGTATGTGCTCGATGAGCAGGATGCTTTGGATGGCATCAACCAGATCATGCTAGACCCGGGTGTGGGCAACACTGCTCAACAGAGAAGGGATCACATAGCTTACCTAGCTTGGAAAAAGAAAGATTCCAATGCTCGTGCCATATTGGTTAGCTCAGTGATCGATGATCTAATTCACGAGTGTGAGCAACACGCTACTGCTCATGATATCTGGGTATATCTCAGGGAGAAGTATGGGGGTACAACAGTAACTCGTCTGAGGCAGCTGACTATCAAGTTTGACACTTACAAGAAGCAAGCTGATCATAGCATCAAGCAGCATTTAAGAACTATGTCGAACATGATATAAAAGAACTAAAGTCAGTTGGCTATGTTCTCTCTGATGAGCAGAAGGTTCAAGCATTGATTCGGTCTCTACCTGATAACTGGGAGCATTTGAAAGTTAATCTGACTCACAGTGATAGTATCAAGACTTTCACTGATGTTGCTCGCCATGTTGAGCTTGAGGATGAGCGGCTTGGTGCTACAAAATCCGTAGCTAGTGCTTTTGTGGCAGAGTTTAGTTCCAAAAGAGCTCCGGGCTTTAAACGTAAGAGGAACTGGAACAAAAGCAAGAAAGGAAAGGAGAATGGAGAGGGATCCAAGAAAAACAACTTCAACCCCAATCGCAAAAACAAGCGTAAGCAATTTGGGAAGAAGAAAGACAAAACTAAGATGAAATGCTACAATTGCCATGTGCCTAGCCATTTCGCTCGTGAGTGCCCTGAGCCAAAAAAGGTAGCACTCAATGACGCTTCTGTAAGTGTTATATATGTCTCTAGTACTATTTTACTTACTGAATCTTATCCTATGTGGATTGCAGACTCCGGGCCAACAGACCATGTAACTAGAGATCGTGAAGCATTTGTAGATTTTCGTCGAGTCCCTAGAGGTACACGGTGTATATATGTAGAAAACAATGCAAGAGTGGAAGTAAAGGGGATCGACACTTGCAAACTGGAGTTGTGTGGTGGCTGAACTCTCATTCTACATGATGTCCTGTATGCACCGAAGATCCGACAAAATCTTATATCTGTTGTCGTTCTTCTAGGATTAGGTTTTAGATTGAACTTTAGTAGCGATGTGGTTTCTATATATTGTAACAGTGTGTATTATGGTTGTGGACGTCTTAGGGATGGTTTTATTGTTGGTCCCAAGTGGTATATGAAAGGGTCTAGAAGGGGGGGGGGGGTTGAATAGACCTTGAAGTCTTTTTCGACTTCTAAAAATTCGTATCACTTTGAGGTATTTGAACGCTCGGAAAGCTTTAAGCGCTGGATGTGGCGCTTGAGAAACGTTAACTTAGACTCGGTGATTTCAACGCTTACCAAAGTAGGGTAGAGTTTAGTCACTAAATCAGGGTTAGCACAGCGGAAGTATTTTATAGCTTAGCGTTCGGTTTGTTAATCGAAAGTAGTCGCTTAGTTGTTTTTAAAACTTTATCAGAATGTATGCAATATGAATAGTAAAGCAGTAAAACAATGAATGCTTAAAGAGGTAAATGACACAAGATATTTGTAAGGTTCACTGGGTGATGTAATCCCAGCTACGTCCTTCTTCTCCTTTTATCAGGGAGGTTTTCCACTATGATGATTATCGAAGAGTCACACAGAGACTTCTACAAGATAGAGGGAGATTGGATATGATCTCGGAACTCCTTCGTCACACAGATTTCAGCTCCACTAAAGACCTTCTATCCCCTTGCTTCTTTCACTCAGAAATGGTGCAAGTTACCCTTGATCTCGGAACTCCTTGGTCACACAGATTTCAGCTCCAATAGAGATCAACTTCAACAAGCTTCTTTTACACAAAAAATATTGCTTGTAAGTCAACCAGCTTTCTCACTCAGATGAAAGGTGTTGATGGTTTTGGTCACGTGTTTGTTTGTTTTTGGAAAGTTCAAACAACTTGGAGATATCTCAATGGTAGTGTAGGTTCTTCTTAAAAAAAGATTTGAGATATGGGTGACTGTCTAGGAATGTATTTGAGAAAGTTTAAAAGGATTTCGGCTCTGGAGTGTATAAGCCTTTTTTAAAACAATTCAGCAACGTTTTGGATCCCTTTTTTTTTATTTTTACGTCCAGATGTTTTTCTATATCTATTCCTTGTTGTCCCTTTTGCTGAAAAGGTTATTTATAGATTGTTATGAGATTTTGTCCGTTGGACACGGTTGGAGTCTCGTTTCCCTAAACATTCCATGAATTCTGACAATCCTAACTTTGGGTATATTTAATTGGTTAGGCATGGTCTTGGTTTCATAAATCTGACAGTCTAGGTCAAAGATATGGTTTGCCCATAAGTTGTTGTGCTTATATTTTAATAGCACTTATCCGACTTTTGATGCATCTTGTTTTATTTCCGTTTGGGAATAATTTCCGTTGATTCATACATCTTTGATAACTTGGGTTTGAATCTTCAGGTTACGCTTAGAGAACTAGGCGTTTGAGCCTTTGGAGTTTTAGGCTTCTTGGAAGTAGTCTTCTTTGTTAATCAGACGCTTGAAGAGGTCACAATCTTTGCCCGATCTTTTAGACGCTTGTCCTTTCACTTTATCTTTGATAGACTCACTCAGAATTCTATCATTGACTTAGTGTTAAGTACTTGGTCTAAGGTCCATAACAAATCTTGAGTGCTGAGTTCGTAACCCGGGATAGTCGTTTAGCGTTTGATGGACGCTTGAAACTAATCTTTATCTTTACTGTTTCTTCAGACGCTTGATCTTCAACTTCATCACTTGGTAGACTCACGCAGAATCCTTCTAGTGATTTAGTATCACATCCTTAGTCTAAACTCTATAAAAATACAAGTCTAGTAAAAAAAACACGAGCTTTCAGGCGCTTACATATTTGTTCTATGAAAGCTTTACATTTCTTGGGGTCTAACATGAAGTCCTATTTGTCATCATCAAAACATCTAACATGAAATTCCTAACAATTTCCCCCTTTTTGATGATCGCAATACCTATTTAGTTCAAGCGTTAGATACCTAAAGTATGAGTTAGCGTAGGTTAGTAAGTTAGTTTGAGCTTCAACGAGATGTTTCAGCTGTAAAATGCATTTTATATATATCTTTCACAGTACAAGCATTTTACAACTGAAGTGAAAAAAAATAATCGTAAGTAAACAAAATCAAGATCGTGATTTGATCTTGTATCTCTTAGTCATTTCAGCACGGATTGCTTCAGTTATCTGATCTTCTAGCGTCATCATCGCTGCATGATCTTTACTGATTATATGTTTGTTTTCTTTTACTTGTCGTGCCTTGAAGGTAATGAGCTGCTTATCCCATTCCTCTGGACTGATGCCTATGTATCGTAAGCAAATTCTAAAGGTTTGGTCAAAGTCAGACATTTTTCGCTCTAAGGCTAGGACTTCTGGATCAGATGGTTCTGGAATTGACGCTTTGAGAAGAGGAATATCAAATTGTTCAAGCAGTGCTCTTGAAGGTAATGGAAGATTTGGATAGAGCACTCTTGGGGTTTCCTTTTATTGGACGCTCCCACCGAGGTAGGTACCCAAGAAGGATAGGGATACCTTGGCTCTGTACTTAGTGTGAGGGAAGAATCAATATGTTGACGCTTGGATGGTGGAGGAGGATCTTTTTGATCTTTAGATGTTGAAGATTTCCTCTTTTCTCCCTTCTTTTCCCCCTTATTGCCATCATCAGTCTGTATGAAATGCTGAGTAAGAAGACTGACTTGAGTAGCAATCTGAGCGACAGAGGCTTCAAGAGTGGTCAGACGCTGGTCGAAGTGTTCTTTCATGACCAGTAGTTGAGCGTGATGAGCGTCTGAAAGAGAGGTCTCAAGAGCCGTGAAACAGTGGTTTAGATCATTTGTTAAAGCCACATGACTTGCCTGAGTAGCTGTAGATAGTTGCTGTATTTGAGTGAGGCATTCAGTCATGGACGTTGGAGCGTCGAGACCCGCAGTGCTAACGTGAGGCTTAAAACGGGATGTGTGTTTGAGAGATTCAACAGGTACTTGATAATTAGGATCAAATACTATTCCTCGAAGCGCTGGGGCACTGTTGGACTCGGTGGATGCAGTAGAGTCGGATTCAGTTGGACTGGGGGAATTAGGCGCTTGAGGTAATTCTAATAAGCGCTCAGGAGCAGGTAACGTGTCAGCTGGTGCTGCAGTAAATTCTGATTCTATACGGCTAAAGTCCGTAAACCGAAAGTCCAAGCTGGCAAACGGCTCATCTGCATATGGATACGTAGCAGTCTGTAGAAGTTCATTCAAATGTAGAGTGGGGAGATAAGTACCTTGAATGAACGTTCTGATAGGACTATCCAGGGCCCTGATATACATTGGCCCGAGGATATCCAGCACATGAGTGGGAAAGATTTTGGAGGGCGCTTGGCAGATGGAGAATAAGGCATCTGGGCAATAGTGTTGTGAGAAGCCAATTAGCCGATCTGTTGGGAGAGTCTTCGGTTTCCGAGAGTCGGGAACGTGGAGCCGGTAATACTCTTCCAAGTATGGGTAGATGGCTGAAGCAAGCGCTTGAGATCTTTCTAGCAGCGACAAAACAAAATCATAGTGACTTAAGACTTTTTGTCGAATAGACGGAAGAAGTGGATATCCTCTGAAAGGATTGATCCGAGAGCCATTCCACTGTCGCAGATTTTCTGTGAAGATTTTGTCGAATAGGGAGACTGGAGGCATAATTGTCATCATGAGAGAAAAGTTGTCTTCACAGTGGCTAGGGGTAAAGTTCAGACAGGACAGGGGAGAAGAACCGCTGGTGGACGCTTGATCAGCAAAGCGTAGAGAGGAGTTAGCCAGTTTGTGCAACGCTTGTCTTAAGCGGTGTTCAGGTTGGTGGCGGATCAGAGGCAGCTTCAGAACTGGTCCAAGTCTATGTTGGCGCTGCTTTAGCATGTAGCGTGCAAATTTGGTCTTTTTATCATGAATCCCTATTCTGAACAGATGGGGAGTGCTAACCAATTCTTCAAATTTATACGTGTCACCCATGTAAGCTTCAGCCCATTTCACCTCAGTCATGCAGTACTCAGTGCCTGCATTAAGTATAGCACGAAATCCTTGGTGATGAATATCACAGATGGACTCAAAACGATACCTGTCGGGTTGGTAGTTAGCGTTCCAGACGCAGTCAAAGTAGGCATCGGCTTCTAGTTGAATCATCTCGGTCAGTGAAGCTGGACGCTCACCGGCATGTACTCCTTTATTCTTCCACAAGAGGAGAGGATTAGCTGAGCGCTTGTTTTCCATGCTATTTACCAGTGTTGGGGAGTGAGAATAGCCTTCTCTGTTTAGTAGCCCTTCCGTTGGGTTCACAAGCTTATCCTGACGCTCATAGACTCTGATGTTGTAGTCTCTGAGAGCGAAGCCAGTGGGTTTGCTTGTCCCACAGTCCAGATAATAAGCTAAATCAACATCAGCTCTGGGAGTCTTGCCTCCTTGCCTCTGTGCTTGGAGAGTCACGGAAGCCGGGATGTGTTTGGGAGTCTTCCTGAGTTCAAGGGCTGTGTAATAAGCTTTATCAGCTGGGGTTAAGGCTGTGTTAAATAGAGTGTTGCGTACAGCCAGATCAAACTTTATGAGCTTGGCGATATCATTCTCAGCATTGATAAGACTTTCTTCATTATATCCTGTAGGTATGAAGGTTTCTGCGGGCGCTGGAGGGAAATAATCGACGGAGTGATCGATGGTCTTTAAGGGATCCAGCTTGAAGAAATGTCGATGAATCACAACGTCGTTAGCATCGCTCTGACCTTCTGAGCGTGCCTCTGTTGTACTTGGTAATGCAAGCAATGGTTGAACCCCTGGGATTTCAGGTTCATCAGGCTCGAGATTTGTGGATTCGATGGCAGCTTCATGTGCGATGGCCACAATGTGGGCCATATCCACATCCAGATGGACATCAACTGGTGGTTCAAAGGATGATATCGGAATAGCAGCTATGGCTTGGTCGCTTAGTGTCGTTTGTGTAGCCTCAGAAGAAATGGCAGCAGTTGGACGCTTACGTCTCTTGAAGATACGCTTCACATTTACCCCTTCGGCTGGGGACGCTTGAGTCTGTGGAACTGCTGGTTCCCCAAAGTCGATATTTTTGAGGACCTTTTCCAGATCCTTCCGACTAATGAGGGGTATAGAGTCCTCGTCTTCTTCATCACTTTTGATAGGTTGAGCCTTGGGCTTTCGAGGAGCCCGTTTCTTTGTGACAGTGGGACGCTTCATATTACGTTTAGCCTTCTCCTGATCTGGGCGCTCAGCCTCCTCATCTGATGCTGCACGTACACCTTGGCGCTCAGAGAGAGGTCTAGCAGCACCTCCAACTTTGGGTGGATTGAAGAGATTGTTGATGATTCTTGGCCCATAGAACTTATGCTTGGCCACGGTGACTCCTGCTGAAGAGGTGCACTTTGCTCGGAAAATTAGATCACTCAAAACTAGGCCATAAGGTCTGTTTGGAGTGCGTAGACTGTCTCTGAATCTGCTGAATATGTAGGCGCTCCAGTTGATTTTTATCTTGAGCAAGATAGCGGTCATCATCTGGAACTGGGTTGGGTTGATTTTGTCAAAGGTTCCCACTCTGCATTCAATGTTTTTACTACAGAAGTCAGCTAGGACTCGATACCTGTTCACTATATCTTTCTTCTCAAAGTACGGTTTGTATGGAACACCATCGTAGGCGCTAATCTGAGTCCAGACTTCTTGAATTTGTTCCTCAGTGATAGTGTCTAAAGTCGCTCCGTCATTAGGTAGAGAGAAATTCTGGGCAATAGAGGCCGCAGAGAGAGTGAATGTCTTTGATTCCGTCTTGGGGACGGGAAACAAACAGGTGATAGTAGTCTCATCGTCAGACAATTTAGCATTTCGCCAGAAAAATTCTAGTTCTTCAGGAAACATGTACGAGTGTTTGGTGAGAAATTTCTGAAGCCCAGCCTCTGCTACAGAATCCATCACTTCCGTTAAATCAATTTGGGGGTTTTCATAGAGAAACTTCCAATCGATTATAAGGCCTTCAGTGACCTTAACAACTACTTCAGTGGTTCCAGCAGTAGCTTTCTTGGGTGCCATTAGTGAGAAGTAGACAGAGATTAAGAATGAAAATTTTGTTTTTGAGGGAGAGAGATTTTTCTTGTACGAATGAAAGAGAGTATAAGAGAGATTATGTTCTGCAGAGAGTGTGTTTTGAAATACTACAATTTGAAAAAAAAAAATTGTGTTTGAAGGTTGAGATGTTGACACGTGGAGGAGTATAAATCTCAGCCATTAAAATACGACTGTGGACGTGAATTTAGATTTAATAAGCACGGTTACTTTTAGTAACAACCACATATACTATTTTGACGTCCGATCAAAAGTTTGAAACAGTGACTTTTGATATACTGAGAGTGATACGTGTGCCCATGAAAAGCGGACACGTATTTTATGAAAACTGTTCGGGAACCATAATTTTGAACAACTATTCAAATACCCGCCAAAAAATTTGTTAAAGCGTCCGGACCTATTCAGAATGACGCTTGAGACAATTCAGTGTTATGTTGACGCTTGAGAATCTTGAGGTTCTCTTTCAAGTAACATTTTGTGCTTTAGCGGTCATCGTAACATATAGAATTATTCTTTTCAGGGTGTGTATGAGGACACAGTTTCCCAGTACTTATCATTATGTCTTGGTAGTAGTGTTTACTTTTGGTTTAAAATATTCAGCGCTGGTTGTATTCGTCTAAGATACATGGTAATTGTACTGACGCGTGTTCATGTGCTGAACCATCTTTGAAAAACGTGATGAGTACCCATGGGTTTTCTTGAGCGAAAGGTGAGGAATGTCAAGTCAGCATTAATTGCATTGATTGACTAATCCACTTTCTCGTTTTAGCGTAGGGTAATATACGCTTGCTCTTAAAGGATCTTTTTACTAAGCGCTTTAGCTGGGAATAAAGCTAAGCGTTTAGTTTATTTTGAAAGAAATGCAGACGCTAAGAAAGATTTGTGTAATAAGCGTCAAAATGATTTAAGTGTATGGTGCTAAGTGCGTATGACCGATGCAAGGGAAAACATTTTTGGTCATATTCACTTAAGTATAGTTAGCTCTTTTAAGGTTTCCCCTATGTAGGTTCCCCATAAATTACATAAAATAAAGTGAATTCCCCCTAAATTTCATGCCTAACAAAAGTATGATGTTTCGAATGATTAAGCATTTAGATCAATCATACCTAGTTCACTTCTTAAAGTGAGAAAACGTTGTTCGTTAAGCGCTTTGGTGAAGATATCTGCCAGTTGCTTTTCTGTACCAATGAAGTGCATGGAGATATCTTTCTTTTGAACGTGGTCACGTAGAAAGTGATAGCGAATGTCAATGTGTTTGGTTCTAGAGTGAAGAACTGGATTTTGAGTCATTGCTAAGGCGCTTTGATTGTCACAATGGATAGGAGTTGGATCTAGGATTATTCCATAATCTCTAAGTTGTTGCCTCATCCAAAGGATCTGTGCACAACAGCTTCCAGCGGCTACATACTCAGCTTCAGCGGTGGAAGTAGCGATGGACTGTTGCTTCTTACTATGCCATGAAATTAGTCTATCACCTAGAAATTGACATGTTCCACTAGTACTTTTTCTATCTATTTTGCATCCTGCAAAATCTGCATCTGAATAACCAATTAGTTCAAAAGGAGAATCCCTAGGATACCATAAGCCCACATTTTGTGTGCCTTTTAGGTACTTAAGGATCCTTTTAGCAGCAATTAAGTGTGATTCTCTAGGATCAGCTTGAAATCGTGCACACATGCATACTGAGAACATAATATCAGGTCTACTAGCTGTAAGATAAAGAAGTGATCCAATAATACCTCTATAGTTAGTGATATCAATTTTCTTTCCATTATCATCTCTATCTAGCTTAAGCGTTTGGCTCATTGGAATTTTTGAGGGTGATGCATTTTCCATACCAAATTTTTTGATCATATCTCTAGTATATTTAGTTTGGTTTATGAATATGCCATTAGGGAGTTGTTTAACTTGTAATCCTAGGAAGAAAGTTAATTCACCCATCATGCTCATTTCAAATTGATCTTGCATCATCTTCGAAAATTTCTCACATAGACGCTTATTGGTAGATCCAAATATAATATCATCAACATAAATTTGAACTAGGAGAATATCTCCATTATGGGTAATTTTGAATAACGTTGTGTCAACGCTGCCTTTTGAAAAGCCTTTACCTATAAGGAAGATAGAAAGAGTGTCATACCATGCCCTTGGTGCTTGTTTAAGACCATAAAGTGCCTTGTCCAATTTGTAAACCATGCTTTTCCCATGGTTGTTGATGAATCCTGGTGGTTGCTCCACATATACTTCTTCTTGGAGTTTACCATTCAGAAATGCACTCTTTACGTCCATTTGATACACTGTAAATTTGTTAAATGCTGCAAACGCTAGAAACATGCGGATTGCTTCAAGACGGGCAACTGGAGCGTATGTTTCATCAAAGTCGATGCCCTCTTCTTGACAGTATCCCTGAGCTACGAGTCTGGCTTTGTTTCTAATCACAATCCCATTCTCATCCATTTTGTTTCTATAGACCCATCTAGTTCCAATGACCCCTTGGTGGGTTGGTCTTGGTACTAGCGTCCATACCTCATTTCTTTCAAATTGGTTTAGCTCTTCTTGCATGGCTTCTATCCAACTTGGATCGTTAAGCGCTTCATCCACTTTCTTTGGTTCCATTTGAGATAGAAAGCTTGCAAACATGGCCTCATTTATTGTAGCGGCTCTTGTTCTAACAGGTGCTCCAATATCTCCAATAATCAGTTCTGGTGGATGGTCTCTGAGCCATTTTCTGTCTGGTTGGAACGGGTTAAGAGATTGATCTAACGTTTGATTAAACTGTGCAGGCGCTTGACCAATTCCTTGCGTAGGCGCTTCAGTGTTTATAGTTTGAGTTTGCTCTTGATGAACATTCCCTTCATGATCATCAGCGTTTCTTGCAATGTCATCGTTGATGTCTTTACGAGTAGTCTTAGGATTAGGTACAACGATTTCATTATCTTCATCAATATCACTATCATCACACAGATTGATTTGTGACGCTTGTTGAGATAAATCTTCAATTCCTGCATCATTAATATTTACCTTACTCGGTTCTTGGTTAGCATCATCAAACACAACATGAATGGATTCTTCAACCTTCGATTTGATCTTTTCATTTTTGGCATAACCTAGAAAGAGTCCTTCATCTGCTTTAGGATCAAATGTCTTTAGGCTTTGGGAACCATTGTTATGAATGAAACATTTTGAACCAAATACATGAAAGTATGAAACATTCGGCTTACGTCCCTTCCATAACTCATATGGAGTCTTTTCATGTTGCTTGTTGATCATACACCGGTTCTGAGTGTAGCAAGCAGTGTTGATAGCTTCGGCCCAAAACCTTTGAGGCAGCTTAGACTCGGCTAACATAGTCCTAGCGGCTTCTTTAAGCGTTCTGTTCCGTCGCTCAGCAACTCCATTTTGTTGAGGTGTTCTAGGTGCTGAATACTCATGAAGTATTCCAAAGTCTTTACAAAATTTCTCAACAATATGGTTAGTAAATTCAGTTCCTCTATCACTTCTAATTCTTGTCACTTTTAGATCTTTTGAGTTTTGTAGTTGACGAATTAGAGAGGTGAGCTTGGCACTAGTTTCATCTTTAGATGCTAAAAATTCTACCCATGTATAGCGTGAGAAATCATCAACTATTACTAGTGAATACTTTTTACCACTAACGCTCATGATTTGAATAGGACCAAACAAATCTAAATGTAGTAATTCAAGTATTCGAGAGGTCGATAGATGAAGCTTCTTCTTAAAAGATGATTTAACTTGTTTACCCATTTGACAAGCATCACATAAGCGATCTTTATTAAAGGAACCTTTAGGTAATCCCTCTACGAGATTTAGAGATATTAATTGAGAGATTGTCTTGAAATTGAGGTGATTCATTTTTCTGTGTCATAACCAACCTAATTCGTTTTGATTCTTAGCTACGAAACATGTAGGGTTGTTATCTAATGTTGAATCCCAATCTACTAAGTATACATTGTTTGTTCTTCTTCCTTTTAATTTAGTAGATCCTGTCTTATCATCGATTATCTCGCACAAGTCACTAGAAAATTTAATTTCAAAGCCTTTATCACAGAATTGACTTATGCTTAGGAGATTATGTTTAAGACCCTCAACATAGTATACATCATTGATCATGATGTTCCCCCTTTGCATGATACCTATACCTTTAGTTTTACCTTTAGAATTATCACCGAATATAACTTGAGGACCATTGGTTGCACGATAGTTGATCAGGAGATCCTTTGTTCCAGTCATGTGTCTCGATGGCCCACTATCTATGTACCAAATTGAGGTATCGGTGTTGGCTCTAGGTACCTGCATTCAAAGGACAGTTCTAGTACTTTTTAGGTACCCATTTTGTTTTGGGTCCTTCTTTGTTAGTAACGTTAGTCTGAATTAGAATCTTCGAAACCCACATTTGCCTTGTCTTCATTTTGGGAAGATTGGCCTTTTTGGGTTTCGGTTTGTGTTGTGTGTGCTTTTTAGGTGTATGGTAATATCCTTGATAATAGCAATAATTACAGTCATAATCATGGTTATCATAGTGTCGATAATATGATCTAGATCTTTGCGGATATTGACATTGATATTTCCTTGACATTGGCTTAGGATGCACTTTTGGTGCTAGACGCTTAGCGTTTGATTTACTTGTAGAAGGTTTTTCCTTAGCCCTTCGAGCGCTTGGATATACTTTCTTTTGTAAATCATTTACTTTGGTCTTTCTTTTGACTGAGCCAGTGTTAGCTTTTTCATTTGGTCTAATACCAATATTCTGAGTCTCATTCAGCGTTTGTCTGTTTGAGCTTTCTCCAACAAAGGTTACACCTTTTCCTCTGTTGGTTGATATAACCGCAGACGCTTTGATTTTGTGACCAGATTTATCACAACCTAAACCGGTCTTTTCACCAAATGCTCTGGTTATTTTAGTCACATTATCTAGCGTTCTAGAAGCTTTTGATAATGATGAGATAAGCTGCTCTGATTTAGCAAGTTTAGCGATCAATTCAGCTTCTCTCTTGACTATTATATCAATATCACCTTTTAATTGAATAATTTCACTCTCAAGCGCTTGGTTTTTCTCAATGCACTGTTGCTGAATTTGCAATTCTGCTTTGAGCGTCACTTTGTCGCTTTTGAGTGCTGAGATGATGTAAAGGTGATTTTGAAATATTTTTGCGGCTTCTTGACAATCATTATAATATTCTTTCACTTTGTCAAGTAATTCATCATAAGAAAGAGGATGATGCGGATCAGTGGTTACCTCAGATGGTAAGTCGTTAGATGCTTCATTATCTCTTGCCATGAGACAAATGAATGCTGAATCCTTTGATGGTTCATCATCGCTGCTTTCATCTGATGATTCCAAGTCCTCTTCAGGAGTATAGAGAGGTTCTGATTCTGCTAGCAAGCCTTGTTGTCTTAGATTGCTCCTGAATTGATTTCTATCCGTGTGATCTTGCTTTGTAGGTTTAGACACATTTGGATATGGGCAATTAACTTGGAAGTGCCCTGGTCTCCTGCAGTTGTAACAGAGATTGGTCTTCATCTTTTGTTCGTTTATTAATCTTGTGGATCGCTGATTTAACGCTGCAGGCATTGAGAGATCTTGCTGAGAGGGAGTTTGATATTGAATTAGCACTCGGGAGGGAGACGCAGGATAGTGAGGCGCTTGATGTTGTGGTTGTATTTGGGGAGACGCTTGATGTGAATTTTGTCCTGGGTGCTTAGGACTGTTTCCCTTCTTTTCATATTTCAGGAATTTCCTGAATCTGTTTAGAAGCGCCAGTTCTTCTTCCTCACTTATATCCGAGCCTTTTTCTTTGATAGATTTTCCTTTGATTGATGCCATTAGTGCTCCAGATTCGATCACTGGATTACTTACTGCATCACTGGCCGAATTCAGCTCAAACTCAAATGCTTTGAGTTCTGAAAAAGCATCTTCTGGAGTTAGGCTGTCCAGATTGTTTGATTCTCTCATTGCAGTTGTTTTCATCAGGAATCTGCTTGGGAGACTTCTAAAGATTTTGACCACTGTTTCTCGATTTTGTAGCTCCATACCCAGAGATGTTAGTTCAGTGACAAGAGCTGTAAACCTCATGTCTAATTGCTCTAGCGTCTCATTAGGTAGCATCTTGAAGCCGTTGGATTTTTCTTTGGCAATTGATAATTTATTTTCCTTTATTTGTGCTGAACCACCACAAATAGTAGCCGACTTATCCCAAATTTCTTTAGTTGTATTGCATGATTTGACTTTGTTGAATAAGTTGTCATTGTCACCAATGGCTGTGTATAATGCATTCCGACCGACGTTGTCTAGATTGGCTCGTCGACGCTCATCGGTGGACCATTCTTGTTTGGGCTTCTCCACATAACCGTCAGGTGTTTCTTCTGTGGCTTCGGGCGCTCTGGTGATAACTTTGTATATTTTGATTGGCCCATCTGAAATGATATCACACATTTCATCATCACATGAACACAAATAAGTAAACGCTTTGACCTTCCAAGAGTCATAATTTGACTCGGTCAACTTGGGAACTTTGGAGAATGCCATGAAGAATTTTAAAGTAATTTTAAAGCGACTATATAAAAAAAATGGATCTGAACAAGCAGTTACGCTTGGAAACGCTTAGGTTTCAACTTCAACCGCTCTGATACCACTTGTTGGTCCCAAGTGGTATATGAAAGGGTCTAGAAGGGGGGGGGGGTTGAATAGACCCTGAAGTCTTTTTCGACTTCTAAAAATTCGTATCACTTTGAGGTATTTGAACGCTCGGAAAGCTTTAAGCGCTGGATGTGGCGCTTGAGAAACGTTAACTTAGACTCGGTGATTTCAACGCTTACCAAAGTAGGGTAGAGTTTAGTCACTAAATCAGGGTTAGCACAGCGGAAGTATTTTATAGCTTAGCGTTCGGTTTGTTAATCGAAAGTAGTCGCTTAGTTGTTTTTAAAACTTTATCAGAATGTATGCAATATGAATAGTAAAGCAGTAAAACAATGAATGCTTAAAGAGGTAAATGACACAAGATATTTGTAAGGTTCACTGGGTGATGTAATCCCAGCTACGTCCTTCTTCTCCTTTTATCAGGGAGGTTTTCCACTATGATGATTATCGAAGAGTCACACAGAGACTTCTACAAGATAGAGGGAGATTGGATATGATCTCGGAACTCCTTGGTCACACAGATTTCAGCTCCACTAAAGACCTTCTATCCCCTTGCTTCTTTCACTCAGAAATGGTGCAAGTTACCCTTGATCTCGGAACTCCTTGGTCACACAGATTTCAGCTCCAATAGAGATCAACTTCAACAAGCTTCTTTTACACAAAAAATATTGCTTGTAAGTCAACCAGCTTTCTCACTCAGATGAAAGGTGTTGATGGTTTTGGTCAAGGGTTTGTTTGTTTTTGGAAAGTTCAAACAACTTGGAGATATCTCAATGGTAGTGTAGGTTCTTCTTAAAAAAAGATTTGAGATATGGGTGACTGTCTAGGAATGTATTTGAGAAAGCTTAAAAGGATTTCGGCTCTGGAGTGTATAAGCCTTTTTTAAAACAATTCAGCAACATTTTGGACCCCTTTTTTTTTATTTTTACGTCCAGATGTTTTTCTATATCTATTCCTTGTTGTCCCTTTTGCTGAAAAGGTTATTTATAGATTGTTATGAGATTTTGTCCGTTGGACACGGTTGGAGTCTCGTTTCCCTAAACATTCCATGAATTCTGACAATCCTAACTTTGGGTATATTTAATTGGTTAGGCATGGTCTTGGTTTCATAAATCTGACAGTCTAGGTCAAAGATATGGTTTGCCCATAAGTTGTTGTGCTTATATTTTAATAGCACTTATCCGACTTTTGATGCATCTTGTTTTATTTCCGTTTGGGAATAATTTCCGTTGATTCATGCATCTTTGATAACTTGGGTTTGAATCTTCAGGTTACGCTTAGAGAACTAGGCGTTTGAGCCTTTGGAGTTTTAGGCTTCTTGGAAGTAGTCTTCTTTGTTAATCAGACGCTTGAAGAGGTCACAATCTTTGCCCGATCTTTTAGACGCTTGTCCTTTCACTTTATCTTTGATAGACTCACTCAAAATTCTATCATTGACTTAGTGTTAAGTACTTGGTCTAAGGTCCATAACAAATCTTGAGTGCTGAGTTCGTAACCCGGGATAGTCGTTTAGCGTTTGATGGACGCTTGAAACTAATCTTTATCTTTACTGTTTCTTCAGACGCTTGATCTTCAACTTCATCCCTTGGTAGACTCACGCAGAATTCTTCTAGTGATTTAGTATCACATCCTTAGTCTAAACTCTATAAAAATACAAGTCTAGTAAAAAAAACACGAGCTTTCAGGCGCTTACATATTTGTTCTATGAAAGCTTTACATTTCTTGGGGTCTAACATGAAGTCCTATTTGTCATCATCAAAACATCTAACATGAAATTCCTAACATTTATTGTGTTAGATTGTGACAGACAAATGTTTAACTATTATGTTGATCGTTGTGTTTCGTTAAATGTTTGTTCTTCTAGTAATGCGTATCTAGATGATTATACTTGGCATGCTAGATTAGGTCACATTGGGCAAGATAGGATGAATCGGCTTGTGAGAGAAGGACTATTGGGTTCACTCTCTAAAGTTGATTTACCTACTTGTGAACATTGTCTTGCTGGAAAGATGACACGGAAACCATTTGGAAAGGCCATTATGGAAACATTTCCATTGCAATTAATCCATTCAGATATATGTGGTCCAATGAATGTGAAGGCTAGACATGGTGCCTCATATTTCATTACATTTATAGATGATTTCACGCATTTTGGTCATGTCTATTTTATTTCCCATAAGTCTGATGCACTTGAGTGTTTCAGACGTTATATGAATGAAGTGGAGAATCAAATGGATAGAACTATAAAATCTTTGAGAACTGACCGAGGACGTGAATATCTATCCGATCAATTTAAAGATCTGTGTAATGAAAAAGGGATAATTAGACAGTTGACTACTCCTTATACACCTCAACAGAACGGTGTTGCTGAAAGAAGGAATAAAACACTGTTAGATATGACGAGGTCCATGATGGCGCAGGCTAACTTGCCTGTTTCCTTTTGGGGAGACTCATATATTTTAAATAAAGTACCTTCAACGCCATATGAACTGTTGATATATGCCAATTTTACACACGATTCGCCCCGTTTAGCAAATTGATTTTGATGGTTTCTTTGATAATTTGATCACATATGATGCTTTGACCTTTGTTTTCTCATATTTTATAGAATAACATAACATTTGGAGGAAAAGAACAAGGATTGAAGGTAAATCATGCATAAAGAGAAAAACTGTCTGCACAGTGCTAGCGTTTATGGAATAGATTTCTCTACCCATGTCCAAATTACACACTTGGTACACCAATGGAAAAATAAGTGGCAAAGGTACATTTCTTATGTTGAATACAAAGATCAGATATGTACGAAAGGAGGTTAAAAAGCCATCGAAAGAGACGTCTTACGATGGAGTTTTCTCATTCAGTGACTTGTGAGACAATTTTATCATCTTTAACGTTTGATTTTGCATTTGGTGTCTTCTTGAAAGTTGTATATATTTGTTTTAGGATTCTATAGCACCTTGAATCAGCTTATTCCGACATTGGTAGAGAACGTTATATATATTTTACCAAAACTGGACGGAGCAGTAGGAGAACGTCGCGGCGTTCACCACTCAATGCCGCGGCGATGATAAGCAGAATGGAACGCCGCGGCGTTCGAGGCGGCGGACTTGTCTATAAATAGACCATTCAGGTCATTTCTACAAAAATAGACACTTGAGAGCAGCCAAACACCAAAAGGGAGGAGAGAAACACTTTGGAAAGAAGATTGAAAGTCATAACGTCTCCTTGAAGCCCCGGATTAGCAAGACGACAGAGAATTCAACGAGGGATCAAAATCATCACGATTATTCGGGAGTTTTTACATCTTTATTTCTTAACTTTGTCCACATCTCTAATATGATTTGTATGATTCAGATCCGTACTTATGACATGAATATGAGCTAAACTTATTTGATTAAGGCCGTGGCTAGGCCGTTTATGTTATTTTGATTGTTCTTGCTTTGGTTTTTATTGGATTAATGTTGGTTTTAGTTATGTATTCAATAGTTGATCTCAATGCTTCACTTGTTTGATCACCAAGTGTTCGATAAAATGCCTAGGTTAGAGATCGAGAGATAATAACCTAGGGAAGATATAAACATTGAATACCCTATAGTTGAACCGACTAGAGATAGACTCGGTTTCTTTAGGTGGCTTTCCATTCACATGGGAATTCTTAGACCTTAAATGCATCTTTGTTAAGCCGGATTTTCATATAGAGATATATAGGAAATCGTTAACTAAGGTAGGGTTGCTATGCCAAGAGATTGGGTAGTACGTATGTTAGGGAATTTCGCCTTGGCTAAATCCATCTAATAATCCAATAGAACCTTAATCACAATCGAAATACATAAATGGTTGAACCATGTGCCTTAATCACTTCTCTTCTATCGTTTCTTCCACTTATTTGGTTATAACTTATTTTAGTGCTTCACTTAGTTAAATTAGTTTAAATCAAACCTTTTATCGACCGATCTAACTTAGAATTGGGTAATACAGTAGTCTTCGTACTTAGATTATAGTTGTCCCTACGGATACGATAACCCCAGACTTGAACATCCACTTTACTACTTACACGATCTAGTTCTCTTGCTAGGATTTTGTTGTGTCAACTGTGGACGAGTAGAAAACTTGATCTTAATAACCTAAGACCCTGGGGATCAGCTGCTTATATTCTTGATTCTTTCAGTAAATTTGGAAAGTTGGGTCCTCGAGGAAAGAAGTGTATCTTCATTAGATACTCTGAACAATCTAAGGGTTATGTGTTCATAGGCGAACAAGAAGATGGAAGTGTTACTGAGATTGAATGACGTAACGTAACATTTCTAGAGAAAGATTTCCTAGTAAGGGTAAAATAAAGGAAGGAGAACCTTTATTTGAGTTAATTAATTCAAATACTCAAAATGTCCAAAGTGGATCACTTGAAATACGAGAGGATGAGTTATTACTTGGTCCTAGTGGGAGCCAGTCCTATTCAAGTGATGTAGATGAATCTCAACTGCGTAAGAGTACTAGGAAAGGAATGCCCAAACGTCATTATGAGATTGAAGGGCATATTTTTATCATTTCACTAGAAAGAGATGACGAGCCCAAGAATATAAATGAGGCTCTGTCTTGTCCTGCAAAGGACAAATGGATGAAAGCAATGGAAGAAGAGATGGAGTTGATGAAATCAAACCAAGTCTGGGAACTAGTTGATCTTCCATCTGAGCGCAAAGCTATTGGGAACAAGTGGGTTCTCAAAATCAAACGAAAGGCTGATGGAACCATTGAGAGGTATAAAGCTCGATTGGTGGCAAAAGGTTATACTCAACAAGAGGGTATTGATTATGACGAGACCTTTTCACCAGTAGTCAGATTTGCCTCCATTCACCTACTATTGGGCATAGTGGCTAATTTGGATTTAGAGTTACATCAAATGGACGTAAAGACTGCCTTCCTCAATGGAGAACTTGAGGAAGAAATCTACATGGAACAACCAGTAGGTATCATTGTGAAAAGCCAAGAAGACAAAGTCTGTAGATTGATTAGATCAATTTATGGCCTTAAGCAATCTTCAAGACAATGGTATTTGAGATTCCACAAAGCAATTATCTCATATGACTTCATCATGATAAATGAAGACCATTGTGTGTATGTAAAGAAGTCCAATCAAAAATTTGTAATTCTATCCCTTCATGTCGATGACATACTGTTAGCTGGAAATGATAAGGAGTATGTTTATACAATTAAGAAGTGGTTATCTTCTAATTTTGAGATGAAAGATATGAGTGAGGCAAATTACATATTAGGTGTTAAAATCCTTAGAGATCGTTCCAAGAGACTACTAACGTTGTCTCAAGAAACTTATATTAAGAAAATTTTGGAACGATTTAGAATGGATAATTGTAAACCCATTGATACTCCTGTGGATAGAGTCTAAAGTTTAAGGCGTGAGATGTGCCCAAAGACTCCAGAAGAAGAAAATGAGATGTCTAGAGTATAAGCTAGTGTTTTTGGAATCCTAATGTACGCTATGATGTGTACTCGTCCTGATATTTGTTATGCCGTAGGTCTGGTTAGCAGGTATCAGTCAAATCCAGGGAGAAGACACTGGAGAATAGTTAAAAGGTTTTTTAGATACCTAAAGGGCACTGCAGATTATCTCATTTGTTATCAAGGACATGATCTATCATTGAAAGGATACACAGATGCTGACTGGGGTGGCGACTTGGATGAACGTAAGTCCACCTCGGGGTATGCTTTCTTGCTAAATGATGGTTCTATCTCTTGGAGTAGCAAGAAACAAACCTGTGTATCATTGTCCACAATGGAAGCATAATTTGTGGCTTGTGCATCTACAATTCAAGAAGGTGTTTGGTTGAGAAGATTCTTAAAGCATTTGGGAGTAGTAAGCAGCTGTGTGGGAGCTGTGAAGATTTATTGTGATAATCAATCAACTATTGCTTATACAAAAGATCCCAAATATCATGGCAAAACCAAACACATAGATACAAAGTATAACTTTGTTAGAGATACAGTTGATAAGAAAGAGGTGATGTTGAAGTATATATCTACGCACCAAATGGTGGCAAATCCTTTTACCAAGCCTATACCTAGAAATGTATTTATAAGCCATGTTAGATCTCTAGATTTGCGTAGGATATGATGTAATAAACATATGAATGTTTATATTATGTTATGCTTATGAATGTTATGTATTTCAATGTTTGATGTGTACACATGTTCTAGAAGATGTATGGTATATCTTCATTAAAGTATGTCAGACAAGTTGAGATTGGCTCTCTCACACGAGCAATCACCTCTGATGTTGAGTAGCATGCAGAGATGAGACAACATTGATTTTTTGGAGTTAGAGAACAAAATCATATATGAATGTCGCCTTGGTAAATTACTAAGATGAGATTACTGTTTGAAATCTGGTAATCGAATGGATTCCCACAATCCATGAAACTTGTCCAGTAGCTAGATGTGAGTTTTTTTTCTTGAGATTGTTTTTTAAGGAGGACAAACAATAAGAAAACTCAACTTAAGTGTTGAGATACACTTGAACTAAGATCTATACAGTGTATTTGATGTGAATCAAGACATATGCTTCTAACTAGGAAGAGAAACACTGTAGCACGTGTTTCATACCGTGTGTGCTTATATGACCATTGAAGGCATGAGAAAAACCCCTGCTTTCTCATTGTGTGAGACTCAGAGGTATATATGACCTCATGTATACCCTTATGACTTTCGACTAGTTCTTAAAACTTTATTTTAGTGTTGCTACTTTAGCATATTACCAATACCCATGAATGATTAGGCAATGCGGTATATATCTAGGAAAGCAACTATAATATAGTTGAGGGATTCTAGTAGGAAATGAAGACTATCTTTGTCTGACACTTATCTTGAATTCACATGACGGCCAATTATGTCAAACTTAGTGTTTTTAACATAATGGTGAATACATAGAATAGATTGAAAGTCAAGTATACTCTTACATGTTGTTTGAGGGATAAGGGATACATTGACTTGTGTAGTAAAAAGAAGTCTGGGGTATAGCGAGATGTTGTCCTCATGCTATTTGAAATTGAGTTGCTATATATCCTTAACCGGTGTATAGCTCGAAGCTCATTATATTATTCTCGTTGGTCACACAATCCATTTGCTTGTATGAAGTTGTGAGTATGCCGTTATGGTTGCACCAGAAGTATGTCTAGCCCTCATGTACGAGTGGGAGATGTAAGAAATAGAATACGAGTTGTGGGTCTCCCATGAGGGCTAACCCTCCCCATTTTCTATTTGAAATCAAAAAGGATTGGAGGGAGTAGTTTTTGGCTGAAAAAAACTACCCAACAACTTCCCCCATTATCTCCCATTTATATCTAATGTTTGAATAAGAAAAAGGAAGAAAGAAAATCAGAAAATTCGGATGAGAAAATAGATAGAAAAAGAAAAGGCATAAAAAGTAAACTTTGGTGCAACTTTGGCAAGGGAACTTACATCTTGAAGCATTTGGATCGTGGATATCGTCTCTCTCCATGTGACATAGATTGTGGACTGATTTGGAGCACTATTTCATGTAGAAAAGGTTGTGATTCAACCAAGTAAGATCCAATTTTTATACAATTGATTTATCTAATCACATGAGATATATGTTTATATATTCATTCAAATCTCTATGCCCTTAACACAACACTACCCTACCCACGGTGGTTACGTGAAAATGGCAACAATTTTCCAAGATATAACAACTTTGTCTTCAAGTTGTATCACTACAAAACTTGAAGCTTGTCGAACAAACCACTATTTGAACTCTCATTTATGAAAGACCATTGTAGAATTATTTTAAATTTACAAATTAGAATTTTAAGTGTAAAAAGAGGGAGAGAGAAGACATGAATGGTATGTTAAATTTGGGGGCTTTCTGGGGGAGGGGGGTTAAGCTGGTCAATGGGCGGTTTATACCTTGACCTAGACTCAATTAATTCTCCTTACACCTAGCCCAAGCCCGACTATTAGGGTCTAGTACCCGAACCCAATGGTGTTAAATTGTTCGGGTCTGGATCAGGATTGTATCGAAACAAGACTCGGCCAAGACCCGACAAATACTCGAAAAAGACTCTTTAGCTGAACAAGACCCTAGCAATACCCGACCAACACCCAACCAACACCTGACCTACTCTGTAAACTTGGACCCAGTACGAAAAATCTGGGGCTGGGAACAGACCCAATTCTTGGGCCCATCGGGTCCAAGTTCGGGTATGGGTAATAGGGGGAGCTCATGGATTTTTCAGGGTCTAGGTATTACCTGCCCGTTGACAGGACTTGCAATAGAAAATTGTGGGCCAAAAGATGCAGTTTTTCAAATAGTGCAGACAGGGCCCCAAAAATTGCAAGTTTGAACAAGAATCCCCCTATTTGCAGCTTTTCAGGAAATGCACTTTAGCCCTAAGCATTCTCAACCTTTTCCAAAAAGGTCTTTGATCCAGTATGAATAGATGCACCACTATCATACGATAGCGGTCGTAGATAGTGTGGTTGTCATTATTTGATCACAGTCGATCGCTGATCTAAAATATATTCGGAATATCCAGAAGAATAAAAATAAATAAATACTTTAATACCATTTTCTCCAAAAAGATAAACTCGATCAAGCCAAGCCCAAGATCCACTAACCACTTGTTGGACCGAGACCAAGACCAAGCACATGCTCGAGTCCCTAGGTCCAGTCCATCAGACCTGGCGGGTCTGTGAGGGGTTGAATGTACAAGGACTTGAGTTCTCCCTCATCCCAAAACTTGGATAGTCCAAAGGACAAAACATACTTTCGATACTCAGATTTATATTTCCAATTCTAGACCAAGATTCTTTCTCTGTGGGATACTCATCTAGTTATTTTGTCCAATTTCTGGTCATTTTCTTCTAAACAATTTAGTGTGTGAAACATACACACTTTCAACTGGGGCTTTTTCATCCTTTCCTCTGTACTCATGCTTGTAAAACAATTGTCTATTCAGCGCGTGAAACACAGACAATTATAGCAGGGGCTTTTTCGTCATCTCCCCTTTTATTTCTCGTGTTTGCAAAACAATTGTGTCACTTTGGTTTTAAAAAAAAAACTCGTGTCACTTTGGTCTTTAAAAGAAAATATTATTTTGTGGAAAATGTATTTTTGCAGAAAAAGAAAAGGCATAAAATTGACTCTACTTAATTCCATACCTAACCCATGTTAGAAATTCTTTTCGTGACAAACAAGTAATATTTATTTTGTGTTTCACGCGCTAAAATGAGCCAGATTCTCTAGAAGATAATAACACTTTGGTGTAACACGATAATTTCTATGTAAAATTAAGTCTAATGGCCCTAGTTTCATCTCTTTTATACAGTAAAGTGTAATGTTTGTAGTTCTCATAAACTTGTGTGAAAAAAAAAGACATAAAATACATACTTGAACCAATGTACTCGATCCGTCAAGAATTACCCGTGTTACACCAAGAAATTGTATACCCTTGTCCTCTTATTCAAATGAAAGAAAATTCCTAAATGAATTAAAGGAAAGTGCTTTTAGCTCATTGGTATAACGTGTTATACCAAAATATTATATGAAATATTTACATAGAGAGAAGAGAGTACGTAAAGTGGAAAAATACTTGTATATGTCGGGTTTTGGGCTCGTGAATATAAATAATATACATTACTTACTATATAATTTTGAATTAAAAAATAAATGAAATGTTTTATTCACGATCACAAAATTTACAAATGGGATTCAAGACTCGATTTATACAAAAAATTTCCCATAAAGTTTGATGCGATAACATACACGTAATGGTGAACGGTCCACTTGGGAAAAAGTGTAGGGAGATTTGACGTAGAGTATTTGTCATTTCTTTTCTCAACGCCACATTTTTTGCATTTTCAGTTGTCATTTGTCTTGTCAATCACATTTTCTTTATTTGTACACTTTCTTCAACAATTTCTCCCTTCTCTTGTTTATATTTCTCGATCAGTTTCTTGCAGACTCTTTATTGTATTATTATTTAATTTTTACTTTTATTTGAACTTTTGGGTGGAAAAAAGAGGTTGATTGTTTGAGAGAGAGAGGTAAAAATGGGGAGGGTGTTTGCGGTGACGCTTGAAGGCAAGATCTACAGTTGCAAGCACTGTGGGACCCATCTTTCTACCACTGATGACATCGTCTCCAAGGTTTTTTTTATCATTCTCCTTTCAATTTTATGAAATATATATATATATATGTATGTGTGTGTGTGTGTGTGTGTGTTTTGCTCTTATTTTGGTGTCAATCCAAAATTTGGGGTATTAAAAGATTATATTTTTCTTCCTGTTTTTGAGTTTATGTATAATCTTGAACTGGTAAGAGCTATATATGTTTCCTTCTAATTGTTTCCTGACCTGATGATGTATTGTTATCATGATTTTTGCCACTCTCAGTTCTGGTAGTTGTTAGTTATGGTAATAGGATTATTAAATAATAATTGTTATTGGGGGAATTTTTCCCTTCTTTTGCCGGAAAATGTTAGATCAAGTGAAGATCCTCCTAAGTCTTGTAATATGATATATATATATATATGTATATATATCAGTGAATTCCGAAATATTTGTTGCCTGTATCATCTTGTTTTTGGATTTTAAATGAAATATTTAGTTTATTCATTGTGGTTCTGGAACAATTTTTATTTATTCTTTATGGGAAAAAGTTTGGGTAGGGTCAACCCTAATAACCTGGCCAGAGCATGGCTTAGGGATTACAGAGTTCTTACAGATTACCCATCAACACTGACCTCTAATGCTGATGAGGGAATGAACCCACAATTTTTTGACAGAAAGTGGCCCGTTTATTACCAACTGAGCGAGCGGGTGTTGGCTGGTTTTGGAACAATGATTGTTCCTTTAAGATCACTTTGCGTTAACCAAATTTATGTAATTAGACTTTTTTCTTTTCAAAATTTTCGTGAATGATTTACTCATATACATCAGTTTACCAAAAGTACATTAATTGATTTTACCATCATCAATCGAGATTACACCAAAAATATGAGTTCCGCTCAAGCTCTACTGTGATTAGATTTTTTTGTTTGAAGATTTTCGTGAGTTGGCCTACCGAAGGTTGATCATTTAATTTTTCATTATCGTGTATTATGTTTTATTTTTGACTCATTTGCTTTCTTGTGGTTCGTTGCTTCAGGCTTTCCACTGCAGTCATGGGAAGGCCTATCTCTTCAGTAAGGTGTAAGTTTTTCTTCATTTTTGGCATCTGATACAATAATGAGATAAATGAAACTAGTATTAATGAAATTTTACAAAAGGGCTTGCGATGATGTGGAAATCAGTAGGTGAAGATCTTCTGTTCTTTTCTTTTTCATGGCTTTCCATTCATTTCGTCATAATGGTATAGTGTTAGAGTGTGCACTTTCGACATATAGGATTGAAGATACCGAATATTGGGTGTTAGTTTTGCTTTCTATTTATTTATATCTCAAACTGATTCGAAAAAATGCAAAAAATTATAGTTTTGAGGCTGCAGGCATAAGAACTGAGTGCACTTAGGAGATAAACAGGAAAGGTCTATGTTCTTAGGAAAAGCAATGGAGAAAGAATACATCAGTTTTGTTATTTATGTTGGAATTACATGCATTCTTTTCACTTATTTCCTTGTGCTGAGTAAATGTAACTGTTGGTGATAAAGAAGAAAGGATGATGATGACTGGAATGCACACTGTGGCAGATATCTTCTGCGTTCGATGTGGTTTAATTGTTGGATGGAAATATGTAAGATGGGGGAATCCAATATATATATTTACATATTTCCGACGTGCTTACTTGTATTTATTTTGTGTGATTGTTCGTCTCCAGGAAGCTGCTCATGAGAAGGGTCAGAAATACAAGGAAGGCAAATCTGTTCTTGAGCGGTATGTTCGTCTCTTATAACTAAGAGGGTTATAAGCTCTTTAAAATAGCTTATAAGCTCCTACAAAGTGGCTGGTAAATTTTGTTTGGTAAAATAGAGTATGAGCTCTCAGAATAAGTTGTCATGTCAGTCAGGAGCATAAAGAGAGTTATAAGCACTGAGAGTTCATAAGATCTCTATAAGCTTAGCCAAACACCCTCTAATTTTTAAGGACTCCGATGGCTCTAGGTCATAGGATAATCACAAACATCCGAGTATGGTGGACTTCCACGTGGGCCCCACTACATGGACGTTTATGATTGTCTTGGGATCCAGAGTTCGTCCTATATTTGGAGAATGTTTGAATGGTTCTATATTTTTGGGGTTGAACAATCAGGTATAAGATTTGTGGACCCAATGGAAGCTGTTATTGGGTGAGGCATGGTGGGGGAAGTGACAGTGATGATGTTTGAATAAAATCTGAACATCTGCATTTCCAAATGCTCATTCTTCTTGTTCAACTGCTGGGAAAGAGCTATGTGGCTTTCCATGTTATGTGGGCATTGTTTCAACTTTGTGTTGGAGATAGATAGTTTAGGTGAACCTGAAGTAGACTATCTATGTAGAAAACAGGACTAATTGCACCACAAATTGGAGATCATCTTAACAGAAACACCTCTGAAACCCATTTTGATAGACGTCCCTTCTTATAAATAAATTTATTTTGGGCTCGTAATAGATATATCCCTTCTTATAAATAAACATTACAGCCGCCCGTTCTCTGAAAAAGTAAATGGAAGAAAAATTATGTGAACTTCCTTTTTGCCTCTGTTCAACTGTTTGTCTTTGACCAATTTTAAGTATATGATTTTGTAAAATTTTGTTAACTTCTTAATAGTGAAGTAAAAAGTAGATTAAAATTAGGGATCTGCACTTGGTAAACTTATATAAAAGGATTTGGTATGCGAAAATAACATATTGCTTGTTAGCGAAATTCGGTATTCATCTTCGAATTACTTCTATCAATTTCTTGTATTTTAAAAGTATTAGTCCACCAGTGGCCTATATTAAACTCAATCTAATGTTTGAGGAACAACAATAAAATGAAAAAAATGAAAAAATATATATATATTTATATGTATTTATATATATATGCGTGTGTATATGTAAATAACAAAAGGAAAGAAAGCTCAAGTTAATTACTGTCCATCTTCAAATGAATTAGAAGCTAAACAGTAACCGGGTGCAAATAGGACACCCTCTCAACACCACCAGCACTCAGTTGTCCACCACTGTCCCCGCCGCACCACCTCACGACCGAACCCCTCGTCACTATTGCAATTATTACTAAATAGTTGTAACTGTGTTGAACATCAAGAATTCATGAATTAACACTCAAGAACAAGAGAGAAGAACAATCGAGAGAAACCCTTTATTATTTCAACTGAAATTGCATTATGAAGTACAGTAGCTTATTTGGGATATTTCTGCTATTTATAGTAATACAGTAGCTTAATATGTAAGCTAATCTAACTAACACTCTAATTACTAAGATACCCTTACAACTAACTAACCAGCTGACATTCAAATGTTAAAATGACTAAGCTACCCTTCCTTCACTTCAACATTCCCCCTTAAGTTGGGATTTGTACCAAGTTACAAATTCCTAACTTGCCAAGTAAACTTTGCAGCTGAGGCTTCCCTAAAGCTTTAGTGAATAAATCTGCAACCTAGAGCTTTGTAGAAACATGTCTTGGAGCTATCATCCATTGCTGCAGTTTCTCTCTAACTAGGTCACAATCGATTTATATATGCTTTGTTCGTTCATGAAAAACCGGATTAGAGGCTATGTGTAGCGCAGCTTGATTGTCACAACTAAGTGGTACTGGGGTTAATCCTTCCACCTGAAATTCCTTCAGTAAATTAATGATCCAAGTCAATTCACAACAAACCGAAGCCATGGATCTATACTCAGATTCAGCCGAAGATCTAGAAACAATATTTTGTTTCTTGGTTTTCCATGAAATCAATGCATTTCCTAGCATCACACAATATCCTGTAATTGATTTTCTGGTCATGGGGCATGATGCCCAATCTGCATCACAGTAAGCCTGTAATCTTAACTCCTCATTTGCTGGAAAAATCAAGCCTTGCCCCAGTATACCTTTCACATGCTTCAGCACTTTATATGCCATACTTTAAGTGAGGCTCTCTAGGCTTTGACATGAATTGACTCAATATATGGATAGGATAAGCTAAGTCTGGCCTGGAAATTGTGAGATATATCATCCTTCCTATTAACCTTCTGTACATAGATGGATCTTTCAATTCATCTCCATCACTTGCATTCAACTTATGATTATGCTCCATAGGAATGTTACTTGACTTGGCATTAGATAGTCCAGCATCTTCAATTATATCATGAGCATACTTTCTTTGGTTCAAGTAAACACATTTTGTCCTTTTGACCACCTCAAGTCCCAAGAAAAAACTAAGGTCACCTAAGTCCTTTATCTTGAACTTCTTATCCAACAACAACTTCAAATCACTAATAATGTCTTTATTTGTTCCAGCCAGAACTACATCATCTACATAAACTAGTAATGTAGTAAAGTCGGTGTTGTCAATTCTTGTGAAAAGGGAGTGGTCACATTTAGACTGTACAAATCCTGCCTCAATGAGAGTAGATGAGAACTTGGAGAACCATTGCCTAGAAGCTTGTTTTAGGCCATATAGGGACTTAGTAAGTTTGCAAACAGGTTGAGCCATAGATTCCTCCTTCATGACAAAGTGCATATAGACTTCCTCAAGAAAGTCTCCATGAAGGAATGCATTGTTGACATCAAGCTGAGTCAAAAACCAGCCTTTAGCAGCAGCTAAAGTCAAGAGAGTTCTAACAGTGGTCATCTTTGCCACAGGAGCAAAGGTGTCATGATAATCAAGGCCCTCAGTTTGTGTGTAACCCTTGGCAACTAACCTTGCCTTGTACCTCTCAACAGTCCCATCTGAGTGATATTTGACCTTAAACACCCACTTACATCCCACAACTCTCTTTCTAAGGGGTAAAGAAGTAATGAACCAAGTGTTATTATCTTCTAGAGCCTGGATTTCAAGTGCCATAGCCTCTCTCCATTTAGGGTGAGAATAGGCCTCTGAATAAGTTTTAGGTTCAAGGTGAAGGGCCACAGCATTATTAAGAGAAAAAGAAGGGGAAAAATATGTAAAGGGAAAGGAAACAGGTGAAGAAACCTGTGATGTAGTAAACAAAGTGGAAGAGCATACATAGTCTTGCTGCCAATGAGGGGGCTTTTTCTGTCTGATTGAATGTCTAAGAGGAGGAAAGTCAACAAGAGATAGAGGAGCAGGAGAGGATTCCCCCTGAGTAGGAGAAGTGGAAGAAGGAGTGGAGCAATGAAAGTCAAATTCAGTGGCATCAGAAGGAAAAGGTAACACAGAAGAAGGAGATGTAGATATAGAGGAGAAAGGGAATATGTGCTCAAAAAACTTAACATCTCTACTAACAAACACTTTGTGTGTAGTGAGATCAAGTAACTTATATCCCTTTTGGCCATGAGGGTAGCCAAGAAAGACACACTTAGTAGCTTTAGGAGCAAATTTATCATGAGGAGGAGAAGTGTTGGTGGCAAAACATAAGCACCCAAAAACTTTGAGGTAGGCGTAAATAAAAAGTGTGAAAAAGGAGTTCAAAAGGGGATTTATGTTGGAGAACAGAAGAAGGCAGCTTGTTAATGAGATGAGTAGCAGTTAATACACACTCACCCCAAAATTGGATACGGAGAGATGCATGAAATCTAAGAGCCCTAGCTGTTTCCAAAACATGTCTGTGTTTCCTTTCAGCTATGCCATTTTGTTGTGGTGTATAAACACAACTACTCTGATGTAAAATTCCATGAGCAAGAAAGAAGGATTTTAAAGTATGGTTGAAGAATTCAGAACCATTGTCAATTCTGAAAGTTTTGATTGGAACTGATTTAAGATCATTTTATAGAAGTTGATGATGAGAGTAGCCACTTCACTTTTAGATATCATTAAGTAACACCATGTGTTCCTTGTGAAATCATCAACTAAAGTGAGGAAATATTTGAAACCTTGATATGTAGGAGTTTTATAGGGACCCCAGACATCACAATGGATAAGATCAAAAGCATAAGAAGTAGCAATATCTCTTTTATTGAAAGGCAATCTAGATTGCTTGGCAAAAGGACAAATTGTACAATCCAAATGTTTAACAGAATATAAACCATCAATAACAGATACAAGATGTTTAAGTTTGTCAAAGGAAGAGTGTCCTAGTCTATGATGCCAAAGTAAACTAGTATTATCTGAAATAGAAGAATGACAACCAGGAGCAGTAGGGGCATGAATAGAAGAAGAATGATGAGAAGTGGAAGCAAGACAGTATAAGCCACCCAATTGTCTACCAAGAACCATAGGAATCTTCTGCACAAGGTCCTGCAAGAAACATAGGTTAGAGACAAAGGTGATGGTACAATGTGAGTCAAGAGACAACCTACTGACAGAGAGTAAGTTATGTTTAAAAGTTGGTACAAAAAGGACGTTGTGTAAAGTAAGGGAAGGATTGATGTGGATAGAGCCTTTATGAGTGACCAAAGTGGTGGAACCATCAGGCAAATGCACTGAGTGAGGAGTATGAAGTTTGTAAGGAGAAGAAAGTAAAGAAAAGCAATATGTAATGTGATCGTTAGCCCCACTGTCAATGATCCAATCAGTGGGGAGGTGTGAGACAGATAAGCAGTGGCTAATGTAATGTGATCGGTAGCCCCACTGCCAAATGTGTAGTAGTGTCTGATGGTTGAATAGAATGATTGTTTAAGAGGTTTAACAGTTGTTGGACTTGATCATGAGTAAGTTGAGGAGAAGGGGGAGATGGAGCAATGACACTAGAAATCTGTGGCTGAGAGAAAGTAACTCCATTGGCACAATTTCCATTTAGCCCCATAGAAGGAGAGCCATGAGAAATAGAAGGAGAAATAAGGGTTCCATATCCCACATTGTTGCTCTGAGATCACTGAGAATGATACCCTGCATTGTGTTGGGAATTGCCTCCAGATTTCCTTCCTTTTGGTTTCCAATTGGGAGGATATCCATTCCACTTAAAACATTTTGCCTACACATGACCAGGAGAGTGGCAATAATCAAAATAGAGAGGAGTTTGGAATACTGATTTTGAGAAGAAGTATTGTTCCAGGACTTAGAGTGAGTATTGTGAGGGGCTAATAAGGCAGTGGTAGCATCTTCTAGAGGAACAAAAAAAGACATCCATTTGTCTCTCTTCTAGTTGGACCATGGAGTAGGCATCTTCAAGGGAGGGCAAGGGTTTCATTAACAAAATCTGACCCCTAACAGGTTTGAAATTATCAGTGAGACCCATAAGGAATTGCATGAGCCTTTGTTGTTCTTGTTGCTCTTCCCAAGCTTTCAAAACCTCACACTGAGTGTTGCTGTGACACAGGGGAAGGGTGATCAAAGCCTCAAGTTCATCCCATAATTGCTTTAATTTAGTGTAATAGGACTCAACAGTCATACTTTCTTGCACAAAAGAGATGATAGCTTTGCGAAGACCAAAAATGCGGGAGTTCGTACTGTTCGAAAATCGTTTTTTGCAAATTGGACCACATTAGGGCAGCAGTACTGCTATGAAGTATGGATTTACCAATTTCTTTAGACACAGAATTGAGGAGCCAAGAAATGACCATATTGTTGACTTGCTCTCATTGAGGAAGAACATCATCATCATCGGAAGGTCTAGGGATAGAGCCATTCACAAGACTTAGCTTATTTTTACACGAAAGTGCGATTTCCATTGATCGCTTCCATTGAATGTAATTGGAGGTGCCAATCAACACCTGATTAACAAGAATCATTCCAGGCATATCCGAATTTTGTAGGAAAAATGAATTTTGCAGAGGTAAAGAAGCAGAACCAGAACACTCTGGAACATGACGAGATTGAAACGCCATGGATGATTGAAGACGAAGACTGATAAGCTTCAAAAGAAGTCAAAAAATCGATCGATTCGCTCTTGATACCATGTTAAACATCAAGAATCCATGAATTAACACTCAAGAACAAGAGAGAAGAACAATCGAGAGAAACCCTTTATTATTTCAACTGAAATTGCATTATGAAGTACAATAGCTTATTTGGGATATTTCTGCTATTTATAGTAATACAGTAGCTTAATATGTAAGCTAATCTAACTAACACTCTAATTACAAAGATACCCTTACAGCTAACTAACCAGCTAACATTCAAATGTTAAAATGACTAAGCTACCCTTCCTTCACTTCAACAAACTGCGTCATATTTTTTTACATTATTAATTATAAATTTATTTCACTTTATGTAAAGACAAACAAATATATTCCCCACCCCCCACACCCCCCCAAAAAACAATTTGAATATTGTTATAAAAATATTAATGTTACATTATTAATTATAAATTTATTTCACTTTATGTAATGACAAACAAATATATTGCCTCCACCATAAAAAATTGAATATTGTTATAAATATATTAATGAAATTGAATGATCGATAATGAAGATTCTTATCAAAATCGGTTAACTCACTTCATTAATTATTTAATGTTAAATAAAGGTCATAAATGAAAATGGTAATGTGATGTGTAAATAGGAAGCATATAGATTGATGTATGTACACAAAGTTATTCAATGAATACATTGAGAAATATAATTTATTTTTTTATTTAAGGAGTCATATATCTATAAAAGAGGATGTTATTAATTATCGGTACCAGTAGTTTTAAATATTTTATGAGGTATGTTTTGATAAATTACATCTTTATTTTTATGATTGAAATCGTATTGTTCATATTATATTTTGCTTCCTTAGTTATTCATAGCAAAAAGTACAAGAAGTATTTATGATTAGGCATGTCAATCGGCCCGATGATAGTCAAGCTTAGGGTGACTCAAAAGCTCAAAATCATCGGGAATGAAAGTTATAAGCTCAAACTCGATCCATAGATTGTTCTTTGGCTCAACTCAAACCCAGGTTTACATTTTTTACGAGATTCAGGCTTATTTTGGGCCGGCTTATCATTTTCTCAAGTAAAAAAAAGGTACACTATATAATCATATTAAGGGACTAATCTCTAATAGTGCATTAAGTAAAAGTTTAGGGATAAATGCAGACACCCCCCTCAGCTATAGGGTGATGTGCACTTTATCTCCTCACCTATTGAAAAGTGCACCTGACACCCTCACTTATCATGAATGTGCACTTAACCCCCTCGGTCAGATTCAGGTAGCACGCAGGGGGCAAAGTGCTACAAACCGCATAGATGAGGAGTAGTCTGCTTAGTTCTTAAATTTCTTACATTTTTTACCATTTTTTTTAAATTTAAATATTCTTAATTTTTCAAAAATAAAAAAGACAATTCAAAAATCCGAAACACATGAAAATAAATAAGAAAATAATTAATAAAATATAAAAATAAAAAACTTTAAAATAAAAAAATTAGTAAGAAACTAAAAATTTCCTTTTTTTTTTCTGATTTTTCAAATTTTTAATTTTATCTTATTACTTTTCTATTTTTTTATGAATTTTTTTCAGAAATTTAGTTGAATTTTGTTTTTTCCCTTTGACTTCTTTATGAAATTTTCAAAAATTTAAAGATTATTTTTGAATTTTTCCTTTCTTTTTGTGTTTTTTTCTCAAATTTGTTTTCATGTTTCGAATTTTTTTATTTTTAAAAATTAAGAATATTTGAATTTAAAAAAAAATAAAAAAATGCAAGAAATTGAAGAACTAAGTGGACTATCTCCTCACCTACGCGGTTTGTAGCACTTTGCCCCGTGTGTGCTGCCCGAATCTGACTGAGGGGGTTAAGTGTGCATTTTATGATAGGTGAGGGTGTCGGGTGCACTTTTCATTAGGTGAGGGGGGCAAAGTGCACATAACCCTATAGGTGAGGGGGCAAAATGCACATAACCCTATAGGTGAGGGGGGGTGTTTGCATTTATCCCAAAAGTTTACACTAATTCCAAATTTGTATAAATGGAGTCATCAGGTATACAACAATAACTATCAAAATTTGGAATGTTTTTAATATAAATGGAGTGTAAAATAGTCAAGTTCTTCAAAAGTTTTTTTAGACGAACTATATTTATCAGCTTAGCAAGCTTTAAGCTTAAGAATCTACTATGGGTTATATATAAGTTAGCTTAAAAATAACTAAACTATATGAAACAAAGCATTAAATTAGGGGATAAATTCATTTTGGTCCCGCAATTTTCACCTCAATCCCAAATTGGTCCCTGTGGTTTTAATTTGTCTCATTTTAGTCCCTGTGGTTCTTTAATCTATTTCATTTCAATCCTGATGGCAAAATTAATCCTTACTTATCATTTAACCATTTTACAATATTGCAAATTTGGTACCATAGGATAAGGCAAGTTCGTAAATTGTACTACGCTTTTCAGTTTTCTCACTTTTGGTACCAAAAATGTTTTTTTTTCTCAATTTGGGTACCGCCGTCAGTATTTTGACGGATTTTGACACGTATCCGTTAACTTTGACACACACAAAATTAGATAATATTTTATATATAAAAATAACAAGAAAAAATGAAATTTCTATCATTGAAGACGAAATATCTACCAGAAGAGTTCGTTTTTATAGAATAATTTTTCCGCATACTCAGTACTTTTTCCTGTCATAAAATTTTACAAGAATGATCCATTTACTTTGTTTGAAAATGGATCATTTAAATGATCCATTTACTTTGTTTGAAAATGGATCATTTAAATGGATACTTGACTTTGTCCATCTTGGTGAGACAGACCCAAAATCCCCAAGCTCTTCTAGTACAAATTTCGTCTTCTCTGATGGAAATTTCGTTTTTTTTTTTTATATATAAAATATTATATAATTTTGTGTGTGTCAAAGTTAACGGACACGTGTCAAAATACTGACGGAGGTACCCAAAGTGAGGGAAAAAAAATTTGGTACCAAAAGTGAGAAAATTGAAAAGCGTGGTACCATTTGCGAACTTGGCTTATCCTACGGTACCAAATTTGCAATATTGTAAAATGGTTAAGTGATAAGTAAGGATTAATTTTGCCATAAGGATTGAATTGAAATAGATTAAAGAATCACAAGGAGACAAATTAAAACCACAGGGACCAATTTGGGATTGAGGTGAAAACTGGGGGACCAAAATGAATTTATCCCTTAAATTAGAGGTTAATATTATGAGCTCGAGCTATTCGGGCTGAGCCTAAAAGCTCAAGCTTGGCTCACAAATTAATCAGGCTCTTGTATAAGTTCAAACTCGGCCCGACTCACATTCAATCAGGTTCGGTTCAAATATAAGCTGGCCAAATAATCAAGTTTCGAGTAAGCTCACCTCAATTGATAGTCCTATTTATAATAAGATAATTTCTATTGAAGTTGACCCACAAGATGTGAATCTTGCATTAAGCAAAGAAATCAAGCATCCCAACAGGATCGTTAAATAAAATTATTTTACTTTGATGTCTCTTCATAAAATTAGATGTTTGACTAAAAATATTATTTATTCTTTTGAGTTTTTTAAATGACAGAATAATCAGCAGAAATGAATAATATTGGCTTTTTATGTCTTGATGAACCTAAAATTACAAGTGTTTTTAGTTTGTGCACATGAAGTTGCAATATGTTAAAAGTATTAATAAAGTTCAAACTTTTACATGAATCGATGGTAAAGCAAGCATTGAACAAAGAAATAAGAAGAGATTGAAACAATCATTCTTCCAAGACTATGATCCCGAAGACCATGTTTAAACTAATTTGGAAGGTTTGATTGAATCCAAGAGCTTCTCAATTTCTTTAACGATTGATACAAAGTAACATTTGATATTTGAATATCACGATAATTTTTAAGTTTATTATATTCTATATGCTTATACTTACATTGACTTTAATATATTGTGTACAATCATACAAGCATGGACTTCTATGATGGCTTAACCAACCCAAATAAAATTGAAGACTTATGTTTGGTGGATAGTGTAACAACACACACTATCATAACGTATAAAAAATATTTTGAAGGTAGAACATTCACCAAACCTAATGTTACCACCATATTTGGTCTAGAAGATTTGATCAAACGCTTTGGAAAAGCATTGTACATGTATTTCTGCGTAATGGTCCAAAGCTTTATATAAATGATATTTTATATTCATCTGAGTCCAAGAGAAATTGACTTAGTTTTAAAGATATACGTCTCAACGGTTATCATATCGAGACTACTAGGAAATGTAGTAAAGAGTACTTACTTATTACTTCACCTAGTTTGAGCCAAAAAACTCATATTAGAACAAATGTCTGATTTCTCCTCAGGGATTTATTCTACGATCATGAAAACTATTGAATCCAACGTATTGGTACGCCAGAAGTGTTCTAATTCATAAATAGTTAAGTTTTGGCATGATCGTCTTGGACATCTGCGGTTGATAATGATGCGTCGTATTATCTAAAATTCATATGGTCATCCATTAAAGAACTAGAAGATTCTTTTACCAAATGAATTGTCATGTAATGCTTATTCACAGGGTAAAATGATTATTAGACCATCACCTTCTAATGTCATTGTGGAATCCCATCGTTTTTTGAAAGAATTCAAGGGGATATATGCGGACCAATTCATCCATCTTGTGGTCCATTTAGGTATTTTATGATCTTATTAGACTCGTCCATCAAATGGTCACATGTGTGTATCTTGTCCACACACAATATTGCATTTGCTAAATTGTTTGCTCAAATAATTAGATTGATGACACAATTTCCAAATTATCCAATTCGAAAAACCCATTTAGACAACGCTAGTAAATTCACTTCAAAAACATTTGATGATTATTGTTTATCAATGGGATTTGATGTTGAACATCCAGTACCATATGTACACACTCAAAATGGTTTAGTTGAATCTTTCATCAAATGTTTACAATGGATTGCTAGACTACTTTTTATGAGATCAAAACTACCTTAATCTTGTTGGGGACATGCTTTATTATATGCTGCATACTTAACTAAAATTAGACCAACAACTTAATAAAAATATTCTCCATTACAATTTATTTTTGGTCAACCCCCGTACATTTTTCATCTTCAGACATTTGGATGTGTTGTTTATGTACCTATTGCACCTCCAAAACACACAAAGATGGGTCCGCAACTTAGGTTAGGCATCAATGTTGGACTTGACTCACCATCAATTATTAGATATCTTGAACCTATAACAGACAATCTTTTTACAACATATTTGAATATTGTCAATTTGATGAATCTGTTTTCCCACCATTAGGGGAAGAAAAGTTAGTGCCTGAAACACGACAAGAAATTACATGGCATGAATTGAGGCTGTCTCATTTTGACCCTTGAACAAAAAAAAAAAAGAACTTGAAGTTCAAAAGATCATTCATTGGAAAAAAATTGTAAATTAATTACCAGATGTATTCACCGACAATCAAAAGATTACATAATTTTACATCCCCGTCGCTAATGTTCATGCAAGAGTAGAAGTCCTTGAAGAACCGAGAACCAAAATAGTAGCAAATGCGTGCTTACCACACCTGAAGAGTGGTAGACCTATCAGTGCAAAAGCTAACACCCCTCGAAATAGAAAATCCCAACTAAAGGAAATTATTGTTCTTAAAGAACCATATAGAGCTCCTGAAGAGCCTATATCCACAAAACAGACAATGACATTAAAGTTCAAGTTCACTCCGGATAGTGATCCTCCCCAAGAGGAAAGAGATCCTCCAAAAGAGGAATTTTCTTATCCTGAATAGAATCATGTACTTGAAAATTGTTAAATATATTAAATATCTTTGTATAGATTTAGGATATCTTTGTATCTTTTTCATGTTTATCTTTTACCTTATTTATAGCTTAGTGTTTCTCTATTGTATCTATATATATATATATATATATATGTTATTCATCAATAAAGATTCCCTACGGACTTTTCTATAATCTAACATGGTATCAGAGTCACGGCTTCAAGCTATGGTATTTCGATCTCTAGCTTCCGTCATCCTCAAGTCGCCGTCCCCGTCCGGCGCGTCTTCTTCTCCCAAACCGGCGCTATAGCCCTCACTTTCTCTCTCATTTCTTTTACAAATTCTCTCTATCCTAGCTCTCCATCCATGGCCACTACCATCCTCACGGCTGACATCACCACTACCACTATCTCTTCTCTTATCTCTCAATTCCACATCTGTCTCTCGTCTCTCTTACCCTCCTTTTTCTTCAAATTTGCAAAATAATACTTTTTCTCACATGCCAAACATAGTTGCCATACAAGAGTTAATGGTTTTTCCTCAATGTTGAACATGATTCAACAACTCATATGCCAATTTGGCGCACTACTATCCTTATCTCTCCCACAACTCGGCTTACAATGGCTCCTTCGCCAAACCTATCTTTTCTTGTCCTTCAAGAAAATATTCTCTACTGTTAAAACCCCTTCAATTCTATACATTATTATAAACCCTAAAACCCAATTCATACTTTTAGGATTTAGTGAATATTTATTGGGGGAAAATGGCTAAAAATTGTGCATAAGGGATTTTAGCTGCCATGGCCTATGCAACTTTTGGTGCTGAGCATTCTTATACGGATGGGCCGTTTAATTTTTCTCCATTCTCTAGTTCTTCTTCGGCACTGATGTGTGTGGGTTTCACATTAATAATATTTATATTAATATATAGGATAATATGAGTATTATGGTGAGATTTAACATATAATATAAGAGCGATAATGTAAATGAACAAGAGATTTAACGTGGTTTGGCCTAATGAAGACCTACATCCACGGGTGTAAATTGTTGCCTCGTTTATTCATCCTCATAGGGGGTATTTATACAAGTAATTGATGGGTAGGTTAGAATGGTAAGTCAACTATGCCTAAAATACATAAGGTAACAAGAATAAATCATGATCCCTCTATTTTGGGATATAAATAAGGTATAAATGGTAAATATATAGAATCTTGGGGCAAATCTCCGCAGGTCTATATTTGGCAAGGTTGGTGATTGATTAGATCTTGTCTCCAAGCTGTCCATAATTAGCATTGCCCTACCTGTGTCCTGTGCAGGTCGGGTCATCTGGGCCTCCAGCTAAGCATGTCCGAATATAATATCTTCTAAAAGGATCCAAGTCCATAAAACCATTGGGCTTGGGCCCACAAGGTATTGGACTACCCAGCTTGGCCCAAGGACGGATTTCTACTCACATCAATAAGTCCCCCCAACTCTAAAGTTCAACGTAGTCAAGCTGTAAGAGTTGAAAAGAAACAAGTGTTGTGGGCCAAGCTAACGAAAATTGCCAAGCTGCCTCAGCTGCATAGCCACTCGAACTACGGAGCTAAGACAAACCTTCCTCTCCAGATAGATCCAAGAAATCGTAACCATTGATTGACTTTTTTGTACTCCATTTCTTCTTTGAGTGTTTAATACTCCATTCTTCCAGGAAACTTCAAATAGCATGTTTGGTCGTGGCGATGGTCCACCAGTTGCCATAGTGTCGATTACTAGAGGTGAACCCTCCCCTTTCTTTATGTTGGTCACCCTACAGGTCTGCAACCACAAGTGGAGCAACCTATAGTTACTTCTCAGCTTGTCCAGGTCGTGCAGCTCCAGGTATGTTATCCATTGAAGTGATCTTATGACCACTTCTGGCATCATCTTCTCCAACTTTGGATGTCTAGGGACAGGTACATTAGGTCTATACGTGCTTTCTCCAAACCCCGCAGACCTCCGCAAGTCGGGTAGTTGCGTTCATGACCCTTCTTTAGTTGATCTATGATCAATTTGATGTATGTTGCGGAGAAAATTCTTTCTTTGAGTGCCGATATCGCGAAGAATCTTCTATCGTTATGATCACGAGCGTGGCCTCTCCAGCTTTGCCAGAGAATCCTTCCTATGTAGGTCCGGCCGTCCTCCCTTTAGTTGACCAGAATGTTGTTGCTTCACCTGGGCAGCCTGTTGCTGAGGCTACCCTTCATGACTTAGCTAACGCTACTCCTTTCTTTGCCGAGACAAAGCGTGCAAATTAATATTCCTTCTTTCATGAATTGTGCTTTTGAATGAGTACGTGTTCTTTTCACTCCTCCTTCTCTTCACCTGCCTAGGTCTTAGGCAGGGACATCCACAGTTCTTCTGGTTTGCAGGTCGTATCACTCAGCTTTGCCTATGTCTTACCTGCCTCGTTTCACAAAATAAAAAATAGAACCAAACTTGCTTTCCCTCTTCAGAGGAATAGGTTAGCCTTAGTGTTACTTCATCACAAGATAAATTTAGTAGGATAAACAGCGAATGAAATTGCTATAAAATGTTGTGTCCATAAAATCATCACAAAATATCATGACCATACCTCTATCCTGGAATTTCAAACATTTCCTTAGCATTTTCCTGTGGAATCCAACATCCAATATACCTCACAAAAATCAAACAAATTAATCAGTTTTCAGGTAATACCCCCAGACCTACAGTGAGCTATAGCTGCAGCTGGGTTAGGTAGTACAATTTCCGCAATTGTGGGCACTTGCTTCAAAACATCCGTCAATTCGTACAATCATCTGGACTTGCACTGTCATTATGCAATCGTGGAGACTTGCATTGGGATCAAACAACCTTACTTTCTCTTATGCAATCGTGGGGACTTGCATCGGGATCAAACACCCTTACTTTCTCTTATGCAATCGTGGGGACTTGCATCGGGATCAAACACCATTACTTTCTCTTATGCAATCGTGGAGATTTGCATTTGCAATCATGGAGACTTGCACACGGGATCGAACACCCGTCAACAAGCGCGTACAATCGTGGGGACTTGCACCGCACCTATGCAATCATGGAGACTTGCATTTGCCACCTGCCTTATTACACCTTTTCCTCCCCTCCGTACACAAATTTCCTAAACGGGCTCGGGTGGCCAGCCCTTACAGCAAGTATCCTGCCTTATTTCCCACATTTCTCCGTACCTTGCCTCCTTATTTTTTCTCCAACCTTATGGCTACCCCTTTCTCTTTGTCACTTCAAACCCCGGTCTTCCAAGGACAGGTCCTAGAACCACCCCGAAGGTGATTCCTCACCCAGTCCCTCCTTATTTCCTCTTGGTATAGGGCCTTCGGGTCCTCCACCAATTTTACGCCTGGCGTCATGGACCCCTGCTACCTACCCAGGTGGTGCATTCCTAGTCCTTCGACTACCTCCCTTCCACCAACTACCCTTACTCCACATTTCAATAATCAATTTATACATACGTATATACAATCTTAAATATTTCATAAAATAAATTCTTACTAGAACTTTGGAGTTCCGTATCTGATTTTGCAAAGAAGGTACTATAATCTTAGGTATTACTTGAAAACAAAAACCATCACTACGCACAAAAAGATTAGCAATTTGGTGAGTCCATACATTGAATCGCAAAACAAGGCAAATTGCAAATAATCAAATGCAAAACTCTTTCAAATTCTGCATGTTCCATGGGCGAGGGAGTAATTTTCCCTCACTATCCTCCAGCTTATACGCTCCTCCTACTAACACCTTGATTACTTTGTAGGGACCCTCCCAGTTAAGGTCTAACTTCTTCACTGTCCGTACTGCTTCTACCCCTTGAGTACCAGATGGCCCATCTGTAGACTGGCCTTTACCTTTGCTGCCTAGTCCTGCATGATCCTTTGTTTGTACTGCTCTATCCTCAGGTATGCCTTGTCGCTACTTTCCCCAATCAGGTCCAGCTCTTCCCTTAGTCGCTCCTCATTTTGATCGGGTTCGAAGTACCTGACCCGGTGGGTTTGCACCCGGACCTCTGCAGGTATGACCGCCTCTATTCCATACACAAGGTGAAAAGGACTTTCTCCTGTAGTAGACTTTGGGGTGGTCCGATATGACCATAACACTGATTGTAATTCCTTAACCCCATTCCCACCCGTTCCCTCCAGTCTATACAACCGAGGTTTGGGTGTTTTCCACGAGTATATTAGTGATGTATTTTTTATAAAATTGAAAGGCTAATATAAGAGACATGGAATCGTAAAGAAAGGGTATAGACATACCTGGTCTTTAGACCTTGTACAATTTTTCTATTAGTAACATCTACCTGACCATTAGTTTGAGGGTGGGCCACCGCGTTGAAGCGTTGCTGGATCCCTAGCCCTTCGCACCACCTCCTCAACTTAACTCCGATGAACTGTCTTTCGTTGTCAGCTACGATCTCTCTAGGTATGCCAAATCAGCAAACGATGTTCTTCCAAAAGAACTTGATGACTTCTGCTTCTGTGATCCTAGCTACGGCTTCAGCCTCCACCCACTTGCTGAAGTAGTCCACTAGCACCAGTAGAAATTTCTTTTGAACCTTTGCTATGGGAAAAAGTCCCACAATGTCCACACCCCACTTGGCGAAAGGGCATGGGACGCTCATGGCACGCATCGCCTCAGCAGGTAGATGGATAAGGCTGGCGTGTAACTGACATTGCTCACACTTCTTTACCAGGCTAGTCGCACCATCCTTAAGGGATGGACAGAAGTATCCGGCCCTTAAAGTTTTTCCAACTAAGGCTGATCTTTCTATGTGGCTGCCGCAGTCTCCTTCATGAATTTCTCTTAGCACGTAGTCTCCTTCTTTTGATGATACACATCTCAGGTGTGGTTGTACAAATGATTTTTTGTACAACACCATCGATTATGACGAATTTATTAGTTTTGGTTTGTAGACATAGCCGAACATTCTTTTCCTCTGGGAGTACACCCTGAGTGAGATATCGAATCATCTCAGTCCTCATCTTCATCTACCCACAACACTTTTTGCTCCGTACCTGATCCAGGTACGGACAGAATGGTGATGTGCCTCGTTTTGTAATTGATAACTAGACCAGATAAGGCCACCGGGGCTGGATTAGATGTCAAACCACTCCTACGAGTCTTATTGCGCTTGTCCTCCTCAGGCTTGTTCTTCTTTTGTTCGGATCGCCTCATGATTTGCGCATCTTTCATGTTGATGTACTTCTCAGCTGGGCCGAGTAATTCGTCGAAGCCCAGGGTTGGCGTCTTGGTGAGTGATTTGAAGAGATCTCCTTCCCTCAAGCCTTGCGTAAAAGCATTGACTTTCAGGTCGGACGTTACAGATGGTACTTCTAGTGTAGCCGCATTGAAACGCCTGACATACGCTCGTAGGATTTTGCCCCCTCTCTGCTTGATGTTGAACAAACTCAGAGGAGTTTTCTCGTGCTTCTTGCTACTAGAAAATTGATGCAAAAACCTCGAGCTAAACTCCGAGAAGGATCCAATGGACCCATCATGAAGTTGGTTAAACCATTGCCATGCAGATTTAGCTAATGTAGTCAAGAAGACCATGCATTTGATAGCATCGGAATACCTGTGCAGCAAAGCAAAATTTCAAAAAGTATATAAGTGATTCTCTAGATCTGTCGTTCCTTCATAAGGTATGATGGAGAGAACCCTGAAGTCTTTTGGCAATTCCTCCCTTATGATGGATTCCGTGAATGGAATCCCCCGATCCATTTGGATCTTGCAAGTCGTTTGCCAAACACCTCACCAGGTGTGCCGGCGTCTCAGGTATGGACTATTCGTCTCCAGGCGGGGATATCATCGCCTTCTTCCCTCTCTCGACATTTTTGTCTCCATTTTCCATTTCCATGATGTTCCTTTCTGAATAATATCCAAGGATGACTTTTGTTATGGAATCTTTTTACGTTTTCTTTTGGTCAAGCAAAGACCTAACCTGGATTCCCGCCTTTACTGAGCAGCATGAGCAGCCTCAGCTATTACCATCCTTTGCTGAGCAGCCTAAGCCGCTTCAACTATTACCGTTATTTCCCACCTTCCCTGAGCAGCATGAGCTGCTTCAGCTATTACCGCATTTGCTGAGCTCTGAGCAGCCTTAGCTGCTTCAGCTACTACCGTCATTTTTTGCCTTTACTGAGAAGTAAGGGTGTTTCAGCTATTACCGTCTTTGCTGAGCAACCTTAGCTGCACCAACTATTACTGTCTTTTTTTGCCTTAGCTGCTTCAGATATTACCGTTTTTGCTGAGCAGCCTTAGCTACATCAGCTATTACCGTCTTTTTTTTGCCTTTATTGAGCAGCCTTAGTTGTTTTAGCTATTACCATCTTTGCTGAGCAGCCTTAGCTGCATCAGCAATTACCGATTTTTCCCACATTTGCTAGGCAGCCTTAGCTGCTCCAGCTATTACCGATTTTTCCACATTTGCTGGGCAGCCTTAGCTGCTCCAACTATTACTGATTTTTCCCACATTTGCTGGGCAGCCTTAGCTGCTCCAGCTATTACCGATTTTCCCATATTTGCTGGGCAGCCTTAGTTGTTCCAGCTATTATCGATTTTTCCCACATTTGCTGGGCAGCCTTAGCTGTTCCAGCTATTACCGATTTTTCCCACATTTGTTTGGCAGCCTTAGCTGCTCCAGCTATTACCGATTTTTTCCACATTTGCTGGGGAGCCTTAGCTGCTCCAGTTATTACTGATTTTTCCCACATTTGCTGGGCAGCCTTACCTGCTCCAGCTATTACCGATTTTTCCCACAATTGCTGGGCAGCCTTAGCTGCTTCAGCTATTACCGATTTTCCCACAATTGCTGGGCAGCCTTAGCTGCTCCAGCTATTACTGATTTTTCCCACATTTGTTGGGAAGCCTTAGCTGCTCCAGCTATTTTCGATTTTTCCCACATTTGTTGGGAAGCCTTAGCTGCTCCAGCTATTACCGATCTTTCCCACATTTGCTCGGCAGCCTTAGTTGCTCCAGCTATTACCGATTTTTCCCACATTTGCTGGGCAACCTTAGCTGCTCCAGCTATTACCGAGTTTTCCGGGGCAGCCTTAGCTGCTCCAGCTATCACCGATTTTCTCACATTTGCTGAGCAACCTTAGTTGCTTCAGCTATTACCTTCTTTCCCCACCTTTGCTGAAGCTGCTCCAGCTATTACCGTCTTTTTCCCTCTTTTGCTGGGCAGCCTTAGTTGCTCCAGCTATTACCGTCTTTTTCCACCTTTGCTGGGCAGCCTTAGCTGCTCCAGCTATTACCGTCTTTTTCCCTCTTTTGCTGAGCAACCTTAGTTGCTTCAGCTTTTACTAGCTTTTCCCACCTTTGCTGGGCAGCCTTAGCTGCTCCAGCTATTACCGTCTTTTTCCCTCTTTTGTTGGGCAGCCTTAGCTGCTCCAGTTATTATCGTCTTTTTTCTCATTTGCCTCAGATATGTTCCAATCACACTTGCTTACCTAGCTCGCCACATCTGACATTTCCATGCCTGCATAGCTAGTTCCCCGACGCCTTGATTCGTCGTTGATCTATAAAAAAGGACTTGATGAAGAGATTAAAACAAACCATGTGTTCCCTATCTATTATCAGTTCATGCTCTCAAAAAATAAAAATATGAGTGAAACTTAGGGATTCTCCTTTTTATGTGTGGCTTTCTATTTCAATGTCCCATGATAATTGTAGATTTAAGAAAATAATATAAACATGGTAAGTGGCTTGATTTAATCCATAATTAAAACTCATGTAATGAGAGCATGATGAAATTCCATATGAGTGGCTTAATTTTCCTATCACGTGACAACATAATAAAGGAATTAATATAAGCATAGAAAGTCATATCTCAATCATATGGAAAGTCAAAAGATATCCTCTTCATCATGGCATATAAATATTTATACCTTAATTTAACGTGGAAAGTTCCGCACAATTGCTCTAAATTGTAAATCTCATGACAAAGTTTCTGAAAGTATTATTAACCTCAAATGAAATCTCATAGTCAACCATTAATGGTGTTCACAAATCTAAGAATACTTTGGATATGAAGATTATAGCAATCTAAATCTTAGAAAAATAAAATACAAATATATGTGCCACTTAATTCAACTTAATTTGGCCTTATATAAACATTAATTATTTTATTTTGTTTTTTTATTCAAAATCATAACCTGCCATCATGGATTCGACTCCCCACAAACTTATCCCACCCTTTTATTATTATATTTTTCTTTTACAACAAAACTGACTTCTCAAACAATGATGCTTACTACACGTTTGCTATGAAATTCCAAAGGAAAATGCTAACACTTTCAAATAAAGAATGATATAACAACACCACTTATCTTAGAAATCTGCCATGTGTGTCAGCGGCTAAGAAAATATCATCTTGAAATCAAAAAAGTTGAGCTCCATCCATCCACCGTCAACCAAAGGGTGTTGCAACTAATAAATTTATAAATTCTCTCACGTCTCTCGCTCAATTTTTCTTGATTCTTTCATACATTCCCTCACATTTTTGTCAATAAATAAATAAATAAATAACTCACGTCTCGCTCAATATTCCCACAGACGGCGCCAATTGATGTGTGTGAGTTTCACATCAATAATATTTATATTAATATATGGGATAATATGAGTATTATGGTGAAATTTAACATATAATATAAGAGCGATAATGTAAATGAACAAGAGATTTAACGTAGTTTGGTCTAATGAAGACCTACGTCCACGAGTGTAAATTGTTGCCTCGTTTATTCATCCTCATAGGGGGTATTTATACAAGTAATTGATGGGTAGGTTAGAATGTTAAGTCAACTATGTTTAAAATACATAAGGTAACAAAAATAAATCATGATCCCTCTATTTTGGGATATAAATAAGGTATAAATGGTAAATATATAGAATCTTGGGGCTGATCTCCGCAGGTCTATATTTGGCAAGGTTGGTGATTGATTAGATCTTGTCTCCAGGCTGTCCATAATTAGCGTTGCCCTTCTTGTGTCCTGTGCAAGTCTGGTCATCTGGGTCTCCAGCTAAGCATGTCCGAATATAATATCTTCTAAAAGGATCCAAGTCCATAAAACCATTGGGCTTGGGCTCACAAGGTATTGGACTACCCAGCTTGGCCCAAGGACGGATTTCTACTCACATCAGGCGTCTTCAACGGCTGCGCAGCCGGCTTTGGATCCAGCTCAGCCGCCGGCTATCGAGCCACCACGGGTTCGTAACAATAACCCGAGAACGACGTCTGCGGGGTTCGACCCTGAGGCATTGGAGAGGGGTGTCAAGGCTTTGAAGGAGATTAGTAGTTCTTCACATGCTAAGAAGGCATTTGAAGTTATCAAAAAGAAAGAAGAAACAAAACAACAAGAATTAACATCAAAGATAGCTGAGTTCAAGGCATTGCAAGCTCAAGCTGAAACTGCGAGATAAAGGGTGATATATGATGAACAGAATAAGCTAGCTCAACAACAGGCACAAATAAAGTCACAGATGGCTCGTTATGAGGATGAATTGGCAAGGAAAAAGATGCAGGCAGAGAATGAACATCAAAGAGCAAGGAATCAAGAACTCGTAAAAATGCAAGAGGAAACCGGAATGAGGCAAGAGGCAGCACGCCGAGCAACTGAGGAGCAAATTCAAGCACAACGTCGCCAAACTGAAAGAGAGAAGGCTGAGATAGAACGTGAAACTATCAGGGTAAGGGCTGTGGCAGAAGCAGAGGGGAGACCCCATGAAGCAAAGCTTGCAAAGGATGTTAACAGGCGAATGTTAGTTGAACATGCAAATGCAGAGCGGGAGAAATGGGTTTCCGCTATTAACACAAATTTTGAACACAATGGAGGGGGGTTGAGAGCTATTTTAACGGATTAGAATAAGTTGGTTGTAGCTGTAGGGGGTGTAACAGCCATGGTTCAAAGTCGCGGTATCGGTGATAATATCGGCGGGTGCTGTTCCATATCGGTCGCGGCGTATCGGGATATTATCGGGCGATACGATACAAAAGCATTATAAAATGCTCCAAAAATTCTATAAAAATTAGTAAAATTAAAGAAAAATGTAAATAACACAAATTGCTAGTTTTTAATACATATTAAAAGTATTAACTTCATCAACCATCAATGAAACTAAATATATCATTCTAGTCGCTTAAAAAATTAATTCATAGAAATAAGATATGAATGCACTTAGTGTGTTATAAAGTTTTACATAAAAATATATCCCGTGAATAATAATACAAAAAAAGATTGATAATATTCTCTGAAAAAGAAACCGTGAACCATCCCGTGAACAATAGTACAAATAAGGACATAAAAAGCAAACCTATTCCTAAAGCAATTCTACTGTTTGAAAAAGGCCAAAAAAAAAAGGAAGAGTCTGAATAAGGCAAAAAAAAGGGCAAAAAAGGCAAAGAAAATCACTATTCGTGTGGCAAAAAAAAGGGAAAAGTCTGAAAAAGGCCAAAAAAAGGGGGAAAAAAGTCAAAGAAAATAACTATTCGAATACTATTCCTTTGTCTTCTTCATTCTTCAAAGACCCAGCACAAACAACAACATTTTTGTCAAAACCGAAAATCGGCCGTTGTCATCGGAAAATCGCCGATATAATCCGATAACATCGGATATCGCCGATATTATCGGCCGATACCCGATAATATCGGCGATACCAAGCCCAAACGATAACAATTCGTATCGCCGGATTTTATCGGATCGGAGGGGTCCGATCCGGTTCCGTATCGGTCGATATCATCGGATATCGGCCGATACTTTGAACCATGGTAACAGCTCTTGCAGCAGGGGTCTACACCCCAAGAGAAGGTGCTAGGGTGATTTGGAGTTATGTGGATCGGATATTAGGACAACCATCTCTGATCAGAGAATCTTCTAGAGGGAAATACCCTTGGTCTGGGTTGTTTTCACGTGGATGAGCACCCTCTCTCGCAGTGCTAATAGTTCTGGCTCCCAAAATGGAAATGGGTTTGGTGACGTTATTTTACACCCCTCTCTTCAGAAAAAAAATCAGCAGTTGGCTAATGCAACAGCAAATACAAAAGCTCATCAGGCACCATTTAGGAACATGTTTTCTATGGGCCACCAGGAACTGGAAAAACAATGGTTGCTCGAGAGCTAGCCCGCAAATTTGGCCTTGATTATGCACTAATGACTGGAGGAGATGTTGCGCCTTTGGGTGCTCAAGCTATTACAAAGATATCATAAATCTATACAAAGATATCCTAAGTCTCAACGTTCGAAAATCTCCCGTTTCGACTGCAGGGGAGTATTAATATATTAAATATCTTTGTATAGATTTAGGATCTTTTCCATGTTCATCTTTTACCTTATTTATAGCTTAGGATTTCTCTATTGTATCTATATATATATATATATGTTATTCATCAATAAAGGTTCCCTACGGGGTTTTCTATAATTTAACAAAAATAATGAGATCTCAATACATTTTTTACAATCAAGAAGATGCTAAACAAAAATAAAATCATTGTCGGCAATGTATTTACATCCAAAATTATTTTTCATATCACCCGCAGTGATAATGAAATTGAACCACAAATCGTCGATGAATGTCGACAGAGAAATGATTGGATAATATGAAAATAAAATATTCAAGTAGAGTTGGACTCGCTTTTAAAAATGCGAAGGCTCTGTTTGGATGTGTTTTCATTTTATTTTCAACCTTCATTTCCTAAAACGTGTGAGAAATTGAATTTTTTATTTATTTTTGTATAAAAATGTAGGCATGTTTGGTTGTGTTTCTAGAAATGGTTGGAATTGATGATTTGATGATGTATGAAATGATTGAGTTAAAAATAATTATTATGTGGATAATATAGATCAAATTATATTGATTAAATATATTTATAAGTAAAAAAATGATAAAAATGGACCCAAACAATAGTGCTAAAAATACTCAAAATGGACTTAATGTGCACAAGATTATTGTTGCCGAAAATACGGATTTTTGGAAGACGATGTGAGAGAAAAAAAAATGTGAGTGTGATTTGGTCAAGTAAAAGGTAGTTGTTAGAGAATGCGAAAGTAGAAAGTGAAAATAAGTATATTTCTAGTTGAGAATGGTGTAAAGTGAGTATTTTAATTTTGAAATTAGAATAAAAATGAAAACACCGCTCTGAATACACAAACAAACAGGGCCGAAGTATTTAGACCCGTGTCCAAACACTTAAGGCTTGTTTAATTCTCCATATGGGATATACTAATAATAATGATGACTATGGTATTATTCTTTTGATATACATAGTTGTTGTATCAATATAATATTGTGTATAATTGGATTGGTTCGTTAAAAGATAAAAAGGAAAAATTATGGAATCTAACATTTACTATGGTGCACTTTTAACAAAATGCCCATGTTATTTCAAATGAATTGAACCTGATACGTTTTGGATGAGGAAATAAAAAGCCCTAACCAGTTCACCCACATCCTCTTCCACCATTGAAGCATTAAAGTAGATTTTGGCCATTGAATTTGAAAATCCGTGATGAATGAAAGACTTTAGCCACAGTAAAATACTTCCTTACCCCACAACAAAGTTAAAATCGCAAGCACCCGAAAATTGATTCGAACAGGTAAATATTTCTGTATCCTATATATTTTATAAAAAAAAAAAATCGTAATTAATCAAGATATATGGAGGGGTGGATCAGATTTTTAAGGAATTTGTTGTTTGAAAAAAAAAGAAGAAATTTATAATTATATATGTTCGATTGATATCTTAGTTCCGGCGGTGAGAATTCCTTGCTCAAGGTTTTTAATGATTTTGCAAGAAATTCTTTGATCAAGCTCTTGTGTTTTCTTTGCTCAAGTTGTTAATGTTTCTGCGGAAAATTCTTTGATCATTTTTTAGTTAAATTTTCAGTTTCTATGGCGCACAAGAAGTGTTTAAAGTATTGCCCCTGTGAAACCAGGTCAAAGAAATTCTGCCACTTGAGTTTGAAGAACAATTTTACTGCCAAATGTGTACCTCTAGTTTGAATAAATTTGTAAATATTGTTTATATCCAATTTAACACATACGCCATGATTTGTCCAGTTCTATGGCTGGTATACGAGCTCCTTGACTAGTGCCGAACAAATAAACCTCAGCTGGAAGTTCATCAACCCAAACAAATTCTATTCGCACAAATACTTGATCTATACAAATCTTTATTTGAACAGATTCGACAATGCGAGTTCCTTATTTGGTAGATCCTGAGATGTGCCCGAGGTCGATGGAGGTAATTGGACTTAGAGATCAGATTAAAGCTCATGAGGCTATTATCGATCAACTGAAGCATTAAAGTATATTGAGGTAGGAAAACCAACCATTAATGATTTGAGACGTAATCAAACGGCGTATGAATCAATCATTGATCATATACAACATAGTAATGGCGAACTCAATGTTGTGATTGATAAACTTAAATGTAATGATATGAGAAGACAATTGATAGTTGACGGGCATAAACGCAAACAACAATTATATAGGTTGGCCCTTTATTTTCTGTGTTTCTAATTTGCATGTCATTGTGTAATTTAATTACAGCAAGCAATTCCGCGTCGTAATTTGAGTTTTGCAATTCCGTGCTTCATCGAAGGATTTTCTTATGAATCTAGATTGTCTTTTATATTTTAATATTGCATATATCAGAGAATTACATTTTTAGAGCACCGTATTGTCCGAGTATAAACTTGCTTAGATCCCAATTCTTGAGTCAAACTAAAATCTAACTAATGTTGCTTGTTCTTTCCATTGCACAATTATATATAAGAAACTTTATGCCAAACGTTTTGTATTTACTTATATGTTAAAAAACTGACAGTTGAGAGAGAGAGTGAGTAAAAAAAAATTGATGTAATTAAAATAAAATTAAATAGAGAATGGAAAATAAGTTTGTGGGAATGGATCGTCAACTTGAAAATTTGCACTGAGATAGAAAGAGTGACTGTAATAGCTTGGCCTTTGGAATTTTACCATCAACAATATCAAAATATAAAGGACAAAATGACCATATTATTTCAAATGAAGTAAAAGCTCCCTGACATACACTTTTTAAATGCCAAAATGTAATTGGTTTTCTAGCTTTCAATTTCAAGCCAAAATACATATTAATCCCTAAGGAAACTTGTTTTAGGCTATTAACCAGAGAATATATCATCCAAAATACAAACATCTTCGAAAATATCCAAACTAGCCACACCAAGTGTCACCGATGTCCACAAATCACACCAAAATAAACACATCATCCACACAAAAACAAATCATTTAGCATCATAGGGGCCTAATCATCTAACATCCCTACAAAAGACTGAAATATACAACATCAAATTACCATATGTTTAAAGCATACCAACGAGTACTAAGTGTAACCATTCAACAAAATACCGACCATTTCTTCTATGTCTTCATCATGAAGGCTGAAGAACAAGTTAAGATCCTTACTATTGTTCACCACCACCCTTGCCGCATAGATTTTTTGTTTCCTTGTTAACCAGGATATCCCCTTCAATGCCTTATAGACAACTTTTCATTTTTCAGATGCGTCAAACTCATGACCTATGCGTTGTGCAATTTCACCTAGTCTCTGGTTTGTGCCGATGCAGTACTGGCCCATCATATCAACCATCCTCTCGTCAACTGAATCAATGGACTTCTTTCTCTTCGATGATGATTTCTTCGTGACTCACTTCCTTCAGATTGGCAAACCGACATTGGTTCATTTTCATCTTCAAGAACATTGTTTGTTCCAGGTGGCCAAACATATGGTACTTCTCCAGTTTCTTTGTCTTTGCCCGTATCAAGCAACTCATCAGCGGATGCATCTCAATCTTCAGTATGCTCACCCATAACGCGGTCTTTCACACTAGCCAGGTAAAACGGAAATGACTTGGACCTCATAGTTCGTGCATTGGAATCCGTCTAAGAATATGAAGGTAAGTCAACTTAATAGATGTATTTATATCGAATTAAGAAACTTCAAACATATTTAACAAATCTTTGTTACCTTCACATATTTATCCCAAACATCATCATCGTCGATAGTGATCACATGAGACGAATAATTAAAATTAAAACCGGAACGTGATGGCATGGTAGCCAAAGAGCTATGAGTTTTTTTCCAGACATGGATTTTAGAATTTATATAAGGGTCTGCATGCAAATCAGTACCGGGAAATGCTTTAACCATGGATTGCTCGAGGGCACCCAAGTAACCAGTCCTGAACCCATTCTCACTTTTTCAACCTTTGGTTATGATGTCTTTCAAAAAAACTATTAGGACTTCTTCCTCTCACAAAGACCATATTCTTCTTTTATCAGCTTTCTTCCCTGTTTTGCTTGAAAATTGGCTGCAACTACTGGTCTCCATTTCACCTACATAACAAGTAAGCAAATTGCAGCATAAACATAAAAAGAATCAGTGCAATATATAGGTCATTATTACTAATATTGGTCATAAGTACAAAATTGAAGCACATAAAAATTGAAACAAAGCAATATACACGTTCAAAAATATTTACAAACTTGAAAGTAGCAACTATCAATAAATATTATGTTCACATGCAATTTCTGAATCAACCAAATACATTGAATCATAGTTCATGCGGAGAAAAATGTTTTAGAACTTGTTACTTTAAGTTTCAATACAATCTAATAACTTGTAGCCCGCCATTGATTATACATAGATGTCGCTAAGCTGTCCCTCCACATTGACCATTATGGAGAAGTGTTGTAAAATGTAAACATATAACGTTTCATGTAATTCGATAAATCACATACAAGTGACGGATCTTACTTGGTCGAATCACAGCTTGCTTCTTACACGAATTTGTGCTCCAAAACAGTCCACACCTCTTTCACGGGGAGAGAGACGATAGTTCACAATCCAAGAACTTCAAGACGTAAATCCCTTTGCCAAAATTGCACCAATGCCCACTCTTATGCCTTTTCTTTTTTCTCTCTATTTTGCATACGTTTTTTCTGACTTCTTTTTTTTGTTAGTTATTTCATTTCCAAAATATCAGATATAGTGGTAGAAAATGGGGGGAAGTTATTTGGTAGTTTTCTTCCAACCAGAACTACTCCCTCCATCTTTTGATTTCAAATAGTAAATGGGTAGGGTCAGCCCTCATGGGCGACCCACAACCCGTATTCTATTTCTAACATCTCCCACTCGCACATGAGGGCTAGACATACTTATGGTTCAACCATAGTGGCATTCTTACGACTTCATACAAGCAAATGGATCGTGTGACCGGCGAGCATATTTAATGAGCTTTGAGCTATACACCTGTTAAGGATATATAGCAACTCAACATTAAATTATGTGAGGACAGGATCTCGCTATACCCCAGACATCCTTTTTTCTACACAAGTCAACGTATCTCTTGTCCCTCAAATAATATTCAAGAGCATACTTGACTTCTAATAATTCTATGTATTCATCATTATGTTTAAAACACTAAGTTTAACATAATTGGTCGACCTATGAATACAAGATATGTGTCAGACAAGGAAGGTCTTCCTTACCTACTAGAATCTCTCAGCTATATCATAGCTGCTTTCCTAGACATATACCGCATTGCCGAATCATTCATGGCTATTGGTAATATGCTAAAGTAGCAACACTAAAATAAAGTTTCAAGAGCTAGTTGAAAGTCATAAGGGTACACATGAGGTCATATAAACCTTTGAGTCTCACACAATGAGAAAACAGGGATTTTTTCTCATTCCTCTAATGGTCATATAAGCACACGCGGTATGAAACACGTGCTACAGTGTGTCTTTTTCTAATTTTTGAAAGCGTATGTCTTGATTCATATCAAACGCACTGTACAGATCTTAGTTCAAGTGTATCTCAACACTTAACTTGAGTTTTCTTCTTGTTTGTCCTCTACAATAGCAACCTCAAGAAAAACTCACATCTGGCTACTAGACAAGTTTCATGGATTGTGGGAATCCATTCGATTACTAAATTTCAAATAGTAATCTCATCTTAGCAATTTACTAAGGCGACATTCTAAAAAATCAATATAGTCTCATCTCTGCATGCTACTCAACATCAGAGGCAATTGCTCGTGTGAGAGAGCCAATCTCAACTTGTCTGACATACCTTAATGAAGATATACCATACATCTTCTAAACATGTGTATACATCAAATATTGTAATATATAACATTTATGAGCATAACATAATATAAACATTCATATGTTTAGTACATCACATCCTACGCAACCCTAGAGATCTAACATGGCATCTAAATACATCTCTAGCTATAGGCTTAGTAAAAGGATCTGCCACCATTTGGTGCGTAGATATATATTTCAACGTCACCTCTTTCTTACCAACTATATCTCTAACAAAGTTATACTTTGTATCTATGTGTTTGGTTTTGCCATGATATTTGGGATCTTTTGTGCAAGCGATGGTTGATTGATTATCACAATAAATTGTTACAGCTCCCACACAGCCGCTTACAACTCCCAAATGCTCTAAGAATCTTCTTAACCAAACACTTTCTTGAACTGCAGATGCACAAGCCACAAATTCTGCTTCCGTTGTGGATAAAGATACGCAGGTTTGTTTCTTGCTGCTCCAAGAGATAGAGCCATTATTTAGCAAGAAGGCATACCCCGAGGTAGACTTACGTTCATCCAAATCACCACCCCAGTCAGCATCTGTGTACCCTTTCAATGATAGATCTTTTCCTTGATAACAAAGGACATAATCTGCAGTGCCCTTCAGGTATCTAAAAATCCTTTTAACTGCTTTCCAATGTTTTCTCCCCGGATTTGACTGATACCTGCTTACCAGACCAACGGCATAACAAATATCGAGACGAGTACACATCATGGCGTACATTAGGCTTCCAATAGCATTGGCATATGGTACTCTAGACATCTCTTTTTCTTCTTCTGGAGTCTTTGGGCACAATTCACAGCTTAAACTTTCGCCTTTAGCCACAGGAGTATCAATGGGTTTACAAGTTTCCATTCTAAATCGTTCCAATATTTTCTTAATGTAAGTTTCTTGAGACAACGCTAGTAATCTCTTGGAACGATCTCTATGGATTTTAACACCTAATATGTAACTTGCCTCACCCATATCTTTCATCTCAAAATTAGAAGATAACCATTTCTTAATGGTATAAACATACTCCTTATCGTTTCCAGCTAACAGTATGTCATCGACATAAAGGGATAGAATTACAAATTTTCGATTGGACTTCTTCACATACATACAATGGTCTTCATCTATCATGACGAAATCATATGAGATTATTGCTTTATGAAATCTCAAATACCATTGTCTTGAAGACTGCTTAAGGCCATAAATTGATCTAATCAATCTACAGACTTTGTCTTCCTGGCCTTTAACGATGAAACCTACTGGTTGTTCCATGTAGATTTCTTCCTCAAGTTCTCCATTGAGGAAGGCAGTCTTTACGTCCATTTGATGTAATTCTAAATCCAAATTAGCCACTATGGCCAAAGTAGACGAATAGAGGTAAATTTCACTACTGGTGAAAAAGTCTCGTTATAATCAATACCCTCTTGTTGAGTATAACCTTTTGCCACCAGTCGAGCTTTATACCTCTCAATAGTTCCATCAGCCTTTCGTTTGATTTTAAGAACCCACTTGTTCCCAATACTTTTGCGCCCAAATGGAAGATCAACCAGTTCCCAGACTTGGTTTGATTTCATTGACTCCATCTCTTCTTCCATTGCTTTCATCCATTTGTCCTTTGCAGGACAAGACAGAGCCTCACTTTTATTCTTGGGCTCGTCATCCCCTTCTAGTGAAATGATAAAAATATGCCCTTCTATCTCATAATGACGTTTGGGCATTCCTTTCCTAGTACTCTTACGCAGTTGAGACTCGTCTACATCACTTGAGTGGGACTGGCTCCCACTAGGACCAAGTAATAACTCGTCCTCTTGCATTTCAAGTGATCGACTTTGTAAATTTTCAGTATTTGAATCATTCAACTCAAATAAAGGTTCTCTTTCCTTTATTTCGCCCTTACTAGGAAAATCATTCTCTAGAAATGTTACGTTACGTGATTCAATCTCAGTAACACTTCCATCCTCTTGTTCGCCTATGAACACATAACCTTTAGATTGTTCAGAGTATCTAATGAAGATACACTTCTTCCCTCGAGGACCCAACTTTCCAAATTTACTTGAAGAATCAAGAATATAAGCAGTTGATCCCCAAGGTCTTAGGTTATGAAGGTCAGGTTTTCTACCAGTCCATAGTTCATATGGCGTTGTAGGTACTGATTTCGAAGGCACTTTGTTTAAAATATATGACGCAGTTAACAAAGTGTCTCCCCAAAAGGAAACAGGTAAGTTAGCTTGCGCCATCATAGACCTCGTCATATCTAACAGTGTTCTATTCCTTCTTTCAGCAACACCATTCTGTTGAGGTGTATAAGGAGTAGTCAACTGTCTAGTTATTCCTTTTTCATTACATAGATCTTTAAATTGATCAGATAGATATTCACGTCCTCGATCAGTTCTCAAAGTTTTTATCGTTCTATCCATTTGATTCTCCACTTCATTCATATAACGTTTGAAACACTTAAGTGCATCAGACTTATGGGAAATCAAATAGACTTGACCAAAACGTGTGAAATCATCTATAAATGTAATGAAATATAAGGCACCATGTCTAGCCTTTACACTCATTGGACCACATATATCCGAATGGATTAATTGCAATGGAAATTCTGCCCTAATGGCTTTTCCAAATGGTTTTCGTGTCATTTTTCCAGCAAGACAGTGTTCACAAGTAGGTAAATCAACTTTAGAGAGTGATCCCAATAGTCCTTCTCTCACAAGTCGATTCATCCTATCTTGCCCAATGTGACCTAATCTAGCATGCCAAGTATAATCATCTATATACGCATTACTAGAAGAGCAAACATTTAACGAAACACAACGATCAACATAATAGTTAAACATTTGTCTGTCACAATCTAATATAATAAAACCATCTCTAAGACGTCCACAACCATAAAACACACTATTACAATATATAGAAACCACATCACGACTAAAGTTCAAGCTAAAACCTAATCCTAGAAGAACAACAACAGATATAAGATTTCGTCGGATCTCCGGTGCAAAGAAAACATCATGTAGAATGAGAGTTCGGCCACCACGCAACTCCAGTTTGCAAGTGCCAATCCCTTTTACTTCTACTCGAGCATTATTTCCTACATATATCCACCGTGTACCACTGGGGACTCGACGAAAGTCTACAAACGCTTCACGATCTCTAGTTACATGGTCTGTTGCCCCGGAGTCTACAATCCACACAGGATAAGATTCAGTAAGTAAAACAGTACTAGAGACATATATAACACTTATAGAAGCGTTATTAAGTGCTACCTTTTTCGGCTCAGGGCAATCACGAGCGAAATGGCCAGGTACATGGCAGTTGTAGCACTTCATCTTACTCTTGTCTTTCTTCTTCCCAAATCGCTTACGCTTGTTTTTGCGATCAGGGTTGAAGTTATTTTTCTTGGATCCCTCTCCAGTCTCCTTTCCTTTCTTGCTTTTGTTCCAGTTCCTTTTACGTTTAAAACCCGAAGCTCTTTTGGAACTAGACTCTGCCACAAAAGCACCAACAATGAATTTTGCGGCACCAAGCCGCTCATCCTCAAGCTCAACATGGCGAGCAACATCAGTGAAAGTCTTAATACTATCACTGTGAGTCAGATTAACTTTCAGATGCTCCCAGTTGTCAGGTAGGGACCGAATCAATGTTTGAACCTGCTGCTCATCAGAGAGAACATGGCCAGCTGACTTTAGTTCTCTTATCATGTTTAACATAGTTCTCAGATGTTGCTTAATGCTGTGACCAGCTTGCTTCTTGTAAGTGTCAAACTTGATAGTCAGCTGCCTTAGGCGGGTTACAGTTGTACCCCCATACTTCTCCTTGAGGTATACCCAGATGTCATGAGCAGTAGCATGCTGCTCACACTCGTGAATCAGATCATCGATCACTGAGCTAACCAATATAGCACGGGCATTAGAATCTTTCTTTTTCCAAGCCAGGTAAGCCTCGTGATCCCTTCTCTGTTGAGCAGTGTTGCCCATACCCGGGTCTAGCATGATCTGGTTGATGCCATCCAAAGCATCCTGCTCATCGAGCACATACCAGATCTTGTGGCGCCAGGTGTCATAGTTGTCGCCATTCAGCTTGTCACCTTTGTTAAGGTCAGCAATGATCGTTTTTGATGCCATAGTCTGTATAGTTTAGAGGTGATTGTTCATGTTAAAGCTCATAATCTATACACATGTAATTTGTACTTAGAATTAACAATTATGATTAATCAACAAAAGGCATAGACTCGAAAATGAACTAAGTTCCCAATCATCATCCAAAATCCCAATGTTTATTTATCATAAACTTAACTGTTGAGTATCAAATCTAATAAGTTCTAGGTGAGAATTGCTCAATTTCTTCCAACCTTAGAACTCCCACTTAGGTACATAATCAAAAATAAAACATGATATACCAGATCAAACATATTCTTCTTCGTAAAAAAAAATATAAATATATCATTAGTCGTACCAACATGTTATAAGGAGAAATAAACATCACAAAGCAAACATAACTTATATTTATCAAAACTAACATTACGAGTTATAAGCTTTTTTATACATGCCAGTAACCGTATTAACTATCCCATTCGAGAGCCTATCTCTAGGAGCGAATTTCATTAGACGTCGAGGACCATTATTTAACCTCAAAGATAATGCTTTCCTCGTCTTGAACTCCAACTCTCTCTTTTTCCACACTTTAACCAATAGAGACTTCAAGATTTGTACACTTTTGTTTTTATTCTCAGTGTAAATCTTATCAAATTGATCTCTCCAAAAACCAGTTAGAGAATTTCTCCACAATTCTCTCTCGGTTCCAATCACCAAAATAATGTCCCAAATAAAGGAGCTCCTTGATTTTTCCATCTATTATCTTAAAATGATGGGGCAAGGTATGCTCTGGGTGCATCCTATATCGCATCAGCGCATCAAAGTTTGCCAAGCGCTCGGGAGTTCTAGCAGCACTAGCCGCTCCTCGAAGGATGCTTAAAGTGCGTCATGTTCTTGCCATCTACGAAAATGTAAAATAGGTATTATATTGGACACAAAGCCAACCTTAATACTCTAACTAATAAGTGAAGATTTTTTTTTCTTTTTCTTAACAATCGGTGTTGTTCAAACATAGTAATTTTGCTCCAAAAATAAATAAATTCCAATTATATAAAAAAATTTGGAGCATAAATAAAAAATTATTCAAAATCTTCATCCAAGTAGCCAAAAACATGAAACATAATTTCAGAATATTAAATATAAATTTTCAGAATTTTTTTTCAGACCAAAAAAATATTTTTCAAGGATTTTTCATCATTTTTAATATCAAGAATTAGAGGAAAAATATTTTCGATCTTCAAAAAATTAATTTTAAATGTCCGAAAAAAAAGACATAATATTCTAAGCATTCTATACTTTTCCGGCCGAAAAAGGAGCCGGGAAGTGCTCTCACGCGCCCTCACGCGCCACTGTAGCGCGTGGGCGCGTGAGGCAGCAGCGGAGCGTGTAATACACGCGCCGCCTTCCCCGCTTTTCCGGCTTCCATATTTTGGCTACCCCTCCATTTTCGACTATGGCGATTCTAACGGGGTTGTCCGTTTTACGTTATTAGCACTGTAGATATGGGTGTGGAGTTCACTCAGAGTAGGCGCGAGTGGGACGGGGTCTACGCTACTGTTCATCTTCTCCATTACAATCTTTTTTACAATTTCAGAAACATGGTTTCACGACCCTATCTTTGATGGGCTATATCTCACTCATTTTGGATCGGTTTTTTACGAAAAATATACTGTTGGAAAGGTCATTGAACAAGGATTCTAAACATGTATGATATACGCAATAATATCAACAAACTAATGTTCAAAATTGCATCCAAAGTTACTGCAATTTACACCAAAATTTTCAAATTCTCATGGAATACAGAGCATAGGTGCATGTGACTTCACATAATGTTCATACACGTTATAAGCATGCTATATTTCGAATATAGAGGCATGATTTGTACATTACGAGAAAATACCATGAAAGAGGACATGATCATGCATACACGAGAATCATGGACTATTTGTTATAAGGCATAATTAACATCACATTTTCATATAAAAACAAGTCTGGAGTTCAACCAAAACTTGCTCTGATACCACTGTTGTAAAATGTAAACATATAACGTTTCATGTAATTCGATAAATCACATACAAGGGACGGATCTTACTTGGTCGAATCACAACTTGCTTCTTACACGAATTTGTGCTCCAAAACAGTCCACACCTCTTTCACGGGGAGAGAGACGATAGTTCACAATCCAAGAACTTCAAGACGTAAATCCCTTTGCCAAAATTGCACCAATGCCCACTCTTATGCCTTTTCTTTTTTCTCTCTATTATGCATACGTTTTTTCTGACTTCTTTTTTTTGTTAGTTATTTCATTTCCAAAATATCAGATATAGTGGTAGATAATGGGGGGAAGTTATTTGGTAGTTTTCTTCCAACCAGAACTACTCCCTCCATCTTTTGATTTCAAATAGTAAATGGGTAGGGTCAGCCCTCATGGGCGACCCACAACCCGTATTCTATTTCTAACAAGAAGCCTCAACAGTATCATGTAGTCCTCGTTACCATTTTGTTCATCAACAGGGTCACGAATCAAGTGTTCTCAAGGGTCCATGGGCATCTCAATAAAAATGAAGTTGTGAACTAAGCAACATGCCATGATGACGCGGTTTTGCACTTTAATAGGGTAAAATGATCGACTCCTAAGAATACCTCAACGCATTTTAGTAAGCTAAATGCTCTCTCTATACAATTCCGAGCTTTAGAATGCTCCATATTGGAAAACTCCTCTTTATTCTGAGGGACCAAGTTTCCTAAACCCCATTTTTTAAATGATATCTAGTTCATCTTTATGGAGTCAAGAATCCCTCTCCGTTTGTGTAACCATTATCGCACAAATAGAAATTCCCTGTAAAATAAGAAGTACAAATAAATTACAATCTATAACATAAACAAGAGAAGACTAACATATTGTTACAATATTTATGTAACATACCCCTTGGAATTTGCAAGCCGTTATCCCTTGTAACTGCATCGCACAAAATCTTACAATCTGCGGCACTTCCTTCCCAACTAGCTAATATATAAATGAAGTTCATATCCTTGTTGCTGACAGCTAGGACATTAACAATAATTTCTACTTTCTGTTGCGGTAACATCCTTTATCAGATACGCGGACCCTAATATTGACATGAGTTCCATCACGTGCGTTTAGACAACCCTTTCATAATATCAATGCAAACACATTTCGTCATATACAAAAGCAAAATAAGGATGAAACTTAATTAGAAAAGATAACATCAAGTAAAAGCTAATAAGTCAAAAGTAAATTGTAGTTACCTTGAACCATTTCCATCACTGGTTCGTACAATCCTCAGGAATAGGCATAGGATTCACGAGCAACAAACGATGAAGCTTTATAATTGCACTGAGCACAGAGTTGATGTGCTTACTAGTCGTGCGACCTGACCTCTTAAAATTATCCCCCACTATACGATTCCTTTTGTGATGGGCCAATACAGCAAGGAACATAGCTAATTGTTCACTTACCCCAACATTTCTACTTGGAACAAGACCACCCACATTTTGTACAAGATAACATAATCAACCAAAAGCATTCCTATTCATCCTCAAGTTATTAATGTAAGCTACATCACTAATTTGAGTCATATCTCGCAAGTGTTCAACTTGCTTTAGAATTTTAGAAATCAAGCTATATTGCTTGTAAGTTCTTCATGCAATGTCACGATGTGGATGTCTATGACATCGATAATATTAAAAAACCATAGTAAAAAATGTTACACTTTGAGACACAATCTCTTGCAATAGGAATAAGATCTCATCATTGTTGGTAGAAATATCCATCCTAAATCAAATACAAAGAGTTTTCATTCCATGAAGATATATTAACAAATTAGGATTGGAAGTTTTTCTTTACAACTTGTGCAAAACAAAAATAACAAGTTGCAAATGCACTAAATCAGCCAACACAACTCAATAAAGTATTTATTCTACCACAATAACTTGTACTCAAATTTGTTCATGTAAAGTATATATATGTTCACATATGTATATAAGAAGTCAGCATTTACGAGGAAAGAATGTAGCTAGATGCTTAATGAAATCAACAAAATCTTAACAAAATGCATTTTCAAATTGTCAACCAATCACCAAATAGTTCCAACAGCAAGCTGCTGTCTTTTTCAAACCTCAATCAATGACTTTGTTATTTCTTCACATTACCATCTCTAAATAATCATAATATATCACTTCTGCCTATAGAGTAATCTTCTTTATACCTCGTTTGTGTGTGCCTAACTTCTTTTACAACCGTGTGATTCTTGGTACCTCTACAAATGAAGCCATTATTTCACATTAGTTTTCGCGTAAATATAGAGTATATTTCGCAAGAGTAAATTACTTGCGTGTATATATATATATATATATATAAATTTGTTTTCACTATTTCTTACCAAGAATTGATTCGAAACTCTCTGTTCGCACGCCCAAGAAGAACAAAAAAGTTGGTTCAGATCTGGTAATTGCTCCTGACTCGCGGAAGATCCGACATTTTAAGTGAAAGGGACTTCTTCAGATTGTGAGAGGAAACAAGGGTTTTCTTCAAAGATCCTCAGAATGGTTTTCTTTCAGATCCCCTTTTGTTCAGGTGATTAGATTTTTCAGATCTATTGGGAGCACATAAGTAACTTAGATTGGATTTTAAGGGCTCATTTGGTAGGGGGTTTAAGGGTAGATATGGGTCATTATCAAGCATCTTCCCATGTTGGGCACAGATGACAATTTTGGGTGATTGAAGCACGACCTGGTCATAATCAAGCAGGCCGATGGTTTATAGATCAGGGGTAGGAAGGCCAGATCCACTTCCATGGTCCGTGGTTCAAATTGCAAAATACACTTCATATATATTATATTTTGTACAAGCATTTCTCTCTCCCACCATTTTATTTTCTACTCCATTTTTGAAGAGGACAAGGACATCATATCTGAAAATTTGAGGTAGCTCATTTTCGTCTCTTACTTCTTTTTTTTTTTTTTTGAGCTTGTATCAACAAATCCATTATAAGAAATATTTTTCCTTCTTCAACATTGTCAATATGTAATTATTGGTATCTCTTTGTTATCCAAACCCTATCTTGGGAGTTTACTATTAATTTCACTCGATTTAACTCAACTAAAACGACGATTGGTCTACTCCACCTCCGTTCAGTTCGTTGCCCCCAAATTTTCCAGTAAGGTAATTTTTTTATTATTATATTTATCTTAAACTCACTTGCTGCAATTTATTTCGAGGGTAGAAATTTAGGTTATGAATATTGGATGCCTTGCTATATGAGATGAAATTGCTTGAAGAGAAGAAAGAAATATTGGCAAGTTGCTGCTTGTGCCGACGTGAAATGAAGGAGATAAACTATTTGGTTGATTTCTTTGTTTTTCTTCAATTCTCGTCTTTTACGCTTTGTTTGGTTCAAGGAAAGTGTTAGAGAAAGAAAAAGACAACACAAGAAAATCATTTTCCTTTTTCTATCCTTTTCGAAGAAAGGTATTGTCTCAAATTAATATTAGATTTTCTCTCTTATTTTTTTTTTCTTTTTATTTTCTCTAATAACCAAACAATGAAAAATTGCTTTTCTTGTGTTTTTTTTTTCTTTCTCTATTAATTTCCTTGAGCATTAGGATTTGGGCCAATCTAGCCATTTGAAAAAGGTTGGGTAATTAAGGAATTATAATTAAAAAATGTATGGCTATTTTGACTTTCACAAGGCAGTCAACCAAATTCAAAATAATCAAAGCTTAGATGATCAGTACAATCACTCCATACCAAACGTGAGATAAAAATAAAAGGCTTGATCCATTGTCCAACTAATCCCTTTTAACCCCTTTATCAACCATAATCCCATACCCCGAACCAAATTAGCCCTGATGGGTATATGAGTCTCTTAGTTGGACAAGAATTTAATCCACTCCATGGGACTATTAAATACCATCTGTGAAGGTGGTACACCTAATCCCTTCAAAATGGGGCCGAGTGTCGGGCCAAACATTTTAGACAAGCCCTTCATATATTAAAGTAAACATGGTATTAGGGTGTATTAATTAGTAAATACACCCTTATAAGAGGAAGTAAACGAGCCCTTAAAAGACTATGCATGTTGGATATAAGTGGGTTTATATGAAAACACTCCAAAGACCTAGAAGCCAATCATAAAGGTACATTTCTAACATTTCGAAAATTTGATATAACTAAAATAAAAAATATAGGAAGGAAGATGTAGAGAATTTTCCTAGAAAATGTAAAAATGTTGAATGTATCTAGAAGGTGTGTTGTGTAGAACCTTCGTTGTAAATATCTAAATAAGAATTATCTAGATAAATGAATTTTCACTGTTAAATCAAACTGATCTCCATCGTCCATTTAGGAGGTAGTATAATATAAATAAAGACCTTGACATTATTTGTAAAACATCCAAGCAACTTCAGAGCAAAAAAAATATATAACTCATTCTCTAAGTGTTCTACTTTGCCAGTTTTCCATTTCGCACACCAGTACGAGAAATCAAATCTTTGATAGTGTGTTGTTCAAACTTCTAACATATGAAGACATTATTTATAGGAAGTATTCACAATATAAACTAGGAATGTTTTAGTCCTGGTCAAGTGATGAATGAAGGATCAGTTGTAGAAGTAAATATTTTTTTCTACTTATCTACAAGCAAACAAAGGGAGAGAGTTGAAAAGGTTATGGTAATGGCAATGTCATCTGATCACCACTAACTTGAAATGGTGTGATAGCTGAAAGAGGGAGGTCATGTTGTTGTTGTGAATGGTCATGGAATAAGTGACGCTCCAATCCTAAATGACGCTAATATAGGAATTACAATAGGATCCGAAAAGCAGTCAAATGGAGAAGGACAATACAGATATCAGCATTTTGGAAGACAAATTTTAGTAAGATGTAGAAGTCATGTGTTGGGGAAGATGCGTTTAAAATAACATCCAGAAAGTCATCCAATTTCAGTTTACTGTAAATCTGGCAGCTTTATTAATTCACTTGGTTTCAATAGCTTACTCTGGTAAGACAACACTGACAGTAGACCAGGTTTATCACTAACATCTTGTGAAGAAATATAATATGTCAAACTTTGTAAGAGATAGCAATGATACTGGTTTTGAAGTTCAAAGGAATATCAATATTTTGTGTTCATGGAAGTACAAATAACACACTTATCTTGTTCATTCATATACCTAAATACATTTTCATTTTCATCACATCTTTTCATATAAAAAATCACACAAATTACATTCACCAAACATATTTATATTTTCACCTTATAAATTAACAAGCAACTCTCATTCACATATATTTTCAATACCTATATAAAACCCATACAAATCTTAAAATTCATTTCTCAACAATGTAAATAATATTGGAAAACTACACACATTCCCCCTTACTTATTATGTAATTACAAAAATCTTCCTACATTTATTGGAAATTACAAACACACTGGGTCTATTTGTAAGGTTTATAGGGGTAAAATTATAAGAATTTTTAAATACACGGGGGTGTAATTGTAAGAAATCTTTAACATGAGCGGTGTGTTAGTAATTTCTGATAACTTTGGGAGATTTTAATAATTATACAATAATCATTAAAATGCAATACCAATTTTCCCAATTAGATTTGCAAAGGAAATGCAATACCATACACACCCTTTTTTACTGTAGAAAATTCTATATTAGACCAAATGCTATGGTTCCAGACTTCTAGTGTCTATCTTTCTCATACAGTAAATTGAATTGTGTATGGTCTCTACATACATTTACGTGTAAGAAATAGACATAAAATAGACTCTTAACCATTGGACTCGACCTGACTCTTTGTGTCTTTGTCTAGTGCAGATGATTGAAGGACACATATACCACTTTGGTCATCTACACAAAATTCAAAATGTTCACAGATGATATAATTATTTTCCGACAAGAAACAAAATATTTTCTTGGGGAAATGTCACTCCCTAAACTACTACGTTTATTTCACTTATGTCCCTAAACTAAAGTTTATTATGCTACCATCTTCAAAGTAATAATTTCATCTCACTTTAGTCCTTTCTGGTGTAGTTTGAACGGAAATTCAGCTAGTGTACCACACACGTCGGCCGCCTAAGGCTAAAATGATAAAATTAAGTTTTTGTGTTTCACTTTATTATTTTTTTTTTTTTGTATTTTTTTTTATGTCTAGACCCAATTTTCATCATAGGGACAATGTTTTTTTTTTTTTTTTGTGTGTCACTTTCATAGTTTAATAATAAAGTTGTTGGACTAATTTAATGGAGCACTTCATACGAAATAGATTTAAGTAAATAATATAAAACCAATATGAACTTAGATTCGATCCCACCCAAAAGAGTGATGATTGAAAGGTAAAAATTACATATATATTGGTTGTGGTTTTTATTTTTAACCAAAAAACAAGAAGTCAAGTCTTAATAGGAGAAACTCTTAATCAGATAGTTTGAATTAAGTTCAAAATTAGCACTTTGTCCAAGTAATTATCTAGTGTCATTTTCATAGGATGGATTAATTACACCTTTCATCTTTTTATGTTAAATCCCCTACTTTGGTTTTGAGTTACTGGTAACTAAACAAACAAGATTATAATATTGGAAGAATAAATCAAATACATGTAAAACATAATTCACATGGTTCAACACATAATTGTCTGTATACATGCAAGATTATACAAAAAAATCTTTTTAATGTTTAGGTTATAGATTATAAGAGACATATCCAATTAAACTCCCTTGTAGCTGCAACCATTTTTGGAAGGTTTTATGAATTTCAAGTGAATTTTCGATTTTTGGTAGAGAAAAACTGAGGTCGTTCCAAGCATTAAATAGGAGAGGGTACAACAACTTTCATTACAATGATGTTTGCTTCCATGGACAACAATTTGATAAAACTCCCTTCGCGAACTCCCCTAATTTAATTTCAAAATCCCTATAGTTTAATGGTCGTCAATATAGTCCATCATCTTTCAACTTTTTGAGCATAATATTGTGGTCGATTCCCAATGAACTATTAATAGAGTTGCATATGTGCGAGCGAACCAAATCATAAATAGTTCAAACTTAAGGAACCAAAACTTTATTTCTTTTAGTGCTTATGATGCATTGCATGAGAGCCGTATTTTTAGATCCTTATTCAATTCAAATGTCAGGATCATTTTAATCCTAATACGAAGATATGATGGACCAAATTTGATGAGTGTCAAACGAAAGAGATTGAAATTAGATAAGTGAAAAAGATAAGAGCCAAAAAAAAATATATAATAATACTCCAATATTAGATTATCCTGTTAACCGATATATTCATTGAAATGCAAAATTAACTCTACCTCAAAAATGAAAATACTTTGAATTTTGTTGATGTAATCCCTTCCACCTAAATTATATATTCCCGCTCTTTTTGGGGCTGAAATGTTAAAAACCAAAAAAAGGACCAAAGTGAAACAAGAAGATTTAATCTTGCCATTTTGCCCTTAGGTGATCAGCATATCTCGTACATGCGCTGAATTTCTTTCCAAACTACACCAAAAAGGACTAAAGTGAGACAGAATTATTACTTTGGGGACGGTAGCATAATAAACTTTAATTTAGGGACGTAAGTGAGGACTATAAATGACCTTTCCCCTATTTTCTTATTTAAGTTGATAGTTTTCATTAAATAGATAGTTGCTCTTTATCCAAACTATAATATAGGGAAATTGCATCAACCTCCTTGAACTATGGACATTTGGCAACGACACCCCTTCATGTTTAGTATTTGGCATGAACCTCCCTTTTCTCAACTTTTTCACTAAATTTAATAATGAAAGACTAAAAACCCCTTCACATTTGGGCTAAAAAAAATTAAATTACATAATTAGTTGGAGCATGAAAAAGTACCACTAAATTACATAGTAATACAAATAATTATTAAAGCATCTTACGTTTAAAAGTATCTAGAAATATAGCTCTAAAATTCCTAAAATTTAAATTAGTAAAACAAATCCAATTTAATCGTGAATCCTTTTATGATCCCAAAAGATATTACTTAAAAATATTAATTTTAACTCTCTCCTAATTCAACTAATGTGAAATTTCATGAAAAAAGTATGTTATTATTCTGATTATGCTAATTTAATTTGCTGCACCAATTTCTTATTTTTATATATGGCAATCTTCCATAGAAAGAAAAAATTAGTACTTCTTTTTGTTTTTTCATATTGTATTTAGTATAAATTCACATTCATATTTAAGAATTTATGTGATAATATGGGTGTTCCTTATTTAGTCAGGTTCTTACTTCCATAATTCTATTTCTTTTTTAATTGAGAAAAATAAAAATTATTCGGGTTTATGAAAAATGTTTGAATTATATGAACATATTTAAGCAATAAAATATTTAGATTACAGAGAGAATTTATGGTTAATTAAGAGGATATTTTTTTTAGGATTAATTATATTTCTAGAATTTTAAAATGTGGATGCCACATTATTATTATTATTATTATTATTATGATGATGATGATGATGATGATGATGGTGATGATGTTATTTAACGATATTTTGATATTTTTTCATTGACCAAGACATTACAAGTGAAAGTTAACTTTTTTAATTCAAAAGTGAAGGGTATTTTAGTCTTTAATCAAAAAATATAATGAAAAAGGTGAAAGACGGGAGGTCCATGCCCAATTTTCACATGTGAGGGGTGTGGATGCCAAATGTCCATAGTTCAAAGGAGGTCGACGCATTTATCTTCTATAATATATATATATATATATATATATAATGTGACTTGTCTATTTAAATACACAGGTACAAATAGAGCTCAAATCACTTTTTTTCCTTCTTATTTTTAGTCAGTACGGTACAATTCTTGGTGACAGATTGATAATTCTATATTTATATAGAATTATCTAGCATTTATTTGGTGGTTTGCACGCACTTTCGTCATTATGTGTTGGTGATTTCGAGTATTTTTAGCGCATTTTCGTTGTTTTAGTATGTTTTTGTTATGTTTTGGGGTGTTTTTAGTAATTCTAGAGTCTTGGATGTTGCTATTGAATGAAATTATGTTTTTATAGGTTCTCATTGGCATAAATCCACAATTCAGAGGAGCAAATCACAAAGAAAGAGGAGAAAATCGCATAGGAGAAGGAAGAAAAATGCAAATTAAGGAAAGAGATAAGGAAGAATCAAAGAAAATTTGAAACTGTCACATCATGCCATGGCATGCCACAGCGCGCAAGTAGGCAGCCAGTTTCATGTACAAATTTGAACATGGCACTTCATGCCGTGGCTCGAGACCTGCTCCTGATTTTTCGCCCAGCGCAGGCTGCACTCTTTTGGCCATATCTCCTCAAGCAAATATCCAAATCTCTTGATTCTAGCGGGATTTTAAAGCTAACAAATGACGCTACAACTTTCCTATTAGGAATGGACTCATTGGAAACCGTTAGATCAGAGAAAATCGAGCTTAAAATGGATGGCTGGGATCCATTAAAAGAAAAGAAGGGAATTTTGGAGATATAAAAGGATTGGTGAGCTACATAATAAGGAGGAGACGTTTTTGGCTGAGAAAGAAGAGACGCTTTTGCTGAGAAAGGAGACGTTTTTGCTGAGAAAAGGGAGAGGAAAAACCTAGAGAAAACACATGTTAGCAAAAGAAGAGGATTTTACAAGAATACAGAGGATTCAAGTGAAGATTGACATCACTAGAGAGAAGAATATTTCACCTTAAAGATTTATTTCTTTTCCCTATTGGTTAGATCTTTCTATGTTGAATTTGTAGATTGTAAACATGAATTCTCTTAATTTTTGTGTGTTTTTCTTAACTATCATGAGCTAAATTTGCAGTAGGCGCACCCCGGAACTCTAGTTATTTGCATTTAATGTGAAGTTTATGTTTTTATTTTAATTATTCATCTCGTTGCTTGTTTAATTTTGTGCTTTATGCCTCAAGTAGATTGGCCACCTATTTTGAGTATTTGTTTACTTAATTGAACTAGACATAGGAATATTAAGTATAGAACTTGGATTAAACAGAGAAGGATAATGAACTTAGGATAGGATAAGTTGCATTATTTGTCTTCGAGGATAGACATATACCCTTAGACCCTTCTTAGCTTGAAGATAACTTAATCTGAATGTGTCTAGTTTTAGTTTCTTTTGCATAGACATATGGATAAGACTAGAGTTGGATAAGCTTTTATGTATTCGACAGTTGCATAGAAATATATTAGTGTTTAGAGTTAGTATTTGAGATGGTGATAGAACTAGAGATTAATTCATTGCTTTAATCTGATAACTAGAGGGAAGGGGGGAGCCTACATTTAATTAATTTGGTTAAATCTCACTTAATTCTTGCTTTTAATTAGTTGTTAGTTTTTATTTTTCATAGTAGGTTAACTACACAGCCATATTATCAATTGGAAATTGAGACACTTAGATATAATTTTCACTTTAATTCTTTATAAATTTGGGTAAGTCTTCGTGGGAACGATATCCGTACTTGGTACACTTTATTACTTGTCGGCACATGCACTTACGTTAATTTGCTTTTAATATTTATATACGCTAAACGACCAACAAGTTTTTGGCGCCATTGCCGGGGACTTTACTTAGTTTATTTTGAGTTAAGTGTTTTTTGTTTCTTTGTGTCTTTTACACTCTGTTACTTCGTGCAGGTAACAGGTAGTTTATGAGTAGAGCTACACGTTCAAAAAACTTCACTACAGATCTACAGATCGAAAGAACCTTTAGAATAAGGAGGAAACAACAGAGAATTCGGAAATGACTCCAAATGGCAGAAAACCAAGCAAATAATTGTGGCAATGGAGCCAATGCAGCCAATGGAGCTAATGGAGCTAATGTGATTGAAAATGAGGCTAATCGGGTTATCAGAGATTATGGAAATCCTGTCTTAGGAAATCTGAACCCTACCATAGCGAGACCTGAGATTAGAGGAGGAACATTCGAGCTGAAACCTGTCATGTTCCAAATGATGCAATTGATGGGGTAGTTTGATAGATCAATAGTTGATGATCCACATAACCATCTCAGGATGTTCATTGAAGTTTGTGATTCCTTTCAGTGGTCGGGAGTATCAGTAGAGAACATTCGTTTGAAGTTGTTTCCTTTCTCCCTGAGGAATGGAGCACGATCATGGCTGAACTCTCTACCACCTGGTTCTGTCACATCTTGGAATAACTTGGCGGAAAAATTCTTTAGCAAATATTTTCCACCCATGAAAACCGCCAAGTTGAGGAATCAAATCACATCTTTTCAGCAATTGGAGGGAGAATCACTATATGAGACATGGGAGCGCTTCAAGGAGCTGATTAGGAAGTGCCCGAATCATGGAATTCCTCTACACATCCAAATGAAGACCTTCTACAACGGACTAAACCCACATACCCGTATGGTTGTAGATGATTCTGCTAATGGAGCACTGTTGAATAAGACTTATCAAGAGGCTTATGATTTGATTGAGTGTATAGCTGACAACAATTATCTATGGCCAACAGAGAGACACACATCCAAGAGAGTAACAGGAGTTCAAGAGAATGACGCTATCACAGCCTTAACAACTCAAATGAGTACTCTTACTGATTTGATTAAATCTATGAGTGCTAAGAGCAATGTTAATTCTGTGCAGGTAAATCCAGAGGTGAGATGTGTGTTGTGTGGAGAGGATCATGTATTTGATGAATGTCCCTCAAATTCGGAGGTAGTCTTTTACATAGGAAACTCCAACCGGAATAATGATCCTTTTTCTAACACCTTTAATCCGGGTTGGAGTAACCATCCAAATTTCTCATCGGCAAACCAGGGGATGAATAGCTTCAACATCCCACAAGCTTTTCAACAACCTCAAGCCTACCAAGCACCACCTCCACCACTTCAACCACAAAGTTCACCCTTAGAGGCTTTGCTTAAGGATTTTATAGTGGACACCAAAACTAACATCCAAAGTCAAGCCGCCTCTATTAGGAATCTCGAGACCAAAGTGGGGCAGTTAGCTCAAATGTTGAGTGAGAGATAGCAAGGTACACTTCCAAGTAATACTATGAACCCTAGGAGAGAAGGGATAGAACATGTCAAAGCCATAACCCTTATGAGTGGAACCTCATACAAAGAGCCTGAAATGCTAAAGGAAGATCTAGAAGAAGTGGTAGAGCAAGTTGAGGAAGAAGAAGTGAAGAATGTCTTCTCAAAGTTGTCATACAAAAAGGATGAGGCAAGTGCAACCAAGGAGAAAGGTAAAAATCTTGACAAGAACGATGAGGTAAGACCATCACCACCTTTTTCTCAAAGGTTGCATAAAAAGCAAGATGAGCAACAATTTAAGAAATTTTTAGAGGTCTTTAGGCAATTGCAAATAAATACTCCTCTTGTTGATGCTTTAGAACAAATGCATGAGTATCATAAATTCATGAATAATATTTTGTCTAAAAGGCATAGGATTGGGGAATTCAAAACTGTTAATCTAAATGAGGAGTCCAGTGCTTTAGTGAAGAATAAATTGCCTTCTAAGAAGAAAGATCCTGGTACTTTTACTATTCCTTATGGTATTGGCAATCATAATGCCGTTAAAGCTTTGTGTGACTTGGGTGCAGGAATAAATTTAATGCCTTTTTCAGTGTTTTAGAAACTTGGAATTGGGGAAATGAAATCGACCTCGGTTTCACCTCAACTTGCAGGTAGATCTATTGTGTACCCAGAGGGCATAGTGGAAGATGTGTTGGTAAGGTAGGAAAATTTATATTCCTTGCTGATTTTGTTGTTCCTGATTTTGATGCAGATTTGGAGATCCCAATCATACTAGGAAGACCATTCCTAGCTACTGCAGAGACACGTCCCCATGGGAAACTGATCACGCACTTAGGGACTGAAAAAGTAGTCTTTAATATTCTGGAATCCATGAAGCATCCTAATGAAGTTGAATATCGTTCAATGATTCATAAGGTGGAGAAGAGTGTGATTCAAGGAGTTGAAAATAATCAAAGCAAAGACATCTCAGAGGAAGTGATCCAACTGGTGGTAGAAAAAGAGAAATGTGAAGATGAAAGATTGCTGAAGAGTATTCACACCTAGAAGAGAACGCAAAAATTCCTAAATTGGTGAAGAAATTCGAGCCTTTTCATTTTGAGGAAAAACTGCATCCCAAATCAGGAGATACATTTCAAGAGAATGGTCAGAGGTTGAAGCTTTATTGGGGTCAAGACTTTCACCGTTATGAAACAGTGATCTAAGATTTGATTAATGACACAACACCATCGGGCTGATGACGATAAACCAAGCGCTTTTGGGAGGCAACCCAATTTTTAGTGTTTTTCAGTTGTTTTTGTTCTTTTCATGTCTTGAGTTTTTTATGTGTTTAGTTTTTTTTATAGGTGAAAAAAAAATGGATGAGCAAGCACGTCATGACATGACCATTCATGCCACGATATGAAGCAAAACAGATTGTGCAAAGAAGGCAAAGAGCAAATTTGAACTACAAATGTCAGCCTATGCCGCGACATAGCATTATGTGCCACGACATGACCTGTACCAGTCATTATAGAAAAGATGCAAGTGGAAAAGCATGTCGCGGCATGGTGAAACAGTCACCCCCATCTAATAAAGAAGGAACATCGAGGAATGAAGAAGGAGGAGAGGAAATGGAGCACAACATAGGACATTGTCAGGTTGTCTCTTTCCTTTCTTTTCCTCTTTATTTTTGTTCTTTTATCTCGCTAAGTGAGTATGTTGTGTGATGTTAGTTCAGTGGGGACACTGAACGAATTTAGTCTGGGGGGTGTTTAGTCTTTTCATTGTTTCTTTCGTGGTCTGTTTTGAAGTTTTCATGATAGAGCTAAGTTTGGAGGTAATAAGAGGCGTCCATTTTGCTTGAATATCTTGAATGCGAGTATTTTGTCTGTGCCGAGTTAGTTGTTATGGAATAGCATGATTTTCATAGTAGACTTAGTCATTAGTGATGATAATTGTTGTCTTTTGTTAAGTTCAATCTCAATTTCAACTGATTGTGGTATGAGTGAATAAGGTTGATAGGGCGAGAAATAATATTTCAATATCATGAGCAGGTAGTCTTTTGATTGGTTGTTTACTATGAGACTTAGCTGAAATGAAACTTTGTAAGTATTGTCTACATTCTTGAGAACTAGAATTGGTTTTAAATTTTTCTTAAGACAAACTAAGAGAGAATCTAGTGCAAGAGATCAAAAAGAAAAAAAAAATTGAAGGTACTAGTTTGCTGAGTAACCGGGGGCATTCATGACCAATGTTTACATTCGCGGAAAAAGGTGAATAATAGGCCTCAAAGGAAAAAAAAGAAAAAAAAATGAGAGAAAGATATTGTTTAAAGATGTCATTCATTGAGAAATCGGGAACAATCAATGCCTACCTTCAAATAACAAGATCAATCCCGAAAGAATATTTTTTTTTTGAGTATGAAAATTCTCTTTTGGGGAGTTTTGTGATGAGTGAGAGATCAACCTATAATTCTTATGATTGTTAGAAGATAACGAGCATGGTTTGATGATGTTAAGTTAGATATAAACCTTTCAATCTTAAGACTATTCACACACACACAAGAATTGTTGTTGATTGCCCTTGAAGCTAAGTTTATTTGCTACTTTGAAAAGCTTGATTTGAGTTTTAAATGAGGCATGGAGCAACGTTGAGAATAATGGAATCACTATTTTGATGAATTAGTTGACTTTTCAAGTTGTTGCTATTCTATATTTTTGAGCTTGAACGAGAACGTTCAAGAGTTTGAGTTTGGGGGTGTGATAATTCTATATTTATATAGAATTATCTAGCTTTTATTAGGTGGTTTGCATGCTCTTTCGTCATTTCGTGTTGGTGATTCCGAGTATTTTTAGCGCTTTTTCGTTGTTTTTGTGTTAAGTTGTCTTTGGTAGTTGTTTTAGTTGCTTTAGTGTGTTTTTGTTATGTTTTGGGGTGTTTTTAGTAATTCTAGAGTCTTGGGTGTTGCTATTGAATGAAATTATGTTTTATAGGTTCACATTGGCATAAATCCACAATTGCGAGGGGCAAATCACAAAGAAAAAGGAGAAAATCGCATGGGAGAAGGAAGAAAAACGCAAATTAAGGAAAGAGATAAGGAAGAATCAAAGAAAATCTGAAACTGTCACGTCATGCCGTGGCATGCCACAGCGCGCAAGTAGACAACCAGTTTCATGTACAAATTTGAACTGGCCATGCCACGGCATGGCACTTCATGTCGTGGGGTGAGACCTGCTCCTGATTTTTCGTCCAGCGACTAGGCTACACTCTTTTGACCAAATCTCCTCAAGAAAATATCCAAATCTCTTGATTCAAGCGGGGTTTTAAAGCTAACAAACGAGGCTTCAACTTTCCTATTAGGATCGGACTCATTGGAAGCCGTTAGATCAGAGAAAATCGATCTTAAAGTGGATGGCTGGGATCCATTAAAAGAAAAGAAGGGAATTTTGGAGATATAAAAGGATTGGTGAGCTACATAATAAAGAGGAGACGTTTTTGGCTGAGAAAGAAGAGACGTTTTTGCTGAGAAAAGGGAGAGGAAAAACTTAGAGAAAACACATGTCGAGCAAAAGAAGAGGATTTTACAAGAATACAGAAGATTCAAGCGAAGATTGATATCACTAGAAAGAAGAATATTTCACCTTAAAGATTTATTTCTTTTCCCTATTGGTTAGATCTTTCTATGTTGAATTTGTAGATTGTAAACATGAATTCTCTTAATTTTTGTGTGTTTTTCTTAACTATCATGAGCTAAATTTGTAGTAGGCGCACCCCGGAACTCTAGTTATTTGGATTTAATGTGAAGTTTATGTTTTTATTTTAATTATTCATCTCGTTGCTTGTTTAATTTTGTGTTTTATGCCTCAAGTAGATTGGCCACCTATTTTGAGTATTTGTTTACTTAATTGAACTAGACATAGGAATATTAAGTATGGAACTTGGATTAAACAGAGAAGGATAATGAACTTAGGATAAGATAAGTTGCATTATTTGTCTTTGAGGATAGACATATACCCTTAGACCCTTCTTAGCTTGAAGATAACTTAATTTTAATGTGTCTAGTTTTAGTTTTTTCTTGCATAGACATATGGAGAAGACTAGAGTTAGATAAGCTTTTATGTATTCGACAGTTGCATAGAAGTATATTAGTATTTAGAGTTAGTAATTGAGATGGTGATAGAACTAGAGATTAATTCATTGCTTTAATCCGATTACTAGAGGGAAGTGGGGAGCCTACATTTAATTAATTTGGTTAATTCTCACTTAATTTTTGCGTTTAATTAGTTGTTAGTTTTTATTTTTCGTAGTAGGTTAACTACACAATCATATTATCAATTAGAAATTGAGACACTTACATATAATTTTCACTTTAATTCTTTATAAATTTGGTTAAGTCTTTGTGCGAACGATATCCGTACTTGGTACACTTTATTACTTGTCAACACGTGCACTTGCGTTAATTTGCTCTTAATATTTATATACGCTAAATGACCAACAGAGATAAACCATACATATAAAATTACTCGAACACCATGGAGAAATTGATTCGGAAAATAATCTTTTATATGCTTTGAGAAAATATACTTCGAAAAGAAAAAAAATAAAAAAGAAAAAAAAGAATGCACCAACATTCTCCATTTTCAATTGTGTGTCAGATGTGTTAGTTGGACAGAATTTTTTAATTAATGGAATAAAAACTTTAAAAGCGACCAGTGTAATTACGTTAAGTAATGACAATGTATCATTTATAATAATTTATATACAAGTTGGTTATAAATATGATATAATGTATATTTGTTTAATTTATGTTTACCTACTCCTAATTGGGTGAGTTAAATGTATATGGACGTGCTTAATTATAATTATTTCATTTGATAACTTGAACTTTTATTCTCTTGGAAATGAGAACTAATACTTTCACTCACTATTTGAGTGCATAATTATATATTCATTTGATAACTACTGAAAATGTATATGGACTGCTTAATTATAATTATTTCATCTTGGAAATGAGAACTAATACTTTCACTCACTATTTGAGTGCATAATTATATATTGTAAAGCCAAATTTTATTTTATTTTATTAATTTTGTATGAACCTTTTTTTCCACTGTGTATGTTTTAAGACTTACAAATAAAAATAATTATTATGCTGAATAAGTTAACTTTATTAATTTGTAAATTAATTGGTGTACCAACTAAAAAATTGGTTGAAGACAACTAGTATTTGTGAAATTCTAATAATAAGAGCAATACATTTGCACTTTTATCTTCAAAAAGTGAACTACAAATAACAAATCCAGGGGATGAGGTATTATTACTTTGGTAAAATTGAGGTCTTAATATGTAGTGCCCCGTCCCGTGGGAAAATGAATGGAAAATAAAATGATTTATAAAGGATTGTCAATGAATTCAAGTGTAACAATAAATATTCATTTTGGGTCGTAAATCAAATGTTCAACTCAAGGTTACTCTTAGTGGATTCGGAGGCAGGATTCGCGTCCAACGGGCTCGTGGGCCTGGGACTTGACAAATGGTATCAGAGTCGTCCACCAGTCGGAATTTCGGGAGCAAAAGTGCTACACGAGGCAAAGTGCTACACGCTGCGGGAGCTACTTCTTGAGGCTGCGACGCAAAATGCTACGCACGTGGGAGCCACTTCTTCAGCCCGTGGGAGCCACCGCTAGAGTCCCGACGATTGGTTACGGATCCTGGACTGAGTCACGTCGTGACGAGCACGTCGCGTTTTGAAGGGAGGGGGGATGATTGTAGTGATCCGTTGCACATGAGAAAATGAATGGAAAATGGAATGATTTATAAAGGATTGCCAATGAATTCAAGTGTAACAATGTATATCCATTTTGGATTGTGATTCAAATGCCCAATTCAAGGTTACGCTTAGTGGGTTTGGAGGCACGATTCGCGTCCAATGGACTCGTGGGCCCTAGGACGTGACATAATATATATATATATATATATATATTGGTGTACATTTCATTTATATATGAACAGTTGTTTTTTTCCATAGTGATTTGTTTGCCTTATCATTTAGAAATACCAAGGCTATGCTTGTTTCTGTTTTCGAAACCAAATTTTTATTTTCGTTCTCATTTGAAATTGAAAATATACACTTTACACTATTTTTAACTAAAAATACACTTACTTTCATTTTTACTTTCACATACTCTAATAACTACCATTTACTTTACCAATTCATACTCACCTTTTTCTTTCTTCCGCATCTCCTTCCAAAAATTTATTTTTTCATCAATAGTTGTGGTGCTATAGTAGATAAAACACATAATATTAACCTTCATAAACTTGTGCACATTTTAGGACCCATTTTGAGTATTTTTAATAGTTTTTTGGATCAATTTTAATTATTTTTATGTATAAATATATCTAATCAATATAATATTATCTATTATTTTATTTATACTACATACGGAATCATTACGTTTAACTATCTCAACCTTTTCACATATCATCAAATCATCAATTCCAATCAATTTCGGAAACTCGACCAAATACGCTGTCATTTTCACACAAAAATATAAAAAAAAACTTATTTTCTCATTAGTTTTAGAAAACGATGATTAAAAATAAAATGAAAATACATTCAAGAGAGCCTAATTGTATTCTACTAATTCTATTTAGTTAATATTTGTTTTTTTATGGTTACTTATTAAATTAACATTTGGTTTGATGCAGAATAAACAAATACATCCAAGAAAGACAACCGTAACGGTACAACTTGCCCCACATCAACTATCGTATTGGAAAAGTCATTATTAAAGAATTGCACTCAACAGATAAACAATAATGAACTATGGAGATGTTTTTAGCCAAAAAATAAAAAAGAACTATGGAGATGCAAATCTGAAAATACCCAAAAGTCTATGGGCATAGTAGCAACGAGTACTTTTTTTTTTGGTGGAATTACATCAGTAGGAACATGGGGTGCGGACTCGAACACGATGAACGAATATTAAGACGACAACATGGACGTGGCATGACAATGATATTTCATATAGTTATTATCCAAAATTTTAGGTTACTACCTGATTAAGATACGACTTTTCAAAGTAATACATATATACACACACATATATATAATCATTGTTAATATTAGTTTAATATATATATATATATGTATAATTATATGATTATATATCCTTGTTAATTTTAGGAACTTATATTCTTGTTAATAATTATATAATTCCTAAATTTGTATAAAATATAGAAAAGATTCGAAATAGTTGTGTCGTCTAAACTTTGTCTATTATAAATTTATAAAATTTCAGTTGAGGTAATACTATTTTCTGAAATAAAAAATGAAGGCCACATTATTAGCCGTGTTGGAATTTTTCTTTTACTGTTTAATTTATGGACAAGAGCAATAAAGTGTCGGGTTATTTCTTATCCCAACACATTCGCCGTGGCATGATAATTTTATGAGCGTCAGTGTTTATATGCTTTAAACTCTAAAAAATTAAAATTTAGGCAAGTTCAGTTTCGTAATAGATGATTTTTTTTACATGAATCAAGTCTTGTCACTAAATGATTTAAATGATAACTGTTTCGTTAAAAAGAAACTAGTTAGAGTAGGGAAGGATTTCGAGTGGTCGGTTCAAGCCCCTTGATAATTCACAACTTAGAATTATCTAACCACCCCCGCGTTCGAAACTCGATACGCTAGACGGTGGTTCAAACTTTAACATTTCGATGTGTTGTTTAAAGCTATTGTTCGGACCGCAATTAATGAACGATAATCTATAACTTGTGATTATCTTTAAACCCTGTGTTCGATACGCTGGATGGTGGTTCAAGTTTTTAATTAATTCTTTGGTTATTAACTTCGAGTGTAAAGACAATGAATCGAACAACTCAAGTCAAGATAAAATTAACCTATCAAATACTTAAATCTGAAAAAAGGATAATTTATACCTCCATGAGAGTCTTCGATCGGGGATTATCTCTCAACCCCTGCATTCGATTCGCTAAACGGTGGTTTGAGTTTTTAATTAAATTCTTAGTCGTTCATTTCGAATATGACAATAGTGAACGAAAAACTCAAGTCAAGATAAAATTACCCATCAAATACTCAAATTTGAAAAAGGGTAATTTATACCTCCATGAGAGTCTTCGATCATGAAGATTACAAGAAAAAGCAGATACAAACCTTGAAGGTAAATCCCATCGACTCGTGATAAGCAAATACTAATTACACTACAGCTACTCCTAATTTACGCTACGAGTTACTCCTACATTATGCTATGAACTACTCTTAAGACTAGAGCTAATTCTAAGAAAATGAAATTGTAGAAGTTTGTGATTCTGATGATGATCCTCTTTTTTCTTCTCTCCGTGGCTCGTATATATCTTGTTCTTTGAGGAACCCACGTTCCTTTTCTTCTAGAACCACCTTCAACTGTCCTCAACTGCTCTTTCAAATCTTTTCAAATTAGCGCGTCTTTGTAGATTATTGGATATTTGGACTTCATTTTACTTCTTCAGATTCGATTCTTGGGCTTTTGTCAATTCAGCCCATGTTTTTGCCATTTTCTGGATTTAATGGGCCTTGTCTTATCTATTTGTGGACTTAATTTCTTTCTTTTCGAATGCCAACAATTTGGGCTTTGTAATTCGACAGCCTAAATTATTTTATAGTGTAAACAAATGCCCCCCTAATATACATGAACGTTTCGAGTCCATGTGTATTAAAAGACACGTCTTTTGGTTAAAGACAACTTCTCTCTCTCTCCTCTGTATCATCGACTTCTTGATACTTTTGTCCTTCACTTTCTCGAAGAACAGTCCCTCTGGTTATACTTCTCGAATTCTTCCCCGTTCTCGAAACCGTCATCTTCCTCTCCTGATTCGACTTCGAACGAAGGCCTAAACAATGGAATTTGGGGTCGATCTGTTAGCCGTAAAACAGCCCTAGCCATTTGATTGGACTTCTCTCGAAAAAAGCTTCGATTTGGTATATTGTGGGCCCCATAACTCCAAGCAGATCAAAAGTTACGACCGTTTGAAGTCTCACCGTCAATTTTTCGCTTATTTTTTACTTTTCTTCCTTCAAACTTTTTCAAAAATGCATCGGCTTCTTGTTCTACATCACTTCCCCTTCTCGAAACCTTCATCTTCGAGCATCTCTCAGTTATCTTCTTTTGATTCGCCTTTCGAGCAACCAGAGATCGCTGAGAAAATCGCAGAGAAATTCTTTCTTTCATTTTCTCGAGTTACCCCTTCGTAAGTTTCGAATAATGGCAAATCCCCGAATTCTTGCCCTTCACGACCTGCTCCATTTTGTTCCTCAAGCACATATATTGGATTGCGAGAATGCCCAAGATTTGTACCAAATAGTCAAGGATTTCGAAGTACTTTATCGAGGTACAAAGGTAGCATCTCTTGGCTTCGCACATATGGCTCCTCCACATTTCTACCGAATGATGTTCAACTTACATCGCGACCCCTCGAATGCCAACATATTGGCCGGTCCTCTCTGGTTATTAACATGCTCGATTTTCCTATATTATCCTGAATTGTTGAACATCAGGTCCACTCAAGCTCTCGAAGAAACAATTCGAAATGAGGCACAACGACCTTCGAAGAAGGCCATTAGTTTTCGATTTGAGCCTATTTCGAAGTGGGTTTGTTATGGGAAAGCTACTGTGAATTTATTAATTCCCCTCGAGAAAGCTTCATAACTCATGGCCTTTCAAGCGGCACGCGAAGTATTCGAGAACAACCTTGCCAATCTCTGTGCCTTTCTGTTTTCTTCTCGATGAGGCAGCTTCGAGGACGGCTGATCAGTGGTTGCCCATGTTTCGAGCGGCACGCGAAGTATTCAAGAACAGCCTTGCCACTCTCCGTGCCTTCATTGATCAAGGCATTAACCCATTCGAAGAAGAGATGTCTTCTAGCCATGCCCAACAAATGGATCAACTTCTACAGTCAACTCAGTGTTTTAGAGAACTCTCGAGCAGATTACTTGGCTCGAATTGCTGCGCCAGATGCCCATATTGCTGGCCTCCAAATCGAAAGGGATCGCTTGGCTAATTCACTCGATCAAGTCGAAGAAGATTTATCAGCTTTGAATGATCAGATTGTTGGGGTTAACTCCCTAGCTCGAAGACGTAGTCCAACCAGCCTTGCTCAAAAGAGACACTCTCGATTCTATTCTCGATGTATTAGTTAACTCTTTGTTTTTTATTAGGTTTTAGACATTTTCGAAAGATGTACTTATAACCATTCTTACTTTATTTGTAAAAAATCTTTACTCATTTCAGGTAGTCTCTCGAATACGAGCGTCAGTGTTTATATGCGTTAAACTCTAAAAAATTAAAATTTAGGCAAGTTCAATTTCGTAATAGAATGCTGGTCTTAAAAAAAATTTCATGATTTTTTTTTACATGAATCAAGTCTTGTCCACTAAATGATTTAAATGATAACATATCAGTAATTGACATTTTGGGAATATCGATGTGACTATATCCAAATCTCCCGTGCATATGAGAAATTTTTCCTCTTCAATGTGTTTGATTTGATTGTTTTGCTTCTCTATCAAAAAAAATAAAATAACAACTTTCCTCGACGTATTTTAAGCCAATTTCAATATTGGCTGATACCATTTGTAAAGTAAAATAATAACAAACGTCATTTATAATCTAATAACCCACAACTTCCATTTTATTAGACGAATACAATAACCAATTTTAGATTTTAGACTTGGGATTACAAGCTCCTTTTATTCCGAGGAGAAGCATAAATGACACGACACAATTTTAGCCCACGATCAAGTTCTTTTTTTTTTTTTTTTTTGGCCTACCACAGTATCCCGGACATTATCAGACTAATCTGTTGGTTGATCCGGGTCGCACACCTTGCCTGGTGGGTGAGTCTCCCAACGGGGGAAATTGCGTACACAAGGAATCGAACCTGAAATCCTGCTTAAGCGGAACCGAGCTGCTTACCACTCGGACCAACCCCGTTGATGATCAAATCCTTTTGTTCAGTGTCTTTTGTATGCAAATGGTTTTGTCATTTTTCTCTAAGCCAAACTACAAAATATTAAGTCACAATTATTTTGATAAATATAGCGCATTGACCAGACGAAAAATAAATTCACAAAACTATTCCTTTCATTTTAGCAGTAATAATGTTGAATTATCTTTAGAATTAAAGAGATATTGGTGGTCTTTGGTTATAAAGAATGGAATCGTATTGGCTAAAAGTACCTTATTTTGCCTTTTGCAAACCAAGAAGTAATGATGCAAATGCATTCTAGCAATACTGTCGAGTGAGAAAAAAATTGTGCATCTCGAAAAATAATTGAGATATTTAGGATGATAGAAAAATTGTCATCTATAATGTGTGTTCCCATTTCAAATAGTAGAACTTATATTATGTTGACTTGCTGTAACTATTACGTGTATGACACCTCATGTAATGAAGCGATCAACATTGCAATATCTTTCAATTTTATTTGTGAGTTCGTTCATATCTTATTTTTCACAATTAGAAAGTACCATTATGTTGCATTTGAACAGAAGCATCTATGAGCTAAAAATCCATCATTATAGTCACAAATTCATGGAACATGGATAATTCTTATAAACTGGGTTTTTAATCGTTGTTGTGGTATTCAAATAATTTAAGCTCAAAAGGGAAAAATATAAAGAGAAATAAAATGTGATGAGCATATAAATTGCTTTAGAAAGGTAGAAATCCCCAACTCACAGGGTGTTTGACCTCGTTAACTTACGTTGTAAGCTTCTATCTGTTATACGATGCTTTGGATATAAGATACATCTTATTTTAAAAATAAACTCTTAAATTATATGGATAAACTAAGTTCATAAAATTTACTGAAATTTTAGTATTAGTAACAAATTTCTGCAGTTAAACCAAAAGAATTTGTTTACATTATAGAAAATACAAGGAGATCTTACACTACTTATTTGAAAGTTTAAAAATCAAACTCTTTTATATACATTATGATGTTCTTAGAATTTTTAAATATGATATCTCTTCATGGACTAAAATCATAAAGTGTCGGGATGGAATAAAATTTTAATACTTATAAGTTATCTGAATGGTCAAACTAAATGTTGGTCCTACTACTTTTGTTTCTACGAACTTACAAAATGCTAACGCAATTTATATCATATGCGTTTTAGAAAATACCCATGACTCAATAATGCCTTTAATTATCGGGAAATGATATTAACATTCCAAATATATTATTGGAGCTATATTGTTCAATACAAATTCTTTGACAAGAATAATGAATAATGGGACTTCAATAGTAATCTTTGGAGCTCCAATGTCAATTCTCTTAAAAAGTATTTAGTTCACTTTGCTCTCTGCGCGAAACCCTAACCCTAGTTTGAACGCATGACGAACGACAGCTCTGCCACTAGCCTCAAGTCATGGCTGTAGATGACAAAACGCTGAAAAAATTCAAGCATGGTATTATGGGAGAGGAATGAGAATACCTCGGCGCAACACAACAATCACAGGAAGATGTCGTCGTGGACCAACGCAAGGGAAAAGAACTAAAGACGAACCCTAACCAATGGCAATTGGGATGCCTAAGAGACATGGCTCACTAAACCTTCACCACTTTATTACCATGGCAAAGGCGAAACCGCCACTGACTCTGGAAATTTGCACCTAGATATCCCTAAACCGGTATCTGAAACGAAAGCAAAAACCCTACCATGGCCTAATTTGAACATCACAGTGGACGAATGGAAAATGGTCACTGCTCGGGGTAACGGTGTTGGGTCAGACAGTAAGGTACAACACCCTTCGACAGCGGATGAAGATGCTGTGGCAAGTTAACTATGACTTGGATCCCATAGACCTAGGTAATGACTTCTATATGATTTGTTTCTTCTTCAAAACTGATTATGAACGAGTGTTAAACGGAGGGCCATGGGTTATCATGGGACACTATCTATCAGTAAGGAAATGGTATCCAGACTTTCAACCCACAACGGCACACAACACGTCGACAGCTGCATGGGTGCAATTCCCTAACCTACCTATTGAACTATTCCACCCGGATGTCTTGGAAAGACTGGGTTCTCTGATAGGAAAAGTCATCAAAGTGGACAGGAATACTGAACAATCCATCAGGGGAAAATTCTCACGTATTGGAATTGAGATCGACTTAGCTAAGCCACTGGTGACATTAGTATGCATTGATGCATAGCTGCAGGAGGTGGAATACGAGGGTCTGCATCTGGTCTATTTTGAATGCGGAGCTTATGGTCATAGAAAAGACACGTGCGGGAAGGGCAGTGGCATTACTAAGCACACAATTGATACACCTACTATGATTCGGAGGCTATTGAATAGTAACACTCAACCACAGAAGGACCAATCTTTCGGTCCATAGATGCTAGCACCATCTCGCCATAGATGCCCACTTCGTAACATGCCTAAAAGTGAAAACAAGTTGAACCCGGTAGGAGGTGTTACTACACAAGAGAAACAAAACTCAACAATGATATTCACAGCAGTCGAAAAATGAGATAACTAGACTTGGGTTCAGGGAAACACACAGGAAACAAAACCAAGGGCAATGCTGATGATATGGGTACAAACTCAAGACAGAACTTGGGTGATTCAAGCTTCACCATTTGGTAGATGAAGTGGAGGGAACGGATGATACCATCCACATAGAATCGACGAGCACTCGCTTCAGGAGCACTAGTGGAATGAAAAATCAAATGAATACCAAGGGTAAGAAGACCACTCATGCAACACATCCTCTAGCTAGAAATAAGGAGAATTAGAACATTAACCTCGCCATGAACTTGACACATGTTAACCCCATCACGAAAGAACTACCTATCTCATCATTAGTACTGTAAAGTTTAGAAGCAAAGCATAAAGAATACGAAGATTTTAACGTGGTTCGGTCGAAAGACCTACGTCCACGAAATATGTTTTTCTGTTTTTCAATTTTTTTTAACTATACAGAGAATACAATTAAATAGGGAACAAATGTGCTAAATAAGGTAATCTTTACAAATCTGGAGCAAATCAGTAATTAAGGAAATAAATAAGAAGGAAATCAATGAGAATATTTCTTCCCTAATTCTAAAGATTCCAACACTCCCCCTCAAGTTGGATCGTAGATATTGATCATGTCCAACTTGCCAATGAAATTCTCGAAACTTTGCCTTGGTAGCCCCTTGGTAAAGATATCAGCAATTTGATCTTTTGTAGGAACATATGTCATACAAACTATCCCATTCTCAATCTTCTCTTTTATGAAGTGTCTGTCCACTTCAACATGTTTTGTCCTATCGTGTTGGACTGGATTGAGTGAGATGTTAATGGCTGCTTTGTTATCACAGTAGAGTTTTATAGGCAAGTCGACACTGATGCATAGTTCTTCCATAAGTTTTTTCAACCATAGCCCTTCACATATTCCCTGTGCCACGGCCCTGAATTCAGCTTAAGCACTACTCCTGGCTACCACATTCTGTTTCTTGCTCCTCCATGTGACTAGATTACCCCATACAAAGGTACAATATCCAGGAGTGGACTTCCTATCATCAGTTGATCCTGCCCAATCAGCATCTGTAAAGATTTCAACCTTTTTCCTTTCGCATTTCTTGAAGAATAGTCCTTTTCCCGGAGATCCCTTTAGGTATCTAAGGATCTTGTAAATAGCTTCTAAGTGGACTTCTTTTGGAGATTGCATGTGTTGACTCGCAACGCTCACGGCGATGGCAATATCAGGTCTGGTGTGAGACAAATAGATTAGTTTTCCTACTAATCTCTGATACCTCTCCTTGTCAACATTTTTCCCATCATCAGTAGGACGTCTACCTGCTTCAATAGGGTGTCACTGGGTTTGCACCCCAACATTCCAGTTTCAGTTAAAAGGTCAATAACATACTTTCGTTGAGAAACACTGATGCCCTTACTAGATCTAGCAATTTCCATGCCTAAGAAATACTTCATCTGGCCCAAGTCTTTTACCTCAAATTCTGTAGCTAAGATGTTTTTTAGCCTTTCCATTTCTGATGTGTCATCTCCTGTTAAGATAATATCATCGACATACACAATCAGTATAGCCTTTCTTCCTTCTCCAGATGTTTTAAAGAACAATGTATGATCAGATTGCCCTTGTTGGTAACCTTGGCCCTTTATCACTTTAGTGAATCTGTCGAACCAAGCTCTGGGGGACTGTTTCAAACCATATAAAGATTTCTTGAGCTTGCAGACCTTGGTTTCTTCACCTTGTTTATTGAAACCGGGAGGTAAAGTCATGTAGACCTCTTCCTCTAACTCGCCATTGAGAAAAGCATTCTCGATGTCGAACTGCTGAAGAGGCCAATCTAGGTTCACCGCTAATGACAAGAGAACTCGAATAGTGTTAAGTTTTGCAACCGGTGTAAATGTCTCTGTGTAGTCAAGACCATAGGTTTGGGTAAACCCTTTGGCCACAAGGCGAGCTTTATATTTGTCAATTGTCCCATCAGCTCTGTATTTAACTGTAAATACCCATTTGCAACCAACTGTTTTCTTTCCATTAGGTAACTTAGTCACATCCCAAGTCTCCTTTCTTTCCAATGCCTTCATTTCCTCCATGACAGCAGCTTTCCATTCAGGAATTTCAAAAGCTTCTTGGATGTTTCGCGGGATCCAAATCCTGTCAAGGTTAGAGGAAAAAGTATGATATCTGGTAGACAAGTTATTATAAGAGACAAAATTTGAAATAGGATGGAGAGTGCAAGAACGTGGTTGCTTTCGAAGGGCAATAGGTAAGTCCAACTCATGTGGCTCAGAGTTATTTACCTGAGCGGAAGAAGAGTTTGAGTCTACCATCGGTTCAGACACTTTGGGCTCGAGTGTGAGGTTCTCTGTGTGCTTGGGCGTCCTGGAATAAACCAATATATCTTTATCCTTACCCATTTGGTTTCCCGTGTCTCCCCCTAAATTCAAGTTTGGTGAGGGTGCCAACTCACCCATTTGGGGTGTGGATTCGGGAATAAGAAACTCAAACTCCAAAGAACGAGCTTCACTTGAACTCTCCCCCTGAGGCGAAGTTTTTTGGAAATAGGGTGTGGTCTCAAAAAAGGTAACATCAAGGCTAACAAACAATTTACGAGCGAGAGGGTCATAGCACTTGTAACCTTTCTGAGTCGGAGAGTAACCAAGAAACACACACTTAGTAGCTCGCGGGTCTAATTTATTGCGATGGTGTATATGAACGAAGGCGGTACACCCGAAAATTTTCAGCGGAAGTGTGGAATATAGGCGGGAGGTAGGGAAACATTCTTGGAATTTTTGTAACGGGGTGATAAAAGACAGGACTCGACTCGACATACGATTTATGAGATATGTAGCAGTTAAGATAGCATCACCCCAGAAACTTTTAGGCATGTAGGTTGTAAAAATTAAAGCACGGGCAACTTCAAGAATATGTCTATTTTTTCGTTCGGCAACCCCGTTTTGTTGGGGAGTATCAACACAAGAGCTTTGATGAATAATGCCATGTTCACGAAGATATGTATTTAACATGTGATTAAAGTACTCAGTGCCATTGTCAGTGCGAAGGATTTGAATTTTTGTATTAAACTGAGTTTGGACCATATTATGGAATTGGATGAACACAAAACGAAGTTCAGTTTTATCATGCAACAAATAAACCCAACTAATACGAGTGTGATCATCAATAAACGTAACAAACCATTTTGTGCTAGTTCGGTTGGGTGTTCTTGAGGGCCCCCATACATCACTATGAATCAAAGAAAATGGCATAGATGGTTTGTACATGGATTTGGGGAAAGAGGCACGATGATGTTTAGCAATTTCACATACATCACATTGAAAATCAAACTGCTTTTTATTCAAACACAAAGAAGGAAACAATCTCTTTAAATACTCAAAGTTGGGATGCCCCATTCTAGAATGCCATAAAAGAAGTTCGCTACACTTAGGAATAGAATCACAAATAACAGTGTGACATCGATCACTAATACTAACCCCCTCAAGATAGTAGAGTCCATCACAATCCTTAGCACTGCCAATCGTCTTCCCCGATGACAGATCCTGAAAAACACAGTGAGAATGAAGGAATTTAGCAGAGCAGTTGGAGGTTTTGGTCAACTGACTAATGGACAACAAGTTGCAAGATAATTTCGGAACATGTAATACAGAATCAAGGGTAATGGAGTTAGAGATTCGAATACTCCCTTTACCAGCAACTGAGGATAGCGATCCGTCTGCAATTTTCACTTTCAAATTACCAGCACAAGGTGAGTACATAGTGAATAAATGATAATCATCAGTCATGTGATCTGATGCACCCGAATCAATAATCCATGGAGAATGAGATGTAGTATTTAGTGCATGCAAAGGATTACCTTTTTGTGCTAAAGATGCAGAAGGAATACTGGAGGACTGACCCGATGCTTGGAAGGTAGAGAAAAGTTCATAGAGTTTCTCTATCTGTTCGGGATTAAAGCTCCCGTTGAATTGTGCATTTCGCACTCCTGGATTTTTCTCGTTTTGCTGGTTGACAGTGGTTTGGTAGCCTCGACTTTTATGTTGCCTAGGTTTCCAGTTAGCCGATTTCCCATAAATCTCCAAGCAACTATTGTTAGTATGGCCCATTTTCTTGCATTTCTCACAATATGGACGCCCTTTTTGATTTTGTAGGCCTGACTCATTTTGATAATTAGGCCCAATTTGAAGATTTGACCCATAGATTGACCGGTTTGACCCATTTGATCTATTTAACCCAACTTGCCCATTTTTCGATCCACCAGCAGAATAAGACTTCCCACGCGAGATTAGGGCAGAAGTTTCTCCTTCATCTCTTCCATGAAGCATCACCGTCCATCGCGATTCCTCTCGCCGGACTTCGGCGAACACCTCTCTCAGCGTCGGCAAGGGGCGGCGACCAAGAATCCGACCACGTACATCGTCGGGGTCGCGGTTGAGCCCGGCCAGAAACTCGAAAATCCTCTCATTCTCGACCCTTTTTCGGAATCGCACACTATCCCCGGGACATTCCTATGTTTCTTCCATACTCAGGTCGAGTTCTTGCCACAAAATCGACATTTCCATATAGTAATCGTTCACCATTTGTTCTCCCTGCTTCATCTGCCATAGACGCGTTTTTAGTTCGAAAATCTGAGAGGCATTTTCTGCGTCGGAGTATGTTTCTTTGACGGCATCCCAGACATCTTTAGCCGTTGGTAAGAAGAGGTATGTCTTTCCAATGGTTGGTTTCATAGAGTTAACCAACCAAGCTGTGACCATGGAGTTCTCGGACCTCCACTTCTGTAGAGACCCGTTGTCGTCGGAAGTGGGTTTCTTCGTCTCCCTAGTGAGGTAACCCAACTTTCCTTTTCCATCGATAATGAGCTTAATCGATTGAGCCCATTCGCGATAATTTTTCCCATTCAATTTCTCAAGAGTGAGTTGGAACGAAGAGTTGTCGAACCCGGTTGATCCGGAATTAGGTGCATGTGATTTTTCGGTGTCAAAAATTTCAGAGGCAGTAGAAGACGTTTCTGCCATTGTTGAACCGAAAAAAAATTACACTTGCTCTGGTACCATGTAAAATTTAGAAGCAAAGCATAAAAAATACGAAGATTTTAACGTGGTTCGGTCGAAAGACCTACGTCCACGAAATATGTTTTTTTGTTTTTCTATATTTTTTGAACTATACAGAGAATACAATTAAATAGGGAAAAATGTGCTAAATAAGGTAATCTTTACAAATCTGCAGCATATCAGTAATTAAGGAAATAAATAAGGAGGAAATCAATGAGAATATTTCTCCCTAATTCTAAAGATTCCAACAAGTACCAACATTAATACCATGCCATATCACACACCTCATCCACACATCACACCCGCACTCATGTCCAGCCTACTATGGGTTCGGATCAAACACCATGACCCCACGTTTTTATGACAAATGTTGAACAATTAAGGATCTGGCCCAAAGATCCTGGCCCTCCGGATCAGGATGCCATGAAACACCGACGAGAACCATTGATTGATGACGCCGTCTTGGCATGGGGATACAACTCTCGTGAAATGGCGGGTGGCATTGCCGCGAAAGATGACATCCATAATGTTAACTTGATGTCTTGCGAGTCTGATATGGAGATGGCCAATGATTTGGCTAGTTCAATAATGGGGGATCGTGTATTGCTCTGAGGTTAGATTACTTATATTTTTTCTTATTTTTCTATATTTCTGATTGAGACCATTTTTTGGAATTGTAGGGGAGTCGACGGCCCTAACTTAGTTAATGCTCTTATGGAAGTTTTTAGGACTTACAAACCATTAATTCTTGTGTTAATGAAAATTAGAAACCATAATGATAATGCAACAACTATAATGAGACGAAGCCGCATTAACAAATTTGAGAAAGTTGAAGCTCGAGGCTTCTCAGGTAGAATATGGGTTTTCTGGAACTCGAGAGAAATATCTCTAGAATGCAATGGATCACTGCAATTGTTCACCATACGGGGAAGATAGATTGGATCCTTTCAGCAATATAAGGTATTCCACAGTTGGAACATCGTGAAAGTGTATGGGTGCATCTCAAACAGCTGGCTGCGGGTATCCAAGGTCTTTGGATACTTGCTGGCGATATGAATGTAGTCATTGATAATTTCGAGAAACCTGGGAGGTGCCTCTATTGAACATTACAAGTGTAGGAAATTCATGGATTTTGTGGATAACATAGGACTTCTAGATCTTAAATTCTCGGGATCACCCTATACTTGGGCAAAATGAGAGACTTCATCTCTCCAAGAATGATTGGAAAGGGCTATATGCAATAGTTAGTGGCGAGTAGCGTTCCCGGCAGCAACAGTGACACACTTGCCAAGAATCGCCTCCGATCACTCACCTCTTCTCGCGGATCTCGTAATAGGAGGATCGGTCACCTTATAACTGGATTTTCAGAATGAAGGCGATATGGTTTCTTGATAATCAATTTAAGTTTATGATTCTAGAAAATTGGTCGAGGAAAGGAGAACATGACATTTTCGAACAGCTTCAACAAATCCGAATCAGTGTGGATAACTGGAATAATATAGTTTTGGGGAATATTTTGGTAAGAATGGGAGCTGGTGGCAAGGATCAGCGGGATACAGAGGGTCCAGGGTGTTCAATATAATCGATATCTATAGAAATTGGAAGGTAAATTACTGACTCAGTACCAGGACACGCTTTGCCAAAAGGAGATCTTTTGGAAACAAAAGTCACGTATTCAATGGATCCAGTCAGGGGACTTAAATACTCTATTCTTTCACACGACTGCCATCACTAAACATAATCATGCTCGAATTCGTGGAATATTTCGGGACAATGGAGAATGGGAAACCCACGAGCCAAACCTCAGGAAGATGGCGATTGACTTTTACCGTGAGGTCTACGGTTCAGGGGCGTCAGTGAGTGATTATATCACCACGTTAGGCTTCCCGACACTGGATACACACCAAATTGACATGCTTGAGCTACCGGTCACGAAAGCAAAATTTAAACAAGTAGTGTGGGATATGCATTGAACAAAATCCCTAGGGCCAGACATTATTCAACCTATATTTTTTCAAAAATGCTGCGAAATGGTAGGCGATGCAGTGACTAATATGGTAAGCCTGGCGCTCTATGCAGGTATGATTGATACCCGTCTTAATGAATCTCTCATTATTTTAATCCCCAAAGAAAGTAACCCAACACGTTTGACAAATTTTTGACCAATTAGTTTGTGTAACGTTATTCTTAAAATCATCACTAAAATCATGACTAACCGGCTGCGTAATATAATTGATGACTTAATTCCCCAAACTTAGCGTAGTTTCATTAGGGGGCTATAGACAAATTAAATTCGTAACCAATGAAATGGCGACTTGTGGAATAATATGTTAGATGCCAATTTAAAATCTTCTATTTATATTTTAGGAATTTAATCAAATTCTAATTCCTAAATTAAATAGTCAAATAAATTGATATTATATATATATATATATATTTTCTTAGCAAATCAAAAAAGCCATGTGCCTAAATAATTTATTATGGATATTCAAGTAATATATTATGGCAAGTCTAATCTAGGGTTGTAACCTTTTAAAACATTCCATGCAATTTAATTTCTTATAAAAGAGAATATATATATATATATATATAATATAAAGTGGGTTGTAGATGCCACTTTCATCTTTAATATATATGTAAATATATAATATAAATATTTCCTTTCTTGAATTAGATTGCAAATCAAACCATATTCTATAGCAATTCAATTCATATCTTCAAATAAAGAAAATAAATTGCCAACCAAGTTATTGAGGACCAATCAAATTGTGCCACCTCATCAAATTATATGGCAAAATTCTCATCCCTACAACTATAAATAGGGGTTCAAATTCAAGAATCCAACATACGAAAAAATTTGAGCAAGAGAGAGATATCAAGAAATGTATTGAAAATTCTCTCTACTCAAATTCAAGTAGGATCAAGGCGGCAATTAAGGGGATTTGGTGTCAATCAAGGCAGCATTATAGGTGTTCTTGGCGATCATCAAAGATGTTCAAGCCGATATCATGGCGTTCTTGGAGACCATTAAAAAGTTCAAGACGACATTCAAGGCATTCTTGGCGAAACTCATCAGAGGAATTAATTAGAGATTGTAACCACTTTATTTTTATTTTCATTCAATAAAACTTATTATGCAACTTTTTCTTGTTTGATTAAATTGCAAACATTTAAAATTTGTTGCTCACAGGGACGTCAAACTATTGATAATAAAATCATCACTCAAGAGGTTATACATAACCTGCGAGTGATGAAAGGTAAAAAAGTTTTTTCATTGCCAAGATTGATTTTGAGAAAGCTTATGACAGAATTGATTAGATATTTTTGGAAAACGTGTCGTGTGAAATGGAATTTTCCCTATCTTGGATTCGTCTTATTTTGGAATGCACCACCACTGCTAAACTATCCCTCCTTTGGAATGGCGTGGTGACAGATTGGTTCAGTCCAAAATGTGGCTTGAGACAAGGGGACCCCCAGTCTCCTTATCTTTTAGTTTTCTGTGTCAAAAGTTAGGTGCTATGATCACTGAAGTAGTCCGGTAAGAATACTGGCACTTGGTCTAGATGTCTTGAAACAGGCTCAGGATCTCCCACCTAATGTTTGCAGATGATTTAATACTATATGGTGAAACATCAGAGTCTTAGGTTGATAGTATTAGTGATACGAAGAATCCGATCATGTTTATACAACAAGTGGACTGGTCGTGTGTAGTAATAAAGTGGACAATAAGTCCGAATTGTCGATCCCTGAGAGACTTGAATTTTAGAGTTTTGAATTTAGAGCAAGCAACTTAAACTAAAAAGCAAAGAATTAACTAAAGGATTATGGTTGACAACTTAAATAAACTAGAAACAATGGTAAACAAGATAATGGAAACAAGACATTAAAAACAAAATAACGATGGGAAAACAAGATGATGAAAATAAGATAGCGATGGAAGAGAGCAACTAAGGCACATGTATTGGCACAAATTAATCAATTTACATTATAAGCATATTCTCACATTATTATATTATTAGACTAATGTTGCTACGGTGGAATTTTCCTTAAGATTATTACCAATTTTATCGCTTTGTATTGGTAACCTATGCTTGATTGGAGGTAACAATCATATGCATGCATTAACAAACTAGAAATTTCTTTGGATTAAATCCGTCTAACAACATCCGGAGGTGTACAACTAACTTAGAAGATATATTGATCCCTCTTGCAACTTAAATTACCCTTTCCCGAGTGATATAATTTAAGCAATAAATCATACATATGTTGGCTAAACCCATAAAGTTTTAAGAATAAGATTAACGCACAAAGTAACAATGGAATTAATGAAAAACACAATTTATAACTCAAAAATTATAAGTTAGCCCCAACATGGCCTTAGTTCGAAGAATCTAATTCATCATAAAAGATAAAAGATAGAAACCTAAATCAAGATTCATATTCATAGACAAAAACAAATCTAAATCTAAGAAACTTCCTCTCATAATTGATGATTGAAATTCGATCTTCATCTTTTCCATGCTTCTTGAATTCTTTACCTTCAAGGGTTTGTGAAAATCTTCTTAGCTAATCTAATCTAAGAACTATTTTAACTAATCTAATCTAAGAACTATCTTAACTAATCTAATCTAAGAACTACCCTAAAAGGGCTTTATTTCTAACTTAGAAAGTGTTACCAATCCTAGAGAACTGGTCTAGTATATATAACCAATGGGTGGAAGACTCCCTTTTGAATTAGAATTGGAAATTTTCAAAACTGCTGCTGCTGACCCCGACGTTAAAACGTCTTCATGTTCACGTTCGAACGTTGACTTTTTCATAAAAATCTTTGACTTTGACTTTAACCGGCGCCATGCTCAAACGCTACACTTTTACACGTTCGGCCGTCTCAAATTTCGCAAGCTCAAACGTTACACTTTCACATGTTCGACGTTTCAAGCAGAATCATCGGGTTTTGCATGTTTTTCACTATTGTTCCTTGATTGTACTGACTTTACACCTGAACTCAAATATCGCACAAATTAAATGCATATGTGGTATAAATCACTCATAATCAAGCCTAAATCATACAAAGATAAAACTCTAAAATATGCAAAATTTACACCTATCAATACCCCCAAACTTAACAATTGATCGTCCTCAAGCAATGAAGAGCATAGATATATTATCAAGAAACAACAATTAAAGAGAGAAAAACATTAAACTTACTTTCGTGAAGTAAACGATTGCACTTAACATGTAAAACAAGCCTTTAAACCTTTATGTTACCCAAAAAAGATGAGTATAGTCTCGTAAGGGTTTGCATACGATACACCCACAAAATCCATAAATTTCAGCCCCAACCAACCAATACAAATCAATATAATTAACAAGAAAACATTGGCATAAGATCATCCTTTTAAGATAAAAAATTATACATGTATATCAAATAATTGCTCATGTGACACCAAGATTTCGAAAAGACCTCCAAAAGGTGTAGTGATAATAATATAAATCTAAGGTATTATTATCAAGTGGCATCTTACCAAATTTTGGACATAAATTTCATATCTATCAACTTTCGATGAATCACAAGGCACAAGAATCATAGATAACTTCCTAGCCAATTAAATTCCATTTACTTCAACAACATTCAACATTTAAACTCATGAAATTTCCATTTAAATTCAATAAGGCTAAACCATGTGCAATGTTTTATTTCATTAGGCTTTTTATGGTACTCATGTAGCAAGTTTTAGGCCAACAACTCCCAAATCAAATGGCTTTAGGGCATTAAGTATAGAGACACTCCCAAGGGCTTAGTCACTCGAGTGTCAGAGGCCACGAAATAAAATTAGGTCATTATTCAAATTATTTTTCATTGGCCTGAGCAAAGCTCAAATTAGCATGATAGTACAGTATGTAGGCATGTTACTTTTCACCTCCAGTACATATTAGCCTGACTTCTTAAGTCATACCAATCTTCAATCTCATTCATTCATTTATTAAGCATACAAGGTAACTAATCATCTTATAACCTTATGAAAAATCTAAGTCAACATTTTCGGAAAAAATTCCTTAAGTGTTTCAAGATGGTCATCCACTTACCTCTTCTACCCTCGACTTATGTTCAAGTGTGAATCATCCAAGGAAAAATCAATTCTAATCTAGTGTCCCACAAGCAAAACAAAGATATGTAAAATCAATTAAATTCCAAATTAATCAAGAAATCATGCCATTGTACTCAAGTTAATCAATCACAATGTATCAATTAAAAAAAAAAATCCATGCTTGATTTTCTAAACATAAAAGCATATAAAACATGTATAGCACAAATTTCCCCAAACTTGAACAAAAAACAGAAAAAATGATGACACCCCTACTCCCAAACTTAAACTCAACATTGTCCCCAATGTTGCGCAAATAGAGCACAGAAAAGGGATAAAAGGAAAAATACTATCGTCTAGGATATTGAAGAGCAAACCCAATTTCCTCATGCGTGTTTTTCCGTTCAAGTTTCACTCACAAGCTAATAGATCATTTCCTTACCAAGTCAACTATTATCGCAATAAGATACTAAACATGACAACACTAAAACAAGCATTAAAATATCCAGATAGATTAAAGGCGTCAGCAAAATAAATATATCGATTAAGCACATGCCCAAATCCATAGGAAACTAAAATTGATAAGACAACTAAACAAAAGAACCAAAACAATACAACAAAAATAGGTAAACATCCCGGCGGATCACTCCTCATCTACATCATCATCATCATCCCCCTCATCTCCCTCCAACAAGTTCTCCTCTAAGTCATCGGGTTCAAACATATATCATCAGTGGCCGGTGTGGGAAGGCTCTGGAAATTAGAAAGGGGGGAGTAGGCATAGACGGGTCTCCCTGCAGATAAATCGGTCTCGATAGCTAATTGCCTCTAGTACTGGATCATCATCTGAATGTTAGCCGTGGTCAACGACTGCCCTAATATGAACTCATCCTGTAGTGCAGTCAAACGAGTCTGCATATGAGCCATATTCCTTCTAAGCTCATCTAAGGAAGTCGGAGTTGGTGCTCTGGAACTCGATCCCTGTCCCGGACCCTATGTAGTCCTCAGCCTTTTACCTCCAACGGCTGGTTTCTTCTTGTTGAAATACTGAAGCTCAAGACCACCTTTCTCAAAAATGTCATGCGGATACTCTGGCACCTTGTAATACTTACAAAGGGCTGTAATCAAAGATGGGAAGATAAACAGATTCTTCTTTATCTTTGCAGTCTTCGAACTCCCTTCTTTTGAAATACTTGTTATTTATATTATGGTTATTATTTTAAAAAAGTAGCATATTATTTATTTTATTAATACGTATAATTATTTTTTTCTTCGATAAGGCATGCGCCGAGCAGCGCCTCGCTGGGCCATGTGCCATGGGACCCTTGTCCCCACGCTGCGCCATTTGCCATCAATAACTATGACCTTTACTGAAATTATTAATTTTTTGTGGCAGGTTCGCAATGAAGTTGTACATGGAAAAGACGAACGAAATTCCGAGGAGGATATGAATGCTATTCAACACTGTGTCGAGGAAGCCCTTCGGCTTCAACACAATGAAATTGACAAAAATGGACTTGACGAAAATGGAATTGAAGGAAATGGAATTGACGGTCATATGATGTATCCATCATGTAGGGTGGTTGCCACCTAAGCCAGGTATATTGAAAATAAATATGGACGTTGATGTGCGTAGGGGGGCCGAACTCCAAGCCAACGAAGCGAGTATTGGAGGAGTTGTTCGTGATAAGCATGGTCATTGGCTCAGGGTCGCGGTTGCATAGATATTGCCACGCCCCTTGAAGCTGAACTGACAATGATTTTGCAGGGAAAATTAAATAAATAATACAAATTTAAATGAAAAATCAGAAAATAGCATGGAAAAATGGGGAATCAGGAAATAGCACGTTACGACATGTGATATGTCGTCTTAGTGCTGAGACGACATATCACATGTCGTCTCACATAATTATATATATATTTTTTTTAATTCTGCACTGAGACGACATGCGACATGTCGTCTCAGTATTTTTTTTTTAATTTTTGTCAGCCGTGTCAGCAAAGCTGCTGACACGGCTGCCTATGAACAGTGAGACGGCATGCTGCATGCCGTCTCACTGTTCACTGATTTTTTTTCCCGTTTTCTTGCTACAAATAACCGAGAGCTCTTCCATTTCTTCTTCTTCTTGTTCTGATTCAAATTTCTCCACCATTTTAAGCAAAATTTTAGGCGAAAAGAGCTTGAAAAAATCGAACACATTCTCGTCTCTATCTATTCCCAACCAAAAATGTAAGGTATAATTTTAATTTTGTAAATTTTCGAGTGTATATATTTTTATTGTAAGTTATGGTTCAAAAATTGAATTTGTAGTGATAAAATCAATTTTTTAGCTATAATTTTTGCATTATTTCGTATAATTCCGAAAATGTTCGTATAATTATTGACATAATTTTTAGTATGATTTTTATGAGTTTTTGGTGTACTTTTTGGTATAATGTTGGGATTTTTTTTGAATTGGTTGGTATAATGTTGTATAATCATGGATTGTTGAGATTTATTTTTAATTTTTAGGTATAATTCTCGAATATGTTGGTATTATTATTGAATTAATAGGTTTTATTATGGCTTTTAGGTTAAATTTTGATATTAAGGTATAATGTAGATTTTTAGTGTGTTTGTTTTTTATGGCTTAAAATTTTATATAAGTGTTAGTTTGTAATTGTGTAGAAATTTAAGTATAATTTCATAAATATAATTTTGAATTTATTGTTAGGGTTTAAATTTTCAAATAAGTTGCAATTGAAATTTCAAATGTTTAGGTTTACATAGTATGTATAATTTCGAATGAGTAGTTATAATTTTTAGGTTTAATTTGTAATATAGAAGTATAGTTTGCATATATAAATTCTAATTTTGTAGGTATAAAATTTCGAATTTTACGTATAATTTGTAGGTATTATTTTATTTTTTTCTATAATTTTAAATTTAGTGCTTAATTATGGTTTGATTTTTGATATTATATAAAATGTCGAGGGCGAACACAGTTGATGTTTTGGTATACACGGATGGTCAAATTATTGAAGAGTCAAATTCAGTAAGATATAGCACTTGTCCAAGCACTAGTATGAGAATATTTCGTACGATCACATACGCGAAATTGTTGGAGAAGTTATACGCAAGAACAAGAATTGATCAGAATCATTTTTCATTGAAAGTAATTATAAAGTTTGAATTTGAAAAGAGAAACGTGACGAGGGAGGGCATAATGGAGATCAAAGATGATGAAACTTTAGCGCTTTTCTTGGATCCTAACAATGTTGATAGATTGATCGAGCTTTATATTGAGAAAGAACCAATCGAACATCAGAGTCAAAATAGCTCGTTGTTAACCCAAGTGACGTCGTTAACGCCGCCCCAGTGCATGCCGTACTTTACACAACCCGCAGTGCCCAATTTGAATATGCAGTCACAAGCCCCATTCATGTCGTATTTTACACAGCCCACAATACCCGATTTAAATACGCAGTCGCAATCACATGTGTTGGGAAATCGTGAGTATCATGAATTTTTTTCAAGTGGTTTGGGGAGTTCTACAATTCACGACTTGTTATTCTTATTATGAATCTTCTAATAAGTTTCATAATTGTTGTATCATTTGATTCATGACTTGTTATTCTTATTTTTGCATATTATCATCGTATTTATCTTTAATTGCAGGTCCGTCTAGACCAAGCCTTCATGACTTTGAGCAACCCAATTTCGGGTTTAGTGATTTTGCAGACATTGGGAATGATGATAATCGAAGTGACAATGACAGTCGTGATTCTGATTGTTCGATCCATCATCATACAGACGCCGAGTTGGAACAAAGGTGCAACAATGCAAAAATGGATGAGGATGAAGATGATCATGATAATAATGTACCGATGAATGAAGATGTCCCTCCCACAAGAGCTGAAGAAAGACTTCATGAAGTGCTCCCATTCTATTCCACCAGGAGATTCACTCTATCGACAAAGTTCAGGTTTGAGCAGGAGAATAATTTATGATGAAGCGAAAGGTAATCTTTGTAAGGGCCAAGTCTTTGACAACAAACTCAGCTTGCAAGCAGCGGTAAAAAACTACCACGTGCAGCATGCACGGCGTGAGTTTAAGGTCATAATTAGTAATCCGAGGGTGTATGCTGTAGAATGTAAAAATGGATGCCCTTTTAAACTGCGGGGAGCTTTGTTGAAGAATACTAACTTTTGGAAAATTACAAGGTATGAAGGGACACACATGTTTTGTAGAAGATTGTTCTAAGAACCACTTTAACTTGGACATAAACACGATTGCAAATGAAATTCTACCTGAAGTGAGGAAGGATCCGTCATACAAAGTCAGTCTAATTGTACTAGTAGTGTAGAAAAAAATGGAAATTTGATATTTCATATGCAGTGCAGTACTAAGTGCAGAAAAAAATGGAAATTTGATATTTCATATGGGAAAGCTTGGTACAGTTTGCGTCGTGCAAATGAGATTATATACGGGACGTGGGAAGAGTCCATTACTAGGTTGCCTAAATTTTTGGGAGCAATAAAGAAGTGGAATCCGGGGACGGTTGTTGAATGGCGGCACAAAAATCCCGATCAAAATCCAAAAATGTTGAAATTTATGTTTTGGGCGTTCAAGCCATGTATAGATGGATTCCGACATTGTCGACGAGTCATTTGTGTTGATGGGACTCATGTGTACGCACGCCACAAGGCGAAGTTGTTATGCGCGTCAACTCTGGATGGAAATCAGAACATTTTGCCTCTAGCATTCGCTATTGTTGATAATGAGTCAAACGAGTCTTGGTTATGGTTTCTGCAATTGATCTGCAAACATTTTTTGATGCCTGATGAAGGTGTTTGCCTTATTTCAGATCCTCATAAGGGCTTATTAAATGCTACTCGATATATGCCCGCGTTTACCCCTCCACTGGGAGCGCATAGATATTGCCTCCGACATGTGACTTCAAACTTTAATGCTCAATTCAAAAGTAAATCCATGAAGGAACTCTGTTATGCGGCAGGTATGGCACATAACCAACGAAAGTTTGACAAAGCAATGGAACTTATTGGCAATAAGGATCCAATTGCGTTGAATTATCTGAAAGCTATCCCACGAGAAAAGTGGACACTGGCATATGATGGAGGAATGCACGAAGGCATTATGACGACAAATATGGGAGAAAGCTTAAATAATGTGTTGAAAGGTACTCGACATCTTCCACCCACATCAATTGTTGAGTGCACATTTTATCGTATTGTCCAATATTTTGCTGATCGAGTGCGAATGGCTCATGCAATGAGGGCACAACCTTTCACCACATATGCGTATACAATGTACAATGAGTGGGACAAAAAATCTGCAAATCACTGGGCAGAAGTATTTTCTTGGCAGCATGAGATGGGTCACGTTAAAACGGGTGATAGGAGTCATTTTTACGTGTTATTAAGCCCCTTTGCGTTTATGTTTTAGGTTCATTTATCGCTTGATTTTGTCACTTGTGCGTTTAATTCGTGCATTAAGTGATTTCAGACCTTAAATGGATACAATCGAAGAACGGGCTGAAAAACGACGTATAAAACAAGTTTAGGCCAACATGCTTTACACCTCCACGACCAAACAAGCAAGAAATAAGTTGGAGTTAGCCAAGATCATGTTTTAGTACCATTTCTGCACACCTGGGCGCCAAATCAGAAACAATCTCCACGTTGGAACGCCATTTGGATAAATTTAGAGACCGAATTTGATGAAGTGTCCTTCTACAAAGTTTTAGAGCTATGTCTTATATTTACATGGGGACTTGAATCATCCAATTCGGAGGTCTGTGGAGACGTTTATGAATAAAGCACTATCCCTGTGCTGGAAAACACGAAAGTGGCAGCTCCCATTCTTAGTAGGTGGAAAACAAGAGAATGGTAGTTCACATTCTTGGTAGGAGGAAAAGTAAGAGAATGGTAGGTGGAAAACAAGAGAATGATAGTTTACATTCTTGGTAGATGAAAAACAAGAGAATGGTAGGTGGAAAGAAAAGAGAATGGAAGCACATGTTCTTGGTTGGTGAATTTTTTTTGCTATAAAAGGAGGATTGGATGTCATCCTACAAAGACACTTGAAAACACATTCCCCATTGGGGGAGCCTAAACACATCCTATCATCATCTTCATCATCCTTAGATTAGTTATGAAGATTATCAAGAACCTCTGAAGGTGAAGAAATCAAGAAGCATGTAAGAGATGAAGATCGAAGTTCAACCATAAAAAATACGAGGGAGTTTCTTAGATTTAGATTTATTTTTGTCTATGAATATGAATCTTAATTTAAGTTCCTATCTTTTATCTTTTATGATGAAATAGATTCTTCGAACTAAGGCCATTTTGACGCTAAATTATGATAATTGAGTTATAAATTGTGTTTATCATATTAATTCTATTGCTGCTTTATGTCTTGATTTTGTTTGAATGCATCATATGCTTAGCTACCATATGCATGATTTATTGCTTAAATTATTCGTTCGAGAGAAGGTAATTTAAGGTGCAAAGAGGATCATCACATAATCTGTAAAAAATAGGGAATTGCCCCTAGAGATAGGTAGAGATTCCCGGGTGCAGTTAGCCGGATTAATCCGGGGAAATTCTAGAACTTGAATGCATGATTGTTGGTTAGATTCTCGGATAGACATATTTAGAGAACCATCAATTAATCATAGGATTATTACAGCCGAGACATCGGGTAGTAATTATTTAAGGTTTTTTCCACCAAAGCAACATTCGTCTAATAATATGAGAACATGTTTATAGTGAAAATTGATTAATTTATGCCAACACATGTGTCTTAGTTGCTCTCTTCCTTAGTTGTCTTGATTTCGACATCTTGTTTCTTATATCTTACTTTCATAATATTTTAGTTAATTCTTGTTTTAGTTTAAGTTCTTCAATTGCTTTAAAATCATAAACTAAAATACAAGTCCTTGAGGTTCGACAACCCGGACTTTATTGTCCACTTTATTACTACACACGATCAGTCCACTTGCTGTTTAATACACGTAAGGATTTTTCGTATCAAGTTTTTGGCGCCGTTGTCGGGGACTTGTTTAATTTTAGTTTTTGATTTTATTGCAAGTTTTAAGTATTTATTTTATTTTTATTAAATTTTTTTATTATTATTTTTTTTTTTCTTACACTCTTAGCTCGCAATGGCTAGAAATTTTCCAGATATGTCCCTTCCGGAGAATCAATTATGGCTGCAAAGCGTCATTCAATTCGCAAAGGATAGCAATTTTTCCTGATATGACACTACCGGAGAATCAATTATGGCTGCAAAGCGTCATCGAAGCGTGTTATGCACAAGGGTTCTTTCCACAACATTACCAAGAAAGAATTCCTACTCCGGAGGAACAACTTGATAGCACCATTGGAGAGCTCCACTTTATGATGAAGGACGCACGGCGGGAAATGAAGGAGATGAATCATCAACTCAAGCAACTAACGAGCGACATATCTGAGAAAGTACCATGGGCATTGCTTGGTACCACTGAGATAGATCAAAAGGAGGAATTCAACACCGTGATGTTGAATGAAATGAAGTTGGAAAATTCGAAAGCAGATTCCTCCAACGATGAGCATTCGGCTCCTATCCTTTCTGAGGGTGTTGACATTTCTTTACTTTCTTCCCTAGCCACAGGTAAATCGGTAATCGATACCGATGATGGTAAGTTGTCAATGAATATAGAAGATGATGATATGGTTAATATCGATACCTATGAGGTTTTTGAGCATCCACTTGACTTTGATTTGAATTTTCACGCTGATGCTTTTGATCCTTTTAGTGTTGAGCACTTTCAGGAAAAACGAACCAATCATCTTCTACATCCTTAAATCGTGGATTTCATCTATGTGAAAGTGATGGGTGAAGAACGACGAGACATTGTCTCTAACTTGGAAGAGAGCCCACAATACCATCCTAAGCATAGGCAAGAAAAGGTAATAGAGGTATTGAGGGACCATAAAAAAACTCGTGAGTGGATGATTGCTTGGTCTCAACCTAGGGTATTTATCACACATGATGGACCAATCCTCAATACCAATATCCAAAGATTGAATCGATACCCGAGAGTGGAGTGTAGAACAAACAAAGCATTCATACGTCATCCTCCTTGAGATGTATTCATCTGGTTGAGATTGAAAGTTTGTTAGATTTTGTGGGTATATCGTCTGCAAACCCTCACGAGACTATAACTCGTCCTTTGAGGTAACTCAAAGGTTTAAAGGCTTGTTGCACATGCTAAGTGCAATCGTTTACTCCACGAAAGTGAGTTCGTTTGTTGTTTTTGTTTTCTCCTTTTGGTTGATGATGTTTTTTGTGCCCTAGACCTTTTATTGCTCGAGGTCGAGCAATTGATAAGTTTGGGGGAGTTGATAGGAGTCATTTTTACGTGTTATTAAGCCCCTTTGTGTTTATATTTTAGGTTCATTTATCGCTTGATTTTGTCACTTGTGCGTTTAATTCGTGCATTAAGTGATTTGAGGCCTTAAGTGGATACAATCGAATAAAGGGTGGAAAAAGGACGTATAAAACAAGTTTAGGCCAAGATGTTTCACACCTCCACGACCAAACAAGCAAGAAATAAGTTGGAGTTAGCCAAGATCATGTTTTAGTACCATTTCCGCACACCTGGGCGCCAAATCAGAAACAATCTCCATGTTGGAACGCCATTTGGATACATTTAGAGACCGAATTTGATGAAGTGTCCTTCTATAAAGTTTTAGAGCTATGTCTTATCTTTACATGGGAACTTGAATCATCCAATTAGAAGGTCTGTGAAGAAGTTTATGAATAAAACACTATCCCTGCGCTGGAAAACACGAAAGTGGCAGCTCCCATTCTTAGTAGGTGGAAAACAAGAGAATGGTAGTTCACATTCTTGGTAGGAGGAAAGTAAGAGAATGGTAGGTGGAAAACAAGAGAATGGTAGTTCACATTCTTGGTAGATGGAAAGCAAGAGAATGGTAGGTGGAAAGAAAAGAGAATGGAAGCACATTTTCTTGGTTGGTGAATTTTTTTGGCTATAAAAGAAGGATTGGATGCCATCCTACAAACACACTTGAAAACACATTCCCCATTGGGGGAGCCTAAACACATCCTATCATCATCTTCATCATCCTTAGATTAGTTATGAAGATTATCAAGAACCTTTGAAGGTGAAGAAATCAAGAAGCATCGAAGTTCAATAATACGAGGGAGTTTCTTAGATTTAGAATGAATATGAATCTTATTTAAGTTCCTATAGATGAAATAGATTCTTCGATTGTTGAGGCTAAATTATGATAATTGCCATCTTGTTTGAATGCATCATATGCTTAGCTACCATAGCATGATTTATTGCTCGTTCGAGAGAAGGTTCAAAGAGGATCATCACATAATCCGCTAGAGATAGGTAGAGATTCCCGAGTGCAGTTAGCCGGATTAATCCGGGGAAATTCTAGAACTTGAATGCATGATTGTTGGTTAGATTCTCGGATAGACATATCCATCAATTAATCATTTATTACATCGGGTAGTATTATTTTTTTTTCCACCGAAGTTCGTCTAATAATATGAGAACATGTTTATAGTGAAAATTGATTAATTTATGCCAACACATGTGTCTTAGTTGCTCTCTTCCATAGCTTTTGATTTCGAGTTCTTCAATTACTTGTTTTAATTTAAGTTCTTCAATTGCTTTAAAATCATAAACTAAAATACAAATCCTTGAGGTTCGACAACCCGGACTTTATTGTCCACTTTATTACTACACACAATCAGTCCACTTGCTGTTTAATACACGTAAGGATTTTTCGTGTCAACGGGACGACAGATCGGGTCCGGTAATCATCATTACTCGGTCGACATCAAAGCTAAATAGTGCTCTTGTGGAAAATGGACTTTTCATCGAATTCTGTGTTCACATGCAATAAAATTATGTACAAAATTAGGGAGCAGGTCAACCGAGCTTGTTGAAAAATATTACCTGACCTCCGAATATTTGAAAACTTACAAAGGGAGGTTCTACCCGTTGTTGGAATCACATTATTGGGATACTCCCAATTTTGAGTTGGTCCATGACCCTGATCTGAGGAAGCCACCTACTGTAGGCCGACAACGGAGCACTCGCATTCACAATGAGATGGATTGGGCCGATTTAGACTCAGATTAGAGTCAAAGAAAACAATTTTATGTTATAAAAAAACTGTTTTTTTTTAATCTTCTGGCTTGTATTTGGCATATTTCTGTGCGTTTTTGGGCTTCGGCTTGAACACAAAAGTTGCAGGTCATGTTATGAACTTTGTAAACACGTAAGTTTTGGGTGATTTGGATGCCCGAGTGAAGAGATATGACCATGTGAAATAGGGCCGTTTGGAGACATTTTTTGAAAAAAATTATTTTTATTTATTTTCTGGCTTGTGTTTGGCACGTTTCTGTGCGTTTTTTGGCTGCGGCTTGAACACGAAAGTTGCAGGTCATGTTATGAACTTTGTAAACACGTAAGTTTTGGGTGATTTGGATGCCCGAGTGAAGAGATATGGCCATGCGAAATAGGGCCGTTTGGAGACATTTTTTGAAAAAAACTGTTTTTTTTTTTTGTTATTTTCTGGCTTGTGTTTGGTACGTTTCTGTGCATTTTTTCGGGGCGTTTTCGGGTGTCGACTTGAACATAACATTTGTAGAATTGTACATAAACTTCATACCAGAGCAAAAATTGGGTCGTTTTGATGCCCGGTTCAAAAAATACGACGAGGCAAAAAAAAATAATAGTATTTTTTTAAGAAAAAATGACTTTTTTTTTTGTATCTCGTTTTCCTCCCTTTTCGGGGCATTTTCGGGTGTCGACTTGAACATAACATTTGTAGAATTGTACATGAACTTCATACAAGAGCAAGAAATGGGTCGTTTTGATGCCCGGTTCAAAAAATACGACGAGGCAAAAAAAAATAGTATTTTTTTTAAGAAAAAATGACTTTTTTTTGTTTGTATCTCGTTTTCTCCCTTTTCGGGGCGTTTTCGGGTGTCGACTTCAACATAACATTTGTAGAATTGTACATAAACTTCATACCAGAGCAAGAATTGGGTCGTTTTGATGCTCGGTTCAAAAAATACGACGAGGCAAAAAAAAATAATAGTATTTTTTTAAAAAAAATGACTTTTTTTTGTTTGTATCTCGTTTTTCTCCCTTTTCGGGGCGTTTTCGGGTGTCAACTTCAACATAATATTTGTAGAATTGTACATAAAATTCATACCAAAGCAAGAATTGGGTCGTTTTGATGCCCGGTTCAAAAAATACGACGAGGCAAAAAAAAAATAGTATTTTTTTAAAGAAAAAATGACTTTTTTTCTTTGTATCTCGTTTTGGAGTATGTCTTCCACTACAAAATTATAAAATTATATTATTAAAAATCTTATAGTAAACACAACATATTTACATTACATATATATACACCGAACTAAGATTATATAAACTATCTATTTGACCGATAACCACGATGCCCCCCCGTCCCACAATCCGGAGATCACCTCATTTTCGTAGACCTTCTCCTGTTTGCGTCTTCCTCACGATCATTGTACTGCACTGGTGATAAATTGAATTGTACATGACGCGGAGGTGCAATATCATGATGTTGAGGAACATCACTCCACTGTCTTGTACCGAGCTCGGGAAAATTCCAAGTCGGCGTACTGAAACCTTGTCCATACTCTGGTGGATGTGCCATACTGGGAATGTATACGTCATTGGGGTTGGAACGAGGTTGAGCCGAGCTCGATCCCCCGACATGTTGACCATGAAAGCCCAAGCTCGATTCCCTGACATGTTGACCATGAAAGCCCAAGCCCGAGCTCGATCCTCCGGCATAGAATTGAGTCCCATAACCCGAACTCGGTGCCCCTGCATTGATTTAACCATGATAACCCGAGCTCGAACAACCGGCATTGAATTGATGGTGATCAGCCGAGCTCGATGCTTCGGCATTGAACTGGCCATGATAACCGGAGCTCGAACCACCGGGATTCCCACCAAATGTGACTATATTCCGGATGCCCCTCATGCTGGATTGCAGTTTCGTAAGTGTCGTGAGATCACCAGATTGGACAATTTGTTCCACTATAGTCTGCGCCTCCGCAATTTCATTGAACTGCACAACGTAAATAACAAATAGTATCAACAAAAATATATTTCAGAGTAAAAAACCAGTTAAATAAGTATCAATGAAAAAACAATTCCAAATACTAACCACATCATGCAATAGAGCGGCTAACCCAACCTGGTGTCCTAGTCAATCGGGTAGAAATATAACGACGAGTGATTCGGTCATACCACTGGTCGTAGTCTTCGTCTGTCTGGGCTCCCCCCTCAATATAAATTCCAGGCACAACGAAATGGTCACGATTATTCCACTTTGCAAGATGCCGAGCGTGTTTTTCTACCCAATTTTTGTTGGGGTTACCCTTTCGGCTAACCCTTCGAACACGTTCAGAATGTATTGGCGGATTCCAAACTGTCGAAGAACACGCTCAGGGTGATGATGCTCTACAATGGCAAAGAATACCATTGGAACTGCGGCTCGCCATACGTTCTCATTCATACATTGAGGTGGCAACTCAGCAATGTCTGCATCATTCAAATTGTACGGTGTCCAAACAAACTGAAATACAAAAAAATAATTTAGAATATATTAGTAGGACATAGATATACGTTCATAATAATTTACAAAAAAAAATTAAAAAATATCCCAACTCACATGTCCATCGGCCATCTGATCTAGCCCATCTGTAATTGCCCGAACGTTGTGACTGATTGTACCAGTATTTGTTATGGGTCGATCACACCTTCAAACAACAATCATTGAAAATAATTAAACAAAATTGAACGTTTCTTAACTAAACATAATATTCAAATAGTAAATTACCGTGAAGCATGAGGTGCTCGGGCAATGCCATTCACGTCAACTCCAGCAATCTGTCTTGGTAGCCCATGAGGCCTTAAAATCGAAATCCTACTCCAGGCCCATATCTATTGGATGATAAATATATTCATTGAATAACCAGGAATGATTATATTAGAAATAAAAACGTGTAAATAAAATTTTTGAGCACCTGTAATAATGGCATGAAACCTCCCAAATTTTTGCATTCTACTTGGGCCTCCTTTGATAATTCTCGGTACAAATGTGCCAATACCGCACTCCCCCAACTGTAGGTGGATGTTAAGTTTATATCTTCAAACAACCCCAACCATACTATAGGAACAACATCTCCTGTGCTGTCGGCACACATCACACCCCTGAGAAACAAAAGGCCCCAACAACAAGCTATCTGATCAACTACAGCTTCTTCAGTTTGATTAGTTATCCTGTTTGGCTCACTCAAAACATGGGAAACAAGCCTTCTGACAGGAATTCTGTAACTGTGAATTAAATCTTCCGGCGCTAAGAATAGTCCTAATTGTTGAAATACGTATAATACATAATTTTCAGTGTCTACAAAGGCCCGATAAGAAACTACAGCCCTACCATCAACTGGTAGACCATATAAAATAGCAACATCCTGGAGAGTTATCGTAGCCTCTCCTGTCCTAAAATGAAATGTGTTCGTTTCTGGGCGCCATCTCTCAATTAGGGCCTTTATGAGGCCTAGGTCATTTATAAACTGATCTAACTGGTATAGCCTATAAAATCCCATTTGATCAATCTTTTGCTTGACGCGGTGATGTACATGAGAGTTAAAGGCCTGTTTGAAATATGCATGGTCAGCTCGCTGGACACGAATAGTTAAGTCAGGATGATCCGCAACTGTCTCAAATACATGATTGTCCTGATCATATAATACGCTCTCATCAACTGGGCCATATACATTACGATCGGCCATCCTGCATTTATATATCCACAAAAATGTTAATTTACATTGTATGATATAAGTTACACTTAATATTTAAACATAATAAGTTAAACTACCAATCCAATCTGCACTTAACTACTCTAAATTAAACGTAATATTTGAAAGTTTACAAAACAAATAATCCAATTCGAAATTAAATCGAACCACTCGTAAATATACCAAACAATTCAAAATCAAACCATACATTCATATTATACCAAACAATTCAAAAATTATTCCAACTAATTCGAACATTATATCAAACATTTCCAAAATATAGCAATTAATCCAAAATTAAAGTTAACTACTCCAAATTAAGCCAATCAAAGTATTTATAGCCAACAATTCTAAATTAAACCTAGCAACTCGAAATCGAACCTAATTCAAAATTATTACTATAAATTCAAACATTATACTAAACAATTACAAAATATACCTACTTATTCGAAAAAAAATCTAACTACACGAAATTAAGCCTATTAATTCGAACTTATACCAAATAATTCCAAATTAAACCAACCATCTACAATAAAAAACCTAACAATTCAAAATTAAACACTAAACATACAAATTATACCAAACATTTTCAACATTATACCAAAAATTTAAATATTATACTAAATAATTCCAAAATAACACTAAAAATAAAAAATCAATTTACTAATTCAACAATTATACCAACCAATTTCAACATTATAACAATACAAGAATTATTTGGTCTAATTCAAAAAGAGCATTAAAAATGGACATCATACCTAAAAATTAAAAATAAATCTCAACGATCCAAAATTATACAACATTATACCAAACAATTCAAAACAAATTCTAACATTATACCAAAAAGCACACCATAAATTACAATAATTATACGAACATTTTCAGAATTATACGAAATAATGCAAAAATTATAGTTAAAAAAATGATTTTACTATTACAAATTCAATTTTTGAACTATAAATTACAATAAAAATATATACATTCTAAAATCAACAAAATTAAAATTATACCTTTCGTTCTTGGTTGAGAAAGAGATAGAGAGGAGAATGTGTTCGATTTTCCAAACTCTTTTCACCTTAAAATTACACAAATTTTCGCTGAAAAATTTGAGGAGGAAGCATTTAGAAGAGAGGGGAGAGAGAAGAAGAAGATAGAAAGAAAGAAAGAAAGAAAGGAAAGAAAGAAAGAAAGGAAGGAGAAGAAAGGTTCAGAAAAAAAAAAACAAAAAAACATCAATAGTGAGACGGCATGCAGCATGCCGTCTCACTGTTCATAGTCAGCCGTGTCAGCAAAGCTGACAAAAATTAAAAAAAAAATACTGAGACGACATGTCACATGTCGTCTCAGTGCAGAATTAAAAAAAAATATATAATTATGTGAGACGACATGTGATATGTCGTCTCAGCACTAAGACGACATATCACATGTCGTAACTTGCTATTTCCTGATTCCCCATTTTTCCATGCTATTTTCTGATTTTTCATTTAAATTTGTATTATTTATTTAATTTTCCCTGATTTTGCAAGGTCTCATGATGGTTCGGGATATTCACTTGAGAGATGTTATCCTTGAATCGGATAGTAGAGAGGCTATTATGAGTATTCGAGAGGGCACGACTTCACATCATGACATCGCTCTCATCGAGCAAATCAGGCTACGACTGAATTTGGATTGACACGTAAACATTGTGCATGTATGAGAGAGACCAATTGGGTGGCAGATGGTCTCGCAAAATAGGATTTTGAACACACCCTCACTTAGTACAATCACCGAGTCTGAATGTTTATAGTAGTTTGGAGCAAGATCAGATGGCCTTATTTGGCTAAGATGAACGACTAATACCTCGGGTCTGTCGGGCTAGTTCGTTAAGGTCCCCTCTATTTATATTCAAAAAGGATGTGAATCCTCTTAATTGTCACAGTACATATGTATATATGATATACAATATATTATATCTATATATAGGTAGACCAAATTGACTTATCCCTAAAGTTGGACCGGTTCCATTGAGAATGTCTCATGTAATTCCTTCTGTGACGTTCCACCAAATTTATCCTTATCATTTTAATGTTTTATTACATTACAAGATAGTAATACTAATACTTCTCACCTATAATATAAAATAAAATAATAAAAATAAAAATATTGGTACCACAATTTCAGCTGTCCTTTCTCCTCAACTGCAGAGCATTTCATTACCCGGAGAACAATATTAACTTGGATAAACAAAACTTCAATTTCCAAATTCAGTCCCCCATTTCCCACGATATTACAACCTCCCCACTCTCTCTTCTCGATCTCCAACAATCTCTCTCCTCTCATTTTCTCTCACTAGCGCAGTGTTTGTTTGGTTCTAACATTTTGGCGAGGCAAAGAGAGAAATTATTCGCCGGAGTATATTATAGGAGAATATTCCGGTGATCTGAGATCTATAACTGGCTGTTTCCATTTCTAGGGTTTTTGTACGTGGAGAGATCCGTGGTGTAAGTCTCACATTTCATCTATTTCTCCTCCTTTCTCTCTCTCTCTCTCTCTCTCTCTCTCTCTCTCTCTATCTACATTCAAAATACACACACATTTTGTGTGCACAGTGTATTGTTTTGTCTCTCTCTCTAGATTTTAGCTTTAATTTGTGGGAAAAAAATGTTGAATTTATGTTTTTTAGTGCGAAGAATTTGAAATGCCGACTGATTTCAGCTGCCTTTTGGGTTTACTGCAGGTAGTGCAGCTCGATTTGTTGATCTGTAAATGTAAGGTCGTTGTTTCGTTCTTGAAGACTGAGATTTTGTGCGGTTTAGGAGAAGCTAGGGTTTTCGAGTTTGGGTATTGTGAAATGTGGAAGTTAAATTAGGGTTTATTTTTACAGTTTTGTGGATTTTTACATGTCTTTTGGGATGAATCGGAGTTTTAGGGCACCGGAGAGGGGGCATATGGGGAGTCTGAGAATGAAGGATAAACAAGACGAGGATTTGGCGTTGTTTCGAGAAATGCGAAAGCGCGAAAAGGAACGGAACAATCTTCTTCTTCTTCAGAGCTCCGATGAGTTTGATGCTCCACTTGGTATGAAAAAAAGTTATGGTTTAATCTTTTTTTTTGATTGAAAACCTGCTTTTAGTGTATTTGGTAGTCTCTTGTTGATGCTTGATGAAGGTTTGTGATTAGTTTAATAATTGATTATTTGGTGAATCTATTGGGTAGATTTTATTTTTGAATATTTGTACCTTGTTGACGTAACATGATGTGCTGTTGGATTAAAAAAAGCATTGAAGTAAGAATTTTTGTTTGGCAAGTTGTATTTGGTGGATTGTTGCATTGATTGTGTGTATATTTTGGTTTTTTCTTTCTTTTTCCGTTTTTGTGATTGTAGCATTCTGATTTAGGTACAATTTTTCTTTGTTTTCATTTGTGTCCCTGTTTTGCAGGACCGAAAAGTGGTAGTTCTCCAATATTTAATTTAACTTCAGGCACACCTGCTCCTGTTAGGAAGAGTGGCACTGACGATTTTCTCAATTCCGACAATGATAAAAATGATTATGATTGGTAATTTTGCAAATTCTTTCTTGGATTTTATTTGCATATTCGTAGTAAACTTCTTTTGACTGGGAACTGAATGTTTGAACTTTTGGTATCTTGAGTTCTATGGAAGTGACCATTTCTAATTCCTTAGAGGAAAAGAAACAAACTTAATGTCTGTATTTCATTATGTTATCAAGACCTTTTAAACTGCAGAGATGTGATCTTTTTGAGTATTTAACAAAACACTTGATAATGATTCTTTAGCAATGGGAATAGCTGATATGTTGTGCTATGTAGCTTCTACATTAAAAGCATAAACTACAATAGGAAGTATGATAGCACTGGAACGCCTAAACAGAAATATGTGTTAAGATATACACCCGACTCTGAAAAGAAAAACCTCATGATTAAAATAATATGTCCAAGAGCTAATAGTAATCAACAACAAAAAGTTCATTACATTTCTGAGGCTGAAAATATGATTTTAATATGTTGTGAACTGCTAAAGTATTGAAAAGAAGCATTCTCAAGCATGGGAATTTGAGGGAAAAAGTATATGCTCATGTCTCATTTTAACGGATTGATATGAAATAAGAATTGTGAAGATCAAGATCATAATAAATTTGGCTGAACCAGACAAAATATGGACTACAAATACATTCAATGAACCAAGAAGATACTTAAGCGCTGCCCACCACATTTGACTCGTCTGGCATTTTTCAGATCGGTCCCAACTCTCCATGGGGTTCCTGCAAATAGCTTTTTGATTAAAAAGTCATCATCCCTGTTTCTCGTATCTTGGATAATTCATATTTTGGTTTTCTCCAATTGATGCAATTTAATTCTTGAAAGATTAGCCACATTATGATTAAAGTACAAAATGATTAATAGCTGAATCGAGTTTCCTCAATGTAAAGAACCAGTATTTCTGTGTCATCCTTAATAGAGGTCATGATGTCGTTTAAAATTTCCCATCTATTTTCCTTGATGTCATAGTAAGTCTGAATTGTGTGAGTTGTTTGTTTTCCAATGGTTCATAGTTCTGACTTCATGTAATCTCACACAACTGGGGATCCTGTTCTGTTTTTGTTTCATCAATTTAATTTCTTTCATTTCAAATACTATATCAAAGAGCTACTTGCCCTTTCTCACCAGTGTTACTGACAAAAAGTGTTTTTAGTATTCGACACATGCGATAATTAGTGAAATATTGTTAGATATCCGCTAATTGTGTGATTTACATCATCATCAGATAAATATCAGATTTGTATTCACTCTTGCTCTCTGTGTATATGTGTGTGTGTGTGTGTGTGTTTGCATACTTCAGACAATTTTGCATCCTTTTGAAACAAATACAATTTGTTTTTAAGAATTAGAAGTCAAACTGTCATTATTCTCAAGTGTATTTACCTATTAGGTGTGTTGATCAGAATTGGGCTCAGCTTAGGATTAGTTGAACTAATATTTTCTCGGATTTCACAGTAGGTCATTCCATCCTCGTTTAATTTAGTATTCACATGTTTTCATTTTGTTTTCAGGCTTTTGACACCTCCTGGTACTCCACTTTTCCCGTCACTGGAAATGGAATCACAAAAGACTGTTATGAGCCAGCTGGGAACTCCAAAACCTCGCCCTACAGCTCTGAAGTCTAGAGTAAGTGGAAGAGATGTTCGGTTTTCTGTTTTAAGTTATACTTCAACTAAAATGGATGGAATAGCATTCAGCTGAACCATGGCAGAAATGTAAATTAAAACTACCTCTGACTGAACAGAAGTTAAAGAATTTGCTTGGGCATATTATCCCCTAAACTCTAAGGGACATGTCCTTGAGGGGACATGTCCTTGAGTGCTTCATAATCAGTGTAATAAGTTGCAAATCTTGTATAAAACATAAAGTCTGTTCATTATTAGTGTACATTAATTTCATTCACGTAGCTGAGTCTGTTATCCTCGTTAATGAGCACGCTACAAGTTATACAGTGACTGAAATTCACCTCTAAGTGCTGAAGTACCATTTGCAATTTTCCATTGTTCGCCCAGAAAGCAGAAACTGATTTAGATAGTTTTTTAAATATATAATTTCATAAGAATTTTACTTTCTCAGCCTCATCATCTCTGCTCCTATGAACCACTTGCTACAAGAGATAGAAATTGCTTCTAAAAATTCCATTCCTTTGCATCTCGTTTGAGCCTGTTCTAATTTATATCATCTTAAACTGCACTAACATTTATCTGCAAAAACATTGGAATAAATTTTGTTCTAACAAATTATCTTGTGTCATTGAAGCTAGCCAATCCCCAGCTCGAGCCTCCAGCACGAAGCAATTTATCTAGACAGCCAACCTCATCCCCTGCCTTAAACACTTCAAGTGGAGGACTTCACAGGCCATCTTCTTCTGGTGGGCCTAGATCAAGACCCGCAACGCCAACCGGACGTCCAACTTTAACATCAACATCAAGATCCACTATAACCTCAACATCAAATAAACCCACATTATCAGCTAAACCTACCTCAAACACATCATCATCTAAGATAACACCAAAACCTTCAAGATCTTCAACACCTACTCGTTCCACCTTGCCTTCAACAAAGCCCACAGCTCCTCCGAGATCTTCTACCCCTACATCAAGGTCTACTGTTCGATCCTCCACCCCTACAAGCCGACCCTCCTCAATACCCCCATCAAGAGCCACTTCTCGGGCCTCCACTCCAACTCGCAGACCAAGTTCAACAAACACGCCTTCTGTACCAGTTAAGTCCCCTACTACCTCTTCAATTTCAAAACCCGTTTCAACCGCTGGGAAAAATCCTCCGCCGGTGCGGTCCAATTCTCCTACTGTGAGACCAAGACCATGGAAGCCTTCAGAGATGCCTGGTTTCTCCCTTGACGCTCCACCTAACTTAAGAACGTCTCTATCCGACAGGCCACCTTCAGCCACTAGGGGTAGACCTGGTGCACCAAGTTCTCGATCTTCTTCTATTGAACCTGTTTCCAATGGAAGGGTTAGACGGCAATCATGTTCTCCTGCAAGAGGGCGACCTCCCAATGGCCTTATTCATAGCAGTGGAAGCTCTGTTCCTGTGCATGCTGTAAACCGGTTGCATGCTAAGGCTAATGATAACGTGAGCCCTGGTCTTGTTGGAACGAAAATGGTTGAAAGGGTAATAAATATGAGGAAGCTGGCCCCACCCAAGCAAGACGATAAGCATTCACCACACAGCAACTTATCTGGAAAGTCCTCATCCCCGGACAGCTCAGGCTTTGGAAGAACGCTTTCAAAGAAATCTTTAGATATGGCTATAAGACATATGGTATGTACACTTATCTCATCTTCCATGATCCCTTTGCTAAATTGGGAACTTCTTTTCTTCCAGAAAGTAACCTCTTAAAGTAATGAAAGTACTGACATCACTAACTTCTAACCACTACTACGTTTAAGTGCAATATTGTGAGGATGGTCAAAACTCACATTTTCAACTCTCATTTTAGACTATGAGTGTGTTTGGCCTAGCTCATTAAAGCAACTTATTATATGTTTGAGAGCTTATAAGCTCTTACAAAGTGTTTGCTAATATTTGTATAAAACAACTTATAAGCTCTCAAAATAAGTTTTCGGGGGCTTATAAGCTCCTAAACAGTAAGTCATAAAGACCCAACCTTTTTTTTTGGAGCGTATAACTCTACTTGCATATTGGGTCGGACATAGTATATATTTATGCTTAATGACATTTTTCTTTTTGGATCATTAATTTATAACTTTTGCCATGTGCAGGATATACGGCGGACTATTCCAGGCAATCTACGGCCTCTGATGACTAACATCCCTGCATCCTCCATGTATAGCGTAAGATCTGGGCCAACGAGAAGTCGCACTGTCAGCGTCTCAGATTCTCCGCTTGCAACAAGTAGTAATGCCAGCTCTGAACTGAGTGTGAATAACAATGCCCTTTGTGTGGACGGACCCGAAATAGATGATGATGCCAGCAGTAAGGGTATCCGATCTCCTCGCACCATACGTGGAAGGTGATAATTTGTTCGCTCTACCGCATACATATTTCACTTCTAAATTGAACATCTACTCGCAGCAAGAGATGCAACATGGAGATATGACTATTTTCAAGGTAAAAACTGACTGAAGATCAATCTTATATATTGATGTAAATTTCTATGAATTGTTAGTATGTTATTTGAAATCTTGTATTATCAGTAGAGACTTGGTTACCAGCTGCACTGTCCTGTTTGTTGTTTGTTTGGCCATGGAATGTACCACAATCGGAAAATATAACCATCCTATTGTGAAATTCAGACTGGAACTTCTAATTTGTTTACGCTAATTCCAAAATCGAACTGCACTGATTTTCCTTTTTCTTTTGCTGCATGTTAATTCTTAACTATCATGTTATCCCACCAACGATTGTTGTCTTGTGATTGTATACTAGGACCTCCTAAAAGTAATTTCTTAACTTTAAATAGTACCTACATTTGGGGGATACATGACTTTTTCTTTGTAGTAATAATAACTTATAGAAGCCTTGTTTTGCAAATTAAGCATCATCACCTCTAATAAAAGTGTGTAATAAAAAGGAAACAATTCAATTTCACAAAAAGCTATCATTTTTGTAGTTAAGATGCTGCAGGTACTTGAAAAGTTTTTCTTTCTTGAAGTGCATCTAAAGTGTAAACTGTAAACTAAGGCACTAACATACTTTTAGTAGGGTCGATATTTATAATTATGAATTACTCATTTTATTGTGTAAAGATACTTTTAGTAGGGTCTATATTTATAATTATGAATTACTCATTTTATTGTATAAAGATGTTATTTAGTATTTATCAAAAAGAAAATGTAAAAGATGGTCCGCTTGCCTTTCATACCTTTGTTCGGATTTGCATTTCCTAAATTAAATAATATTTAAAATCTTGGACTGTGGTTGGGCATATTGTGAGTAACTCTAGGCTTAATTTTAGTTAGGGGTAAAAACCATTATACACTTGAATTTTGCGTGTTTTTACACTTTTTATTTTAATTCCACGGGTTTTACACTTTCCTATCTATTAGCATATTTCGGCAGAATATTGCATTGGAGTTTCAGCACATACGATGGAGTTAGATAAAAAAATGTTAAAAAATATAAAGTTTGGATAAAAAAATGTAAACAAAAAACAGTTTGGATAAAAAAATAATATATATATTTTTTGATTAAACTCCACTCCGGCAGAAGATTCCGTCAGAATATGCTAGTACATAGGAAAGTGTAAAACCCGTGGAGTTAACATAAAAAAGTATAACGAAAAATAATTTAGATCAGAATATGCTAGTAGATAGGAAAGTGTACAACTCGTGGAGTTGATATAAAAAAGTGTAACGAAAAATAATTTAGATAAAAAAATGTAAAAGCAATGCAAAATTCGAGTGGATTATTGCTTTTACCCCTTTTAGTTATCCTGTCCGAAACTAGGAAGTCACTGTTTTGTGATAAACAAAGTTCAAATATTTCTAGTAAAATTAAGGCTGAAGGGCCGTGACTGCACAATTGTCACATTACCTACTCTTTATAGGAGCAAGCATGAGTAAAAAAAAAAATGAAAAAGAAACAAGAGCAATTGATAACTGTGATTGTAATATCTTGATCGATGAGGGCTAAAGCGGACCTTTTACTTTCTTTTCGGATGGAAAAATCTTCCGAGCGTCAAAGTGATAATTTCCGATCCTCGTTTGGGGTTAAGTCACATAATGTTATAGTTGGAGGGGTTCAATGATATAATTAGGGATAATTACACTCACACCCCACAATGATGTGCTAATTACACAAACCTCTCATCATTAATTCATAATTACACACACTCCCTATGTTAAAGGTTTCTTATAATTGCACCCCTGTGTGTAACAATTCTTACAATTGCACCCCTGTGTGTAACAATTCTTACAATTGCATCACCTGTAAACCCTACAAATAGACCCCCTGAGGGGGTGTATTTGTAATTATTAGTTAGTTAGGGGAGGTTTGTGTAATTACCCCAATATTGAGGGATGTGAGTGTAAATATCTCTATTAATAATTATGTGAATCTCAAAGTTGAGTGATGGTTTTTTTGGGCACGTCTACTTGACCACTAAAATAAATTTGATCCTCATTTATCATTCTCTAAACATTAAGTCCCTAATGTTTCAATTTTAAACACATTGGGTCCTTGGCGTTAATTGACCATCCATAAACTAATTGAAGAAAAATTCGTAATGAAAGTTTATAAAAATTGGAGATTTTCAAAAAATAGGGTTTTGTCAAATTATTCGAGAACATTTGAGGTAGATTACTATTAGAAAGATGTTATTTTGGGAGAATATATAGAGAATTTTTGGCTAAAATAATTAAATGAAGTGAGGCTTGAACTATTTCCTTCCAATTTGAGCCCATTCTGTTAGTTTTGGATTGGAAAGTTAACGGCAAGGACCCAATGTATTTAAAATTGAAACATTAGGGACTAATGTAGAGACTGACAAGTAGGAGAACAGAACTGTTTTCGTGGTCATGTTGAGTGACGAAAACTGTAATTCTGCCATTCTTGTCTAGTTGTTTCTACATTATCTTTTTGAGCAATGCTGATAACACACTCAAAAATTGGACCACGTTATCTCCATAATATATTGATTGGGTCTTCATATTAGTTATACTGGTTTTTCAATGAACCACAGAGACCTCAGTCATGCACTGTTGCTCTCTATATCTATACATAGATTTCCTTGCTGGATGAATTGAGAGGTCCTTTTTTCATATCTGGACCACCAAAAAGTTAACAGTTTGAGACAAAGTTAGTTCAATTCCAGTGGTTCCAATTCCAAATTGAGAGAAAGTATTGCTTCTGTTAGCTTACGTTCGGGCCTTCGGGGTAACAGAATTACTTGTTGGCTGAGTATGAAAGTTATTGTTGAACTAAAGAGAACAAAAGAAACTAACTTGCCAAATCTATGGTGTATATGTTAGTGGTATCAATATACAAAACCTCTCGTTTTCTTTTTCTTTTTGGAACAGAATATAAAGGAAAATTGCACTTTTGGTCCCATAGGACATTGGGTTTTGCAATTTCAGTCCCGTTGGATATAAAACTGCAATAATAGTCCTACTAAATTGAAAAAGTTGCAAGTTTGGTCCCAGCCGTAAAAAAAATTGATGAGAAATAGAGTGGTTTGCATGCTCCATTAGTTTAGAAAATGTTAAAAAAGAAAATTAAAAAATAAATAAAAATAAACTAAAAATTAAGTTAAAAAATATTTATAAAACAATGGCCAAATACCACCAATAGTCCATCAATTCTATCATTTGCTTTACTTTAGTCCCTTATCTCGCAAATGCACTCAAATAATGTCCCAAGTATATTATTTGTCTTACTTTAGTCCCCCGTCACTCAAATGCGCTCAACTAGTATCTCAACTCTCAATTTCATCTCATTAAAGTCCCTCGAGTCAATTGTCCATGTAAAATTGACGAAACCTTGAAGCACGTGACTTACACCTTTTTAGGACAGGGGATTTTTTTTTAACTTTTGCAAGTATTTTTGTTCCAAAACTGAATACTTGCATCTATTTTATTTTATATTTTTCTAAACATTTTAGATTTTTTTTCTTTTTTTCTCCCTTCTTCCCCAAAACCCTAACCTTAATCCATCTTTTCCCTCATCCCACTCTCCTAGCTCAATCCCCAATCCATCTCATCCAATTTTCATCCATCGTTTGTGTTGCCACCACTACAATCCTTCTCAAATCGTGTCTCCGCTCCACCCTCTAAAAATCAAATGACATTCCCCCCACTTTTGGAAAATCAAACATCGCTACCCCCACCCTCTGAAAATCCAACGATGTTGCCCCATCCTCTACAAATCTAGTGATGTCGCCTCATCCACGCCGCGTCTTCTACCATCTGCAAATTGCCCCCCTCCTCCTCTGCCATTTGCAAATCCCATTGTTCATCTCCTCTCGCTGTTGCTGCCCTGTTACCCGCTTTTAATTGTTGCAGATGGTTGGTAAGTAGTTTTGGAGGAAATACTTTTGCAAAAGTGAAAAAAACCCTCCAGGGACTTTAATGGGATGAATCTAAGATTTGAGGGACTATTTGAGCGCATTTGAGAGATGATGGACTAAAGTGGGGCAAATATTAGACTTGAGGGACTATTTGAGTGCATTTGAGAGATGAGAGACTAAAGTGAGGCGAATGATAGAGTTGAGAGACTATTAATGGTATTTGGCCTAAAGCAGGCAAAATACTCTTTGCCCCCCCAGAACTATACCCTTTGTATCAAACACCCCCTGAACTATAAAAAAATACAATTACCCCCTCAATTACATGAAATTGCCTTTATTACCCTTAAACCATTATTTTGTTTTTCATTTTTCATTTTCTCCACCATTTTTTCTTTTCTTACATAGATTAGTAAAGTCTACCCACTTCACTATAACTAATTATTAAAGTAATAATTTACAATATTTTTAGCAATGACAATAAATTAATTTGGTGACATCACATTATATTAATGGATAATAAAATTTCATTAATGCACCGTTACAAAATCAAATTAATTATGACAAATATCTTTTATGTATATTTTCTTACTACATATATTTTTATTTTAAATAGCCTACTTTACTAGAATATTTTAATAATATATATAAGTATATTTAAATTAACCAAAAGAATCATATCCTTACACCCCCTGATTTAAAAGACACACACACAAACACACATGCATATATATATGTATTCAAAATATACATAAAACATATTAAAAATCTATTCGAATTAATTTAATTTTGTCACAACATATTAGTTAAATTTTTTTAAACATTGATATAATGCGGTCACCAAGTTAATTTAACGTTTGTGCTAAGAATATCTAACAAATTATAATTTTAAGTAATTATAATATTTTGGTTAAATTTTAACTAATCTATGTAAGAAATGAAAATTTGTGGAAAAAGGAAAAAATGGTGGAGAAAATGAAAATGAAAGGAAAAATAATGGTTAAAGGTAATATATACAATTCCATGCAATTGAAGGGGGTAAGTGTATTTTTCTACAGTTCAGAGGGGTATTTGGTACTGTAAGAAATTGGGTCGGGTTTTGACCCTTGACCCAATTGACATCCATATTTGAGTTAGATTTAATGCCATATTTGATGGCATTAGAATCCTGAATAGATGGGACTCTTCCTTGTGTAGGAAATATGATATTTATATCACATCCCTCTCATCTTGGGATCATAACTGATATCACATATTCTCTCCCACAAAATGTCTCTGTTGTCTTTCCTAAAATACTTTCTCTCTCAATCCCTCTTGGAGAATCACCAAGTCTTCATTGGTTTAAGGTGTGCAAATATAAGTGGATTGCTCTGATACCACTGTAGGAAATTAAATCCAAATCACACGTAAAGAAGATTGGATTGACATACCTATAAACACAGCGAAAATTTGTCATTCGATATGTCTCGAATCTGACTGGTCTACAAGCCGTCTTGATTGAATCACTATAATGTAGGAAATTAAATCCACATCACACATAAAGAAGATTGGATCGACTTACCTATAAACGCAGTGGAAATTCGTCGATCCATATGTCCCGAATCTGACTCGTCTACAAGCCGTCTTGATTGAATCACGATCATGTCTTTACTTTCCTTGCCGTGGTGGACCAGCCACCAGAGCGATCCACTTGTATTTGCACACCTTGAACCCATGGAGACTTGGTGATTCTCCAAAGAGGGATTGAGAGAGAAAATATTTTAGGAGAGAGAACAGAGAAAATTTTTGGGAGAGAATACTTGATATCAGTTATGATCCCAAGATAAGAGGAATATGATATAAATATCATATTTCCTACACAAGGAAGAGTCCCATCTCTTCAGGATTCTAATGCCACCAAATATGGAATTAAATCTAACTCAAATATGGATGTCAATCGGGTCAAGGGTCCAAACCCGACCCAACTTCCTACATCTCCCACTCATACATATTTGATTCGATCTCTTCGAATCTTATCCTCTTAAAATTCTCAATCTCACATCCCTTCTTCCATACAAGGAATAAGGCGTGTGACCAAGCGAGAAAGGAACAAGTAAGGAGAGTTATATTAAGTCATCACCTAACTAATATAACCCTACAACTCCGAGAGAAACTCGCTGTGCACCCCAAACTATATGGTTGCACCAAATCAAGTATCTCTGATCCCTCTATCTATAATAAATAGAGCATGCTTGACTCTCTCAAATATATATCTATGTTCATGACTAGTCAGACATATTCCGACACAGTCACCCGGGTAATGAATCATAGAACATAAGTGCGCTACCAGATTAGTTCTTCCTCGGCCTCTCATGCCAATTAGCTTGGACTTGACAACTTTCTTAGACATGCTCCGATAGACCGAATCATTCATGGCCATTGGAAATCATGCTAAAGTAGCGTCATCAAGCTTATACCTCATGACACGGTCCAAAGTCCCAAAGGGTACAATAAAAATAAGGACTCACATAGTGACAAAGCGGGGACCCATTCAGCCATTTCTCTTAGGAGGTCGCAAAGCACATGTGTATGATTACATGCTATGATGGAGCTCCCACTCAATTTGGGCATATCAGGCTCTAAACATCATACGAACCTTAGTCCAGTCGCTATCTAAGCGTCTGACTTGCGCACCACCAGATAGTCACTCTCAATAACTTCTAATAGTTCGCACGTTCGGCTATAATCAGGCTTTTATGAAGTTTGGGCATACTTCATATCGATCAAGTATGATCTCATCTTTGGCCTCTATGCTAAGGCGACTATAAGTTATATATATTAGCCTTTCACGTTGTTCCAAGCGTGAAGGCGATCTATTTGCATCCCTTTTACTAATGCGAACAATCTTTAAGTCTCATCCTGCTTGCCATCTCAGCGCTAGGGCGATTGCCCTTGTGAGAGGGCCAATCAAAGCGAGGTGACATTCTCGCATCTCACAGACCTAGTACCAACATAAGAATGAGAATCACAAAGATATCTCATCAATTGATATATGTTCTCAAAGGCCAGTCCATTAAATTCTACTATATCTTTAACTTGCCTTTAGAGAATTTCTCCATACAAAGGCTTGGTAAAAGAATGAGCGACCACAGTGGTCGTAGAAACATACCTGAGAACATTTCAAATATGCACAATATCCTCATCAATGGAGTTACATTTGGGTATGGGTATGCTTGGTCCTCCAACAATAATTAGCGCCCAAAGCATACATCAAAGTGGCTCTATTATCACACAAATAAGAGTAATCGTACAAATGTGCGCCACAACGCGCATCACAAATAGAATCCACATCATCTTAGACCAATCTAATAAGATATCTAAGTACTCTATTGATTACACCTCAATATTTGCATCAAGGAAGACTTTGATCGATTGAATATAAACATGCATATTTGTTATGGTTAAAAATATGAAAAATTCATTTTTCTTGAAAATATGTGAAATCAGGCCATACATTTTTCACCATGTGTAGTCTTATATGTGTAGATTATGTGTTTAAAATTTGATGAAATTTGGAGAAGTAATTAGGGAGATATAAGGAACCCTAGTTCAAGAAATTCAAAATTTTTTGCTCCAAAATCGTACTTGTTTTTTTGAGCAATTTTATGTTAGATTGTAGAGCATGAAAAGAGGTTCAAAACGATACATTATGCAAGAAAAACGGAGTTGAAATGAGGGAGATATGTCTTTATTAAAAACCCCAAAGTTTGAAGTTGAAATTCAGATCAATTTTTTGGTTTTCTGCTGTGTGGTTTTTACACCATTAGAAAGATCGCTTATTTTGAGGCTGATTTTTTTAAGGTTGAAAAATGTACATGGTCATTGTAATTTTGTCGCTCAAGCTTATCAACATGAGCCAATTAGGGCAAATGTTGACACAGCCAAAGTGGAGCTGGACAAAAGTAAGATTTAAAAATTAGAACCACAATGATCCAACAAAGTGATACTATGTGTCACTTCAATCTTAGATACAACAAAGATCAACAAGTGCTACGTGCTAAATTGATAAAGATTGGTCAATTTTCTCGTGATGGCACTGAGCTAAAGTTTGACTTCTCGAGACTCTCTCACTAGTTTTAGATGCGAGTGTCCCTAAATCTTTACTAACATGGGCTATAGATGTTAGGGAGACATAGCATGCGTAGAGATTGAGCAATGGATAGACTATCATCAAGTGTTTTGCAGCCTAAGTTTATTAAGGAAAAGTGCGGCGCACAAAAGGAGGCATTATGAGTGCCACCTAAAATTCAAAATGTGTGTTTGAGTTAATTTTTAAATACAATTATGATGAGTGTGAGCTAATCAATAGTGATATGCAAAAGATCACTCACTACATAATATAGTCTATTTTAAATAAGGCACTTGTTAGACATTTGTTGAGCAATATAATTTGTCCATCTTTCCTGAGAGAGACCTTTATGGCATGAGTTGCTTAATGGTTTCTTCCAGATGAAATTGATTTAAAATATAATTTCATTTGCTTTTCTTTCTCGACGTGTGAGGTTAGAAAGATGACCAAGCTAATTGGAGGAGGCCTATTGTCTTACTCGCTAAGGTCAACCTCCCTCTATAAATTTGGCATGTGAGAGAAGGGATGACCATGCTAGCTAGAGGAGGCCTATTGGCTTACTCGCTAAAGTTAACTTTCCTCTATAAGATTTTCTACCGGGAAAAGACTGCTGGGAAATAAAAGGAGGCTATTTATCCTCTAAAGTTAGTCCACTTAAACGAGTGTGAATTTATGAATGTAAGACACTAATGTCCTCTATTTTCCACTATTTCGAGCTATCAGTTAGTACATCCACTATTTCACTAGTCATGAGCGCTAAATCATTGTTAGCGACTCTTGACAAAGAATTGAGATAAAATGGAGTTGAAAACTAAGGTTGAATGTACTAATGGCTAGCGAGTTGATATGTCTAATTAGTTTGGACAAATACTGAGGAAAATGAAGTTGTAAGATGATTCAAAAAGCTTAGCAGCTAAATGAGCTTGCGAAATGGTGATGAATCAAAAACTTTTATAGAGCTAGATTTCTTTTGGCGCAAATGATTTGCATCTCACGAGGAAGTGTAATCATGATTGCAGCCTACATTATTAATTATGTGTCTACAAAGTCAATGCTCCACTATACGCATTTTGGCACGACAGCAAGCCAATTCCAAGGTTCTGCGCCCTTCTTAGACAAGTTACATTTTTCACATGGTTAAGAATACCTTAATGGAGGCATGACATAGACTAAGTCGCACATTGTAAATTTTCTCGATGAGAAAATTGTGAGACTAATTGAAGTTAAAGAGGGCTTGAGCTATATGAGCTACAAGGTCCGCAAGGAGGCACTCATTTATCTAGCAAGGGTGTCGTTTCTCAGCCTCATCCTACCAATGTTAAGATAATGAGAGCGACCCTAAAGTCAGTGGGAGTGTTTCACTTGACGTTTACTCTCAAAATACATAGAGTAAGAAGGATAGAACGAGAATCATTCCCCATCATCTACACAAGATTGAGTGAGATTCCTTCTCATGTACTTATGTGGACGGTTGAAGAGTAACTTAGCACATTTGACTTCACTTAGTGTCTTTAGTGGATAACTACCATGAAGGAAAACACCTAATGACTAAGAACAAAAATCCAAGCTAGTTGATCTTCTATCTAAATGCAAGACCATTGGAAACATGCAGTTTCTAGAGGTCAAGTGCAACGTAGATGGATCAATTGACAAGTTTAAATTGTAGAGATGTTCTCCCTGGTGGTCAAATTTGTCTCTACTCGCCATACTGTAATGTTAGACGCCACTGTCATCTTGGATTGTCCTTGATGTGGAAATTGACATATTGATATGTGAAATGGGTGGTCAGATCCATAGGGATCCTCCAATGAATTCAAGATGTGGGGCAAGAGCACAAAGTTTGCGGCTTGAAAAACTTCATCGATGCATTGAATTTATCCCAAGTAGTGATACTATTGATTCCATCGAGCTATCACCTTAATAGGCTTTACAATGATCCAATTAGATTACTAAGTATATATCAATAGTGAGTGGGAGGATTGATCTCTCATTATGTGAGTGATAATGTGATGGCTGAAAAACATGGAGATGTGGCCACTTTGTAATTGTTGTTCTTTATACTCGTGAAAAGGACATAGGAGAAGTAGGATGCACACTTGGTGTTGAACTACCAAAGTGCTTCTAGGAACTTTTACATTTTCTTTGAAGTAATTGAAGCATGCATCATACTTATCTGATTGACACTCCGTGGTCAAGGATTGTATTCTTAGTCAAAGAGAGATGCCTAAACCTAAAAGAAGTAAAAGAAATGTGTAGTTAAAGCGCTGTAGAAAGTTCGATGTACACTTTGTGTGTGATCACTAATCTGTCCTTAGTATTGAGAGTGGTGAGTGGATGTCAAAGTCTTCCTTGATGCAAATATTGAGGTATAATCAAGAGAATATTTAGATATCTTATTAGATTGGTCTAAGATGATGCGGATGCTATTTATGATGCGCATTGTGACGCACATTTGTACAATTACTCTTATCTGTGTGATAGAGCCACTTTGATATATGATTTGGGCTCCAAGTATTGTTGGAGGAACAAGCATACCCACACCTAAATATAACTCCACTAATGAGGATATTGCACATATTTCGTGTTCTCAGGTATGTTTCTATGAGCGTTGTGGTCGCTCATTCTTTTACCGAGCTTTTGTATGGAGAGATGCCCCAAAGGCAAGTTAAGGATTTAGTAGAATTTAATGGACTGGCCTTTGAGAACATATATCAATTGATGAGATATCTTTGTGATTCTCATTCTTATGTTGGTACTGGGTCTGCGAGATGCGAGAATGTCACCAGGCTTTGATTGGCCCTCTCACACTGGCAATCGCCCTGGCGCTGAGATAGCGAGCAGGATGAGACTTAAAGATTGTTCGCATTAGAGGCATGCGACTAGATCGCCTTCGCGCTTGGAACAATGTTGAAGGCTAATATATATAACTTATAGTCGCCTTAGCATAGAGGCTAAGATGAGATCATACTTGATCGATTATTCCAAACTTCATAAAAGCTTGATTATAGCTGAACGTGCGAACTACTAAAAGTTATTGAGAGTGACTGTCTGGTGGTGCGCAAGTCAGACGCTTAGATAACGATTGGACTAAGGTTCGTATGATGTTTAGAGCGTGATATGCCCAAATTGAGTGGGAGCTCCATCATAGCATGTAATCATACACATGTGCTTTGCAACCTCCTAAGAGAAGTGACTGAATGGATCTCTGCTTTGTCACTGTGAGTCCTTATTTTTCTTGTGCCTTTTGGGACTTTGAACCATGTCATGAGGTGTAAGCTATACGACGCTACTTTACCATGATTTCCAATGGCCATGGATGATTCGGTCTGTCGGAGCATGTCTAGGAAAGCTGTCAAGTCGAAGCTAATTGGCATGAGAGGCCAAGGAAGAACTAAGCTGGTAACGCACTTATGTTCTATGATTCATTGCTCGGGCGACTGTGTCGGAATATGTCTGACTAGTTATGAACATAGATACATATTTGAGAGAGTCAAGCATGCTCTATTTATTTTTCATAGAGGGATCAGAGATGCTTTATCTTGGTGCGACCATATAGTTTGGGGTACACAACGAGTTTCTCTCGGAGTTGTAGGGTTATATTAGTTAGGTGATGACTTAATATAACTCTCCTCACTTGTTTCTTTCTCGCTTGGTCGCACGCTTTATTCCCTATATGGAAGAAGGGATGTGAGATTGAGAAGTTTAAGAGGATGAGATTCGAAGGGATCGAGTCAAATATTTATGAGTGGGAGATGTAGGAAATTGGGTCGGATTTGGACCCTTGACCCAATTGACAACCATATTGAGTCAGATTTAATGCTTTATTTGGTGGCATTAGAATCTTGAATAAATGAGACTCTTCCTTGTGTAGGAAATATGATATTTATATCATATCCCTCTCATCTTGGGATCATAACTGATATTACGTATTTTCTCCCAAAAACTTTCTCTGTTGTCTCCCCTAAAATACTCTCTCTCAATCCCTCTTTGGAGAACACCAAATCTCCATGGGTTTAAGGTGTGCAAATACAAGTGGATTGCTCTGTTAGCTGATCCACCACGACAAGGAATGTGAAGACATGATAGTGATTCAATCAAGACGGCTTGTAGACGAGTCAGATTCGGGACATATCGATCGACGAATCTCCGTTGTATTTATAGGTAAGTCGATCCAATCTTCTTTATGTGTGATTTGGATTTAATTTCCTACAGGTACAAAGGGTATAATTCAAGAGAGCAAAGTGTATTTTACCCTTTAATTTATAATTTAGTTTGAATTTCTTTTTTTGTATTTTCTAAAGCTAACGACGAGTGGAGCGCACACGTCTTTTCCCGTCACAAAAATAGACGATTAAGACCAAAAGTGTAAATTTTTAAGTCCTATAAGACTAAAGTTGCAACTTGAAACCCAATGAAACTAAAGTTGCGAAACAGAATGTCCTATGAAACAATTAATGCAATTTTTCCCATACTTTAAATAGCACATTTGTGATATGGCAGTCAAAATGTTTATCATAACAAAGAGCAGAGCAATCACATTCTAAAGTAAATCTCTACTTTATAATAAATGACGAACAATCAAACATATCAGGCAATCGACAGGCATTTTATGCAGGAGAAAGAAATTCCACAATTCAAAAGAACAAAATTGTCAAAAAGAAAAAATTGCCAATGATATATTTTCTATATGCATCTATTAGTTAAATACCCACTAATGAAACGCAGCATGAGTCCTTCAGTTTAACCGTAAATACTACTTAAGCAACTCATTTCATATGAAATTCGACTTCACATGTCGGTTGAGTGCATCTTGGCTCACAGATAGGTCACCAGATAAATATCTAAAACAAACTAGAAACCACAACTCCCATCTGAAATCAAATAACTTAAATGTAGTTTCAAGTCTAAAGATAACATGTTTATATATCCAGTAGACATACAAAAAGGAACAATATTTACGCAACAGCTACAGTCTCCATGGAGACTGCTGAAGCATCGGCTTTAGCATCTGGTGCTGTGGGTGGAGAAGGCTTCAGGTGGGGAGGTGTGTTATGCTTTAGCTTAAGTAGTATTTGTCGCATTCTGCCTAAATCAGTCTGTTTTCCAGGTTTAGGCCCTTGAACCACAACCACTGAAGGCTTCTTCTCTTGGTCCTTACCTTTCCTCTTCTCTATTTTCGGCACTTCTTTAGGAATTAGCTCCGCGATTGATTTCCAATAATCCTTGTCAGCTTCCGCATGGAATTTTTCTTGGCTTGCAACAAATACCTGATAAATGAAAATAATAGCCATAGTGTTGATTCAAATTGTTTGATCATTGAGCTAAGGATATATAAAGAAAATGAAGTACTGTTAATTGAAATTTTGAAGTACAATGTTCACTGATAGGAACATTGATCATGGTTTTGACCTTTTAGCTCTTCTCTTAAAGTCCTGTCTCTTTCAAGGATAAGCTACTTGTAAAAGTGGCAAACTGTGTCGATAAATGTGAAATGCTTAATTCCTCAATGATTGCATATATTAGTATTTCCTCCATACACAGTTGAAGACCATTTTCTTTCTCGATTCCATAAACAATGCTTGAAGCAAAATACCCTTAATTAAGGTCTTTCATTATCAACGGAGGAAGTATTAAGCAATGAAATGATCATGTTGTGAATATCAGATAGATGTAATTTACCCACCTTGACATCAAAGTCCAACTTGGAGAATCACATCATAGTACTATGAAGAAGAATCAACGTGATACACTAATGCAATGTGACCTCGGATTTCGGTGCAGAAAAGAAAAGGCAAACGAAATGGGTCAATTCTACAGCATCAGGTACCATCGTTTGATTTTTATTTTTTCCTTAATATTTTCCTCACTAAAATTCAAGAACCAAACAGTGAGTAAAACAATGGACAATCACTCACAGTAGATTCATAAAGTCCAGTTCCAGGTGTGCAATAGGAAACACTGAACTTCGTTATTACATTAAGAAGTATGCAGGAAAGTGCAATAGGCAGCTAGATTCCTACTGAGCTAATATATTGACAGTGGATAATAATTATTTGATAAAGATATACCATAGATAATTCTGACTATTAAGTTTAAATAAGGATGAATGCCAAAAGTTTGGAAAATGACCAGGAAATAAATAAGATTATCTAATAATTTTAAGATCATCACTCCACTGACCTTCTCCATTTCCCTATTGGTTGCTCTGTTAGTTTCACAGGTGGCTTGCCTCTTTCTGTGAAATTCAATTTTGTACTCATCAGCTTCAACAATAATTTGGCTCAACAATTCTCTCTCTCTCTTCTCCTTCTCCTCTAATCGAAGAGCATTTTCTCTGTCAACACATAACCACATGAAATGTGAACACAGTAGATTTGTGCGAACAGAATATGCTTAAGATTATTGTTATGTATCTGCAATAAGCAGTTGCATAAAGCATAAACATTCTGAGAACAAAATAAATGGCAACATAACAAAGAGAAAAGCAGTTAGCATATGAAATACCATTATGTTGTTAATACCAACTTCAAAGATATTGGACTAAAAGACTAGCACAGACAAAACACTCTCACTAAAGATTGGTTTCTGTAAATCCAACAAATTATATGAATGTCAATGGGTAACTAGTTAGATCCAATAAATTATTGGGTCTAAATGGATCATTTAACCAACTATTTACACCCATTTAAGATTTGATCACAAATTTCTTCAAAAATCTTATATCTAATATTACAGATTGGAGAAAACAAGAGTTAAGTCAACCATATCCCTTAAAACAAAACTCACTCCAAGATTGCAACCCCAATCTACAGTTATTTAACTAAAAATCATGGTTCATAGAAACAATTGCAGGCATTCCAGTTCCATTGAGAAGTCACCAAATGGGTGTGGCCGTTCCACACATTTCCTCAATTACAGCGCAACAAAACACTAAAAAACTTACAATAAATAGTAAAATTTATGAATATAGCTAAGATGTCCAAAATACTTTATTAGCACTAGTTTAAAAACTAGAATCAAATACAAATAGAGCACATAAGTAACAGTACAACTTTGAACATTATGAGTTTTTACGTTAAGTACTACTGACTGAAACATAAATATTCAGTGGCATAACCACGGATGTCAACTTCCAATTTTTATCATTATGTAAGAGGTTAATACATAACATCAATATAATCAAATATGATGTATGTAAGTATCATTACCTTTAGTGACGAAAGACATAATGATACTAAAATAATTATTGAATTAAATAGAACATAAAGTATATTAATTATAAATTATATATTATAGCAAATTATATCTGAAGAATAAAGATTAACTAATAGCCTAGTTATAAAATCAAAGGATTGATTGTGTATTTAAAATACTAGTCTCTAATTCATTGATAAAATCATTAGATAAGTTCTTATTGACATACAAAATGAAACAAGGTTATTATTTAAAAAAAATATTATACATGTTTGAACTCTTCTTCATAGAAAAAACAAAATTACGTTTCCTATCTATTATTTAGCATTTTTCTCTTTTCACTTTAAAGTTTATTCGATAAATAGTTAATTAATAGGATACCATACAATTAGCACATGTCTAACCTAAGAAGAGTGCTTAGGCCCAAGGAGATAGTCTTCTTTCCTTATTTCTCTTCCCTCTAGTTCCCATTCCTTTCACCATGTCCTTTCTCGTTTTTAGATTCTCTCTTATCTCTCTTCTCCAATTCACCTCTGCATTCCACCATCACCTCCACCAAGTCGTTCCACCCACACAGAGAACTATCACAGCAATACTCTGACAATTTTTAGGCCGTTTTATCCGGTATGCCACTGTTCTTTTTCCAATCCGGCCGCATCGGCCCGATTTAATGACCCAATCCACCATTCCGTCGCCGATCTAATCCCAATCCAACTCCTTCACATTATAGCATGGTACTTTGAAAGGATGGTCATTTCCATGACGATCCAGCCATCCTGACCTTGAAATCCCTGCACCGGCGAACCACCACTAAAATACTAGTTTTGTTTTTTGCATGCAACCATTTCTTTTCCAGGATGAGACCAAGTTTTGGTTTGTATGGTAATCCATATTTTTTTAATTTTTGTGCATGCGTTGCCTTTTTTGAGCAACATGGGCTTTTTTAAATTTTAATAAGTACAGAATGTTGGACTTAAAACGATTAAACATTTTGCTTATGGAGAAACGTTTGGATTGTGAGGCAATTGTGGAGGTCGACTCTGGTCTGAGGTCTACATGTGTATGTGTGTGTGTGTGTTTCTTTCAGAATTCCAATGTGTTTCAACCAAATATTAGAAAGAACTAAACTTACGGGTCTTAATGAACGGACAGACACATTTAGCCCATATGTCACGTCTCCATTCAGACAATTTTATAAATGGAAGAAGATGGGCGGTTGCCATTTTATCCACAACCCACTTAGACCAATCCAGTTAAGCCCATCTCATCAACTTTGTACTGTCACACAAACCTCTGCCCGTCTTAACGTGCAAACTCTGCAAACTCGCAATCAAATGACAGAAACTTCAAGATTGTTTGCAATATCTCCATTTATTTCCGAATGGTAAACTAATCATTTTTTGTTTCATCAATGAGGAGAAATATATTCTGAACAAAACAAATGATCTTCATTTCGAATTTGAACCGCCCTGACAACAAATACACTATTAGAATCGAAATCGCTTCCTCCATTTTATACCCAATTGTGAACTATCTCGCTGACATTAATAACAACTAAATGCTACTCTGCTTGAGCAATTAGCCTAATTCTACTCATATAAACGATAACAAGCAGCTCAGGAATCAATACTTAATTGCAGCAAAATTCCAAAATCACCCTAAATTACTCCAAAAAAAAAAAATCCAATAAGAAGAAACAAAACGCAGGAAATCAACAAATTACCAGTGACACGTAAATTGAAATCATGAAATTAGACAAGAAATTAAATACTTAACCTTCTCCACTCTCTGATAGCATAACCCTCCTCAGGTTCAATTTCCTCCGGCGGCGGCAGAATCGGTCCACTGACATTTCTTTCCGGCGAAAAATCCGCTGGATCGGAGGGGAATTCTCCGCCGGAGACGTAGATCGGCGAAGGAGAGTCGGCGGCGGTCGAATCGAAATTGGAAAACGAATCAGTACCGAGAAAACCGTCATCGAATGGGTGAACCCCACCGGCGGCGGGCGGCGGCGATTCACCGGCGTATTGATCGAACGAGTCGGCGAAGGAAGACGACATCGTTTCTGCTTTGGTTTTGCTGATCTTTGTCGAGGGTTGTGATAATGTGGGGTTTTGGAAGAAATGAATTTTTGTTTATGTTCAAAGTTAATAGACAAAATAAAAAATATGAAGAGAAAACCTTAATTAATTATTTGGGCCTATTTGTTTATTATTGAATTAGTAGCCCAATTTTGACTTCTGTTATATTTGGGCCTATAATATACATAATAATAGAAAATTACTAAAAATCTTTTAAAATAGATATTTATATGAAAAAAAAACTAATGATGGTACTTTTTAAATCCGAAAAACTCAACCACCATTTCTTCATTCAAAAAAGACCATTATTAAGGTTTAATTAACAAGTTTATGGACTGAATCACCCTTAGACTTCTAGATTAAGAATTTGTAATTTGTATTTTTCATATAGAAACTTATTTATTTAGAGCTTTATACTTATATACTGATAGTAGATATATATTATGATTTAAGTTTCAATTTTTCTAATCTTCTTAAAAATTAATGAAACGGTATTTTAGATAATACCATGTTAATACTAAAAATAAATTATATATATTTAAAATGTACTATAAGATTTATCAATTTGAAACATTTAAAACAAAAAGATTTCCGTAGAAAAAATCAATGGATTAATTCTTAACTTAAGAAATGAAGAGTAATTTAGCAAAGAGTTGTTAATCTAACTTTTCGATTTTTGGAATGAAAAGTTTGTAGAGTGTTTTAGATGAAAAAAAATATTATTTTTTTTACATAAAAAAATAATCTAGGGCGGTTTAAGTAACTTTTCCTGTATTATATCATATGTTATACTGTTTCTAAACAATTTGGTCCAACAAAATTATTCATATAAATTACACATCTAAACAATTTGGTCCAACAAATAATGAAAAAAGCAAAATTGGTTCAAGCCCAAAATCAAGCCGGACCCCAGAAATGGGTAAATCGGATCTGCTCGATGTGTTCGAATAAAAAAATAAGGTATATTATTCCATTGAACATTCTTAATTTAACCATACTTGATCTTTCGATGAAAATTAACAAAAAATTATACGAAGTTTACCACTTGAAACACGGTTGTCACAATATTTATGAATTATTTCTGGATGAGAGTTTAAGGTTTAGAATTTGATTATTGTTTCTTGTTTAAGATAAAGTTAATATTTAACAGTAAATATCTAGTCTTCGATATATGCTGTATTAGTTTTTCAGCTATTATAGTAAACATTATTATCATTCATTTCCTCAACATTCTATAGTTTCAGGCCATAAAGCGTTGAGGATTTGCCTGGACAATGGTTATTTGTCTTTGCTAATCTGTCTGTTGCTGCTCCTGTTTGAGTACGTGGTGTCGCCGCCTCCGCATCTCAGAACACCGGTGATTTGGGACTGCCACCATATATTAACGATGGTGGTGGTTATGGGAAACGAGAGATGAAGCAAAATGTTTATTCCATTGTGATCAATAATATGTCAGGGAGGAGATAACAACAAAAGGAAAGGGAAAATCGAGAAAGAAAATGAGAAAAAGAAATTGGGAAAAAAGCTTGAAATTTAGTGGAAAAAAGTTAAATTGGACAAAAATTCAGAGAATCAAAATTTTCTAAATAATATGACATTTTTGGTTTCAAGAAACCGTGCTAGATACATGATCATGGATACTTATAATGATTTTTACATGATTTTAATATTTTCCAGAATTTCTTTCTATTATTTTGAGCTTTATTTTACAAAAGATACCATTACATCAACATGGATGTGTTAGATGTTAATTTGATTGTCAATATTATCTCTACCATTGACTGATTGCTACAGTTACCTATACAATTGGATTTGTGCATTTGTCAAATGCCAAGACCGGCATAAATGTAGAAAATAATTACGGATACATAGATCATGCTACAATAGTGTTGAATTACCAATAGATATAGCAAAATCTGAATATCATAACTATTGCTACTAATTTGATTCTTATAATAATAATAATAATTCAATATGGATATTATTTTGGTACCTCAAAAGAGGATGTTAATTAGAAGAAAAACACTTATTCAACAATTATAAAAACATAGACAATAAGTAGTTCTATTGGCTTTGTTGGGCAGATTCTTAGTGGCGAATTCGTCTCTGCAAACACTTAGAATAAAACTTGGTGGAAAATCAAGACTGTTTCTGCAAACTCCAGCGCATGATTCTTCCACATTTTTGTCGCATGGATACGCAAATTCTAGTTGGCAAACCTTCCCCATAACCAAACTATCTGCATAATTAATCAAATAATTTTTACTAAACTATAAATTTATACATAATCACAAAAATAGATTGCATAACAAAATTTCTCTTTATTAAGAACAAGGGATTGCTGTATAAAGTGGGAAAAAAAAATTCTTTTTGGAACTCACGGGATCAATTACAATAATTCATATTGCGGAATTCATATAAAATCTAATATATATAGTGATTGTTATTAAGGACAGAATAATTATGAGTCTGACAGGCTCATCTTGGAATCATTCAATCCTAATACTCTAGAACCCACATACTTAGGTAGATAGAAATTTTTGGAATATTGTTATGAATGTTATTATAGACTATTGAACTCGTACTAACATGCACATATACCTACATTATCTATACCTGATGCGAATGCAACCAAGACAATGAGTAGCAAAAAGGACTTCAGAAACTTCGCCATTAAGATTATATCTTTTATCACACTTAGCAATGAAAAATGGTTGTAAACGCTCTAGCCATTGAACCCTGAGATCCCATTTATATACTTTAATTTTGGTCTGATATTTAATTTTCATAATGCAATAATTCTCTAATAGTTTATTACTTACCATAAAGGAATAGATTTTTCTTTAAATTTTGTACATATATTACAAGATTGTATTCCTATTTCTATTTACTGCATATATGCCATTAAGATCAGATTTTATTTCTTAAATTAATTGTTTGCATGTCGCATGCCATCCAAACTGGATTTTGTAATTCATGAATTTCATGTTAAATAGTATTACGTATTATTACCATATGAAAATATATATAGTTGGCGATTTTGTTCCTTAACCATGAATTTACATAATTGAGAATTGTAATACAGTTTTATATCTTATATTGATGTGGGTAAAATTCCGTCTTTGGGCCAAGTTGGGAAGTCCAATACCGATGGGCCCAAGCCCGGTGGTTTTATGGATTTGGATCCTTCTAGAAAACATCATATTCGGACAGGCTTAGCTGGAAGCCCAGATGACCCGACCTGCACAGGTAGGGCAGCACTGATTATGGACAACTGGGAGACAAGATCCAATCAATCCTCAACCTTACCATATATAGACCTACGGAGATCCGGCATATCTTTCTCAATTATGCCCCGAATTGATTGTAGCCTCATTTAGATAGATTATGATTTATTCTTATTGCCAAATGTACATTTAGCAAAGTTGACCTACCCCATTTAACCCCCCATCAAATTTTGTATATATATCGACTTCAACATCAATAAAGGATCCGAACTCTTTACCCCCGTGGACATGGGTCTAATTTTCGGATCAAACCACGTTACATCTCTTGTCATTTACATTATTGCTTTTATACTATATGTTAATCTCGTCATAATACTCATATTCTCCCATATATTAACATAAATATTATTGATGTGAAACCCACACACATCAATTGGTGCCGTCTGTGGGAAAATCTGAGCCAAAAAGGCGTGAGGTAATCATATTCTTTTGTGAAAAATACTTTCTTTTACTGTAATAATTTTTAATGGCAGAAGGGAACGTCATGGAAATGAGAAATGGAGGCGACGACATCGAGAGAAGGAAGAAGGCGATGATATTCCCGCCTGGAGAAGAACAGTCCACACCTGAGACGCCGGCACACCTGGTGAGGCGTTCGGCAAATGACTTGCAAGATCCAATGTTAAGCGACTCGCCGGAAGGCCTGGTGGGAGGAAATGACGTCTCTCCTCAAAGTGTGTTGATCATGGATCTCATTCTCCAAAGGCTGGAAGGAGTCATCACCAAGACTGTCACCAAGGTGGTAGATTCTAAACTCGCAGGTATGGCAGATCGCGCATGTGGGGATGATTTTGTGTCCCCTCCGCAGAAAGGAATGTCCAAAGCTGGAAATGCGGAGGCTGGAGGTGTCAACAACGTCATCCCTGATAGCAACGCTGGCAAACGCGCTAAAAGGCCGGAATGTCTGGAAGAGGAAGGAGAAAAATGAGGTACTGCACCTCGGAAAAAATATTTGGCTCCAGAGGAGCGTCACATCCGTCGTCTAGACCTGGAGGATGAGGAGGACCTGGCAGGTTGGGCTACCGAGGGAACAAAAGCATGCTCATGAACTACATCAGCCGATGCAACACTCGCACCACGACATACCTGGGAAAGACGACCTGCAGAAACGCCCTTATCGGGTCCCTGATAGGCGTGACAAAGATCTAAAGGATGAGGCTAGTAGCTTCGTATTTGCCAGATCTGGTTGGGCAGGTACCACCTGGGTAGAAAGGGAGGTAGTCGTACGACTAGGAATGCACCACCCGGGTAGGTAGCCGAGGTCCGTGACGCCAGGCGTAAAATTGGTGGCGTACCCAAAGGCCCTATACCAAGAGGAAATAAGGAGGGACTGGGTGAGGAATCACCTTCGGAGTGGTTCTAGGACCTATCTTAGGAAGACCGGGGTTTGGAGCGACAAGGAGGAAAAGGAAGCCATAAGGTTGGAGAAGAAATAAAGAGGGAAGGTATGGAGAAATGTAGGAATAAGGCAGGATACCTGCGGTAAGGGCTAGCTACCCGAGCCTGTTCAGGAAAATTGTGTATAGAGGTGAGAGAAAGGTGTAATAAGGCAGGCGGCAAATGCAAGTCTCCAACTTTGCATAGGTGCAGTGCAAGTCTCCACGATTGTACGTGCTTAGTGACGGGCGTTCGATCCCGTGTGCAAGTCTCCACGATTGCAGGAGAGAAAGTAAGCGTGTTTGATCCCAATGCAATTAAGTCCCCACGATTGCATAGTGATAATACAAGTCCACATGATTGTATGTGTCAAGAAGAAACTAAGAATTGACGAACGATTTGAGGTAGGGCCCCCAGACCAGAGCTGTAGCTACAACTCGGTTCAGGTCTGGTGGTATTACCTGATGACTAACCAGTTTATCTGATCTTGAAAGGAGTACTTGGAATTTTTTGTGTATATCAAACGTTGTAGGTATGGAAAGTGAAAGTACCAATGGAGGTATGGTTGCATTGTTTATTTCATTATTACCAAGGGTATAATTTGAATCTATGACTAACTTGTTTCCTTGAAAGAAGTTAAAATTTTTCGTGTTTCTCCATATTCTTGGCAAAGTATGCATGTATGATTCAAAAGCCTAAGAAAGAACTATGGCACGACACAGGTAAGCTTCTAATTTTCGAAGCAAGTTAGATAGCAAGGGAAGAGTATATATATATATAAATAGACATCATATTAAAACATGTAAAAACCAAACAGTTTTCCCGCCCCAACCGGGGACAGGTCTGGCAAAACAAGCATAAAAGCACAAAAATAAATTGTTCGAGGGCTACATACGCCCAAAACCCAATTAACAGAAATACGGAGTTAGTTTTCATGTATAATCTGGCAGATCCCCATTTTAAATGCTTTAGGACGAAAGAGTTTTGTTTATCTAAATGGGTTGAGTATGTTGGATATACTGCTAATTGGTTTTAAGGGCAAGTGGGAGATTGTTAGGGATGTGCCCTAAAATCTAATTATTTAATGTATTTATTATGAATAAATAAATTATATATTATAAGTTATGAGTATTATTAAAATGTCTTATGATATAGACATAGGCCATAATTACATATGATAACCCAAACGGAAGTGATGTTCCATGAAAATACTCGGATTAAGTATATCATATGTTATTATAAATGGACTGTAGTCGGTGATAAGAATGGGCGTCTTATCTGCTAAAGACTATCAATGCTATATTCGATGATTTGTCTTAATCATGGGAATAGGGATTCCATATATAGTATATTCGTGTAATCAGTAAGACTGAAACACTGAACCGGAACAATTGGATTATTTATTTTTAACTGCTATCGAAAATAAATAATTTGAAACAATAACTCTTAATCCTATGATTGTCTTGGACAAATGCATCTAGTGTACATTGCTTTAATGTATTCAGAAGTGAGGTCTTCGGTGACCAATATACTTTATATTGGGTAATGACATAAAAATATGATTGCAAAGGACATTCATATGGAATCTATAATCTCCATGAGAGATAAGATATATCCCCTATAATAGATTTGTAATGTTCAACTTTTCTAAAACTTTGGCCAAAGTGTTTCGAATGAAGTGTCACTGAAATTATATGAAAAATAGTTTTTCATTTGGAAAGTTGATAAGAAGCAAATTGGGCATTATAGGATAAGATGTGAAAAATAAAATGATAGTAGTTTTAATTTTTATTCATGGATATTGCAATGGAGGAGTTAATGAAATATTTCTTTACGAAAGAATGGGAACTCAAGAATAAATTGAAGATAATTTTAGAGTGCAACAATATTTATTTAGTGAAATTAAATATTGTTAAGTAGTATTAAATATTATCATGTGATGATAATTTGATTTAATCTATTTGGAGTTAAAATTAATTTTCCCTAAGGTCCCTTCGCAAACCTCAAATTGAAACTCTATGAATAAATACTGAAGAATCAATTAGATGGATAAATTTGAACTTAGATGAAAAACTAATGTGGGAAATATCTTTGGAAAAAGGATATTTAATTAAATAGTGATTTAATTAAATAGCACATGCTTAATTAAAAGGAAAAGAAAAGGAATTAAAAAAAAAGGCTCTGGCGCGTGCGCCAGCAGAGGTGGTGCCAGCTGGGTGCGTGTGGCACCAACAAAAAGTTTCCTTTTTCTTCTTTCCTCCCCTTGTTTTTTCCTCTCTTCCTTTTCATCCCACATAGAATTTTAACATGGTTTTTCATCTCACATTGATTTATAAAATCAAAAGTTATCCCACATTGGAAAATTATTAGTTTTTCATTCCTTGATATCCCTATATAGAGGGGTTTCATGGGAAGTTCAAACATACAATAAAAAGGAGGCAAAAGTAGTTCTCGAGAAATTATTTTACTACGAGAACAAGCTAGCCTTAAGAAAATAAAATTCCTCTTAAGGAGTTTTATTTTAGTAGTATTTTTTGGGAGCCCACACTCCTCGAATTCGTTGAAGCATTGCGGAGAAGGCTTTGCGGTGAACGGGCTCCGATTCCTTCAAGAAGAAGGAGTATTTGCGGTTGAGGTGAGTTCTACAGGCGAGTTTTAATCTTCGGTGTAAGGTTTGTTTTCTTCATTTTTAATTATTATTGTTTGTATAGTTATTCAATTATTAGTTTTAATTAAAGTGTTTAATTAAATTGCTTTAGCCATAGTATGTATTGTTTATTTTTGTAATGTCATGCATGTGTGCATTAGAGTTCGGTCTCAATTTCATTCCGCTGTGTACCAATTTAAGTTCGATTTTGAATTGATTTCCCAACCGCGATTTACCCGTTAGGGAATGTGATTTGTCAATTAATGAGATAAGTGCTATTTACCCGTTAAGCGATGTGATTTGTCAATTAATGAGATAAGTTTCTACAACTGGTTGACCAAAATTAAGCTATTGACCATGCCATGGTTTGAATTAGAAGACAGAATGCTGTATGATATAACTTCCTTTATATTTATACATTATGATCGTGTGTATATAGGTATGCTAGGGGGAACTTAGCAATTTTAACCCCCAATTGCATATCACTCTACAATTTTAGACCTTTTCAAAAATGCACTACAAATTTAGACCCCTATGGGACCCATTTGTTTGAAAGGACCAATTTACCCTTACTAAAGTTAAAAGATGGAAAATTGCAAGCTTTCACCTTGTTCTATCAAGAAATTGCTCAAGACCCCCTATACAATTTAAAATCTTTCGTATAGTCCCTATACTTTCAATTTATTTACCTTTAGTCCTCGAATTTTGAAAATGGTTTATTTTGGCCCCACAAAACAACAAAAGCATCAAAAAATCCATGAGAGTAATTATACATATTTAAAGAAAAGGGAATCCCAACCCGCTTTTATAAATCTGCATAAAAAAAATTTAGTGCATTCATAATTTATATACATGCCAATTCCCGCTCATATTTTAAGTGCTTTTATTGATTGTCTTAATACTTTAGAAAACTTAGATTATACTAATACAAAATTAATATTAGAATTACGAAATCAATTAATAATTAGAAGAGAACATTGGGTTAATAATTATCTTAACATACCTCCTAGATTAAGAGATCACGAAAACTATATTAAGTACCTTTTAGTCTTGAATATATTAATAGCAACCTTTTATTAAAATAGCTTCTTCTAATTATAATAGATTAGAATATCTAGATTTAGAATATAGTTTAGTCGATAGAACCGTAATCTCGTTAGATAAACATAAATTTATTTGTAGATTTGATTCAAGTTTTAAGCACAATTTACATTCAGAAAATAAACACTTAAATAGTTTAACAGATTTATTTATATCGTTAGCATCAAACTTAGAAATAAATAACGCTAAACTTTGTAAAACTTTAGAATCATTAAAAGAAACCGTTTTAATAAATAGAGAATTAATAAAGAAGGGTGAAAATAATAATTTAGATTATATTAAACAAAAATATGAGGAAACTCTAAAAACAGTTAAGAAATATAATAAGCTTTTCCCCACTAAAGATGAAATAATAGAGTTAAAATATAGCTTGGAAAGTAATAAGCTAAAACAATTAGAAATTGAAACTAAGAAAACTCTAAGCCAAGTAATAGAAAAAATAAATAAAGTTGAAGCTCAAAACTTAGAAACAAGTAAAACTCTAAAAAATATAGAACGAATAGTTAGTGGATGAATAGTATAGAAAATAGATTAGAATATAAAAGAGCCATTGAATTAGCAAATAAATATCTATATACGGAAGAAGGATTTACTACCTATCAAGGAACTAGTAATTCAGATAAATTATATCCTAAACTTTGGAATATTCAATTCGCTTTAATTCTACAAATATTCGAAAGGCTAGATAAATTAGAAAATAAGTTAGAAAAATTAAGTACTAAAATAGACACAGTAACTCAAGTGATTAAAGGAGATTTACAAGATAGTATAGAAGAAAGGTTAGCAAATTTAGCACAAGATGAGTCTAAAAAACCTAAAAAAGAACCTAAAAAATATATATATTGGTAAAAATAAAATAAAAAAAATGATGAGATCATTTAGTGGTACTAGGAGAACTATAAGTGAATCAAGTAATAAAGAAAAAGAGAAAGAAAAAATAAGTAATACTTTCACTAAAAGAACTTTTAGAGGATCAGGAAGTCAAAGTTCAGCTAGAGAAGTAGAATTAGAGGAAATAATAGACGTAGAAGAAAATCTTAATTTATATAATAACAAGGGAATAGATAAGTTAAAACCTAAAACATTATACAAAGTAGGAAAAATGGATTTTAACACACATTTAATCAAGAAATTTAGAGAAAAAGAAGTAAAAGTTACAACAAATGCTGAAGACATAAGCTTAGTTAGCCCGGAATGTATAAAGCAATTAAAACAATTAAAGCAAAAGTATATACATTTAGGATTAATTATTATAGGAATAAAGGGATTAACTAGAAAGGGAACCGGTGGAAAGGTTTTAGTTTTATTATTAGATAAAAGTTGGTCTGATGCTAGGAGAGCAGTATTTGCTAGTATGGAAATAGATATGACTAATAATGTAGGAATATTTTATGTAGCTCCAAACATGATGAAAAGTATTAAAGATATTAATAAAATTACTATAGGATTACAAACTAGAGGATATGAAACATATGATGGTAACAATTTAGTAGTTTCTATAGCATTTTTAGGAAGAGTAACCAATAATAGTTTTCCTCAATATAAAATTAATATAGATGGGATAATAGATGGATTAGCCTCAGTAGGAGTAAAAATGATTAAACCTTTAAATATTGATAATAACGATTTAAATGGAGAAGAATGAGAATTAACCAAACACTTAGAAGAAAATGAGACGGTTAAAATTCCAGGAGAAAGTGTAATGTATACTAATAGTAGAGGTAAAACTTCTATTAGATTTCTTAATTACCAAAAGCAAGATCCCAAAGAAAATTTAGAAGATCTAGAAGAAGAAACTGATAACGAAACTGAAACAAGCTACATGAATATTATAGAAGAAGAAGAAGTTAGAATAACTAGTAGATTCGCAAATTGGGAAATAATATCTGACATAGAATGCGAAGAAGATGAAGAAGAAGAAAATATAGAAGAAATAGATGAAGAGATTAGACAATTAGAAAGTTAGCTTAAAAATGATTATAGATCAAAAAATATGGAAGAAATATTAAGAAAAAATTTCGAGATAAATAATTTAAGAGAATTAGTAGATGAAATGTATCTTGAAGCAATGAATTTAGATATAAATTTAGAATCAACTGAAGAAAAATTTAAACAATATTATAATATTGATTTAGTAGATGATATAGTTTCAGGAAAAATAGAATTTAAAATTTCTTTAAAGAAAAAGGTAGCAATGAAGTAGTTTTTATGGCAGATAGCCAAGCAAGTACTAGTAGTAATATAGGAAAAAGAACTAGAGTAGAACCAGATTATAGTGAAGTTCCAGCTAGAAACGTAGAAATGAGTGGTAGACCAGAATGAAAAAAATCCAACATACGAATATGGATCAACCCAGCCAAATAAATATATAGGATCAAGACAACCCATAGGAAAAACCATGAGTGAAACCATGTTAGTAATTGAATTAGGAAGTCCACAAATGTGGCCAGAAGAAATAAATATATGGGAACAATGTGTAGTAAGACATTGGAAAATAAATAAAAAGGCAGATATGGATATGTTTAACTTTTTAGAAACATGCTTAGAACCTACAGCATTATCTATCTAGCAAAGTAAGAAGAAAAAAGATCCCAATAGAATTAATGAAATAAAGGCATTAGGAAATAATCCTTATAATTTTACTAGTTTTATTAGAACGTTAATAATAGGAATAGATCCAGGAAGAGAAAATACATTCATACAAGATACGGCACTTAGAAACTGATAGGAGTCATTTTTACGTGTTATTAAGCCCCTTTGCATTTATGTTTTAGGTTCATTTATCGCTTGATTTTGTCACTTGTGCGTTTAATTCGTGCATTAAGTGATTTCAGGCCTTAAGTGGATACAATCGAATAAAGGGTGGAAAAAGGACGTATAAAACAAGTTTAGGCCAAGATGTTTCACACCTCCACGACCAAACAAGCAAGAAATAAGTTGGAGTTAGCCAAGATCATATTTTAGTACCATTTCCGCACACTAGCTGGGCGCCAAATCAGAAACAACCTCCACATTGGAACGTCATTTTGATATATTTAGAGACATAATTGGATGAAGTGGCCTTCTACAAAGTTGTAGATGTATGTCTTATCGTCACATGGGGACTTGAAGCATCAAATTCGGAGGTCTGTGGAGAATTTTATGAATAAAACACTATATCTGCGCTGGAAAACACGAAAGTGGCAGCTCCCATTCTTAGTAGGTGGAAAACAAGAGAATGGTAGTTCACATTCTTGGTAGATGGAAAGGAAGTGAATGGTAGCTCACATTCTTGGTAGGAGAAAAGCAAGAGAATGGTAGGTGGAAAGAAAAGAGAATGGAATGACATGTTCTTGGTAGGTGGATTTTTTGGCTATAAAAGGAGGATTGGAGGCCATCCTACAAACACACTTGAAAACACATTCCCCATTGGGGGAGCCTAAACACATCCTATCATCATCTTCATCATCCTTAGATTAGTTATGAAGATTATCAAGAACCTTTGAAGGTGAAGAAATCAAGAAGCATGGAAGAGATGAAGATCGAAGTTCACTGATATGGCACTTAGAAACCTAGAACAACTCACTATAACTGATATGAAATATATTATACCTTTTAGTCAGAATTTTACACGGTTAATAGGAGAAGCTAATAAAGCATTTGATGAAGAATTATGTAATAGATATTTTACGAAATTACCACAAGATTTAGGAAAAAGAATACATGAAGAATGGATAAAAACCAATGGTAATCTTATAGGATTAGGTATAGGACCTAGAGTACAATATACTTTCTTTAAACTTCAGGAATGGTGTAAAGAAGAATTTATTAGAGAACAAATTAGAAAGCAATCTTATGAGTTTGGTAGAAAAGCTATATACACCCCACAACAATATGGACAAAAGAATTACTTTAAGCCAAAACGCAAAATATTAAGGAAATCAAATAAACCAAAATCTAGTTTTAGACAATATAGGCAAGGAAGAAAGTCCCCTAATTATGTTAAAAATCCATCAACAAGAAAATGTACATGTTATATTTGTGGAGATCTTAAACATTTAGCTAACAGATGTCCGAAAAGACAGTTTAATATGGAAAGGGCAGCCATAGCAGAACAATTAGATGAAGATGTAGTAAGTATAGATGGTAATGAAAGTGATAATGAAAGCATATTTAGTATAGCAAGTGAAGAAGGACCAGAAATTCCAAATATAATAGAATATACCTATATGAATAATTCATGTGAACATAAATATATAAATGGAAAAGGAACTATGAGTGTAGCATGTAGTATTTGTAGATTATATCCTGATATGCATTTAAGATATTAGTGCAATATATGTTTTGACGAAATTTGTTTTATTTGTGCTAAAGACGCATATAATATAGAAACAGATGTATCTCCTAAACCTAGTAAAAAACTAGAATCTATAGAAGTTCTAAGCCATAAAATAGAGAATTTAGATTTAAGAATACAATTAATAGAATTAAAATTAAAAAATAATGAAAACATAAGTAGTAATCAAAATAAAGGAAAAGGTGTCGTTATAGAAGAACTTGATGAAATTAACCAACAATTAGAAGAAACTCATTTACAAAATACAGCGTATGAACCCCAACTACAAGTACCCTATACTAGTAGTCTAATGCTTTTAGATTGTCGAATATGGTGTAATCAAGAAAAATATATTGAAACTAAAGTCATTTTAAATACAGGAAGTACAAAAAGCATGCTTAGCGCTAGTCTTGTGTCAAAAGAATTTGTAACACAATTAAGTTATACTGTTACTAGTAGAACTGCAGAAAATAGATTAATGAGAATAACAAAAGAGTTAATTAACATAGGAATACAATTTAAAGATTTTTTAGGAAATTATAGTAGCAAATATACATTAGGACAAGTACTCATAGCACCAGATAACATAAATAGCCACGAATTCCTTTTAGGGTTAAACTTCATTTGTGCATTAAATGGTAATATCTTAATAGGAAAAAATTATATTACTATTAGCAAACATAATTATACTTTTCCAACTAATAGATACATTAAACAATCAGAGTTGACTGCGAAGCGTGGTGAACATGGTAATAATGAACTCGATTTTTTCAAAGAATTAGAACAAAATAATATAGAATCTGAAACTATAGATATCCTATTAGATGAAGAAATTAGAGATATAGGAAAGGGATTAGAAGTTTTAAACCTAGAAAATGAAAGAATTTTGCATAAATTAGAAATGTTAGGATTTATAGGAGATGATTTAGCTAAAAACAAAGTAAACTATACTTTTAAACTAAACATATTAAACCCAGATCCAAGAGACAGCTCATGAAGACAGCATTCAAAGTTTCAGCAAAACAATGCATCTCCCAGACAAAGGCCATAAATGTATCAGCAACAAGGACAATAATTTGCAGCAATAATTCAGCTATCAAACAAGGCACCGAATTCAAAGCAACAACTTTTAATATTTTCAGCAACTTTTGTACCATATTTACTATTCACTATTGCCACATATGTACTTTTTTACTGTTTAAGCACTGTTTGTAATAATGGCAGCTGTGGATGCCAAGTTTTTCTTCAATCTGTTGTAATGTTTTTCAATTCCGAGGCCTATAAAAGGACCTCTTTCCTCATTTGTAAAAATTGCCCCTTGAATACTCTCCTACCCACACTTCTTGGTTGCTAGAGAGTCTCTCACCTTTCTTGTAATAAATTATCTTCTTTGTGTGCAATAATATCTTGTAAGTTTTTATATGCTTTATAATGCATAGTGAGTAAACTACCCTCAGGGACGGGATTCCCCTACTATTTAAAAATGTTATAACTCTCTCATGTTCAAAAATACAAAAACATTAAAAAACCGAAAATACAAAAACATTAAAAATGCTAAAAATGATGATGAACAGTAGTAACATTCTACTCTTTCATCGTCTCAAAAATATGTTTCCGCTGTACAAATTATTATTTTCAATAATCTCTGATACTGCTTTGGGAAGATTTTGTTTACCGTCTCGGTGTTACTGGTCGGGAGACAAAATGTGCGGGATAATTCCCCCCAGTGTGCAAGCAAAATGGTATCAGAGCTTGAGTATTCTGAGTATGCTCTGTGGTCACAGTTTATCTGATCTTCCACATCAGAAAGGTTTTCTCGAGCTATTTATCAAAACAAGGTTACTGAGTTTTAAAATTTTAAAATGAATTAAGTTTACATTTTTAAATTCAAAAGAGTAAGATAGGTACTTCATTTCTTTCCAACATAAGTTTTCGTTGATGAAGTAATCGGATTCTCGAAGCAACCCTCTTACTTGAGAATGATAAAATGTGAGTCTTAATTCATAATCTAAAAAGTGAGCAGTATTCCTATCTATTTTCTATAATTATTTTGTTAATAACTCTTAATTTATGTAATTATTTTAATTAATGACGTTTTTCATATATTAGGGACTAAATAAACCAAATTTAAATATTAAAGGACCAAAGGAACTATTCTTAAGAATAAGGGACTTGATTTGTAAATCCTTAAAGATGCAACAGTATTAAGGGTGACAAAGATGTTACTATTCAGGGATAATTTGGACATTTTCCATCTATTTAGCAGCAAAAAATAAAAGAAAAAGAAAATCAGACATAAAGGGTCTAATATTGCAACCCCTCTGCAATTGAGGTCTAAAATTGCTATCGTCCCTGCTAGGGGGCACCCACCTCGCAGTGCACCGTGTACTGAATAAAATTCAATCTTTTTCTCGGATACGTGCAACCGAGATTCCTCAGGTTTTACTCCTTTTCTTGAAATTCATCACAGTGCTATACCTACCTCACTCTTAGATTTATGAATCAAACAACATGCAATCCAGACATCGCCCCCACATCCCTTCCCTATAAAATACATGTATTATCCTTCAAGATAGCACCGTCTTATCACAGAATAGTACTTTAATCCCACACTCAAAATGTATTCGAAGAAACAAGACTTCTTTTCAATTCTACCATATGCACTCATCCTCCTCATTATTTCCTTTCTTCCATTCAAAGAAATTGTGAGAACCTCCGTTCTGTCCAAAAGATGGCGCTACCTGTGGCAAGCAAGTAGCAAAATTGTCCTTGATGAGCATTGCTTCCTCAAGGAATGGGCTAGGAAAGAAGGCGCACTGAATCTCAACAAAAAACTTTCGTTCGATTCGTAAATTAGTGGATAGATAACTATAAGGAACCCAATGTGAAGTCCTTCCGAATAAATATCTTAAAACCTTCGAACAATTTAATACCCATAGTCCAAAAATCCATCAATTTCCTCGTTGGTCACCCAGAGATATGGTCACTTGCATTGCTTTTCGACGATCGGTCATGGAATGAGGAAAATCTTGATATAAACCCATAATCAATCCTCAATGTCCCTTTTAGCTTTGATCAACATCTACATAATTTAGAGGACCTAGCATTACCGCATGCAGTTTTCGATCACTGCAGTACTGTTTCAGCCACTTTTATACATTGAAGCACCTTGTCCTTGAATGGATCAAATTTTCTGAATTAAGTCTGAGCAAGTTTATAGCGATGTGCCCATCACTTCAATTTTTATACTTGAAGAGATGTTGGGGTATGAAGAAATTGGAAGTATATGCACCTAAATTAAACCTTCTTGCCTGCTCTTTCGATGGAACAATATCTGTCACTGATCCAGCTCTGAATATTTTGAAGATATTTGGAATTTTAACTAACTCTGTCTTAATAATAATGGTGGATTAATCAAAAGAGCAATCCTTGATTACCGGCTTCATCGCAAGTATTTACATACCCAAATTGACTCCACCGCATTACTCTACCATGCACTCAAGGAGCTTCGCAATGTTGAGGTCTTTACCATCTGCATCTATTCTTTACACATATTTCCCAGTGCAAAGGAACAATTTCAGATCGAAGAAGATATGTTTCCAAATGTAAGGAAGCTAGTTTAAAAAACTGCGTTGCTACCTCATTAATATCCCAGCATAGCGCTTTTTTCTAAATATATGTCCTGCCTTGGAGACTCTTTCAATTCATCTTGAACCCCAGATTATTCACGAAAATGACTCAATTTGTTTTGATATTGAGTCTAACCCCTTTTTAAACCATCTGGATTCTCCAATATGTATGCGAAAAACTTTGAAGAAGGTAAAAGTAAAAGAATTTAAGAGTATCGACAATGGGCTCGATATTATGGAATATATACTGAAGTCTGGCAAAGTAGTAGAGCGTCTAAACATCTACCCCATCAAAAGAGAAGAGAGACGATGGAGTGGACAAACTTGTGATCAAAACCCTCAACCTCATCTATCTGTGTGAAGAAGTTGTTGACTCTACAAGCAATATTTCTGAGTGAGAGAAGCTTGTTGGTGAAGATCTTCATTGGTGCTGAATTCTGTGTGATCAAGAAGCCCAAGATCATCATCTCTACCTCTATTTTGTAGAAGCCTCTGTGTGATCCTTCGATAATTAATTTAGTGGAATCTCTCCAAGTGTTCAAGGAGAAGAATGACGTAGCTGAGATTACACCACCCAGTGAACCTTACAAATTCTTGTGTTATTTACTATCATTTACTATTTCATTGTCTTGCTTTATATTTTATCTTTTATCTTGAAAAAGACAAGTAAAACGGTTAAGCGACACTTTGACCAAAACAAACGCTAAAGCTTTAAAATCATTTCCGTTGTGCTAACCCTGATTAAGCGATCTAAACTTTATCCTACTTTGGTAAATTGCTAAAATCACTAAGTCTAAGTTATCTTTACTGTAGCGCCGGACCTAGCGCTCAGCTTTCTAAGCGTTCAAATCTTTAAAAATGATACGAAATTTTTGAAGTCGAAAAAGATTTCAGGGTCTATTCAACACCCCCCCCCCCTTCTAGACCCTTTCGTATGCCATTTGGAACCACCAAACAACAATGGTAATCTTACAGGATTAGGTATAGGACCTAGACTATAATATACTTTCTTTAAGCTTCAAGAATGGTGTAAAGAAGAATTCATTAGAGAACAAATTAGAGAGCACTCTTATGAATTTTGTAGAAAAGCTATATACACTCCACAACAATATGGACAAAGAAATCACTTTAAGCCAAAATGAAAAGTATTAAGAAAATCCAATAAATCAAAATCTAGTTTTAGACAATATAAACATGGAAGAAAACCCCATAATTATGTTAGAAAGCCATCAACTAGAAAATGCACTTGTTATATTTGTGAGATCCTAAACATTTAGCTAATAGATGTCCGAAAAGACAATTTAATATGGAAAGAGCAGCTATAGCAGAATAACTAGATGAAGACGTAGTAAGTATAGATGGTAATGAAAGTTATAATGAAAGCATATATAGCATAGTAAGTGAAGAAGGACCGGAAATTCCAAATATAATAGAATATACCTATATGAATAATTCATGTGAGCATAAATATATAAATGAAAAAGGAACTATGAGTATAGCCTGATATGCATTTAAGATATCAGTATAATATATGTTTTGACGAAACTTGTTTTATTTGTGCTAAAGACATATATAATATAGAAACAAATGTATCGCCTAAACCTAGCAAAAAACTATAAACGATAGAAGTTTTAAGTTATAAAATAGAAAATTTAGACTTAAGAATACAATTAATAGAATTAAAATTGAGAGGTACTGAAAACATAAATAGTAATCAAACTAAAGGAAAATGTGTAGTTATAGAAGAACTTGATGAACTTAGCCAACATTTAGAATAAACACATTTCCAAAATACAACATACGAGCCTCCAATACAAATACCTTGTTCTAGTAGCTTAGTAATTTTAGATTGTAGGATTTGGTATAATCAAAAAGTATATATTGAGACTAAAGCCATTTTAGATACAGAAAGTTCAAAAAATATGATTAGTTCTAGTCTTGTACCAAAAGACTTTGAAGCACAATTATGTTATAATGTTAGCAGTAGAACTGCAGAAAATAGATTAATGAAAATAACAAAGGAATTAATTAACGTAGGAATACAATTTAAAAAAATTTCTAAAAATTATAGTAGAAAATACACTTTAGGACAAGTACTTATCGCCCCAAATCATATAACAAGCCAAGAATTCCTTTTAGGATTAAATTTCATCAGTGCATTAAATGGTAGTATATTAATCGGAAAAAATTACATTACCATTAGTAAACATAATTATACATTTCCTACCAACAGATATATTAAACAATCAGAGTTGACTGCGAAGCGTGGTGGACATGGAATTTCTGATTTAGATTTTTTCAAAGAATTAGAATAAAACAATATAGAATCTGAAACCTTAGACGTCCTATTAGATGAAGAAATTAGAGATGTAGGAAAGGGGTTAGAAATGAAAGAATCTTACATAAGCTAGAAAAATTAGGATTTATAGGAGAAGACTTATAAAAAAATAAAGTAAAATACACTTTTAAATTAAATATTCTAGATCCTGATATAATAATAAGAACAACAGCAATTGAGTATACTCCTGAAGATATAAAAGAATTTAAAACACAAATAAAGGAAATGATAGAAATAGGCGTAATAAGAAAAAGTGGTAGCCCTCATAGATCTGCAGCATTTATAGTAAGAAATAATGCAGAAGTAAAGAGAGTAAAGCCTAGGATAGTTTATAATTACAAAAGACTTAATGATAATACAGAAGATGATGCCTATCGAATACCTAATAAAGAAGAGTCAATTAATTTAATTTAGGATAAAAAGATTTTTTCAAAATTTGATCTAAAAAGCGGATATAATCAAATTAAGATGATAGAAGAAGATAAAAAAATGGACGGCTTTTAGTTGTAGTGAAGGACATTTCGAGTGAAATGTTCTTTCTTTTGGTTTAAAAAATGCTCCAGCAATTTTTCAAAGATTTTTGGATAATATTTTTAAGCCTTTGGATTTTTGTTTAGTATACATAGATGACATTTTAATAGCCTCTGAAACTATTAAGCAGCACGAAAATCATTTAAATCAAGTGTTTAAGTTAATAGAAGAAAACGGGATAGTAGTATCTAAAAAGAAAATGAAACCTTTTAAAAGAAAGATTAATTTTCTAGGATTGGAAATAGGAACGGAAAAATTACTCTTCTGCCCCATATAGCTCAAAAAATATTAAGTTTTCATGATAAGTTTAGGCCTGTTCATCGGTCGGTTTTTTAACAGGACTGGACCGAAATTTTGGTTAACCGAAATTTCGGACCGAAAACCGAACCGAACAGTGTCGGTTCGGTTCGGTTAAAACCGAACGTGAAATAATTCTTTTTTTTCTTTTGCTACTTTTTTTCAAAAATCTGTTTTTTGGGTTATATTTATTCACTTTTTCTTTGGAATGCATACATTTATATATTTATAATTATGTATAGCATGGCATGACCAATTAAAATTGATATAATGAAATTAAATTTTTGTATTCGTAAATTGTAATATATATTGAGTCATTGACAATTTGACATTGTAATACTAATACCATCCAATCCATGTCTAAAAGTTGTTCATAGCAATTAGCAAATGTCATTGTAAACCATTGGCCATTGCTATAGATTTAACCGTTCCAAGCCAACATTGTAGCATGTTATGTATTCAAGTAATCAAGTTAACCACATTACCACAACAAAAGATTGTAATGTATTCAATTAGCAACATTGTGGTATGTTATGTATTCAAACTCATTGATTTAAAATTAGAGAGAGCGAGAGGAGAGAGAGCATAGACTACAGTGCCATGTGAGGACGTTGACAACTTTTGCGAATAATATGACTGCAAAATTCATTCATTCTCGGCTTTACACAACACCTAATGACCACTTGAAGTTGATGATCACCAATTTTACCCTTTGAACGCATCAACATTCTACCACACCAACTCATCAAAGCCAATAGCATGAAGCATTTGCATCCACTTATCAAAATCTCACAAATGAACAACATAAGTACATAACCACAAATGAACAAATCTCACAAATGAACAACATAAGTACATAACCACAAATGAACAACATTTTAACATCAAAAGTTAGCTATCAAATACAATCAACATGAGAACTTGAATTCATCATCCATTCCTCAACCTCAAGGGTGAAGGCTCAACAATCAACATGAAGCCTTGAATCTAAAATACTTAAACATTAGTAATCACCATCAATTCAATTCATCATCCATTCATCCTTAACAAGACAACAATTACAATAAATCAATAATGACTAAACTTCACACTTGACTTGAGTCCTTGGCCGACAAATAGAGGCTTTAAATCTCCTCCTTTTCAAGACTGAAAAATAGAGAACAATCATTTGATTAAATCTAATATTGACAAATAATAAAACATTGGAAACAACTAATTAAAAGCTTAAAAGAAGAAAATACCAAACCATTCTTCAAGTCTTGGTTTTTGTTTTGGTCCGGTTTAACCGGACCTGAAATCCGGACGGTTCTCGGTTCTTGGTCGGTTCGGGCGGTCCGGACAATTTGTGAACACCCCTAGATAAGTTAGACAATTTAAAACAAATACAAGCATTTATAGGAATATTAAATTATGCTAGAAAATTTATTCCTAATTTTAGTAAATTAGTAGGACATTTATATAAGAAAATAGGAAAATCAGGACAGAGGAATATTAATGCTGAAGATACCCAGATAGTGAGAAAGATAAAAGAAGCAGTAAAGCAATTAAGACCTTTAGAATTACCCTTAGTAACAAATTATATTGTTATATAAGTAGATAGTTCATCAGAAGGATGGGGATCAGTATTAATAACTAAACCTAATAAGTATTCTCCCAAACTACTGAAAAAATATCAGCATATGCTAGTGGTAATTTTAATAAAGAAAGAAGTAATTGGACTAGTTTAGATTATGAAATAGCAGAAGTTATAAAAGTCATAGACCATTTTAGGATTTATTTGAATAAACCATTTACTATAAGAACTGATTGTGAAGCTATAGTACGTTTTATAAAAAATAAAAATTCTAGAAAACAAAATAATCGTAGATGATTAAATTTTAGAAATATTATAGAAAGTAATGGATATAAAATAGAATTTGAACATATAAAGGGAAAAAAATATAGTATAGCTGATTTGTTGAGTAGACAATTAACTATAATTTTGGGAAACAGAGAATGGACTCACAAGGAGAAAGCAATCAACAACCCAGGTCTACACTCTCAACAGCTCTTACAAGACCAGCCCAAAGACCTTCCTTCAGACCCAATATCCCTCAGATAATCAATAGTAGACCTTCTTTTTCAATTGAAACCCAGCATTTCAATCCAACAATCCATAATACATACTTCAGAACCAAAATGTTTGGAAAAATTCCTTTTCAGTTAAACATAATTTCAAGCCTCTTAGAGACACTCCCTATATTATTGAAGATCAAAGCATACTACTAACTGCTTTGTGGGAAGTTCATAATTCAAGTAGTAAACTAGCAGCACTCAACGCATTGTGTTACTATTTTGAAAAAGAAAATAAAAATTTTCCAGCAGAGGAAGCAGCCGTTTATCTTGTTATTAGAGGACAGCCCGTTGGAGTTTTTGAAGATTATCAACTTGCATTAGAAAGCATTCAGAAAGTTTCAAATGAATATATGGTACCCTTTAAGCAATTCTACGAAGCAATAACATCTTCTTTAAGGCCCAAATTTTTATATTCAGCCTAATGCCGAAAATGCAAAGCCCAAAGTACTTTTAACAAGAAAACAACCTATAAGCCCATATGTAAAACAACTCAAAAGGATCTTGAAACATCACCAATCAATTTAAAAACCTCAATATACTTTATCAAAACCTTTTAGCCCAGCATGAAGACCTCCAAGCCCAAAAGAAAAAGAAATTCCTAAACAAATCAAGGATAAATGCTACTAATTTTTATCTGTTCGAACCTTTTTTAACCCTTGTCAAACTGTTTTATCCCTACCTGAAGAAATACAGAACCTAATCTGTCATAAAGCAGAGAAATTTTTTTATTCAAAAATGTTAAAAGTAGCCCAAATCATCATCAAGCAGCAGATAGATGGAATAAAACCCAAGACTTAGCTTCTACAATGGAAAGAAGAGCCTATTCACCAAAAAGGAATATTAAAATTCTATAAACTTAAATATTTTTCCTGGCCAAACATTGACATTGACACCTCATTATTTAGAGAAGGATGGATAGATGACATTTTTATCAACTTACAACTACTCTTAGATTATGGTTTCGCATCAAGAATTTTTGTATCAGATCCAGCCCAAGTCATACATTTAGGAAGACAACTTTTAGATATAGTCAATTTTCAATTTGATCAAGGAGCAGTTAACCTTCGATTTAATATAACATCTTTTCCCCCCTATATGGAATAAATCAGGAGTAGAAATGGGACATTCCTTTATATATATCTCCGAAGATTATGAAAAATGGGAACCTATGTCAGGAAGTTTCTGGTCAAATGAAGAAGCCATCCACCCCTTAGCAGATGAAGAAGAACTCAAGTTAGCATTGGAAATTAGAAGAAAAAGGCAACAACATTTCTTAATGCCTAATTACGATCTAGTATCAGGATTCAAACTTATTTTTCAAGCCCGTCATCAGAGCATTTGTTCCAGTAGGAGTCAAAGTTCAATACCAAATTGCAACACTTGGAAAGAAAGCTATACCAAATTGCAACACCTGCTAAAGATAAAGTTTCAAATTCTCAGCAAAAATAGAAGAGAAATAATTCACCCAGACAAAGCCATAACTGCACCAGCAAGGACAATAATTTGCAGAAGTATTAAAAGCAGCAAAATTTCCACTAATGCCATAAATGGAGCTGCAATAAAAGGGCAATAATTTAGCTACAAAAAAAGAATAGTAACTTCAGGAGACAGCTGTGCAGACAACCATTTATGATTCAGCAACTATTGTACCATATTTACTATTCACTTTTGCCACCTATGTACTTTTTACTGTTTCAGCACTGGTTGTAGTACAATAATAGGCAGGTACTGTAGCACTTAACTGCAACCTGTTGTGGACGTCAAGTTTTCCTTCATTTTGTTGTAATGTTTTTCATATCCGAGGCCTATAAAAGGACCTCACCCCTCAGTTGTAAGAATTGCACCTTAACATTCTCCAACCCACACTTCTTGGTTGCTAGAGAATCTCTCCATCTTTCTTGTAATAAAATATCTTCTTTGTGCGCAAAAATTTCTTGTAAGTTTTTATATGCTTTATAATTATGCATAGTGTGTAAACTACCCTGAGGAACGGGATTCCCTATTATTTAAAAAATATTATAGTTCTCTCATGCTCAAAAAACACAAAAACATTAAAAAATGTTCAAAAACTAAATAAAAACTAAAGAAAAATAAAAATGATGATGAACAGTAGTAACTTTCTACCCTTTCATCGTCCCAAAAATATGATTCTGCTGTATAAATTTTATTTAATCTATGATATTTTTCTGCTTTGGGAAGATTTTGTTTACTGTCTCAGTGTATATAGAATGGAGGACAAAATGTGCGGGATAATTCCCCCAGTGTGCAAGCAATTTGATATCAGAGAAGTGTTCCTGGGTTTAAATTATTAAATAAGTTAAGAATATATTTTAAAATTCAAAAGGGTAAGATAGATACTTTACTCCAGATCCAACATAAGTCTTCGTTGATGAAGCAATCGGATTTACGAAGTAATCTTCTTACATGAGAATTTTAAAATAGAATTCTTAACTCGTTAAATGATAAAAATTTGGTAACACTGTTCTTGTTTTATGTAATTATGTCGCTTTTGTAAAAATTTATTTTAAAAGGACCAAAGTTAAGTGTTTCCAAAAGTTACTTGACCCATGTACAATTAAAAGAAAGTAGTTGGGAGAAGGAGGTGCTACTACCTTAACAGGTTTTGAAAAGATGGCTAATTGGCTAAATGTCCCCTTATATAGCCGTGTAGGTATTCGATCCTGTTTTTCCTTGCCCCTCAAATAAGTACATTAAATTTGAAACAAGTGTGAACATGTTTGCTGGTGTTTATTTTCAACCATTAAATGTTCCACGTGACTGCGTAAATGTCATCCGCGGTTTTAGGTTTATCATATATTTGCTGAAAGCATCCCATGATATAATAAGTTTTATTGATAAATGAATGCCTTTGTGATGAAATGGTGACATATAAACCTCTTATTTGCAGATCTGACAGTAAAATCTTTTGTGAGAATTCCCCAAGAAGGTCATCTTAATTTCAGGTCTCTTAAATGTGTTTCAGTTTGCTCCACATGAAACACTTTAGATGCTTCTGGAACATACCAGTCGTGTTCCAGTCGCTTTAAAAGGGTCATCGGCAGTTTATCCCAGTTTACCTATGACTAATAAAGTCAAGAATGATCTTTGTAAAGGGAAGTCTCAATTGTACGAGCCTTGTCTCATCTCATTATCAAACTTCCATAAAACAGTCCAGGAGTTGCTTGAGGCCCTCCAATCCTATGAGAATTGAGATTAGGACTATTGGGCATGCTCTTTTATAAGTGATACTAGGGGGATCTGGTGTGGTGGATATTTTCCGGGAATTGGACTCCCGGTAGGCACCAAGTATCACCCCTCTTTTATAGGCTATAACTTTTGGGTATATTGTGTATGAAAAGTGTGTAAACACCACTTTTGCATATGAAATTTGAACACTGTACATATCTGAGATACGAGATATTATTGGATAATATTAATCTGCGCCGTGAGTAGATAAGTTTAGCATTTCGAATTTCTCGAGTCGGACTTGTAACGAACGAGAAATTAAGTGTTAAAGTGGGGTGTTTGAATGTGGATATCCCACATTATATTAAAACCATAAGTTTAATGGGTTTATATATAATTACCTTGAGGTAAAGGGTTGGCCCTTTGAGTCATCTCACATTTGTGGGTTTCGTAGGGGGAAGGGACCTAGTCATGGTCTGTTTGACCGCACGCTCGCGCTGCTGCCGCAGTCTGTCTGTCCACCCGCCAGCTTGGACCGCTTCGGGCTTGGGACCTAGTCCAGACCCGTGGTCCATGGGCCTGGGCTTGGGCTTGTGGGTTGTGTGATTTAGGCAAGTCGGCTCAATTGTATTATCTTTTTGGGCTAAACTTAATTGAATTTTATTTAATTAATTTGTGCTCCAAAATTTCCCTAACCTAAAAATTCAATTACTGAAATTGCTAAAAAAGCTTAAAAACGTTTTTGAGGAAAAAACTTGCCACTTTTTCTTTTAGTTTTGAATCTATTTCTAGAAGGACTGTTTGAATTCTGTATTCAAACAGTCACCTATCTATAACAGCTAGATTTATTTCTGCTGTTACAAATATAATTTTAAAGGCAGATTTAATTCATTTTTATAGCTTTGTTTGAATTTCAAGTGTATAAATAGGCTCCTCCATAGTCTGAATTTTTCACACTGAAATCAAGCATTTCATCTTCATATAATTTTCTCCTAAAAGTTCAAGTTGTTCTTGAGCTCGTTTGAGTTTGTGAATTAGAAGTGGTTCGTAATTCAGAAATTAATCATTTTATCTTAAGATGCTATTGCATAAACACGTACCACCTGTAGCGGGGAAATTTTGCGTTAAGGAAAGTGAGTGTTCTCTCGCCTCGATTAATCTTTTGTGCAAATTCAGTTGGTTCGTGTTCTTGTTCATGTTTGACAGAGTTTGTAACAACAAACTTAACGAAAAATTCTTTGTTGTTCATTTTTGTCAATTCAAATTTTTGAAAATGGCAAATGTAGGTGATGTTGGTGCTCGTGATGATGCTGACACTACCCTTGACTTCAGACTTGGACCGGGTGCTGGTCTTGGTCTTGGAATTGGCGCTGGTTCTGGTGGTTCATGTGGTTTTGGTCTAGGTTCTGCTTTTAGTCTAGGTTCATCTGGTCCTTGTACATTTGCTCTACCAGTTAATCCGATTATTCCGGCTCAGGCTGAAAGGCCGTCGAAGTTCAGCAAGGCTAACTTCAAGAGGTGGCAGAAAAAATGTTGTTTTACCTCACAACTTTGAGCCTAGCTCGGTTCTTGAGGGAGGATGCTACATTCGTCTCGGCTGAGTCCACTGCCAACAAACTGAGGGTGGCATATGATGTCTGGCACCATTGTGATTTTCTTTGCAGGAATTACATCCTTAGTGGTTTGGAGGATTCACTTTATGGTGTTTATTTGTCAGTGACGACTGCTAAAGACCTCTGGGAGGCATTGGATAGGAAATCTAGAACTGAGGACGCCAAACTGAAGAAGTTTGTGGTCGCAAAGTTCTTAGACTTCAAAATGGTGGACTCTAAGTCCTTGATGAGTCAAGTTCAAAAGCTTCAGATAACCATACATGAAGTTCATGTTGAGGATATGGCTTCTAGTGAGTCCTTCCAAGTAGCTTCTATCATAGAGAAGTTTCCGCCTTCATGGAAGGACTTCAAGAACTAATTGAAGCACAAGCAAAAGGAGATGAGTCTAGAAGACTTAGTTGTTCGACTCAGAATTGAGGAAGATAATCGGGGCTCTGACAAGAAACTCCCTGTCACAATTGTGACCGACCTAGTCATTGGGCTAAAGATTGCAAAGAGCCTAAGAAAAATAAGTCTCAAAGGTTAGGTTTTGGTCAAAACCAAAACAAAGGCAAGAACTAGGTTTAGAATGAGGTGCACCTAGCTGTTGATGATGTCCAGGGCATCAACAAGATGATCGACGACCTGTTTTATAACCAGGTGCCAATCGATCTAACTGATCTTGATTTCACTGCCGTCGTGTTGAAAGCCAATTTGGTAGACAACCCGAGGGAGTGATTCTTTGACACTGGAGCTACTTGCCATATCTGTTCAGATAAGGATGCTTTCTCATCCTTTACCCCAACTAAAGGACGAAGACTGTTTATAGGAAACTCGGCCACATCTCTGATGGTCGGAATAGGGAAAGTTGTGTTGAAAATGACTCCAGGCAAAGAGTTGACGCTGACTGAAGTTCTATATGTTCCCGAGATTTGCGAAAATCTGGTTTCTAGTTTAGCTCTGGTCAAGAATGGGTTCAAGATAGTCTTTGAGGCTAATATGCATTCTTCGAAAAATAGAGGATTTTATGTAGGAAAAGGTTACCTTGAGCAGGCCTTTCTAAAATGAATGTAATCCGCTCTGTTGTAATTGAAACCAGTGGCAATAAAAGTATTGAGAATCCCATTTATTTGCTTGAGTATTATAATCTGTGGCATGTTAGACTAGGACATGTAAAGTATAATACTATTCGAAGTAAATTATAAAACTATTAGTTAATTTGAACTTAATATTAAAGTTGAAAATAAACACAGATGCGAAATATGTGTTGAAGCAAAATTAGTCAAACAACCATTTCCTTCTGTAGAAAGAAACACCACACCTCTAGAACTTATTCACAGTTACATCTGTGATTTGAAGCTTGTGTAAACTAGAGGTGGGAAAAAGTATTTCATTACATTCATAGATGATTGCACAAAGTATTGTTATGTGCATTTACTCAAGAGTAAAGACGAAGCACTTGAGGCTTTTACACATTACAAAACAGAAGTTGAAAATCAACTTGGGAAAAGGATAAAAACTATCTGTAGTAATGGAGGTGGCGAATACGGATCACCGTTTGATGAATTTTGTGCCAATTCAGGCATTATACATCAAATAACGGCCCAATATGCACCACAATCAAACGGAATAGCGAAGCACAAGAATCGTACACTTAAGGAGATGATGAATGCATTGCTGATTAATTCTGGATGACCTCAAAATTTGTGAAAGGAGACGACCCAATTATATCTTTAACAAGAATCCCCACAAAAGTAGGAGTGAGACTCCGTACAAACTTTGGAAAGGTCATAAGCCTTCATACAAGTACCTCAAAGTGTGAGGGTGTTTGGCTAGGGTAGAAGTACCCAAACCCAAACAAGTGAAAATAGGGCCTAAACTGTTGATTGCATATTCATTGGTTATGCACTTAATAGTAGAGCCTATTGATTATGGGTATATAAGTCAGAAATCTCAGAGATTCATGAAGGTACTGTCAAGGAATCTAGAAATGCTTCATTTTTTGAGGATATCTTGCCAAGTAAGGAAAGAAGTGAGAAAGGTCCTCTTAAAAAAATGAATGATGCTTCTGCAAGTAGTTCTAATACTGGGGATGAAGAACTACGTCGTAGCAAAAGGACAAGAATTCTAAAATTATTTGGTCCAGATTTTGCGTCATACACATTAGAAGGGGAACCAAGGACGATTAAGGAAGCTTTGTCCAGTTCAGATACTCAACTCTGTAAAGAGGTTATCAATAGTGAAATTATGTCTATTACACACAATTATACCTGGGAGTTGGTTTATCTTCCAAAGGTAAGTAAGCCTTTGGGCTGTAAATGGATTCTGAAAAGAAAGTATAAAACTGATGGAACTATTGATAAGTACAAGGCCTGTTTGGTAATTAAAGGATACCGACAAATGGAAGGCCTAGATTTCTTTGATACTTATTCTCTGGTAACGAGAATAACATCCATAACATTACTCATCGCTATTACCGCATTGCGTAACCTTGAGATACATCAAATGGATGTTAAGACTGCATTTCTGAATGGTGGATTAGATGAAGAAATATACATGGAACAACCAGAGGGGTATGTTACTCCTGGACATGAGAGAAAGTATGTAAACATGTGAAGTCATTATATGGACTTAAACAAGCACCAAAGAAGTGGCATGGAAAATTTGATAACATAATGTTGTCAAATGGTTTCAAAATCAATGAGTGCGACAAGTGCGTCTATGTTAGACAAACACATAACGCTTATGTCCTAGTATGTCTATATGTAGATGATAGTAATCATGAAATTATCATGAATACTAAAGGAATGTTAAAGAAGAAATTTGACATGAAGGATATGGGGTTGCAGATGTCATATTAGGGATTAAAATCTTAAGGATATCTGAAGGACTAGTCTTATTGCAGTCTCATTATATTAAGATGGTTTTGGAAAAATTCCTTTCTATGCTAGTGGACTTGACCGTTCATCTATGCTAGGTCATTGAGAGTCTGATGTATATCATGAACTGTACTCGCCCTGACCTAGCTTATTCTGTGAGCAAGTTTAGTAGGTTTACATCTAATCCTGGTTTAGAGCATTGGAATGCCTTAACTAGAGTTTTTAAGTATTTAAAGTATACTAAAGGTTATGGATTACACTACTCAAGATATCCAGCTGTAATTGAAGGATACAGTGACTCTAATTGAATATTAGACACTAACGACTCTTAGTCCACGAATGGGTATGTATTTACCATAGGTGGAGGAGCAGTGTCATGGAAATATTCTAAGCAAACTTGCATAGCTCGTTCCACAATGAAATCAGAAGTCATAGCTTTAGATAAAGCTGGTGAAGAAGTTGAATGATTTCTGAGAAGATATTCCCTGTTAGGAAAAACCTATGCCTCCTATTTTAATTCATTGCGACAGTATGTCGACAATTATAAGGGCACAGTGTAGTATGTATAATGGTAAGTCTAGACATATTCGTCGTACACACAATAACATTAAACAGTTAATCTCTAACTAGATTATTTCCATTTATTACGTGAAATCAAAGGAGAATCTTGCAGATCCTTTGACGAAAGGATTGCCTAGAGATCAAATATACTGCCTATCAAGAGGAATGTGATTAAAGACTACAAATTAAGAATGGACACAGCGGAAACCCAACCATGTTGACCTGGAGATCCCAAGATCATTGTTCAATGGGATAACTAAGTTGTGAAAATTCAGTGAGGCATTTAAGAGTTTAATAAACTTTAAACCCATTGCCTAGGATAAAGAAGTGCAACCTGCAAATTGTAGTAAAGGTTAAACCGAGCTTTTAATGATTCCTACACTGTCGGAATGAAGTGGAGTGTGGCAAGATACTCTTAAGTAGGAAGTCACCTATATAAGTGTGAGGTGTAAGCCGTCTCAACATTAAGTAAAATTTAAGCACTTGTGAATCCGAGATGGGGTGCCACGACCAAAATGGACCCAACAGTGAGAACTAAGACTGCTCAGAGAATTTATCATGTGATTATCATTATCTGGTTTTACACGAACGGCTAACTAATTCAAGATATCGCGTTCATTGCGTAGCCTAGTAAATCCAATGATATTTAACTAAGAAAGGTTCAAAGGCAAAAGCTACCTCTTCTGATGTGATACACTTTCAACCAAACTTTTAGAGATCATGCATTGCATTAATTTCATTCGTGTGGGGGACTGTTGGATATTGTGTATGAAAAGTGTGTATCCACCACTTTTGCATATGAAATTCAAACACCGTACGTATCTGGGATACGAGATATTATTGGATAATATAACTCTACGCCTTGAGTTAGCAGTTGAATTTCTCGATTCGGACTTGTAATGAATGAGAAATTAAGTATTAAAGTGGGGTTTTTGAATATGGATATCTCACATTGTATTAAAGTCATAAGTTGAATGAGTATATATACAATTAACTTGAGGTAAAGGGTTGGCTCTTTGGGTCATCTCACCTTTGTGGGTTTTGTAGGGAGAGAGGACCTAGCCATGGTCCGTTTCACCACACACATGCGCTCCGCCCCTGCTGTCCGTCCACCCACCCTGACCGGACCGGACTCGAGCTCGGGACCTAGTCCAAGGTCCGTGGGCCTGGGCTTGGGCTTGGGCTTGTGGGCTCAATTGTATTATCTTTTTGGGCCAAACTTAATTGAATTTTATTTAATTACTTTGGGCTCCAAAATTTCCTCAACTTGAAAATCCAACTACTGAAATTGCTGAAAAAGCTTAAAAACGTTTTCGAGGAAAAAGCTGGCCATTTTTTCATTCAGTTTTTTGAATCTGCTTCTAGAAGGATTGTTTCAATTCTGTATTCAAATAGTCACCTATCTGTAACAGTCAGATTTATTTTTGCTATAACAGATATAATTTTAAAGGCAGATTTAATTTCGTTTTTATGGCTTTGTCTAAATTTCAAGCCTATAAATAGGCTCCTCCATAGACTAAATTTTTCACTGAGTTTCTGAATTAGAAGTGGCTCGTAATTCAGAAATTAATCGTTGTATTTTGGGACGCTATTGATAAACCTGTACCACTTGTAGCGGGACAATTTTACATTAAGAAAAGAGAGTGTTCTCTCGCCTTGATTAATCTTTCGTGCAAATTCAGTTAGTTCGTGTTCTTGTTCGTGTTTGACAGAGTTTGTAACAACAATAACAAGATTACTTCTACAGGTGACATATATGGGAATATATAAACATTCAATTTTTGGTCCAGCATTATTTTCTAATATATAAACATTCAATTTTATGTGTTCTCAAAGCTTTATAATTTTGAATAAATTGAATTCATTTGATTTATATACAAAAATAATATTATTACTAAAATTTACAGCACAAGCATAAAAACAATTTGTACCGGGACACCACCACCAAGCATAGCGCGGTGCCCGCCAACTAGTTTTAAAATAAAGGATTCTACGTCGTTGGAAATGAATTCTCCACATTAATAATTTATAATTTGAGAATTTAGGCTTTCTTCTTTATTGCCGAACTGACAAATTGTACCAATGTTTACTGCAACAATTATATTCACCAAAATTTGACAGCAAGGGCCCCACTCTATGTCTTTTACATTTGGCTCCATTAATTTATAATTTCTAACTTAGAAAACGATCGTACAAGTAAGTAGGATTTCTCAATATTATTATTTAAAAAAAAATTAGAATTTTCATTGTTGCACCAAATTGTTTGGAATTTTTAGTGTGATTCAATAGTGGATAAAGTACTGCAATACTTCTATTTCACTTTTATTATTATTGTGTTGTGATTTATGTTGCTCATTCCTTCTCGAATTAATAATTATATTTGGACGGAGAGAATTATTAGAATAGTGTCTTACGAGCCAATTTTAGATAGACTTTTTTTTTTTTTATCTATTTTTGTAATAAAAGGCATTTCTTTTGTTGTAATTTTTTTGGTGGACTTATATTATGTGCATATTCTAATCATACGCATTCGGGCACGCAGACGTGTGTGCATTGCAGTTTGAATTGTATATCATATATTAAATAAAATTTGGGCCTTAAATTAAATGATCCAATTAAGTTTTTATAGGCTCAAGTCATCTTATTTAATATGAGGTTATATTTAATATGTGTAGAGACCGTAAGGACTGAATTGCAATTTATGATGGGCTAATTTACAAATAAGTCCTATTTCAGTTATATATAGAGGTTATGGTCCCCAGTTGACGTACGATGGAAAATAGAACTTCTCAGTTCATACGGTCCTTTCTCTCTGGAATCACATCATCCGAAGAAAGGTTCTACTGTGTACGATCAACTGGAAGCCATAATCCTTCGGTGAAATTCTTCACTATGGATTCAGGTACGCTTCCAGTTTATAGCTTATTACGTGATTATCATGAAATTCGAAGATTCGGTACCATCAATTAATTTTCATCAAATGGTATCAGAGCCCTTAAAAAACTCATGATTTTTTCGTAGAACTCATGAATTTTTCGGTTGAATCTTGAGGCTTTAAAGAAAATAAGTTCCGTTGCAACTACGTCTTGATGAGTGTCTTAGGATTCAGCTGCCTGCTTATTCATTTTTGGTCAAATGGAGATTTGCATATCTCTAATGAAATTAATTAAGTTGTCTGCTTATGCTTTGGATTCAGATAAATATGTTGAGAAGTTTTTCTTTGGGTTTGTGATATATACATAATTACATATATGTTAGTGTATATATTTAGAATATATATGTCGGCCCATCTTGTATAGCCCGGGCCCTTTATTGTATGTATATATTCTTATTTCTCTTGTATATTGACACACATTCATAACACAATACACAATACAATTACGTGAGTTCTCTTCTTTACAGCCTAGAACTCTATCATGGTATCAGTCATCGGGAACGTCAATCCTGTGACTTTGTCTACCGCCCTCACGGCACCTCAAGCCACCTAAAGCCACCACCGACATGGTTCTTCTCCCGGCCGGCTCCACCACCACTGCCGCCCCTATTTTCTCCATCTCTCCTCTTTCCTTCTCTGCCACTCCCGATTCCTCCCTCACCTCTCTCTCCCAGTCGGCTGTTTTCTCCTCCACTTCATTGGATATGGCTGCCTCACCCATCACCTTGCCGGAAAACATCTCCTCCGATCCCTCCTTCCCTCACACCTTGAATCTGCTGCGCCATCTTCTCTCGCCCACTCTAAATCTCTCCCAAAGATATTGCCTTACTCCCGTCATCAACACCTCCAATCTCAGCAGCCATTCCTCACCCACAATCTGCCGCTGCTTCTCTTCCCCATGAAGGCCCACCACCTACTCTCATCAATCCTCCGCCTGCTGCTATGCACTTCTCCTCCAACCCTAATTCGTTTCCCTTCCCACTTACCATATTGAAACAACCTCTTTTGCTGAAAACCCCTCTCTCACCATGGCGGCGCCATGACTTCTCCTTTCTCTAGCCACTTTTCTTCCCACGCCTATCATTCCTCTTCTTCCTCTCATGCAGTCCCATAGACACTCTCATATCAATCGCCCGTATCTCATTCAGTAAACCCGTCTCCAAACTCCTCTTGATTCCATGGGCTGCTTTGTCAAAAATTTGGCGCATCTATCATGGCTTCGAACCGACAGTAGCATTCAATCATGGATGAATGCTATGTTTTCTCAGGATATATTGCAAGAAGTGCAGACTCTTCCCACATCTCGGGATGTATGGCTTGCTTTAGAATGATGGTTCGTCCAACAATCTGTTGCAAAACAACTTCAATACAAAAGTGAATTCTCAAACATTCGCAAAGGCGATTTATCATGTGATGTCTATCTACGTAAACTTAAAACTATTGCTGACAATCTTGCTACTGTTAACTCTCCAGTTACTTCCACTGATCTTGTTATACAAGCCTTGAATGGTCTCCCCTCTGATTATGAGACATTTGTTACTAGCATCACCATGCAGCCCTTTCTCCTTACCTTTGATTATCTTTGTGCTAAACTCCTCCAGTTTGAACAACATCGTCGTCAACAACAATCTCTTCCTCCTACTTCTCCTGCATTTATGGCGCACTCCTATTCAGCTTCACATCCTCATAATGGTAGGGGTCTTAGAAATAATCGTGGTCGTGGTTCTGGAAATGGTCGTGGTGGTCGTGGTACATCCTCGCATCAGTCCTCACAACAATTCTCTTATCACTCTCATCATCAGCAATCTCCTTGGCAGTCTTCAGGGTTCTCTGGTTCTCCTAGGCCATCGGGGCCCCATAGTTTTTCTTTAGCTCCTGGATTACTTCCTACTCCTGCAGGGGGTCCGTCTTGTCAACTTTGTGTCATTTCTGGTCATATGACAGTCTCTTGTCCTCAGCGGTATAACCATGCCTATGTGACTAAAGAATTACCAAAATCTTTTTCAGCACTGTCTACAGCTGACAGCTCTGATATTGCTTGGTATCCTGACAGTGGGGCCTCCACTCATATGACACCGGACGATGGTAAGATTTCTCATTTAACGCCCTATTCTGGTACTAATAAGATTCTTGTTGGAAATGGTGCATTATTGCCTATACAACATGTTGGTTCCTCCAAACTACATACACCTACCCGTCTCCTCCATCTCTCAAATGTTTTGCATGTTCCAAATTTATCTCACAATTTACTCTCTATTCGAAAATTATGTCAGGATAATCATTGTCTTATTGAATTCTCTTCACATGGCTTTTGCATTAAGGACAAGGTAACATGGAAGATTCTTCTGGAGTCTCCTTCAGGTAGTGGATTATATCCTGTCTCCTCTCATCTGGTTTCCTCTGCATCTCCAGCTATGGTCGCCCGTGTCATCTCCAGTGATATCTGGCATTGTCGTTTAGGTCATCCGAGTCTTCCTACACTCAAGCAGCTATCTAGTCGTGGTCTTGTTAGATTTAAAAATAATTCTTTTTTTTGTCAGTCCTGTCAGTTGGGTAGGTCACATAAGCTACCTTTTCAGTATGTTGAAAAGCATAGCTCTGTGCCTTTTTATTTAGTACATTCTGATGTCTGGACCTCTCCTATGCTTTCTTCCAATGGTTTTAAGTATTATGTTATCTTTGTTGATGATTTTACTCGATTTTTGTGGTGTTATCCTATGCGTGCAAAATCCGAAGTTTTTACTCATTTTTGTGCTTTTAAAACTTTAGTTGAAAACTCATTTTCCTCCAAAATTAAAATTTTTCAAAGTGATGGTGGCTGTGAATTTGATAATGCTCAATTTCGTAAACTGTTCGTTGCTCATGGCATTCAACTCCGCCTGTCATGTCCTTACACTCCACAACAAAATGGTTTATCGGAACGAAAGCATCGTCACATTTCTGAGCTGATACGTACGCTCCTTTTTACGGTCCATCTTCCTCCGTCTTTTTGGATCAATGCTCTCTACACTGCTGTCTATCTCATAAATCGTCTTCTGACTCCTCTTCTTAATCACAAGTCCCCGTATGAGGTTCTTTTTGGTAGGTCTCCTGATTATTCCTCATTTAGGATTTTTGGTTGTGCTTGCTTTTCTCATCTTGGTCATCGTGCACAGCATAAGCTTGCACCTCGTTCTGTCTCTTGTATCTTCCTCGGGTATGCCCCTGATTATAAGGGCTATTGTTGTCTTGATCCCATTTTCGGGTCTATTCATATTAGTCGCCATGTGGTTTTTGATGAAACCACTTTTCCCTATTCTCAGTCTCTATCTGCTTCTGTCTCCTCTGATTCATCTGAATCATCCCCTTCCTCCTATCCCATCTCTCTTCCTCATCCTCCCTATCAGAATCCCACATCCACTCTCCTCAGTGCCTCTCCTTTACTACAACACAGTCCTCCTCTGTCACCCGCAGCTCCTTCTTCTCTCTCTACTTCCTCACCCTCACCGTCGGCTTCTTCTTCCTCTCCTTCCCCATCCTCACCATGCTCTCCTGTCTCTGAGTCTCCACCTTCGTCTTCCTCTCTCTCGTCTTCCACCTTGGTCGATATTCCTACCACCTCTTCATCTGTCTCTCTTTCGCTTATCCCTCCTGCTCCATCTCATAATCCCATGGTTACCCGCCTTCGTGATGGTACTCGTAAGCCTCGAATCCTCCCCTCTTTATCTGCTGTCTCTACCAACATGCTATACACAGGCAGCCAAGGATTCCTTGTGGCGTAATGCCATGGCTGAAGAATTTAATGCTCTTCAAGCCAATCACACATGGATCCTTGTTCCACCTGATCCTTCTCAGAATCTTGTAGGTTCTAAATGGGTGTATCGAGTTAAATTACGATCAGATGGTTCTGTTGAGCGCTATAAGGCTCGCTTACTAGCTTAGGGGTTTAAGCAATAGGCTGGTATTGATTTTGGTGAGACTTTTAGTCCGGTGGTTAAACCCACTACGATTCGTACAGTTCTCTCTATTGCCATTTCTCGTCACTGGCCTATTCGACAGCTTGATGTGAAGAATGCTTTTCTTCATGGTGATCTCACAGAGACTGTTTATATGGCTCAGCCCCGTGGCTTCATACATCCTCAGTTTCCTTCCTATGTCTATCAGTTGAAGAAAGCTTTGTATGGTCTAAAACAAGCTCCTTGTGCTTGGTTTCAGAAGTTTGGTTCTTACTTGCTACGCCTTGGTTTCACTAGTAGCAAAGCTGACATGTCTATGTTCGTCTATCGTTCGGCCTCCATTACTCTGGTTCTGTTACTTTATGTGGACGACTTTATCCATACTGGGAATGATTCTCAGGCTATTACTAGTCTTATGTCACGGTTTTCACAGGAGTTTGCTATGAAGGATCTGGGTGACCTTCATTATTTTTTGGGGATTCATGCCACTCGGGATTCTCAGGGACTGTTCCTTTCGCAGAAAAAGTATGCTACAGAGCTTCTTAAGCTTTTTGATATGATGAGTTTGAAGCCCGTTACCTCTCCTCTTTCTGCGAAGGCCACTCCCTCGGCTCTAGAGGGTTACCTTTAGAAACATGTCATTATTTTAATTTAATTTATGATAGTTTGATCCGACACTCTATCGTAGTATTGTTGGTGGACTTCAGTATCTTACTCATACTCAACTGGACATTGCTTATGTCGTTACTCTTGTCAGTCAGTTTATGCACTCTCCACGTGATGTTCATTTTCAGATGGTTAAGAGAATTTTGCGTTATCTCAGGGGCTCTCTTGATTTTGGTTTACTTGTTCGTCCCTCTGCTTTGGATTCTCTTACCATGTATGCTGATTCTGATTGGGCTGGCTGTCCTGATAGTCGTCGTTCTACCACTGGTTATGCTGTCTATCTTGGTGACAATCTTCTTTCTTGGTCAACAAAGAAACAAGCTACTGTTTCTCGCTCCAACACCGAGTCTGAGTATCGTTCCATTGCGTATGCTGTTGCTGAGACATGTTGGCTTCGGTTTATTCTTCGTGATCTTGGCATTTTTCTTCAACATCCAGTTCGGGTTTTCTGTGATAACATCAGTGCTATCTATCTTGTTCTTAATCATGTTTTTCATGCCCGGACGAAACATATTGAGATCGATTATCACTTTGTCCGAGAAAAGGTTACCATAGGTGATGTTGTGGTGAAGTATGTTCCTACCTCTGATCAGATTGCTGACATCTTCACCAAACCACTTCCTGCATCGAAATTTATTCAGCTTCGGACCAATCTTCGCGTTGGTCTCACTGCTTAGATTGCCGGGGGGTCTTAGTGTATATATTTAGAATATATATGTCGGCCCATCTTGTATAGCCCGGGCCCTTTATTGTATGTATATGTTCTTATTTCTCTTGTATATTGACACGCATTCATAACACAATACACAATACAATTACGTGAGTTCTCTTCTTTACAGCCTAGAACTCTATCAATATATATGTATATTATGTGTGAAGAGGATTAATGCATGATGTTTCTGCCGTAGCTTCATGGCGGTGTTTGAATTCATTAGGCGGTGTTTAAATTCATTTCACTAATTCGTCAAATGGAATAATGTATAAAAAAGGCACAGCCATATTTTTGGACCTCGTGTTTGGCTCTTAATGGGAAATTTTTTTTATTAAAAATCAAGCGCAGACTTGAATAATCTGAAGTGATGTAAGTAGTTTTTCTAGATATTGTTATCCCTGAAATTCAAGTTTCACATGTAGTATAAATGTAATAAAAACATAACAATCATATTCTAACTGTCACCCCTAATATAAATCATCAAATTAGATACTATACATATATAATATAACCACCAACAAATGTGGTATTAAGTACTCCACTCCTTCCAAAAAGGATGTTCAATATTCCACTTTTGTCTCTTAAATGTTTGTCCCTTACTATAAGTATATATACTTATGGTCTAATCTGACTATATTACCTTCCATTTTAATTGATGAATCAATAATTGATTCATTTTTACTATAAACTGCAATAGCATATAAGAAAGATAGTTTCATACATGGATAATAGACAACAATCATAAATTAAATTAAAATAATGACATGTTTCTAAAGATAATGTTATTTGTGTCTTTTGTTTTAAGGAAAGGGTAATTTCGAAAAACAATGTAATTTTTATAATTTCTTGGAAAAGTCAAAGGGCACAATGTTTTGGGATGGAGGGAGTATTAACGTACCACACTTGATTAGACACACAGTGATGCAATAGTAGTACTTATCAGAAAAAAATGGTAATCGCTAATTTTTTCACACAACTTACTCTAGATAATTGATAACTATGTATTCAGATACTATGGCTATGTTTGGTTATGTTTTCAAGCCCATTTTCGTCCGAATTTTTGGCCAAGTTATGTTTGGATCACACAATTTTTCACCTGGAAAGTTGTCAATATTTTGTCCAAAAAAATAATAATGATTGTGCTCCATGTTTCTCTGACACACTCTCTCTCTCCTCTTTTTCTCTCACTCTCTCACTCTATTTGACACATTCTCTCTCCTCTCTTTCTCTCACTCTCTCACTTTCCCTCTCTCTCTCTCTCTCTCTCTCTCTCTCTCTCTCACACACACACACTATATATATATATATATTTTTTTTTTAACATAAATAGAAGACGACATACACTGTGCATGAATAAAAAAAAAGAAAATTGAAGACAACACAATTTTCTTTTTTTTTTTAAATTTTCGTAAATTAAATATAATTTTTTCTATATAATATATATATATATATATATATATTATTTTATATATATATAATTAGAAGACAACATATCATAATTAAAAAAAAAAAGAAAATTGAAGACGACATTTGAAATGTCGTCTTCAATTTTCTTTTTTTCTTTTTTTATAATTTTCGTAAATTAAATATAATTTTGTAATTAAATATCATTTTTTCTATATATATATATATATTTTTTATTTTTTTATATAATTAGAAGACGACATATCATAAATAAAAAAATAAAAATGAAAAAATTGAAGACGACACATTTGAAATGTCCTCTTCAATTTTTTTTTTTAATTTTTGTAAATTAAATATAATTTTGTAATTAAATATATATATATATATATATATATATAAACTTTTCTTTTAAGTATATATATCAACTACTATTACTCATATATATATATATACACTACTATTACTTACATATATACATATATATATTTATCTCTATAATAATTATTACAATCTCAATATTATATATACTACTATTAACTACATATATACATATATATTTGTACATATATACATATATATTTATCTATATAATAATTATTACAATCTCAATATTATATTATAATTTTTAATTATTGACAGACAAAAACTTACATGATTTGACAGCTACAGTAATTTATGTTCCATCTGAAAACAAAACCAAACACTATTTCACAAAAAAATCACTCAAAAAACAACTCTCAAAACATAACCAAACATAATCCCATCAAAATTGCATGTGTCTCCATAAAATTTTCACCAATAATTCTAACCAAAATATCATCTCAAAACATAACCAAACATAGCCTATATGTTTACCACAAATGATTTTTACAATAAAAATCTAGTTATTTGAGTTACATTTAATAGGCCATCAGTACACATTTTTAAGATACCAAATTAGTATCCGAGATATATTATAATCTAAAATACAAGTTTGACCGAAATGATATTTAGATAGTTCATTTAGAATTCATTAATATACGGCAAATCAAGTGAAAAGAAATCTATATAGTAATTTATGGAAGATTAAGAAAAATTGATCATTTTTAGAATATGAACAATCTCCTAGTGACCATTCTTAAAAATATTATGCTAAGATCAAACAATTGCATTGTTGGGCTGGCATCAAGTTCAAATGGTAACAGTCCTTCAATTGACAAAAATAATCTAATAATATGTGAACGAAAGAAATAAATAGACACAAGAGTTATGCGGTTTGACTAAAACAAGCATATGTCCATGTGGAAGCGGCGCAATTCCACGAAAATTATCTTAGAGTACACAACAATCAGAGAAAATAATCTCTACTAAAACAATTATTATTTATTTAGAAGAAATGACAGATTTTATTAAACAAACACAGAAATATCTAAAGCCAAAGCAGACACAGCCAAAGTCGGGATTTCAGGGACAGGCACCAGAACACTTAGAACAACTCGTGTAATAAATGCGCAACCATATAACCAGATCGTTTGACAAACGAGCAATTAAAGTACGATAAGAAAGCCACAAACAAAGAGCATCACTAATAAGATTGCTAATAGGAGATAAATCTAAACAGGAAGTTCGAAGCTTTGAAATAATTGAAAGACAGTCCCCTTCGAGAATCACATCTGACCAACCATCCCGAGAAGGCAATCAAAGAGCTTCTATCGCACCCAGGGTTTCCACATATTCCGCTGAAAAGGTGAAGTTGAAAATTCTACTGGTCCACCCCACACCAACCCCTTAATTTCCAATCACGAATAACAACTCAAATCCCTGCCATATTCTGATTCACATCAACTGCTCTATCAAAATTAAGTTTTCTACTCGACAAAGCATGGAGGCTGCCATAGTGAGGGGTGTGTTGTGAATCTTGGTTCATGCACAATGGAAAGAAAAATATATCCGAATTCATAAGCAAGATATCTTCTGGGGTTTAATAATTTTTATATATAAAAAGATGAAATCGAATTTCATCGATTTACTAACCTTTTTGTAGACTATGAATTCTTGATCTTCAAGGTAGCAACAATCCCGAATTCTTGCCTCTAGATATCATGCCAGAAAAAAGACTTGAAGAAAAATCCTTTTCCTCTGGCTCTGTGGAGGCCGACGGCTAAGAGGGAAAGGAGAGAGCATTTTTCCTGTTCTCTTGTGATGCAATAATGTTATGAGATTACTTAGGTTTTTACTTTAGGCTTTGTGTATTTGAATGAGATGACGGGATTGGAATTAATTAATTCCTTGATCCCATCTTCATCATGATAAACGCCTATATCACTTCCTAGTGAGCTAAGTTGACTTTCAACTTAGTTCACTTATTAATTAAGTCCAACATATATTAATCTAATTAGTATATAATATTAATTAATAATTGGCTAAATTAATAAATCCAAAATAGTAATTTAGGCTAATAGGAAAATAATAAATCAATCTAATTATTTATTATTAATTTATTTTAGTTAATCTAATTAATCAAATAAATTAATTTGTTCACCAAATTACAAATTACCTGATTAACCTTATTTGATAACTAGAGACTTTCTTCGGTTAATTCTTTGAAAGCGCGACTCTCTAGGCTCGTTCCAATTGGCAATGAGAGGAAACCAAGGATATGAGTGTCATTTAGCCATAGTCGTGGACTCACATCAAAACCCAATTGTAATTAAAACAATTTGATCAATATGAACCTTTTAATCACAGACACCATATGAGTATAAGCCTTTCACAGTGATTGAGAGTCATGAAATATGTCAAATTCACTGGACTCAATTTTGTGCTCAAGAAACTATAGTAAGACAAATTACCAAACTACCCTTCATGTTCCACACGAGTTAGTTTTCCTACTTTGGCCAAAGACTTATAATTTCATTTACCTATGATCGCACAGGACATTAAATCGTTTACTACTTGAGACATTGAATCCCATATTGGTACTCACCGAACAATTGCTGCTTGCCCACTTAGATCGTACTTTGAGATCGATCCCACCAAAGGGTGAATTGGATCTAACTACTCTAAAAACAAGTCTAGTGTCACAAGCACAATCTTCATGACATCTCAGTTCTAAGGCTCATGCACATTATCATGACCAGTAATCCAATCATTGATAATCATTGAGTAAATACCCATGTGATTGAATTACGACGAGTCATGTTTGGATTTATCAATTCCATTGACATACCTATGGTAGATGATAGGTGTGAGATTTACATGTTTTAAAGCCTCATATTTATGTTATTTACATTGGTTTATGCATGATTTATGCCACATATGCTTGTAATTTGTGTGCTTATTGAGTAAAGGTGTAAAATCATTGCAATTGAGGAAAACTGGACGGAAATGCAGAATTTAGGAGTATTTAGAGACTGAATTTGACAAATATTTATTCTAAAAAGTTGTAGATCTCGTCTTAGCATCATGTGGCAATTTGAATCACCCAAATCGGAGGTTTGTGGAGAACGTTATGAAAGAAACAAGATCTCTGCGCAGAAGGCAAAATGTTTCTGTTTCCAATGTACGGACGTTGGGTACTTCACGTTCCGACGTTGGTTCTGATGGGAAAAATAGCAGATTTTTGGAAATTACCAATTCTAATTCAAGTTGGAGTCTTCCCCTTCCACCCTTATATATATTAGATCAGTTCTCTAGGGTTAGGGGACGAAATACACATAGAATAGAGCCCTAATGAGGTTTAGACATCGTTTTTACATATTCATGAAGATTTTTAAAAGCCCTTGAAGGTGAAGAAATCAAGAAGCATGGAAGAGATGAAGATCGAAGTTCAACCATAAAAAATACGAGGGAGTTTCTTAGATTTAGATTTATTTTTGTCTATGAATATGAATCTTAATTTAAGTTTCTATCTTTTATCTTTTATGATGAACTAGATTCTTTGAAGTAAGGCCATGTTGAGGCTAAATTATGATATTTGAGTTATAAATTGTGTTTTTCATTTTAATTCTATTGTTGCTTTGTGTATTGATTTTGTGCTTTAATTCCAATCTTATGTTTGATCACCATATGCTTGCTAATTAGCCTAGTTTATTCATTCGAGAGAATATAAGTTAGGGTTCAAAGAAATCATCACATCATCCGAAAAACATGAGGAACTGCTCCTAGAGATAGGTATAGATTTCCGGGTGCAGTTAGCTGGATTTATCCGGGGAAATTCTAAAACGTGAATGAGTGGTTAATGATTTGATTCTCGAATAGACGTATTTAGAGAACCATCACTTAGTCATAGGATTATTACAGCCGAGACATCGGGTAGTAATTATTTAAGGTTTTTTCCAACAAAGCAACAGTAGTTCAATAATATGAGAACATGTTTATAATGAAAATTGATTAATTTATGCCAGCACATGTGTCTTTGTTGCTCTCTTCCATAGCTATCTTGATTTCGACATCTTGTTTCTTGTATCTTGCTTCCATAATATTTGAGTTAATTCTTGTTTTAGTTTATTTTATTGTTTTTAAAAATCTTTAAATCTTTAGTTTTAGTTTAATTATTGCTTGCTTTAAATTCAAGAAGTCTAAACTACAAGTCTCTGTGGGATCGACAATTTGGACTTAAAAATCCACTTTATTACTACACACGACCAGTCCACTTGCTGTGCAAACACGTAAAGATTTTTCGTGTCAAGTTTTTGGCGCCTTTGCCTGGGACTTGTTTTTTTTAGTTTTTGTTTTTATTGCAAGTATTTAGTTTTGCTCTTTTTTTTTCAATCTTTCTTTGTTTTTGTTTTAATTTTTATTTTTTGTTTATTAATTTTAGGTACCAATGGCAAGATATCGTCTGTCCCCGACTCTGGAAGAACAAGAATGGGTTCGACAACTCATACATGACTTACAACTCACACTAGACGATTTGGATCAGCCGAAAAATATAAAATTGGTACGCAAAGCCATTGATGCTTTGTATGAAGGACCGATTAAGGAGGCTCTAATGATCGTTGAGGAAATAAAAAACGAGAGGATTTCTGTTAAGGTGTCAACACCTCAGCGTCGCACACCTAACGTTCAAGCATCCGAGACATTGGGAAATCTTCCGTTTCTGACCCCGGAGCAACAAGAATGGGTTCTAGGACTCCTTCAGGCTATGCAACTCACTCTCGAGGATATGGATTGTCCGAAAAATGTGCAATTGGTGTGCGACGTCATTCAAGCTTTGCAAGAAGCACCAAATGGTGGCATGACTTCGAGGAGTGGTGAGGAAACAGTGAGAGAAGACGAGGAATGGGAAAACGAATGGATCTCTGCCAAGCAGATTACACCTGAACGAGCGGCCGAAGATGTAGCAGAGTTAGAAGCATTACTGTATGGCACGTTTAAATGTGTAGAACTAGAAACTCCCACTGCCGAGCCTTCCACTTCTATAGCTTCTCAACCGGTTGAAGATTCTCCACCCTTTGTCCTCTTCACATGTAAGGAGGTTAAAAGAACCAATAGTCTCCACGAGTCCTACATTATGAGCTCCAAGTTTTCCACTTCGATGGGTGAAGAAAAATGGTCATCTACTTATAACTTGGAGAATAGTCCAAATCATCACTCGGCGCAATGGGAAGAAAAAAATGATGGAAGTGGTGATGGACAATGAGAAAATATTTGAGTGGATGATTGCTTGGTCACTACTCATCATATTTTCTACTAACACCGGGCTAAATTTCATCCTTACTTGGAGAATGAACAAGACATTCATTCGGAAACCGCCTTGAAATGACTCGGTAAAGTCAAGCTAGTGACTTTAAAAGAGCGCTTCTTGGGAGGCAACCCAAGTTTGTAAGTTTTTCTTTCATCTTTTGTTTTTGTGTGTTTCTTGTTTTGCTTAGTTTTTAGGTTTCCTTTCTGTTTTGGTGTTTTCTTTGAACATGCACTTTTGGCATGTATTCCTTTATGCTTGATGCTTTGGTTTGTTTTGAGTATGTTGAGCATGATTAGTATCCAGTTCCCTTCCCTTTGGTTTGAGATGTTTGATTTTGATGATATGAGCTGGAAAGACACACTTGTGGATAAAGGATTGTTTTTCAACATCCTTGGTTGTGAGTCTACTCTTATACCCTTATTCTGCGCTTTTATGTGAGACAACATTGAGGACAATGTTGAGTTTAAGTTTGGGGGTGTATGTGGGTAGTACTTTGTTCTTTTAATACATTCATATCACGTGTTCCTAGTTTAGCTCAAGTTTGGGGAAATTTATATGCTATCATGTTTGGATGCTTTTATGTTGAGAAAATCGAGCATGATTTTTTTTTTTTAGTCCCCAATTGTTGCAATGAAACTGATTAACTTGAATTTGATGGCATAATGTTGTGACTTATATTTGAATTCAATGCAATACACATGTCTTTACTTTGCTCGTGGGACCCTAGATGAGAGTAGAATTTCCTTAGATGAAGCACAAATGCACAATAAGTTGAGGGTAGAGGAGTTAAGTGGATAATCATTCTGAAACACTTAAGGAATTTCTCCCGGAAATATTGACTTAGATTCTTCTTAAGGTCATGAGTTGAGTAGTTGCTTCATATGCCTAATAATTAATGAATAAGGTTGATGAAAATTGGTATGACTATAAAGTCAGGCTGATATGTACTGGAGGTGAAAAACTACATGCCTATACACTGTACTATTAAGCTAATTTGAGCTAAGCTCAAGCCAATTAAAGTTGAAAGTGAATGAAAGGTCTAGTTTTATTTCGTGGCCTTTGGCACTCGAGTGATTGAATCCTTAAGGAGTGTCTGGACACTTAATGCCCTAAAACTATCTAGTTTGAGAGTCATTGATCCAAAACTCGATACATGGGTGTCATAGAAAGCCTAAGGGAATAGAACATTGCACATGACCTAGCCTTAATGAATTTAAATGGAAGTTTCATGTGAAGTTAAAGTTTAAATGGTTAAGTGGTGAAATGTAAGTGGTTATGAAGTTGTCTATGAGGCTTGTACTTTAGGATTGATCGAAGGTTAGTAGATATGGGAAAAAATCTGAATTTTGGTAAGGGTGCCACTTGACTATAATGTCGTAGACTTACAATCACTACACCCCTTGGAGGTTTATTCGAGTCAAGGTGTAACATGAGCAAGTCTGTGATATGTGTATACAATTGTGGAGCCTTAAAGGTCGATTTTGTGCCATTGTTTTCTTGTTGGTTAAGTTAATTTGTGTTGGTTGGGTGGGGCTGAAAATTTTATGATTTTGTGGGTAAATCATATGCAAACCCTCACGAGACAAAACTCGTCCTCTTTTGGTAAAATTGAGGTTTAACGGCTTGTTGCACATGCTAAGTGCAATCGTTCACTCCACGAAAGTGAGTTTATCCTTTTGTTTTTGTTTTTGTTATTGTGTTTATCTCTTTGGTTGTTGCTTCTTGATCTTATCTCTAAGTCTTTTTATTGCTCGGGGACGATCAATGTTAAGTTTGGGGGTGTTGATAGGTGTGAGATTTACATGTTTTAAAGCCTCATATTTATGTTATTTACATTGGTTTATGCATGATTTATGCCACATATGCTTGTAATTTGTGTGCTTATTGAGTAAAGGAGGAAAATCATTGCAATTGAGGAAAACTGGACGGAAATGCAGCATTTCGGAGTATTTAGAGACTGGATTTGACAAATATTTATTCTACAAAGTTGTAGATCTCTGTCTTAGCATCATGTGGCAACTTGAATCACCCAAATCGGAGGTCTGTGGAGAAAGTTATGAAGGAAACAAGATCACTGTGCAGAAGGCAAAATGTTTCTATTTCCAACGTACGGACGTTGGGTACTTCACGTTCTGACGTTGGTTCTGACGGGAAAAATAGCAGATTTTTGGAAATTTCCAATTCTAATTCAAGTTGGAGTCTTCCCCTTCCACCCTTATATATATATTAGATCAGTTCTCTAGGGTTAGGGGACGAAATACACATAGAATAGAGCCCTAATGGGGTTTAGACATCGTTTTTACAAATTCATGAAGATTTTCAAAAGCCCTTGAAGGTGAAGAAATCAAGAAGTATGGAAAAGATGAAGATCGAAGTTCAACCATCAAAAATACGAGGGAGTTTCTTAGATTTAGATTTATTTTTGTCTATGAATATGAATCTTAATTTAAGTTTCTATCTTTTATCTTTTATGATGAACTAGATTCTTTGAAGTAAGGCCATGTTGAGGCTAAATTATGATATTTGAGTTATAAATTGTGTTTTTCATATTAATTCTATTGTTGCTTTGTGTATTGATTTTGTGCTTTAATTTCAATCTTATGTTTGATCACCATATGCTTGCTAATTAGCCTAGTTTATTCATTCGAAAGAATATAAGTTAGGGTTCAAAGAAATCTTCACATCATCCGAAAAACATGAGGAATTGCTCCTAGAGATAGGTATAGATTTCCGGGTGCAGTTAGCGGGATTTATACGGGGAAATTCTAAAACGTGAATGCGTGGTTAATGATTTGATTCTCGGATAGACGTATTTAGAGAACCGTCACTTAGTCATAGGATTATTACAGCCGAGACATCAGATAGTAATTATTTAAGGTTTTTTTTCCAACAAAGCAACAGTAGTCTAATAATATGAGAACATGTTTATAATGAAAATTGATTAATTTATGCCAACACATGTGTCTTAGTTGCTCTCTTCCATAGCTATCTTGATTTCGACATCTTGTTTCTTGTATCTTGCTTCCATAATATTTGAGTTAATTCTTGTTTTAGTTTATTTTATTGTTTTTAAAAATCTTTAAATCTTTAGTTTTAGTTTAATTATTGCTTGCTTTAAATTCAAGAAGTCTAAAATACAAGTCTCTGTGGGATCGACAATTCGGACTTAAAAATCCACTTTATTACTACACACGACCAGTCCACTTGCTGTGCAAACACGTAAGGATTTTTCGTGTCAGTAGAAGCTCCCATTATAACATAGTGATGGACTGACACTCCATGTCAAAGCTTGTATCATATAAGTCTGGTCATAATCTCCAATTAAGACTCTTCGACTTGCTCTTCGACTTGTTCAGAAGTTCTTTTGTTCGCATCTTTTTCTTGGGAGTTCTCAGTCCCATCCTTACTAATCTCCGTCTCCTCTTAAACAAGGGGTCCATGCATCGGTGCCACATAATAGGGGTGAAATCACATGGCTTCTAAATTTCATATTCCCCTCCGCCATTTTTCCTATGTTTAATTTTTTAGGGATCAACTCACTCTGTCATGCCCCATTTCACATGTCCTCTATTAATAATCTTTAAGAAAACCCAATAATTCAATAGTATGGTACTGAGATTTACACATGGAAGTACAAGATAGGGCATCATTCTATCGGTTCTATCTATCTAAATTTTCAAACCACGAATACTTCATTTGACCCACTTCAAGTTAACTAGCTTGAGATGTCTTTAATAAACTGAGTTTGCCCTTTGATTGTCTTAGAATTTTATTTTCGGAATTAGCCACTGTCCAACCTACTTTATCTTTTCCTAGGGAAGTGGATACTCCATCAGTGAATCTGGTGAATTCAGCAATTAAGTTCCTCGCAGCTTTTCTAGAATGTGACTATTTTCCCTTAGGTTTGAGCGCCTTCATTACACCCTGTTAGGTTTATGCCCTCGATGCCAACGAGGAATTAGATTGTATAGGACTTTTACCTTTATGTTTTACAAACCATTTATATGGAATAAAAGGCAATTTATATATGTTCATGTGAAACTTAAAGGCATAAATAAGTATTGAACGTATAAGTCCCAAGTAATCAAGAGAGAACTTCTACTCCTTAAGGATCAAGAAGATGAACACTAGAAGCGTCAATTCCTTGTTTACTTAAATATGATTCCCAAGACAAAGAGTCTTAATTGAGAATTATGACTAGCCTTGTATGACATAAGCTCTGATAAAGAGTGTTTGTCGGCCTAGCTCTGACAACAATCTCCCACTTGCACTCCACGCAATTGCTATGGTATCTGGTGCACGATAACCCAGTTGTGTATTTAATAGCAAGGTGACTGATTGTGTATAGCAATAAAGTGGACAATTCAGTCCGAGATGTCGAACCCACAGAGATTTGTGTTATAGCGAAAACAGTAAATTAAATCAAACAATTGTAGACTAAAAGGAAAATAAATCATAAAATATCAATTAAAGATATGCGAAAACCATTAGATAAAAATCAACTAAAACACATGTGTGGACACAAATTAATCAAATCTCGTTCTATAAGTATTCTCGTATTTCAGATAAATATTGCTAAGGTCAAAAATTCCTTAAGAGTATTATCAATCTGATCCCTCGCTCATGATAACCAATACTAGATTGAGTGTAGCAATCTCATTTGTATGCATTAAAAATAAGAATTTTCCCCAGGTTAATTTAGATTCTTCCAAATAAATTTGGCTAACAACATTCGGAGTATGTAGCTATCCCTAACATCAATAGACTTAGAAGATGTTATTAATCCTTTTAGCACCTTAATTTACTTTCACCCGAACAGATAAATTAAACATTAATTCTTACATATGTTGGCCAAACAGATGAACACCAAGCACAAGATTAAAACACAAAACAATATCAATCATTCATATGAAAAATACTTTCAATAACTCAAAAATCATAATTCGGCTTAAAGCATGGCCTTAGTCTACAAATTTAGCTACTCATAATATAAAAACTAACTAAAGAATTCATGAAAGTAAAAAGCAAATAATAAAAACTCCCTGTGACTGTGTCGATCTTCTTCTTCTTCTTCTTCCTTCAATCTTCTTCTACTTGCTGTGGAGAATTACACAGAATAAAATTCTAATCTAACTCTCTCTCTCTCTCTCTCTCTCTCTCTGATGTATGTGAAGATTACTGGAAAAGAACTCTCAAAAACGCTGCTCCCTTAACCCTACTACAATAGTTGTATTTATAGGCATACTTTGAGAAGAGTCCGTGTAGGTTTAGAGTTGAAAATTTTCAAAAATGTTCTGCCGACATCAACGTTCGAACTTTAGCTCTCTGACGTTCGTGCGTAGCATTCTCTCACGTCCGTGTGTTGACCATCACCACGTTCTTCACCCCCAAACGTCAGCTTTCAGCGGTTTTCTGCTTTGAAATTTCATCGCTTACTGTTTCTTTCATCCTTTTGTCTCAAATGTCATGATTTATACCTGGATACTCAAAATAGACAGATTACACAACTATGTGGTATAAAATCATACTTAATTCGATGAAAATCATGCGAATAAAGGATTATAAAACACGTAATTCTCAACCCTATCAACTCTCCCAAACTTATACATTGATCGTCCTCGAGTAATATAAAAATAAACACAGTCAAAGGTAAACAAAAACAAAACAAACAAAGATAAACTCGCTTTTGTGGAGCAAATGATTACACTTAGCATGTGTAACAAGCCTTTAAACCTTTAAGTTTCCCAAGAAGGACAAGTTATAGTCTCGTGAGGGTTTACAGACGATATACCCATAAAATCTCGCAAATTTCAGTCCCAACAAAACCAATACACATCAACATAATTAACAAGAATCAATGGCACAACATCATCCTTTTAAAGCTCAACATATATATATATATATATATATATATATATATATCAAATACTTTTGCTCATGTGACACCAATACTTGAAAAGATTCCATAGGGTGTAGTGAAAATAAATCTAAGGTATTATAGTCAAGAGGCATTCCTACCAATTTTTGGACATTAATCCCATTTCTACCAACTTTTAATCAAACACAAGGCACAAGAATCATAGAAACTTCATAGCCATTTAAATTTCATTATCTCAAACATTCAAACTTTAAACTCATATGAAACTTTCATGAAATTCATCAAGGCTAGATCATGTGTAATGTTTTATTCCATTAGGCTTTCTATGGCACCCATGTAACAAGCTTTAGATCAATGACTCCCAAACTAGATAGTTTTAGAGTATTAAGCGTAGAGATACTCTAAGGATTTAATCACTCGAGTGTCGAAGGCTATGAAACAAAACTAGATCTTTCAACAATTAAACTCCTTTTGGCTTGAGCTTAGCTAAAATTAGCATAATAGTATAGTATGTAGTCATGAAACTTTTCACCTCCCATACATATTAGCCTGACCATTTTGGTCATACCAAATTTCAACAATTTTCCTTATTTAGCAAACAAAATTAACTACTCAACTCATAAACTTATGAAAGAATCTAAGTTAATCTTTCCGGGAAAAATTCCTTAAGTGTCTCAAGATGATTATCCTCTCAACTCCTCTACCTTCGACTTATGTGCAATGTGAATCATCTTTGGAAATCAAATCTAGTCTAGGGTCTCCACGAGCAATTTTAAAGATATGTATTTTCCATTAAATTCAAATTAATCACGGAATCATGCCATGTTTTCAAGTTAATCATTCTCAATGCATCAATTGGAAGGACTAATTTTTTTTTTCATACTTGATTTTTCAACAAAAAGGCATATAAACATGATAGCATACAAAATTTCCCCCAAAACTTAAGCTAAAAATTAGGATTGCATTTTCATCTAAGTACTTCCATACCCCAAACCTTAAATCCAACACTGTCCTCAATGTTGTTATAAAACAAGCATAGAAAAAGGTAAAAAGAACACTTACAACCAAGGACGTTGAAAAACATCCTTCAACTTCAAATGCATTCTAATAATGCTCTAACTCCTCTCGAGTAAAATAGGCATTTCCAATTATGGGGTCAAATTTCGTATCATATCTAAAAATTCATCTCAACTAGACCATCAAGCATAAGGAAACATACATGCCAAAAGTGCATGTATCACAAGAGAACAACAAATACAACAAAAAACAACCTAACTAAAAACAAAAAAAAAAAAGAAAAAATGAAAAAGAAAAAGAAAAAGAAAAAAAACACAAGAAAAGATAGGATACGAACTCATCAAGACCGCACCCCCACCGGGGCGGATGCGGGATCCTCACCGTCAGTGTCAAAATCACTATCCACTTCAGGCAAGCGGTGGAATTTGGGTACGGGTGGATAAGGGAAATAAGCCCCCCCCCCCCCGCACGATCCACGGCTAGGGCTAAATCCCTTTGATATTGTGCAAACATCCTTATATTTGCCATCATAACAGATTGTGTAGCCCTAATCCCTTTTTGTGTTTTCCTCATTAAATTAAGATCATATGAAATTGTAGCAAGGGAAATAGGTGTGAAGGTCCTTTTTGAGCTCTCTCCCCTCTCTCGAGTAAATCTAGGCATCAGGGCCTTGTCTATCCTTTCTTGCCTTAAAACAATATCCACTCTCGGCTTCTCAAACCTTTCATCACTTTCTCACTTTGCCCCTTGTTTTAGGCATAATGTGCTAATCAAAGATGGAAAAATTAGTAGAATTTTCTTATTGAAACACGGGTTAATCATATCACTTCCCATCTTCTTCACTTAACTCAACAAGGTATCAAAGACAAGTTGTGACAAATCCACTCTCTTTAAGGTCATAATACAATAAATCAAAAAAGCTCTCTCTCTGTTAACCGAAGACCGGTTACTAGTGGGTAGAACACAATACTGAATAAATTCAAACCAAAAGAATGTCTCCGGTTTTAAATCTCTCTGTAGTATTTCTCTCTTGTCAGCACAAAATTTTGCTCCTTCTATTGCAATCCCTCTCAATACCATATTCCAATCTAAGATATTCGCCTCATCTTGCTTTACCAATGTTTTATAAGCACACTTTGAATGTACGGAGAGTTTCATTTACTCATTCATCTTTGACTTTGAAAAATCAACTTTCACCCCCCTTACCATAACCTTGTACACCCCATTTTTAAAACTTTCCCTAGACTTCGTGCTCGCACTATTTGCATAAAATTCTTTCATCCACGCAAGCACAATCATCCTCGGGGTGGTGGCAAAGTATGACAAAGACAGTTGTTGCACTGTAGCTAGCACAAACATCTTTTTCACTCTTATTGATCTTTCTTTATGTAGCTCACACCCTTCAATTTTTTTGCAAAATTGTTGGGTTTCTCTTTCTTTCCTTAGAGTATTAGCCTCTTTCTTAACACCCTTGTCCTTTTTCATTCCTGAACTCTCTCCTCGACAAAGTTTTCCAGATCTCAATCTCACCATTAGTATGAATACAACTCCAAAATTCCCCCAAATTTATCCACTGCAATCCCCCCTCAAGTTAATTCAATCACCAAACCACAATCGACAAATACCAATAGCACAATACACATTAACAGCAGAAAAAACTCCACATGGTTATCACAGATAATGAACAAAGAAAGGATCAAGACAATCACTTACAGTGTATGCAGCAACAGGAAGCAGTACCCATGTCTAGTGACTCACATTCAAAAGTCGGACCTTCACATTCGGACGTGAGTTGCGCAACGTACTGGTGTACTTCTTCTTCTTTTGACGCGTTGGATGATAAAACTTTGGTCTAACAGTTGGTGGTAGTTTTTTCGTGTGAGATTATGTGGTGGATTTGTATTACGTATGAGTGTTTATGGTATGTGATAGATGGGTTTAAATAGGAGAATTATTTGTGTGTGAAGAGTTAGATATGGAATAGATAGCGATAATGATGGAAGGATTTTGTGTTATGGAAGGATTTTATGGATGGGTTAGGATTTAGAATGTGATTTGGAAAAGGAAGCTATATTTGGCGCGAGTATCTTAGAGAAGAGGGTGTTTTGAATAGGATAAATTCAGATCAATGATTATAATGTTTCATTTTTTTTACGGGCTCCACGTTCAAACGTGGAAGGTGGCACGTTTAAACGTGGAGCGTACTACTGACTGACTTAAAAATTTCTCACGCAAACCCACATTCGAACATTAGTTGCTCCATGTTTGGACGTCAAATGTTACATGTTCGGACATTCTGTCTAAAGACTTCATCTAAATTCTACTTCTTCTCTGCACAAAACACAAGAAGACAAGATCAAAAACAAACAAAGCAAAACAAAATCAAACTAAAAAAAATAAAATAACTCGGGTTGCCTCCCGAGAAATGCTTCTTTAAAACCATTAGCTTGGCTTTGTAGAATCGGCCTAAGTTGCCGGATCATGGAGTAGACTAGAAGCCTTGTCCAAACTCCCATCAATTGATTCATCATGTTGCTGTTCTGTGGATTTAGTGGCAGTCACTTGGTCCAGATTATCGAGGTTTCCAACCTCTTTAGCAGTCGTATCTTCCTTACCTTCTCGATTGCTCGGGTCATCAGACGAATGTTCTTGCGATTCTTCATCATCAAAAAGATCAAAAGCGTCTAGTATAGAACAAGTATTCTTAGGAAATGCATGCTTAAAATTCCTATATGCATTTAAAGTTACCTTCTTATCCCTATATTCAATATAAGCTTACCATGCGCTAGGTCTAGCATGGATTTACCTGTGGCTAGGAATGGTCTTCCTAGCATCAGTGGGACATTGGAGTTTTCGTCCATTTCAAGAAGCACAAAGTCGACTAGAAAGTAGAACTTGTCGACTTTAACTATGACATCTTCCATCACTCCAATGGGATTCGTGACAGATATGTCTGCGAGCTGCAACCGCATACTTGTTGATTTTGTCTCTCCGAGGCCTAACTTTTGAAAAAATGCATAAGGCATCAAATTGATCCTAGCCCCGAAATCACAAAGGCCTCTATCGAACTTCATATCCCCACTTCAGTCAAGCATACAGTGCCACTTCTTCCCACTTTTGTTTGTTTGATAGCATTTCCTTGAATAGTTTTGTGAAGTTTAGCATCTACAAGATAGCATCTACAACTGGCACATTAATGCAGAATTCTCTTAAACTTTCAAGAATGTGAAGAAAACTCTTATCATGTCCATTTTTTTTAATCTTTTGAGCTAGGAAAAAGGGAAAATGTACTTCAATTAGGGAAGGGGGATCAGTAATAATAGACTTACAACCGGGATTTACTGCCTTGGACTTTCTAACGTCAGGAGGGTCCACGTCCTGTTGTTGTTGATGCAATGTTCAAAAGTTAACTCCTCGTTGTTCGGACGTCTGAAGCAGCACATCCAATGTCTCTGGAATATCATTGGACGTTTGAACTTTAGGTACTTCACGTTCGAGCGTCCTGAGCACGCTTTTCACTTTCTTCCCACTTCTGAGCATGACTGCAAAGAACTGCTCCTTTGGGTTTTTCTCAGTATCACTTGGCAATGTCCCTTGTTTCTCCCTAACAGGCTGTTTGAAAGTTGCTATATATGATGTTGCATCTCCTTTGTTCCTGTAATGACATGTTTTAGCATCAAGTGGAGTTCTTTAAAAAACTCATCCAATTTGCGAATGTGTGCATCGAGCCTATCATCAATGTTCATAGCTCTTCCTTGGCCTTGTTGCTGAAAGTGCACTTGTCGTTGCGTCTTGTTTGACTGAAACGATGGTCGAGGTGCTTGGTATGCTTCAGGATTTCCATATGGTGGATTATTTGTCTTTTGAGGGAAATTCTCTGCTGCTCCAAAAATAGCTTGAGGTTTGTGTTGATTCACATAATTGACCTCTGTCGTGGCCTATGGCTCAATCCCTTCTTTAACCTCTTTAACTGACACTACCTTCTTTGGTGCAAGTGTGATCTCATCTTTCTCCTCAGCGTATAATTCATCCTCCCAAGCTAGTTGCTCCATTTTCTCCCAGACAGATTTATTATCGAGACCCAAGAAGTCACCCCTTACTCCAACATTGAGTCGGCGTCTAATCCTAGACCTTACTCCATTATAAAAGTGTTGCACAAATTCATCTTGAGTAAAATTATGGTCTGAACACTTCCTAATCATTCCTTTGTACCTGTCCTGACTTTTTTGCTAACTACTCATTCTTTCTTTGCCTAACCCTTCATTCATTCATGAAGGTGGAAAAAATTTGTTTAAAAATTCTTCAACGAGCTCTCTGCAGGTGGTAATTGATTGTAAGGGTAAGGACTTATACCAAAAAGTTGCTTTATCTTTGAGTGTAAAGTGAAATAACCTAAGTTGGATAGCATTTAGGTCTCTGTGATTAAATTGCATAGTTAACAAAATATTTTCAAAGTTTTCCAACTTATCATGTGGTGCACTGTTTTCTCCATTAAAGGGGTCATTTTGTGTCATACTAGAAAGATGTGATGGGGTGTGAAAATTTGGTGAGTGAAAAGGTGCTATGACAACAGGACCAGGTAAAGTGTGTACCCTAGGTGGTTGACTACCACGAACAGATAGTAATTGAGCCGGTGCTGCCGGCTGCATTGCTTGTAGAATATTTTGGAGCCATTTATGATTCTCTAGAAGGTTCATATCTAGAAAATTAGCTGCTATGGCTCAATTTCTTCAGTTTGTTCAGATTGTTCGTTCGATTTTCAGATCAAATTCTTCAAGATCTCCGTCACGAGATCAGGTCATAAACCTGAAAAAGATATCAAACGAAAAGGTAAAGTAAAGACATAATTTAAACTAAAAACAAGAAAAGCTTGAATTAAAATAGCTATGCTAAAACAGTCAAATCCCCAGCAACGGCGCCAAAAACTTGATGCACGATAACCTAGTCATGTATTTAATGGCAAGAGGGCTGATCGTGTGTAGAAAAAAAGTGGACAATTCAGTCCGAGATGTCGAACCCATAGAGATTTGTGTTATAGCAAAAACAATAAATTAAATCAAGTAATTGTAGACTTAAAGGAAAATAAATCATAAATAATCAATTAAAACAATAATTAAAGATATGTGAAAACCAATATATAAAAAGTAACTAAGGCACATGCGTCGATATAAATTAATCAAATCTCGTTATATAAGTATTCTTGTATTTCAGATATATTCTTGTATTTCAGATAAATATTGTTAAGGTGAAAAATTCCTTAAGAGTATTATCAATCCGATCCCTCGCTCATGATAACCTATACTAGATTGGGTGTAGCAATCTCTCTTGTATGCATTAAAAATTAGAATTTTCCCCAGATTAATTCAGATTTTTCCAAATAAATCCGGCTAACAACATTCGGAGTATGTAGCTATCCCTAGCATCAATAGACTTAGAAGATGTTATTAATCCTTTTTGCATCTTAATTTACTTTCACCCGAACAGATAAATTAAGCATTAATTTTTATATATGTTGGCCAAACACATGAACATCAAGCACAAGATTAAAACACAAAGCAATATAAATCATTCATACGAAAAATACTTTCTATAACTCAAAAATCATAATTCGGCTTAAGCATGGCCTTAGTCTACAAATTTTGCTACTCATAATATAAAAACTAACTAAAGAATTCATCAAAGTAAAAAGCAAATAATAAAAATTCCCCATGACTGTGTCAATCTTTTTCGTCTTTTTTCAATCTTTTTCTACTTGCTATGGAAAATTACACAGAATAAAATTCTAAGCTAACTCTCTCTCTGTCTCTCTCTAATGTATATGAAGATTGTTGGAAAAGAACTCTAAAAATTGCTACTCTCTTAACCCTACTGCAGTATCTATATTTATAGGCTCAATTTGAGAAGAGTCTGTGTAGGTTTAGAGTTGGAAATTTCCAAAATTGTTCTACCGACATCAATGTTCAAACCTTAGCTGTCTAACGTCCATGCGTAGCATTCTCTCATGTCCATGCGTAGACCATCACCACGTTCGAACCTCACGTTCCTCACATCAGGTTTCAGCGACTTTCTGTTTTGAAATTTCATCGCTTACTGTTTCTTTCATTCTTTTGTCTCCAATGTCATGATTTATACCTGGATACTCAAAATAGACAGATTACACGCATATTTGGTATAAAATCATACTAAATTCTATGAAAATCATGCGAATAAAGGATTATAAAACACGTAATTCTCAACCCTATCAGTATCTAATATCCATCTTTTCCAGATGTCGCTCTAGCACTGCCTGTGATAGTGGCTCGGTGAGTGAGTCACCTACGTTACTCGCTGAATCTATTCTCTTCACGGCGGTGTAACCTCTTTCAATGATCTCTCTAATGATGTGATATCTTCTCTCTATGTGTTTGGATTTATTGTGAGACCTTGGTTCCTTATCCTGCGTGATGGCTCCATTGTTGTCATAGAAAAGTGGCAACGGGAGCTCCATTCTAGGAACCACTTGAAGTTCCACCACGAACTTCTTTATCCAAACAACTTATTTGGCAGCTTCTGAGGCAGCTACATATTTAGCTTCAGTGGTTGAATCAGCAGTTGTGCTTTTCTTGGAACTTTTTCAAGGTATTGCTCCACCATTTAAAGTGAATACAAACCCAGAAGTTGACTTACGATCATTGACGTCTGAATGAAAGTTAGATTCGTGTAACCTTCTACTTTAAGCTCTCCATCATCTTATGTCAAACACATAACATTAGTTCTTCTTAAATTCTTAAGGATATATTTCACAACGATCAAATAATTTTCTCCTGGGTTTGCTTGAAACCTACTTATTATGCTCAGAATGAAAGTAATGTCTGGTCTCGTGCATAACATAGCGTACATGAGACTTCATACGACTGATGCATAGGAAATGACACTCATCCTCTTTCGATCTTCCTCATTTTGAGGACTCATTGATTTGGAGAGGTAGAGTCCATGTCTCATGGACAACATGCGCCTCATAGAATCATCTATCCTAAACCTTTTCAGAACCTTTTCTAAGTAGATGGTTTGGAAAGACCCATTTTCCTATTCGCTCTATCCCTATAGATGCGAATTCCAATGATATACATAGCTTCTCCCAAGTTTTTCTTGGAGAATGTGCTTGAGAGCCATATTTTGACCGAGGTCAATAGGTCTATATCATTTCCTATTAGTAGAATGTTGTCTACGTATAGGACTAGAAATGACATTTTCTTCCCACTGGTTTTGTTGTATACACATGGTTCATCTTTGCTCTTGATGAAGCCATAGTTCCTAACTTTTTCATCAAAATGAGATTCCAGCTCCGCGATGCTTGTTTGAGTTCATAAATGGATCTATTCGATTTACACACCTTATGAGAATCTTTTTTGGATATGAAATCCTTGGGTTGTTCTATATAGATGTCCTCCTTGAGAAATCTATTTAGGAATGCGGTCTTTACATCCATTTTCCATACTTCATAATCCAAACGTGTGGCTATAGAAAGCAGAATCTTGATGGATTTGATCATGGCTACAGGCGAGCAGGTTTCCTCATAGTTAATACCCTCTTTTTGATTATACCCTTTCGCCACTAGCCTGGCCTTATAGGTATCCCCATTGCCATCCGGACCAATCTTCTTTTGTAAATCCATTTGCAACCTATTGGTGCAACGCCCCCGAGGAGATTCACAAGAGTCCAGACTTAGTTCGAATACATCAAATCCATATTTGTTTTTATAGCCTCAAGCCATTTCATAGATTCTATATCCGTCATTGCCTGATCGTAAGTAGAGGGATCATCGCTATAATTTCCTTCCGCTACGACATGCAAATTATGCTCTCCCTGTAGCAGATAACCATGCCTCTCAAGCAGTTAAGATGCTCTACTCAATCTACATGATGATGGTTGCATTTGGGTTGGTTCATTTCGAGCCTCTTGAATAGTGGTCTTTAAACGGGTTTCGTTTTGTTCTTCCTGAACAATTTTTCTACTCGCACCACCCTCTCGCATGAATTCATCTTTGAGAAAGTAGGCATGTAATGTTACAATGATCCTTTGATCATTGTACAGGTAAAATAGGTATCCCCTTGAATCTAAATCTTCTGGGAAACCTATGAATCGACCTTTTAGAGATCTATCTTCCAATTTCTCCATCTTTGTCTTTTTTACATAGGCTGGACAATCCCACATCCTAATGTGTTTAAGACTAGGTGTCTTTCCACTCCATATCTCATAATGAGTTTTAGGAACAGACTTAGATGGACACCTGTTTAAAATATATGCTGCTGTAAGTAATACATTGCCCCACAACGATATGGGAAGATTCGTGAAGCTGAGCATAGAGCGAACCATATTCAATAATGTTCTATTTCAGCGGTAAGCCACCCCATTTAGTTGTGGAGTAGATGGAGGAGTTAACTGTAATACTATTCCCTATTCTAATAAGACCTCACCAAATTCAGCACTCATGTATTTTCCACCTCGATCCGATTGGAATGTCTTAATACGTTTGCTAGTTTGGTTTTCAACTAAAGCCTTGAATTCTTTGAACCATTTCATGAATTCAGACTTATACTTTAGTAAGTATACAAGACCATACCTAAAGTGGTCGTCTGTAAATGTTATGAAGTATTGAAAACCTCTGCGAGCCAAACGTTAGTATGTATTACACCAATAACTTCACTAGTTCTTTGAAAATGCCATGTGAAGGGAGACCTAGTCATTTTGCCTTTGAGACAAGATTCACAAGTGGGAAATGGGTTTGACCGTAATGTACTTATTAACCCATCTTTCTCAAGTTCGCGAAATTTGTACTCTCCAGCGTGACCTAGTCTTAGATGTCAGATAAGTCTTTGGTTTGTCATAGACATACCACATTTCTTGGTAATAGTATTCATAGTACTTCTATTTTGGACATTCAAGTAATATAAACCATTTAGTAAAGATGTAGAGCCAACACATTCATTTTTAAAATAAATATTGCAAACATTGTTCATAAAACAAAAATCATATCCAAGTTTAACCAAAACAGAAATAAAACAAATGTTTTTAAGCCCATTGGGCAAAACAAGGAAATCATGCAAATTACTAAATGTCCCGTAGATAAAATAAGAGAAGTGGATCCATAGTCACTTGTTGGGTTTTATTGCAAAAAAACGCAGTAGAACTAATATATACAAATCCCAAGTGGTTCATCTCGATTTCAAATATTCAAATTGTGTTTCGAATTCATGTACCGTTTTTTGCTTATGTTGAGTTCTGAAACGGCTTTCTCGATCCTTTCTTGAACAACAATTTTGTCGCTGTCTCTAAATTGCCACGCCGGAATCAAAAGCCAAAAATCCTCTTCTTTTGCTCCTTGAATTCGGCTAGAGGGAGAGAGAGAGTTGGAAGATTTTTGACTTGGAGAGTAAGTTATTAATTGGAGGCTTGTTATTATTTTCACTAAGTAGTATATTTATACTACACTAGAAAATAATAACCTTAGGCAACTAACCATTATGGACGCCCACTTTAGGCGTTTTTAAAGCCTTCGGGCTTTAGTCCATTTTTTTTAATTAATTAAATAATTAATATTATTTATCCAATAAATAAATTAATTAAATCCATGTTAATTCTATAATTAATTTCCTCTAAGAAATTAATTAACACATTAACTTCATTAATTAATAAAATCATCAAATGATTAATTAATTATTTAATCGCGATATCCAATACTGAAAATTCTCTCAAGTCTATTCCATGATTTTTTCTTTTGCAATTCCTTTAAGCGCGACTCTTTAAGTTCGTCTCAAAAGGCAATTGGGAGGAAATCAACAGGATGTGAGTAACACCTAGCCAGACCCGTGACTCACATCGTATCCCAATTGAGCATGAATGAGTAGGATCATTCCAAACCTTTTACGCTATGGATACCGTACGAGTATAAACCTTTTAATCATATATCCCAGTCAAGTGAGAGTCATGGTTTAGTCAAACTCACTTAACTTGACCACATGCTTTGCTCATAATGACTCAAGGTCATTGAGTATACTTTCATGTCTAACATGAATATCTCTTATGTGTTGGCCAAAGTCTTTTGACCTTATTCATTCATGATTGCATAGGATATTTAGCCCATCCACTTATGAGAGAATAAATCCCATTTTGCTAATCAGTTAAGACTGCTACTTGCCCATCAAGTCGCATTTCGAGGTCGACCCCACCAACGGGTGAATTGGGTCTAACTGCTCTAATGACAGACTTGGTGTCACAAGCACATCTTCAACTTGATTCCCCATGTCTAAGGTTTACGCGTACCTATCATAACTTATCAGTTTCATCATTGACTGTCAGTGAGTGAAAACCCATGTGATGAAACCGATGCGAGCCATATTCGAACATATCAATCTAACTGAGATGTCTATGACACAAATGTTCCCACTACCATTCCCATAGTGTTTGACTGACATTTTCTCTTTCAAAACTTACATCATACAAGTCTTTATCCAGTATTGGTGTCTAGTCAATACTCTCTTCGACTTGCGAACCAATTTTAGATAATAAGGATCAAACTCTTCTAGTGCCATTCTTCCTAACCCACAGGAAGTAGAAGGTTTACTTTATTATCAAGGACTTTACGTTGTTTATTAAAACTTTACAAATGCCTATAAGAAAACAACAAGATAATGCCTTATATTACGAAAAGATATTGTTTAGTTACAAATCTATGCCCTATAAATCTATCCTCTCTATGGCATTTGAGGGCATACACTCTAACAATCTCCCACTTGCACTCAATGCTATTTTCTATGGTATTATATACCGATCCCTTCCAGATGTTTTTCTAGCACCGCCTGTGCCAATGGCTTGGTCAATGGGCCAAAGACATTGTCAGCTGAGGCTATTTTTTGAATAGATATTTCTCTTCGTGCAACGATCTCTCTTGTGATGTGATATCTCTTCTCGATATGTTTGGACTTGTTGTGAGACCTAGGTTCCTTTGCCTGCGCTATTGCTCCGTTGTTATCACAATAAAGTGGCAACGAGAGTTTTATGCTAGGAACCATTGAAGTTCTTCTATGAACTTCCTAAGCCAAACAACCTCTTTATTTGCCTCAGAGGCAGCTACATATTTAGCCTCTATTGTGGAGTCTGCGGTTATACTTTGCTTGGAACTTTTCCAAGTCACCGCCCCACCGTTGAGGATGAATACGAATCATGAGGTGGATTTTCGGCCATCAACATCAGATTGAAAATCCGAGTCAGTGTACCTGTCCACTCTCGGGTTACCACTCCCATAGATGAGAATCATATCCTTAGTTCTCTGCAGATACTTTAGGATATTGTTCATAGCTATCCAATGTTCCTTGCAAGGGTTTGCTTGAAATCGACTAACAACGCTTATCGTATAAGTAATGTCAGGTCTAGTACACTACATCGCGTACATCAGGCTACCCACTGCAGATCATAAGGTACACTGCTCATTTCTTTTCTATCTTCCTCACTTTGAGAACACATAGATTTCGAGAGATGTATCCCACGCCTCATTGGCAGGAACCCTTTCTTACAATCCTCCATCCTATATCTCTTTAAGACCTTTTCTAAGTAATGGGCTTGAGAGAGCTCTATCATTCTATTTGTTCAATCTCTATAGATTTGAATCCCTATAATATAATTTGCCTCTCCTAAGTCTTTCATGGAGAAAGTACTCGGAAGCCACTTCTTAACAGTGGTGAGCATTCCTATATCATTCTCTATGAGTAATATGTCATCTACATAGAATACAAGGAATGTTATCTTGCTCCCACTAACCTTCTTGTAAACACATGGCTCATCTTCATTCTTGATGAAGTCAAATCCTTTGACAGCCTCATAAAAATGTAGATTCCAGCTATGAGATGCTTGCTTGAGTCCATAAATGGATCTCTCAAGCTTACACACCTTATGAATATCTTTTTCAGATATAAAACTTTTAGGCTATTCCATATAGATATCCTCTTCTAAGAATCCACTCACAAAAGCAGTTTTGACATCTATTTGCCATATCTCATAGTCTAGGTGAGTTGCTATTGCAAGTAGAATCCTTAGTGATTTGATCATAATCACTGGCGAAAAGGTTTCTTGGTAGTCAATTCCTTCTTTTTGATTATTCCCTTTTGCCACTAGCCTGGCTTTATAGGTGTCAACCTTGCCATCAACACCAATCTTTCTCTTGTAAATCCATTTGCACCTAATTGGTTTTACCCCATTAGGCCGATCCACAAGTTTCCAGACTTGGTTTGAATGGAACGAATTGATCTCAGTTTCCATAGCTTCACGCCATCTTGTATCATCCACATCCACCATTGCTTGATCATAAGTGGAGGGATCATCTCCATATCCCTCTTCTAGTACAGAATAATGACCCAGCTCCCTCTGCAATAGATATCCATACCTCTCAGGCAGCTGAGGTACCCTATTTGATCTTCGCGGTTGTGGTTGTGTTATAGAAGGTTCGGTTCTCACTTCTTGTGTAGAAGTATCCACTGGAGTTTCATTTTTGTTCTTCAAGAACAATTTTTCTACCTGTTCCTCCTTCTTGAATGAACTCATCTTCAAGAAAGTGGGCTTGTAAAGCTACGATGATCCTTTGATCATCATGCAGGTAAAAGAGGTATCCCATGGAATCCTCAGGATATCCAACGAAACGCTCTTTTAAGGATCCAGCCTCCAACTTGTCCACTTTAGTCTTTTTGACATAAGTCGGACATCCCCAAATCTTAATGTGATTAAAACTTGGTTTCCTATTTCTCCATATCTCATATGGAGTATTAGAAATGAATTTGGACGGACATCTATTTAAAATGTGTACATCTGTAAGCAACGCATGACCCCACTACGAAATGGGTAAGTCAGTGTAGCTTAGCATGGAGCGAACCATGTCCAACAGGGTTCGATTCCTACGCTCTGCTACTCCATTTAACTGTGGTATCGCTGGAGGTGTGAGTTGTAATACTATGCCATTCTCTATGAGGTATTCATCAAACTCCGCACTCATATATTCTCCTCCTTGATCAGATCAAAGAGCCTTTATATATTGCCCAGTTTGATTTTCCACTAAAGCCTTGAATTCCTTGAACTTTTCAATGGATTCAGACTTATGCTTCATCAGGTACACTAGACCATATCTTGAATGGTCATCAGTGAATGTGATGAAGTAAAGGAAATCTCCTCGAACCATTTCTCCGAATGGTCCACAAACATCAGTATGCACTAAACCTAAGATTTGTGAGGCTCTTTCAAAAGTTCCTTTGAAGGGGGATCTAGCCATCTTGCCTTTGAGACAAGATTCACAAGTAGGATAGGGATCCAATCCCAATGGACCGATTAATCCATCTTTCTCCATTTTGTGAATTTTGTGTTCGCTGGCATGGCCTAGTCTAAGATGCCAGATCAATCTTTGGTTAATTCCCAGCCTACTACGTTTCCTTTGTATAGTATTTAAAGAACACTCATTCTGGACATTAAGGTAATACAATCTATTTACTAAAGAAGCAAAGCCCACTAATTAACTACCATAATAAATACTGCAATGTTCATCAATAAAATGGAAAGTATAACCAAGTTTAACTAAAACGGGCATTGAAACAATGTTTTTAAGCCCATTGGGCAAAACTAAAATATTATCCAGAAATAGTAAATATCCAGAATTTAAAAGTAATGAGGTAGATCCAATTCCAGTAGCTGCGACGCTTTGCCTGTTGCCTACTCTTATCTTCACCTCATCACTGTCCAGCCTGCTTCCTCACACCAGATCCTGATTCATACAACAAATGTGAGCACTAGCTCCAGAATCAAGTATCCAAGATGTAGAGAAAACGGTCATAGAATAATAAGTTTCATGAACATGAAGTTCTATACCTTGTGCGCCCGGGCGCATGTTTGGACAGTTCCTTCTCAAGTGGCTCATCTCACAGCAGTGTAGGCATCTATCCGTCTTCAATGGCCCCTTATGCTTGCGGTTCACAGGAGCTTTTTCTTTTCCCTTATCGACACCACCTTGAGCTCCAAGCTCACCACTCTGCTTTTTATTTTTCTGCTTCTTGTTCTTAGACTTTTTAGGCCCGAAAGAGATAAACAATGCAGTTTCTTTTCCCTTGGGCTTCAATTGAGATTGTGCAGCGATCAATTTGTTCACTAGCCCAGGTAAGTTGCATTCAATCTCGTTACAATCGAAGTTCATGACAAATTGGGAAAAAGAATCAGGAAGAGACTGCAAAACAAGATCAATTTGAAGTTGTGGGTTCATTGTAAAATTGAGAGCCTCCAATCTTTCGATCCTCGAGATCATCTTGAGGACATGATTCCCAACTTTTTCACCTTCTCTCAGTTTGGCTCCGAAGAGCTCTTTAGATATCTCATATCTAGCAGTGCGACTGTTCTCACTATAGAGCTCGACCAAGTGTGACAAGATAGCCCTCGCAGTGGTCATCTTCTCATGGGACGTCTGAAGCTCGTTTGTCATCGAGCCAAGAACATACCCACGCACTAGGATGTCATCCTTTACCCATTTCTCATGAGCTTGGACTTCTTCCTCGTTAGCACGTGTTCTGGCAGGTGGAGCAGGGATGTCCGTGTCCAACACGTACCCCAATGACTCCATGTTGAGAACAATTCTCAGGTTCCTTAGCCAATCCACGTAGTTGGGTCCGGTAAGGATGATCTTTTCGAGTAGAACGGAAAGTGGATTGATAGTCATTTTTGTTTTGAGAGAGATAAACCAAATAATTGCAGAAAATAAATCAAACTTTATTAGACATATGTAACTAAACTATAACCAAGTTTAAAATCAAGGACATCGATTTATAACTTGGCTCCTACTACATTTTTCGAGACTCACACTCCCACTGTGAAAAACGGAAGTGATCGTTGTTAAGAACTTCGTGGTGGGGATTAGGTCCTTTAATCAATGTAATATATGTCAACCCTTTAACGATATTTGGTCCATTACTTAATTAAAGTGATGTCCAATATCAATCTATCCAATAGACGGTCCAATATTCTTTTTCCCATAATCCACCAAAACCGCAACCCTTTAACGATTTATAGGTTTTGTGGACTATCTAAGTTTATTCCAACTAACTCCTCATAATCTAACATTTTAATTTCATCTTGCAACCCTTTAACGATATTTGGGGTGAAATATGTCTCAATTAAGGCATCTAATGTACTTAATAAAATATTAGAATTAAATCTTGATATATGACCCCCGATTACTGGGAAGATGCCATATACTAGGTTTAAATCTTAATTCTATTAAGTTTAGTGGAGGGAAAGGATGCCTAGCACCCCTTACTAACTTAGTATAATTTTTGATTGGGAGAATTCATGTTCTAAACATTTTTCTAAGTCTCACTTTGCAAATTATCATATTTATATAGCGCATATTGATAACATACATGCTTCATACAACTAATGAACATGCATTGAAAGCAATAATAAACCAACACATTTATCCATGGGCTTTTTTTAGAGGGCCCAAGCCAATGGGCCATCATAAAAACAAAAAAGAAAAGCCTAGCTATTCTTCTTGGGCTCCAAGCTCCTCTTCTTTTGGATTGATCTCCTCTTAAAGGCCTATTCTGTTTCTATCTATTACATGAGATTAATATAACAACCTATACATAATTCTAGAAATAAAATAAACGGTCTCAATTCCAGCTCTTAAAACCCATGAAAAGAGATACAATCAAAAGAAAACAACCCAAGCCCATGGACAATGTCACCATCATATAATACATGCTCGCGATAAATGAAAGAAACTATGTTGGTGATAAAGTTAATAATTAATTAGTCCAACAAGTTAATAATTAATTCCAATAAAATTTCAAATATTATTGACATTTATGATAATAAACCCTCTAGTGAGAATTCATTCTTTAAATTAATTAATTAATTAAGAAATTCTCCAAGAATAATTAATTTATTATTTTACTTAAATAATTAATATTCAATAAAAATCAATTAGGCTCGATTTCATCAAATATAAATTACCAACCATTGGCATATTTACATTCAATTAATTAAGCCCAAAACCAATTTATTGAATGTCCAAAATTTAATTAAATCTATTTGGGCTCATTTAATTAAAATTCGGGTCATCATCCTTCCACCTGGATAATTAAAATAGCCCAAAACTCATCTTTTTTAAAAAAAAATTGGACCCGACCAGCTATGACTCGGGTCATGGACCCGGGCCCCCAAGGCCACGTCACCACCCGCTGCGCGCACAGCGTGCGCAGCGCGCTCGTCGTGGGGTTTTTCACCCCCGATTCTTACCCAAATTTGATTTTTCAATTCACATATCATCATACTACAATACTCATGAATTAAATGCAGAAAAATCATGGTCTAAAATTATAAAAAACATATTCGAATAACATGCTTCAAAAATGCGAAAAACACATAATTCACGTATTCAATTAAATACACAAATCAGAGATTGGCTCTGATAACACTGTTGGGTTTTATTGCATAAAAAAGCAGTGGAAGTAATATATAAAAATCCCAAGTGGTTCATCTCAATTTCACATATTCAAATTGTGTTTCGAATTCATGAACCTTTCTTCGCGTATGTTGAATTCTGAACCACCTTTCTCGATCCTTTCTTGAACAGCAAATTTGTCGCTGTTTCTATATTGTCACGCTGGAATCAAAAGAGAAAAATCCTCTTCTTTTGCTCCTTGAATTCGGCTAGAGGGAGAGAGAGAGTTGGAAGGTTTTTGACTTGGAGAGTAAGTTATTAATTGGAGGCTTGTTATTATTTTCACTAAGTAGTATATTTATACTACACTAAAAAATAATAACTCTAGGCAACTAACCAATATGGACGCCCACTTTAGGCATTTTTAAAGCCTTCGGGCTTTAGTCCATTTTGTTTAATTAATTAAATAATTAATGTTATTTATTCAATAAATAAATTAATTAAATAACTAATTAAATCCATGTTAATTCTATAATTAATTCGTCTAAGAAATTAATTAACACATTAACATAATTAATTAATAAAATTATTTAATGATTAATTAATTAATTAACCGCGATACTCAATACCGACAATTCTCTCATGTTTATTCCATGAATTTTCCTTTTGCAATTCCTTTAAGGCACGACACTTTAGGTTCGTCTCAAAAGGCAATTGGGAGGAAACCAAGAGGATGTGAGTAACAACTAGCCAGATCTGTGGCTCACATCGTATCCCAATTGAGAACGAATGAACAAGATCATTCCAAACCTTTTACGCTGTGAATACCGTACGAGTATAAACCTTTTATTCATATATCCAGTCAAGTGAGTGTCATGGTTTGGTCAAATTCACTTAACTTTACCATATGCTTTGCTCATAATGAATCAAGGTCACACTACCACAAAAAAGCCCTATTACAGCGTACCTATGAATCAAGGTCACACTACCATATCCAGTCTCTCTTTCTCTTTATATATATATATACATAGTAGCCACCACCGCCACCGCTGTTGCTGCCGTGGTCCATTTAGTTTAGGTACTTTCTTTTAGATAAATATACATATATATATATATACACACACATAGAGTATATATAGATTTAAATATTTGAGTATGTATATTTGTGTATATGTGGGTGTGTGTGTATATATTTGTGTATATGTGGGTGTATGTATATATATTTGTGTATGTGTGGGTGTATGTATATTTGTGTATATGTGGGTGTATGTATATATATTTGTGTATGTGTGGGTGTATGTATATTTGTGTATATGTGGGTGTATGTATATATATTTGTGTATGTGTGAGTGTATATATATTTGTGTATATGTGGGTGTATGTTTATATGAGTGTATGTATATATATTTGTGTATGTGTGAGTGTATATATATTTGTGTATATGTGGGTGTATGTTTATATGAGTGTATGTATATATATTTGTGTATGTGTGAGTGTATTTGTGTATATGTGGGTGTATGTATATATATTTGTGTATGTGTGGGTGTATGTATATTTGTGTATGTGTGGATGTATGTATATTTGTGTATATTCTTGAGATTTGCCTATTTATTGAAAAATATTTGTGTATATACGAATTTTGTTGGTTGCAACCTACCCGGGTGAAGATTAAGTCGAGAACTTGGTAAAAAAAATTGCGTTGTTACTCTGCCGAATTTTTTCTAAAATAATGAAAAATAAATTAAAATGAAAATTATTTAATTAATTTAACTATCAACTGATAATAAAATTGTTTAATTTAATTAATTCAGAATCAAAATGGATCGAAGTTAGATTTTAGCAGATCGTATGTCGAAACAGTATGAGAAAGGGGTGAAAGAGTTCATAAAGTTTGCGGTTGACCATGCACCAGATCGAACTAGGATCACTTGCCCGTGTTTACGTTGTTTTTTTGGAAAGAGAATTAGTCCACGTGAGTTGGAAGATCATTTGGTGTGTAATGAAATTGATAAAAACTATAAACGTTGGACAAGACACGGTGAAAGCAGTGTCCCGTTAGATGATTGGGGTGGTACATCATATCCATCACAGGATTTCAACATGAATGATTATGAGCCTGATCGTTTGGAGGAGATGACAAATGTGATTGAGGAGGATTTTCGAAATTGTCTTAAAATGTTTGACAATTGGACAAGTGATTCAAAGACACCACTGTATAGTGGTAGTAAATTCACAAAATTGAAAGCAGTTCTTAACCTATACAAGTTAAAAGCCAACAATGGGTGGAGTGATAAGAGTTTCACAAACTTGCTTGGTTTATTAAAAAGCATGCTACCTGAGGATAATGTGTTACCTAATCGTACTTATGAGGCTAAACGGATGTTAACCTCAATTGGCATGGGATACGAGAGGATACATGACTGTCTCAATGATTGCGTATTATTTAGAATTGACTATGCATCATTGAAGGCCTGTCCAAAATGTCGCGCATCACGGTACAAGAAGAATGGATCTGCGCCTGTCAAAACCATGTGGTATTTGCCTATAATACCATGATTTAAGCGCATGTACAGTAGTAAAGAGTTAGCCAAGGACTTGACATGGCATGCTGATAGAAAGCTTGAAGAAAGGATTGAAGATGACAAGATTCGACATCCCTCAGATTCTCCTCAATGGAAAAAGATTGATGATGATTTCCCTGAATTTGGTGAAGAATCAAGAAACCTACGCCTTGTATTGGCTATAGATGGCATGAACCCTCATGGCTTGCAAAGTAGCTCACATAGTACATGGCCGGTGATTTTGATGATCTACAACCTTCCCCCATCGCGATGCATGAAGCGAGAGCATATAATGATGCCTATACTCATTTCTGGGCCGAAACAACCTGGAAATGATATAGATGTCTACTTCGCTCCTTTAATTGAGTATTTGAAGGTGTTGTGGGACACCGGTGTTCAAGTATATGACGGGTTCAGAGAAGAAAATTTTAATCTCAGTCATGTTATTTGGAACAATCAATGATTTTCCGGCAAGAGCAAACCTCGAGGGATATGGTGAACATGGCCAATGTGGATGCCCCATATGTGTCAAGAGTACAGATCAATATCAATTAACACACTCTCAGAAATATACATTCCAAGGGCATCGGAGATGGCTAAATCGGAACCATCGATATCGTCGGTGGAAGAAAGCTTTCAATGGGAATATAAAAGAAGGTCGAGCTCCTAAGTGCCTAACTGGTGAAGAAGTGTTTGAGAATGTAAAAGACTTGGAGATTAAATTTGGAAAGACTTTTGCAGGTGGCCTCGCAAAAACTGGGTGGAAAAAAAGGTCAATTTTCTTTGAGTTGCCGTATTGGACGTCTTTACATGTTAGACATTTTCTCGATATGATGCATATTGAGAAAAATGTATTTGATAGTGTCATTGGTACACTTCTAAATGTGCCCGGAAAGACAAAAGATGGCGTAAAAGCACGGTTAGACTTGGTTGAAATGAAGATAAGAGGAAAATTGGCACCAACAAATAAGGGGAAACATACTTATTTGCCTCCAGCAGCTCACGCGGAAAGAAAAAATTGCATTATGTGAGTTTCTTTATGGAGTGAAAGTTCCAGAAGGGTATTCTTCAAACATTAGCAGTCTTGTATCAATGAAGGATTTGAAGCTAAAGCACTTGAAGACTCACGATTGTCATGTAATCATGGATCATTTGCTACCAATTGCTATACGGGCGATTTTGCCAAAAAAGGTGAGAGACACGATAACTAGATTGTGTTTCTTCTTCAAAGCAATGTGGAGCAAGGTGTTTAATCCTGAGCAATTTCCTGCACTTCAGAAACAAATTGTCATCACTTTGTGTGAGCTTGAAATGTATTTTCCACCTGCTTTTTTTGATATAATGACTCATCTACCCATTCACTTGGTTAGAGAGACTCAACTATGTGGACCAGCTTTTATGAGATCTATGTATCCGGCTGAGCTTTATATGAAGGTATTGAAAGGCTACGTGAAAAATCGTAGTCGACTGGAAGGTTGCATTGTTGAACGGTACATAGTTGATAAAGCCATTACATTTTGCACAGAGTATCTGGCAGATTCTAATGTTGCAGAGCTTCCAAAGTCTCATGTTGTGGGAGGAGGAACAGAAGGAGTCGGATTAATGGGAAAGCAATTAGTTAGTGTTCATATTACACAAAGGGATCAGGCACACCTATATGTGCTCCACAACACCGATGAGGTTGACCCATATGTTGAAGAGCATAAGAGCCAACTTAAGAGATTCAATTCAATTAAAAATGAGAGCTGGATTTCAAGAGAGCATAAGAAGAGTTTCATCGATTGGTTCCGAAAGCATTTTGAAGAGAAACAGAAAGAGAATCCACAGCTTTCAGTTTCAGATAAATTGACACGACTGTCGATGGGTCCAGACAGACTAGTATTTTGTTATTCAGGTTATCGTTTAAATGGTCGCACATTCTATACAAAAGACCAAGATGAGTGAAGTACAATGCAGAATAGTGGTGTGAGTCTTGTAGCTCAAGCAATGCATATCTCAAGTGCGAAAGATAATAATCCTATCTATGTCGATTTATCATATTACGGGGTGATTGAACGTATATGGGAGCTTGATTATAGTTGGTTTCGGGTGCCTGTATTTGGGTGTAAGTGCGTTGACAATAAACTTGGTGTCGATAATAGTGAAATAGGCTTCACTCGAGTAGACCTTGAAAGGGTGGGATACAAAGATGAACCTTTCATTTTAGCGTCACAAGCTAAGCAAGTGTTTTTTGTTACCGATCCTATTGATAAGAGGTGGTCCATTGTTTTATCGGCAAACAAAAATACTTGTATTGATGATGATTATGAAGAAAGTGAAGATGATGGAGAAAATCCTATCTCATTAGGTGATTCACAATCAATTGATAGTGATGATGACTTTGATATAAGTGATGATGAATTGTATATGCGACAAGATCACCAAGAGGGAATATGGATTAATCCGTCAGTTCGTCGTCGTACTAAAAAAAATGGCCGTACCGATGGGAAGCAAAAGACTGCTAAGCCAACGACAAAAAGAAAACGATGAAAGGTATTTGAACTTATTTCATAGTTGTATGATAGACTTATTTTTTTATCAATATTTATACTTAGTTGCTAGAAAATTTATATTCTTGAGATTTGCCTATTTTTGTGGAAAATTTAAGGGAAATAGGGGGTTGATTGAGGTTAATTTGGTTTAGCTGGGGGTTAATTGTCTTTAATTGGGGATTAAATTTTATTTATTTTGTGGTTTAAGATAATTGTTCTAGAATAATGGATATGAACCTAACTTCTGTATTTATTACTTCTATTTGAAAATTATTATTGCCAAATGAATCTGCCAAATTTATATGAATCTAACTTCTGTATTTTTTTGTCTTTTGTAGGCCGATGGCTTCAAATCCTGATGGTAGTTTTCCCGAGGATGATGTATATGGATCAGATAGCGTTCATGAGGTGGAGATACGGAGAGGTGTCACAGCTATGAAAAAATTTATCAATGCCAGAAGTAAAGGCATAAGGCTACCTGTAGGCTGGAATGACAGAGGTCAGCCAGTTAACCCAAACAAATCAATATTTGTTGGTTATATAGGCGTGCTGGCTCGGCAGAAGGTGTCGATTACCATGAGTGATTGGCGAAAAGTCCCGTCATCAATAAAAAAAATGTTTGGGATGAGATAAAGGTAATTTGGATATTATCATATTTGTAAGTGTTAATGTATTATCATATTCTCTAAATTATAATTTTATATATACTTTGTTGTTTATTTTTTGTAGTTGGCATTTGATATTGACGAAAGTACGTACTAGCAGAAGCTGGGAGGCTAGCACGTAACTTCAGGAGCTACATAAGCAGAAAATATGTGCGAGATGATGATGGAAACATTAATGTCAACCCACCCCCACAATATGAGATTTTCCAAGCCGATTGGACGGCATTTTTAGATGTTCGCTTAGGTGAACCTTGGCAGGTAGCTAGTCATTTTAATTTACGGTTTCATTTGTTGGTTATTGCGTTTATATTTAGCTAATAATTTGATAATGTAATAAACAGAAAATAAGTAGGGACAATCAGGAAAGAGCAAAGGACCCTGAATATCCTTACCGGAAAGTGAGCCTTGGACATGCTCTTGTGGAGCAAATGGAGGTATGTAGTTCATTTAGCAGTGAATCCTTACAATTTTTTTAATAAAAATTCTATGTTAATGCATATATATATATATATATATATATATATTTTAATGAAAATATAGATAAATAGAAGAAGGGATGCGGGATCCGATTGCACAGAGGTGACACGAGCACTCGTGTGGAGGATTGCGCATTCCGATAAAACAAATCAAATTGATAACAACAATGTTAGAAGAGTGGTGAATGAAATGGTGAGTTATTGGCAATTTTAGCTCTATAAAGTGTTGTATGTTTGTTTTGAAATACTATTGAAAGCATAAGGTTCACTATTTTTTTTTTAAAAAAATATATTATTACAGGAGAGCATTTCACAAGAGAGTACTAGCCATAGTGGAAATGAGACGAGTCGAGATGACCTATTGGCTAAAGCTCTTAAAAAGAAAGAGCATCCGGGTCGCGTTAGGGGTGTTGGCTTTGGGGTCTCACCAAGAGACTATTTTAAAGATCCAAAGCTTGCTACAGAAATGGAGATGGAAAACTTGAGAAACATGGTGAAAAACCTTTCTAAAACTATGGTTGCCATGCAACAACGAATTGATGTTTTGGAAGCCCCTAACTCGCGTCAGCCACATGAAGATGACGTGATTTCTTTGAAAGATAGCAGCCCAGAACCAGGTTATAAGATGCTTCTTGAGGTAAAAATTTGAACTTGTTTATTAATTAACTCTCTATTTCTGTAAATCATACAAAACTTTATAATATAATGTTGTATATATATATATATGTATATATATATATGTGTGTGTAGGGTATCACTCCACGTCAATTAGCACTTTCATCACCATCATATCGTGTGGTGGCTAAAGGACAGCTATGCAATCGATCGGTGACTGATAGAACTCTTCACAACTGTCCATTAGCCACCAACAATGTGAAAGTGCGCATTGACACTGCAGTTGAGGCGAATACACTCCTACCCGTCCCTCTCAATGATGAAATGTTCACCATTTCTAATGGTCTGGGTACCTTTGTTGATTGGCCAGGGAGTCTTGTCATTGTCACTGATGCACCGGTATGTAATTAATAGCTAGTCATTAATAAATTATAACAATTTGTTTGAGGTTATTAAATATACTTTGGTGTGTAAGATTCATTTTTTATTTTCTTGCTTAAACAGTCTCTTAGACCATCCAAATCATCTGGAAACCGTAAGTCAGGGACGTTGAAGCGGTCAGCTGTCAAAGGAAAATCTCCAGTGGCCGAGCCTGCAGGTGAAGTAGATATATGTGCAGACCTTCAATTAGATGGACTCCCTAATGACCTTGTATTTCTGGGAAAGTACACGAAGATGATGAAGATTGGTGCCCAGATCAATATATACATGGACGAATCCATTATGAATTTGTCATTCCCAGAGTTCATTGGAAAGGAGGAGATCTGTCACCTTCTGCGTAGAAAAGAGATAGGAGCCTCTATCATTACAACGTACATAAAGTAAGGTTTTTAATTATTTTATTGCATATGAACTATGATTATTTTCGTTACTCGAAATTAATTTTTTATGCTCAATTTAGGTGTTTGTGGTTTAACTATGTGATCCCCGAAGGGAAAATTGCAAGTTACGGGTTCCTTAGCCCACATTCCATATCTGCTTAAACAAGCCCGCAAATTCAACAAGTGCAGTACATAGCAGGTGCTAGGATACAGAGTGCACAACCGAATAAGTTATTTCTTGCACCTTACAACACCGGGTGAGCTACTAAAGACTCGACTTTAATTTGTAAAACTAGCTACGCAAAACAAATTTTCAACTTATCTATTGAATGCTTTGTAGGGGTCATTGGTTGTTGCTTGCAATTGATCCATTTCAAGAGATTGTTTACTATCTGGATTCTGTGCATGGTGAGCCGCAATACCGAGATGATATAATGCTAAAAATCAATCAGTAAGTTTTCATTCAATCAATGTATCCATTATATTTAATATTTTTTTAAACTGTATTTATTTCACATAATTGCTTGTTTTTAACATATTTCCTTGTTTTTTATATTTTCTTATAGAGCTGTGCACATATTTCGTGCAAATTGCAACAACCAATCCAGGAAATCCAAGAACTCGGTCTGTCAATGGTTTACCATAAAGGTTAGCGTTTTCTAGTTTCATGAGATTATATATTCGTATAGAAGTTAGTGTTCTAATACAACGTAACTTTGATTGCTTTTGTAGTGCCCCCGACAGACCAACGAGGTGGATTGTGGCTATTTCGTTATGAGATTCATGAAAGAGATTATTAGCCACGGACAATCTATAATCCCAACAACGGTATACATAATCCAAATATATACTTAATTCTATTCCTTTTGAAATTATTAAACCTTTGGTAGGTAATTGAAACGTCATTTCAGTTTGCAATTAATCTCTATATATATATATCTTGCAGTACTTTCATGATTCTCAATCCTTCTATACTCAAGAGCAAATTGATGAAGTACGCTGCGAAGTTGCACGTTACATTTTATTAGCAGCTCCTTAGAAATTAGGTAATGTAGTTTTTGTACATTGCGACTTGTTGTAAATTGAGATTTGATTTATTGTATTTTGGAAGGTCATTAGTAATTTAATTAGTTGATTGTACATTTTGTTGGAGATTATAACATTTTATTGTTGGAGGAAAGAGATGGTAATATTCAAGTTTGGGGTGGTGTTTGTTTATGTTGAATATGTTTTGTTGTTAGTTGAAATTTGTTGGTTGGTTTATTGCATATTACTATACAGGAATATTATCATAATAGGGCAATAAATAATTAAAAAAAAAAGAAAAAAAAATTTGTACCATGACAGCGGTTCTTCTGGAACAGCTGTCACAGTGTGTACCTGTGACAGTGGTTCAGGAAGAACCGTTGTCACAGTGTGAACCTGTGACAGCGGTTTTGGCCAAAACCGCTGTCATAGGTTCGAATTTTTATTTTTTTTTGGTATTTCGACAGCGATTTCTTGAAAACCGTTGTCATAGGGTCATCTATTACAAGTCCACCCATATAACAGCGGTACCTATGACAACGATTAAAACCGCTGTCATAGGCCCAAAAAAACCGCAGTCATAGGTCATTTCTGTAGTGGTGTCATCAAGTATACTTTCGTGTGTAACATGAATATCTCTTATGCTTTGGCCAAAGTCTTTTGACCTTATTCATTCATGATTGCATAAGATATTTAGCCTATCCACTTATGAGAAAATAAATTCCATTTTGCTAATCAGTTAAAGCTGCTACTTGCCCATCAAGTCGGACTTCGAGGTTAACCCCACCAACGGGTAAATTGGGTCTAACTACTCCAATGACAAACTTGATGTCACAACCACATCTTCAACTTGATTCCTCAGGTCTAAGGTTCATGCGTACCTATCACAACTTATCAGTTTCATCATTGACTGTTAGTGAGTAAAAACCAATGTGATGAAACCGATGCGAGCCGTGTTCGAACATATCAGTCTAACTGAGATGTCTATGACATAAGTTCCCACTACCATTCTCATAGTGTTTGGCTGGCACTTTCTCTATCAAAACTTACATCATGTGAGTCTTTATCCAGTATTGATGTCCAGTCAATACTCTCTTCGACTTGCGAACTAGTTTTAGATAATAAGGATCAAACTCTTCTAGTGCCATTCTTCCTAACCCATAGGAAGTTGAAGGTTTACCTTATTATTAAGGACATTACGTTATTTATTAAAACCTTACAAATGCCTATAAGAAAACAACAAGATAATGCCATATATTATGAAAAGATATTGTTTAGTTACAAATCAATGCCCTATAAATCTATCCTCTTTATGGAATTTGAGGGAATACACTCTAACATTGCTATCATACTATGTCCGCTGCCAACATTGATCATCACTTCTCGCTCCTCGAGCCCCTACTTCTTTCTAGATTTCAAAACACAGACATGAGCACTAGCTCTAGAGTTTAGAATCCAAGAAGTAAGAATAAAGTCATAGAATAATTTATTTCTAAAATGTTAAGTTCCATTCCTGTAGCAGCAGCTCTAGCCTTCAGCATAGGACAATCATGCTTCCAGTGACCTATCTCATTGCAATAAAGGCAAATGTCTAACTTCCTCAGGTCTCTGCCCTTGAACCTCTAAACTTTGTGTGGCATTTCTTTTCTGATAGATAGATCTGGCTTAGATGGAGCCGATGAGAGAGAAAGTTGAGCTGGATCTAGACTGTCTTTTCGCACTCACTCAAACTGTGGAACCAACCAATTTGAACATACCCAATAGCCTTGCCACTGGAACACCATATGCACCTCATTTTCTTCGTGCATTTATCTGCTTGTCCATAAGCACAACCATTGATCCATTTATGTCATTGATGTCTGAATTTATGACAAACCTTAAGAAGGATTTAGGGAGTGACTAAAGAATGAGATCGACTTGAAGAAGAAAATCATCTTAAGGACATGTTTTGACATATCTTCCCATTCTTTTATCTTCATGTTGAATAGATCCTTTGATATGAAGTATTACACGGTCCTACCTTGCTCTTCGAAAAGCTCTTCTAAGTGCAGCATGATAGATCTAGCACTATCCTTTCTCTCATGAGAGCTTTGCAGTTCACTGCTCATGGATCTCAACATGTATCCCCTGACTTTTTGGTTATCAGTGACCCAGTTGATAAGAGGCATTTTTACATATTTTTAAGCCCATGGTGCTTATGTTTTAGATTCTTTTATCGCTTAATTCATGCCACATTTGCGTTTAATCCATGTGTTAAGTGATTTCAGGCGATAAACGAGAGTACACAAAGAAAAGGGCGAAATACGATGCACGACACAAGTTCAAGCATGTGGCTAGCGCCCAGACACATCACTACCCACGCCCAGGTGCCAGACAAGAGCAAGAAAGCTCAACGTCCTGCTGCTTGCGCCTAAGCACCACCCTTACCGCGCCTAGGCACCGCCGGACTTATCCCCCAAGAAATGTACGACACGTAGGCTGCGCCTAGGCTCCGTACAACCCGCGCCTAGGCATTGGCGTAACCGTTTTTTTGAAAAATAAAAGCCCATTTTTAACACTTGAGTAGGGGTTAGAATTTTGGAGAATGGAAATCATTATCTGAGATTGGATCCAACTTTTCATCAATACTTGAAGGAGAAGAAGAAGGATTTGGCTAGGGATTGAAGCTCTAAGCAAGGATCCATCATCTAGCACACCATAGGGAGTTTTACTAGCTTTTATTTGCATGTTTATGTTCATAATTATGTATATGTTTGTTCTAGATCTTCTGAAAGTCTTGATGAGGAGCTAATTTGTAGAACTAAGGCTATGTGAAGGTCGAATTTATGAATCAATATATGTGAAGTGATTTTTCATATTAATTCTTCTATTGCTTTGTGTATTAATTTTGTGCTTTTATTCCAATCATATGTTTGATCACCATATGCTTGTTATGTTGCCTAGTTTATTCATTTGAAAGGAATCAACACATCATCCGAAACAAATGAGGAATTGCCCCTAAAAATAGGTAGAGATTCCTAGGTGCTGTTAGCCGAATTTATCCGGGAAAATTCTAGAACGTGAATGCATGGTTATTGGTCAGATTCTTGGATAGACATATCTAGAGAACTATCAATTAATCATAGGATTATTATAGCCGAGACATCGGGTAGTAATTAATTAAGGAATTTCCACCAAAGCAATAGGAGTCTAATAATTCGAAGAGTAACTCATATATATTGATGAGTAAATACAGCTGTAGCATGTGCCGTAGTCATTTTATCATACGTGAGATTTAATCCATTGCTTGTTTCCTCTTTGGTTCTTTGTTTGTTTAATCATTTTCTTGCACTTTACTTTAGTTGTTTACTTTTTGTCAATCATAAACTAAAATAGCCAGTTTCCGTGGTTCGACAATCTGGACTTCTTTTTGTCCACTTTTGTTACTTCCACATCTAGTGCACTTGCTATAAAAGCATATTACCTCTAGTGTTTCAAGTTTTTGGCGCCGTTGCCGGGGACTTGCTTATTTTAGTTTTTGATTTTCTTTTACGTTTTCATAATTCTTAGTTCTTGCTTTTCTTTTATTTTTGTGTTAAGTCTAATTTTGTTTCTTGTGCTTAATTGATAGGTTCGTTCGTGGTGCATGACCTAATCCTCCAACGAGCCTCTATACGATTGGGAGCCCGAAATTGAACGTGTTCTTCGGTCTAGTAGACGAGATAGAGAAATGGCCAACAATTTCAATCCTAACCCGAATGGTAACTTCCACGATATGAATCTCCCGAAAAATAGGGAATGGTTGCAAAATCTATTGCAAGCTATGCAACTGGAACCTCCCCCACCTCCTCTATCGGTTCGTGGTAATCAACCACCCCGGGTACACACTACACCGGGACACGTTATCTTTTCGGTCTTTGTTACACCACACTTCCACATTCCTTCTCACATGTTCGGGATGGTTCAAGAGAATCTGTTTTATGGTGACCCATGAGACTCTACCATGCAATTCAACCCACGGGATCTTGATGCCATTCGCCTTCGATTATTTCATTTCTCTTTGAAGGATGAGGGGACCCTTTGGTACAAGTTGTTGCCCTCACAATCAATTGGAAGGTGGGATGATCTAGTGGTGGAGTTTCTCAACAAGTTCTTTTCTCCATCAAGAATCAATGAGCTTAGAAATGAGATTAAAGGATTTAAACAGAAAAGGGATGAGTCATTAGCATCCACATAGGCAAGGTACAAGAGTAAGCTTCGAAAGTGCCCTGATCACAATTACACACTAGACGAGCAAGTGCAACACTTTTATAATGGAGTCCGATCTCGGATTCGACACTGACTCAATGCGGGAGCCGTGGTGAACTTTTAGGCCTTGATGTCGATCCGTGTTGATTAAATTTAAGCAAATGGCTAGAGATGATGAACTTTACCCCAAAGATGATATGAGCACTCTCCACCAAACCGAAGGGTTGCTTGTGTTCAAGAAGTCGAAGAAGTGGTTGCCTTAAAATCGGAGATTGGAGATCTGAATTATGTGGGGAATCCTAACCGACCTCGGGTGAACTTTCACGTACCCAAAAACTTTCCAAGGAGGCCCAATCCCCCACAAAATGCACAACTGGGCATCTATCAAGCCCCAAGGCCTCCTTTCAACAACCCACCCCCCACACAAGGAAATTTCAATATACAAGGTCAAGGGCAAGTACGACCTCCCACGACTAACGAGCGACTTAATGCTCATCTAAAGAAATTGGATACGTCATTCAATGAACTCCGTAATATGATGAAGGATATGTTCATGGACATGAAGGATATGAGGACTCAAATTGGTCAAATATCCACCGCGGTGAGTGGGAGGGCCCCGGGGACTCTATCAAATGACACAGAGAAAAACACGAAAGAACAATGCCATGCAATCGCTTTAAGGAGTGGGAAACAAGTGGAAAATGATTCTCTACTGCCTCCCGCGCCTAGGCGCTAGCCAGACGACCCCTAGGCACCGCCCACCCCCAGCCAAGATCATTTTCCACTGCATGCCATGCCCGATCGCAGTTCTACTCAAGCCCAGGCGCTGCTCCTTCCAGGCCCAGGCGCTGATATCAGAGCCCAGGCGCCATCCCCTGGTTCTTTGGTCCTAGTTTTTTGACTTTGATGCCCTCTCCTGCCATCGAGAGCCGTCTTCCTTTCCCAATGGCACAGAAAAAGAAAAAGAAAGAGATGGATCCAATCTTCCTTAGGATTTTGTCTATCTTTCGTGAGGTTCGAATCAACATCCCACTCCTTGACGCCATTTTACAAATGCCAAATTATGTTAAATTCTTCAAGGAAATGCTATCTAACAAGCACAAGTGTGAGGAAAACAAAATGGTTTGTCTAACCGAGGAATGCTCCATCGTCTTACTTAACAAATTATCTCGCAAACTCAAGGACCCTGGGAGTCTCACCATCCTGTGCACGATTGGCCATCTCACTTTTGAAAAGGTTCTTTGTGATTTGGGAATGAGCATTAAACTTTTCCCTTACTCTATCTTCAAGAAGCTCGGCCTCGGGGATCCCAAACCCACATCTATGTCCTTACAATTGGCAGATCGTTCAATCAAGCACCCGAAAGGCATTATTGAGGATGTGATAGTACAAGTTGACAAATTCTAATTCCCGGTTAACTTTGTAGTGCTTGAAATGGAAGAGGACATAGAAGTACCCTTGATTCTAGGGAGACCTTTCCTAGCCACCGATAAGGCAGTAATAGATGTCGCCAATGGTAAGCTTACTCTTCATGTGGGTAATGAGAAGGTTACATTTGATGTATTTAAAGTGCTTAAACACCCATGTGACCCTGAATCATGTTTACGCATTGATGCATTTGACACTTTGATTGGTGAGACTTTTCAGGCACACATGATATACGATCCCCTACAAACGTGTCTTTTACAATCCACGAATGTCGATTCGGTGAGTGAGGAGAAATTGGAAGCCGTGCTTAGATTAGAGAAGCATCCTCCTTACTATGTCATGGGAGTTGAAAAGCTAGAAAGATCACTCTCAACCCTACCTCGCCTATCCATTGAAGAAGCTCCTACCCTTGAGCTTAAACCGTTGCCTTTACATTTGAAATATGTGTTCTTAAATGATAATGAGACATTGCCCCTAATTGTCTCATCTTCTTTAACATGGGAACAAGAGGAACAACTCATGAGGGTGTTGAGAGCCAACAAGAAAGCTTTCTTGTTGGATCTCATTAGCCCGACTATATGCATGCACAAGATACTTATGGAGGACTCCGCCAAGCCCGCACGTCTACCACAAAGGAGGTCAAACCCGCAAATACAAGAAGTAGTCAAGAAAGAGGTTACAAAATTGCTTGATTCAGGTATAATCTATCCTTTCTTTGATAGTGCATGGGTAAGTCCTACTCAAGTAGTCCCAAAGAAATGTGGCATGACTGTGATTGAAAATGCAAAAAATGAATTGTTTCCTACACGTATGCTTACCGGGTGGCGAGTGTGCATAGATTATCGTAAGTTAAATGACGCCACCTATAAGGACCATTTTTCCCTCCCATTTATTGACCAAATGCTCGAAAGGTTAGCCGGACACAATTTTTACTATTTTCTAGATGGATACTCTGGCTATAACTAAACTTCCATAGCCCCCGAGGACCAAGAGAAACTACTTTCACTTGTCCCTATGGCACGTTTGCTTATAGAAGGATGCCATTTGGATTGTGCAATGCCCCAGCCACCTTTCAACGGTGCATGATGGCAATTTTCCATAACATAGTTGAGGAATTCCTCGAGATTTCGATGACGATTTTTCCATTTTGGAACCTCTTTTGATACATGTCTTGATCATTAGACTCGTGTTCTAAAACATTGTGAGGAAACAAATCTTGTTTTAAATTGGGAAAAGTGTCATTTCATGGTCCGGGAAGGGATTGTGCTTGGCCACAAAGTCTCTCATAAAGGCATTGAAGTGGACCAAGCCAAGATTGAGGTTATTGAGAAGCTTCCTCCTCCCACATCGATAAAATCCGTGAGGAGCCTTCTTGGCCATGCCAGTTTTTATAAGTGATTTATCTTGAATTTTTCCAAAATTGCAAAACCGTTGTCCAACTTACTTGTCAAAGATGCACCTTTTGATTTTGACTCTACTTGTATGCAAACATTCCTCACTTTGAAGGAGCGGTTGGTATCCGTCCCCATCATGGCACCTCCCGATTGGAGCTTTCCCTTTGAGTTGATGTGTGATGCAAGTGACACCGTGGTTGGTGAGGTACTTGGACAAAGGAAGGAAAAGGCATTTCGGACCATTTATTATGCTAGTAAGACTCTAAATTATGCACAAATGAATTATGCAACAACCAAAAAAGAGTTACTAGCTATAGTAGTTGCGTTTTATAAATTTCAGGCCTACCTAGATTTGAACAAAGTGATTGTGTACTCCGATCACTCTGCACTATAGTACTTGCTTGCTAAAAAGAAGGCTAAACCTAGACTCATTAGGTGGATTTTACTAATTCAAGAATTTGACCTTGAAATTAAAGATAAGAAAGGAGTAGAGAATGTAGTCGCTGATCATTTGTCCAGTATAGAAGCCCCTATTCCCGAACACTTGCATGATACACCAAGTAGAGAGGAGTTTCCAGATGAATATTTATTTGCTAAATTTGATGACACAACTCCTTGGTATGCAAATTTTGCCAATTATCTTGTTAAGGGAGTTCTTCCCCCGGATATTACTTTCCAACAAAAGAAGAAATTCTTATTGAATGTGAAGCAATATCTGTGGGACGAACCCTATTTGTTTTAAGATTTGTGCAGATGGCCTCATTCGACGTTGTGTACCTGAGGAGGAAATGGCATCGGTGTTAGCTCAATGCCTTGACATGTCGGTAGTTGGCCATTTTGGGCCTTCTAAAACAGTTGCGAAAGCGCTTCAATCAGGTTTTTTTTTGCCCACTCTCTCTAAAGATGCATTTTTGTTCGTCCAATCTTGTGATAGGTGCCAACGAACGAGTAATATTTCTAAACGACATGAAATGCCTTTAAATAGCATGCTTGAGTACGAATTGTTTGATGTGTGGGGTATTGATTTCATGGGTCCCTTCCCTAGTTCTTTTTCAAACAAAAATATTATTGTTGCGGTTGACTACATCTCTAAATGGATTGAAGCCGAGGTTTTACCCACTAACGATGCTAGGGTGGTTACTAGATTCTTAAGGAAATGTATTTTCACTCGTTTTGGAACCCTGGAGTAATCGTTAGTGACGGAGGCACCCATTTTTGCAATAGACAATTTGAGCATTTATTGAACATGTATGGTGTAAGGCATAAAATTTCAACTCCATATCATCCTCAAACAAGTGGTCAAGTAGAGGTGTCCAATAGGGAAATCAAACGAATTCTTGAAAAAACGGTCAATGCATCTAGGAAAGATTGGTCTCTAAAGTTAGATGACACTTTTTGGGCTTATAGGAGCGCATTTAAAACCTCGATTGGCATGTTCCCTTATCGCCTTGTCTTTGGCAAAGCATGTCATTTACCGGTTGAGCTTGAACATCGTGCTTTTTAGGCCATTAAGTTTCTGAACTTTGATTCTCAACTCGTAGGTACCAAACGATTGCCACAATTGAATGAACTCAAGGAATGGCGCCATCAAGCTTATGAGAATGCCAAACTCTACAAGGAACGCACCAAAACGTGGCATGACAAGCGCATTATTCCCCGCGAGTTTCATGAGAGAGAGAGGGTTCTACTCTACAACTCTCGTCTCCGACTCTTTCCTGGGAAGCTTAAATCATGGTGGTCGGGCCCATTCTTGGTGCCTCGTGTTTATCCATCGGGTGCCGTCTAGCTCACCACGGAAAATGGGCGAACTTTCATGACCAATGCTCAACGCTTAAAACATTATTTCGGGATTGATGGGCCAAGGGACAAAGCATTCATCTTCCTCCGGGATCCTCCTTGATTCCTCGTCTCAAGTCGAGCTAATGTCTAGAACAAACATACACACAATTATGAACATAAACATGTAAATGAAAGCAAGTAAAAGTCCCTAAGGTCTGCTTGATAATGGATCCTTGCTTAGAGCTTCAATCCCTAGCCAAATCTTTCTTCTTCTCCTTCAAATATTGATGAAAAATTGGCTCCAATCTCATAAAATGATTTCCAATCTCCAAAATTCCAACCCCTACTCAAGTGCTGAAAATGGGCTTTTATTCTTCAACAAAATAGTTACGCCGATGCATAGGTGTGGGTTGTACGGTGCCTAGGTGCGGCCAACGTGTCGTACATTTCTTGGGGGATAAGTCTGGCGGCGCCCTGACGTGGACATCACGGCACTTAGGCGCGGACATAACAACACCTAAGCGCAGACATAACGACACCTAGGCGCGGTAAGTCCGGCGGCGCATGGAGGTTGAGCTTTCTTGCTCTTGTCCGGCGCCTAGGCGTCGGTAGTGTGGCGCCTGGGCGCCTGCGGCAGGCTTGAACTTGTGTTGCGCATCGTCTTTTGCCCTTTTCTTTGTGTGCTCTCGTTTATTGCCTGAAATCACTTAACACACGGATTAAACACAAATGTTAAATGAATTAGGCGATAAATGAATCTAAAACATAAGCACCACAGGCTTAAAAACATGTGAAAATGCCTCTTATCAACCCGGCCCCAAACTTATCAATTGCTTGACCTCGAGCAATAAGAGTTCTAGGACAAGGAAACATCATCGAACAAGGATGAAATGAAAAGAAAACTACCTAACTCACTTTCGTGGAGTGAACGGTTGCACTTAGCGTGTGTAACAAGCCTTTGAACCTTTGAGTTACCTCAAAGGACGAGTTATAGTCTCGTGAGGATTTGCATACGATATACCCACAAAATCGAAGGATTTTCAACCCCGACCAATCATCGCAAATCAACATGATTAATAGTAAAGCAATGGCATGAATTCATCCTTTTAAGCTCAAAATTACATACACGTCACACACGTGCTCATGTTACTCATTAACCTCGAAAAGACGATCATAAGGGTGTAGTGATAATAAGTCTAAGGTATTATAGTCGAGTGTCATTCTTACCACTTTTCAGGCATTAATCCCATATCTATCAACTTTTGATTAGTCACAAGGTACGAGAATTGAAGAAGACCTCATAGCCAATTCAATTTCAACACTTTATCCAAATTAGACTTTGAATTCATGAAACTTTCAACTCAAAACACTAGAGGCTAGACTATGTGCAATGTTTGGTTCCCTTAGGCTTTCTATGAGACCATTGTAGCAAGCTTTAGACCAATAACTCCCAAACCGGATGACTTTAGGGTATTAAGTGTAGAGACACTCCTAAGGGCTTAATCACTCGAGTGTCAAAAGTCACGAAACAAAACTAGGTCCTTATTCCACTTACACTTCATTGGTTTGAGCTTAGCTCAAATTAGCATAATAATACAGTATTCTAGGCATGGTGCTTTTTGCCTCCAGTACATATTCAGCCTGACTTTTACGGTCATACCAATTTCAACCTCTTTTACTATTATTAAGCATACAAAGTCAATTTCTCGAAGCATAGCACGTGTGAAAAATCTAAGTTAATATTTTCGGGAAAAATCCTTTAAGAGTTTCCAAATGGTTGTCCACTCAACTCCTCTACCCTCGACTTATGGGCACATGTGAATCATCTTAAGAACAATCTAATCTCATTTAGGGTCCCACGAGCAAGGCCAAGAAGTGTATAGTTCTTTAAAGTCCAAATTGATAGAGAAAACATGCCATTGATTCAACTTAATCAATCTCAATGCATTAATTGAAGGGTTTACAATCCTAATCAAAACTTTTTGAATGCTTAAAATTTTGCACTTTCAGATGTAGAGGTACAACCCCCCCAAACTTGGACAAAAATACATAGAACATGAATAAACAAGATAATAATGGATCAATTATAACACCCCCCCCCCCCCCAAACTTAGAATGAATATTGTCCCCAATGTTTGAAAAAAGAGAAAGGAGAGTACACGTAACCATAAGGGGTGCTGAAAAGCAAACCCGAGTCCTCCAATGAGATTATGTCCAAGGTTTGGCAACAACTACTTAGGCCAAAGAGAACCCTAAAGTGAGTTATACACTACAAAATGAAAATGTGCTAGCCATACGAAACGGGTAAGCATAGCATATATTCGACAAAAGCAACATGCAACACCATATACATCAAAAGTAGTCCAAGCATGCATCGAATATATGAAAAGCTAAAATGTTTAACACATAATCCATAAATAACAAAACAAGCCTAGTCATCTTAACAAAAAGGTCAACATAATCATCAACATCTCCACCCACAAGGTCATCAACATCGAGCATATCATCATCCCCGTCCACAGGCTCATCATCATCACCGCCCACAGTGACTAAGGCACCAGCACCTGTCACGTCCTCATGCTGAGGTGGAGTGAAGCGCGGGAAAGGATGTGGCGCAGAATAGTCAAAGGGCCCCCGACTTAAAAAGGCATCCTGCTCTCTAAAAAGCTGGCAGACATAGGCACTTCCATCACTCATCAACATCTGCATATCAGTCCGCAACTGCCGTAAATCCTCCCGAAGGGCATCCACATCATGTGATGTGGTGCGGCTAGATCCAGTCCCTTGAGTAGAAGAAGACAGAGGGCGAGGCTGAGTGGAAGAAGGCGGGGGAGCTAGGGCGTCGGCAATAGAAAATGAGAAGGACGCGCCAGCCGGCTCTGTACCCTCGGTCGGGAAGACCTCAACCTGGGCAGTCGAGCAGAGGGTTGTAATCAGCCAGGGAAAGATCATATGGTTCTTCTTCAGGATGGTAAAATCCCCACGCTTTCTCTTGATCTGTTTAGGATCGATCAATGAGGTCAGCTCGATGCCCAACTTCCAGATGTGCATTAATAGCGTCCGGTGAATCAACCCTGCAAAATCAATCTTCTTTCGGGTCATGATAGAGAAGATGAGCAAACCCCTCTCTCTGTTCACCTCAGAACGGTTGCCACTCGGAATGAGATTGAATCAGATGAAATTAAGCCAGAATATAGCCTCAGGGAGTAAAACGCGATGGGGTAAGTGGGCCTCCCGGGCCGGGGATGTCATGCTGGGTATTGTAATCACCTTAAGAATCTCGTCGAGTGACACAGTGAAAGTCCAAATTTGAGGGATGGGTATCCTAAGGCATATACTGATATCTCGAGCATCAAAGGCCACCATCACATCGTATAGTTGCCCGACCTCGTTCCAATACTCAAGAAGGCCCCGACACTATAAAACTCTTGAACCCACGGGACCCGAATAGCCTCTAGTGGGCCACGGAAGTATGCTAGACAGTGGAAATCAATGAGTGCTTGCACCAAAGCCCAACCACGAATATTGAATGGCTTCTCCTTCATAAGAACCCAACCCAGAATGGCGTGATAGATCTTCACCACATCCGGGTGTAAGAAACGGTCAAGAAAAGGAGGGGCTTCGAAGGTGGGCTCGAAAGCATTAGAAGAGCCTTCCCCAACCTTCTTTTTTCCCTTTGATGGAGCTTTCCTAGGCGTATCGACTAAAAAAGAAGCAAACAACAAATGGGCAGTGTGAAGGCATAATATTGTGTACCAAGTTCTCAACTAAAACCTCAAATTCACGAATCAATTGAAATCACAACCGAATTTGCAAGCAACCAATTGAAATCGAACAATAATCACACCACCCAACCGACTCTAAACCAAAATCATTGCTCAAATATACACTTAGCTAATAACAGATTCCCAAAATTGTGATTTTAACCCCAAAATCGACTCCAGCAACAGAGATCAACAAATCCAGCCAATAGATCAACAAATCGCGCAAAATATAGCTAAAACATAGCCCTACGCATCTTAAATACTCAGAAATGATAAATATGGTCAGCTATTCACTCACCTTTTGGAAGAAAATTCACACACTCTGGTGGAGATACAAGTGCAAGCGGCACAGGTAAAGGTCGATCTGCTGTTACACGACGGAGGTAATGCGAAGACGGCGGCTGAAGGTGTTAGGGGGTTTCCGGAGTTCGCAAATCTGAAGTGGGGTGGAGAGATGATGATGTTTTGACCGAATCGACTAAGAAATGCATATTAATACTTGAGCCGCACCTAGGCGCACGTATGTTGGCGTCTAGGCGCCATGAGTCAACGCGGGTTTTAGCCTGTTGGAATTCTTCCGCGCTTGGAAGCGAGACTTGTGGCGCCTGGGCGCGGTCGGGCTCGAGCCTGAGTGTGTGATACCGCGCTTGGGCGCGGTAAGCAGGAGCAGCTGGACGTTTGAGATCTATACCGCACTTGGGTGAGATTAAAGTGGCGCCTGGGTGCGGACTGAAACGATGCCTAGGTGTGGGAAGTTCAGTGCCTAAGCGCGGGATGCAGGAGAGAGTGTTGTTGCTGGGCCTCTCGACACCTAGGCATGGGACGCAGACTGTGCTGTAGTCCATTTCCTGAGAAAAACAATAAAAGGAAAAGCTTAAGCATAGATTAACAAAAACTAAACAAAACAAAACAAAACAAAACAAACCAAACTACAAACATGAAAATACGAAAGAAAAGAAAGAACTTGGCTTGCCGGCTAAGAAGAGCTAGTTCATAGCTTCTTAATCTCTTGATGAGGAGCCAATTTGTAGAACTAAGGCTATGTGAAGGCCGAATTTATGAATCAATATATATGAAGTGATTTTTCGTAATAATTCTTCTATTGCTTTGTGTGTTGATTTTGTGTTTTTATTCCAATCATATGCTTGATATGTTGCCTAGTCTATTCATTCGAAAGAATATAGGTTAGGTTTCAAAGGAATCAACACATCATCCGAAATAAATGAGGAATTGCCCCTAGAAATAGGAAGAGATTCCCGGGTGCTGTTAGCCAGATTTATCCGGGGAAATTCTAGAACATGAATGCGTGGTTATTGGTTAGATTCTCGGATAGACATATCTAGAGAACCGTCAATTAATCATAGGATTATTATAGCCGAGACATCGGGTAATGATTAATTAAGGAATTTCCACCAAAGCAATCGGAGTTTAATAATTCGAAGAGTAACTCATATATATTGATGAGTAAATACGGTTGTACCATGTGCCTTAGTCGTTTTATCATACGTGAGATTTAATCCATTGCTTGTTTTCTCTTTGGTTCTTTGTTTGTTTCATCATTTTCTTGCACTTTAGTAGTTTACTTTTTTGTCAATCATAAACTAAAATAGCCAGTCTCCATAATTCGACAACCCGAACTTCTTTTTGTCCACTTTTAGTACTACCATTTTTAGTACACTTGCTATAAAAGCACGTTAGCCTATAGCGTGTCACCAGTCCATGTAAGAAATATGAACACTGTGATCCTCATCTTTCCCAGGGATAGGAGGGCGATCAAGCTTAAGAATGTATTCCAGCGATTCATCATTGAGGACAACCCTCAATTTCTTGATCCAATCAGAGTAGTTGGGTCCAGTGAGAATACTCTTCTCAAGCATTTCTTTGAGTGGGTTATTAACCATTTTGAGAGAGAGATATAAGACTGCATAAAATAGAGAAAAATTCAATTAGGTTATTATGTTGTACACCAAGTAACAAATAAGCAGGACTTTGATTTTTTGACTTGGCTCCCACTACATTTTTCGGATCATTGTACTCCCACTGTAATATTCGAAAATCTCATTGGAAAGATTTCATTGTGAGCGATTGAGTTCTTTAATAAATCTGGTTAGTTGCAACCCTTTAACAATATATGGTCACTAGATTTATTAATGTGCCAATTCTTGCCAGCATCGTCAAACATGTGTTTAAATCTTAATTTGGCTCATACATTATGAGACTGCAACCCTTTAACGATTTATAGGTTGTGATCTATCTGAACTTGGCCCCATCAACTCCTATCAATCTAATAGTTGAATTCCACCTTGCAACCCTCTGTCGATATATGGGGCAGAATTTGCTTCGATTGATGGCATTAAATGCACTTAGAAAATTTAAATAAATGTCTTAATGCATAACCCCCACTTTCTAGGAAGAAATTATGCACTAGACATTAATTCATTTCTCCTAAGTTTGATGGAGAGTCAGGACATCCAATTTTCTTTTGTCTAAATTCATTATTATTTAAGTGGGAGGATTTTGCATTTATACTTTAGACTCACTTTGTACATAGGCCATTACACGCATACATGGATAATAATAGAAGCAGAAAACACCTAGCACTTCTACTACACATGCTTTCTATTGATTTATCTAGATTGAGTCAAGCCAATGTCTTAATCATGGGTTAGGGGCCCTATATGATCTAACCTATATCTAAGTTCGGGTCTTTCAGCTCCAAACAGATCTTTTTCAAAAACAAGACCTTATTCTAATAAATACATAGAAAAATGCAACTTATACATAAATTTATGAAATAATAAAATACAAGCTGGGGGCCACTTAAAAAATGGCCGAGTACAACCCAGAAAACAAATTCCAAAGATAAAACCTAGTCCATAGAAGGCATCCCACGAAAACAGGCATCAAAGCAATAAAACGAACGATAAATATTATGTTGGATTTCTTTCAAAAAGAAAAAATTAAAATCTAATTTTAATTTAGTGTCGTTTGAAAAAATAAAAAGAACTAATTTAAATCTAATTATAAATTAATTCACTTTAATCCGACTTATCATAGATCTAATTTAAATTCAAAAATTAATTTCCAATTGATTTGACAAATAATTAATTCAATTAAATTCATTTGTCTAGGATTAAATTTTAATTTCAAATCTAATATAAACTTAAGCATAAAATTAATTTCCAAAACAATTTATTCTAATTTAATTAAAAATCATTTTAATTCAAATTAAATAATATTTATTTTTATTTAAAATGAGTTGACACATGGATTCCTCCATGGGTTGACTCATGGGTTGACCCAGTTGACCCATGGGTTGATATGTGGGTTAACCTAGTTGACCCATGGATTGACCCTGTGGATCAGCCCATAGGTCAAAGCCAAAATCAAAAAATAAATAAATTTTAATATGGTCTGCATGGCCGCCCACGCGGCTCCAATAGTCCATGTGACGCGAACTGTTCACGAGCCCATTAGGGCTGTGAATGGGCTCGTGAACAGTCCTCTCATGCGCAGCTGCCAGGCGGCGTGAGTGGCGGCTGCCGGCGACTCCAAGTACACTTTTTCGTGCAGTTTTTCAGATGCTCGATTTTATATTTATGCAATAATTCAAATCTAATATTTACAATTGATTTATATTCATAATTAAATCATGTAATTATCTAACAACACAAACTTAATATTCCAAAAATTAAATCTAAACATGAAAAATTAAATCTAATAAAAATTTCCATGATGTATTAACCATAAACATAAAATTTCCAACAAAAAGAAATTGTAAATTATTAAACACCATAAAGTTGGTTCTGATACCACTATTGTGACTCCTAGTTCATGCACAGTGGAAAGACAAACATATCCGGATTCACAAGTCGGATCAATTTTAGGGTTTAATAATTTTTATATATAAAAAGATAAAATCGAATTTCATCAATTTACTAACCTTGTTATAGAATATGAATTCTTGATTACCAAGGTAGCATCAATCCCTGATTCCTACCTCTAGATATCACATTGGAAAAAAACATTAGAAGAAAAATTCTCTTTCTCTGGCTCTGTGGAGGCCGACGGCTAAGAGGGAAGGCAAAAAGTATTTTTTTTCTCTTCTCTTGTTATGCAGTAAGGTTAAATCCCGAATTCTTACCTCTAGATATCATGCCAGAAAAAAGACTTGAAGAAAAATCCTTTTCCTCTGGCTCTGTGGAGGTCGACGGCTAAGAGGGAAAGGAGAGAGCATTTTTTCCTCTTCTCTTGTTATGCAATAATGTTATGAGATTGCTTAGGTTTTTACTTTAGGCTTTGTGTATTTAAATGAGATGATGAGCTTGGAATTAATTGATATCTTGAGCCCATCTTCATCATTATACACGGTTATATCACTTCCTAGTGGGCTAAGTTCACTTTCAACTTAATCTACTTATTAATTAAGTCCAACATATACTAATCTAATTCATATATGATATTAATAATAATTACTTAAATTAATTAATCCAAATATTAATTTAGGGTAATAGGAAAATAATAAATCAATCTAATTATTTATTATTAATTTATTGTAGTTAATCTAATTAATCAAATAAATTAATTTGTTCATCAAATGATAAATTACCTGATTAACCTTATTTGATAACTAGAGACTTTCGTCGCTTAATTCCTTGAAAGGCGACCCTCTAGGTTCGTCTCAGTTGGCAATGGAAGAAAACCAAGCATATGAGTGTCACCTAGCTTGACTCGTGGACTCACATCGAAAGCCAATTGAGATTGAAACAATTTGATCGAGATGAACATTTTGATCTCAGACACCATGTAAGTATAATCCTTTCAATGTAACATCCCGATCGAGTGAGAGTCATTGAATATGTCAAACTCACAGGACTCGTTGATGTGCTTAATAAATCATAGTAGGACAAAATTACCAAACTACCCCTCTTGTTCCAGACGAGTTAGTTTTCCTGCTTTGGCCAAAGACTTATAATTTCATTTACCTATGATCGCACAAGACGTTAACTCATTTACTACTCGAGACAATGAATCTCATATTGGCAGTCACTAAACAATTGCTTCTTCCCTTCTTAGACCGTACTTTGAGATCGATCCCACTGAAGGGTGAAGTGTATCTAACTACTCTAATAACAAGTCTAGTGTCAGAAATACAAATTTTGTGACTCCTCAGGTCTAAGACTCATGCATACTAGCGTGACTAGTACTCTAATCATTGACAGTCATTAAGTAATACCATCGCGTTCAATGACTTACTCATGGCTCTTTGGGTCCCGCTGCTTCTTCCTTATCACTCTTATACAAGTGGCTTAAAAGCCAACACCTTATACCTCTCCATGCAGGCTCGTGATGCCTGATTGGTCATATCACGATTATATGCCACATGTCCTATGACTAACTCACCCTCACAACACTCCGTCTTTAGATGTTAGGATTTGGCCATGGGTAGTGGGGACCATATAAGACCACAAGTCCATGCTTGACAGGTTAAACCCTTTTGTATTCATGTCTGGCACTTGGACCCGACACTTAACTATGTACAATGTGCAATCACGTATGTCACGATTGATGAAATAGTAGCATTTTGGCTCACGATAAAATATTCACTCAATCAAATAGTTTTCAAGAAACTTAGTAAGGAAATGTTTTCATTGAAATCATTTTCACAAACCATGCCTGGAAAATTATTCTCACAAAATATGCTTTTGAAAACATTCCTGCAGTTAATCGTTGGCAACAGTAAATGGTCAATCTAAAATGAGTTCATGATTTGATTTTAAAAGTGTTGAAACTCATTTTCATGAGAAGTATTCAAAGTTTGATGCAAGTGCATGGATATATATATATATAGACGACGTGATGAAAATTCCTTCCAGTTTAAAAAGACATATAACTATAATTTTGAGAGGCAACTCACAGTACGCTTCTGAGCTACTTTGAATTATCCCCGAGAGGTCATCCAACACTAAAATTTGTCCAACTTTGTTTCCTTAAAATGCCTCATAGCAGGAATCTATTTCAATTAAAAATGCAGTCAATAACTGGCTCACAATGCAAGTCAGTTGATAATCTTAATTCCCAGTGTGACACACTTAATCCCAAATAACCAAAGGTTAAGGCCAAGCCAAGTTATCCAATACTTACCTAGATTTAAGACGATATATAACTTAGATCCAAAAAGCTTTAACCTCCATTGTTCATTTGTACACAAGATTACACTAGATCACTCCACTGTGCGCCTCCGTCGATTATCGCGTGTCTCCGCCATTATCCTTTTTTTGTCCCTTAAACTTCTAATCATTAACTAAACTTAATATCCATAGGTTCATAATGAACTCACCTTCCTTAAAATCTAAATTTCATCTCAAGAACCCGATCGAAAAGGGTAAATCGGGCCTTCAAATTCAGCGTCTAGAAATTGCCAAATTTAGGGACATCATGCTACCTTGTAAGTAAATCAACTTTCCAATCACATTACACCATGTATTTTGGAAACTCTTGTGACTATAAACATCTACACTCACACAACTTTTTAGTGGTGGTTTTGCATGTACAATCGGACCAGGTTAAGGAGTGTTTCTAGGCAAAAGATTTTGATAAAATGTTTCTAGAATTAAAGATTAGGTACTGGCAGTGTTACTTCAATGACAATATCAGGATATTTAACCAAGTGTTTTTCAACAAGTCCCCCATTAAACATATGCAAACTCAATAAATTTTCTAGTGATGGTATTGGATAATTAATTGAAAAACCGTATGGGACATTTCAGGCTAAAGGGAAACGGAACACAAATTTTAGGCTAAAAATCGGGGAATGGCAGCGATTCTTTGGATGTAAATTCTGGATTATTTACATAACCATTTCAAGAAACGCTCACCGGTAACATATTCCAGATTTAAAGAGAATACCAACGGTGGAATTGTCATCCATGATCAGACCACCGGAAGTTTGATTTCTGGCTACACGAACATGAATAGAAGTTTCAAGTACTGCAAACACAGAACAGGCAGTGGTAATTCAATGGTCAATCCTGGAACTTGGTCATATTATTGTTCCTTGTTTTATTAGGATGAGTTTGAGATAAAGAACTCAAAATTAAAATGATCATTTGATCCCTCAAAACTTGAAGATACAAACGCTGCCAGAACAGGATTTTCTTTCAAAAACTGCTTGCAAGATATGTGTTTTGTTGTGGGCCGAGCTTTCTCATCTTGTTGGTTATCTTGAATGGTTTGAGACCTTAAGAGGTTAAAAATGGAGAAGGATATGATGTTTTGAGCAAGAATTAGTTTAGTGAAATGATAGGCAATTGGATGAATAGATAGAAGTATATATAGGGTGCAATGAGGGCTTGATGGCAATTTTTCTATTTTTCTCGTAGTCCTTATCTTATTCTATTTACATATGATTTAATATTCAACCCCTACATGAATAAAGATTAATATTCATCCAATCTAATTACCAAGATAAGTACTAATAAATATTAATCAAGTAAATTTCAATACTACTAGTAATTTAATTAGTAAGTATATTAATACTAGGAAAAACTCAAGTGTCACAGTACGTACATTCCTTGTATACACGGAGGTGATTAGGTGCTTCTGAATTGTGAATAAATTTATCAATAGGTCTAAAATGAGTATAAACGGAATAACCTTTTTGGCACCTTTATGTTCAAGTAACAAAAGATTCTTGTTCTTAAGTTAATATGAGACTAATACTAAATATCATATATGGGAATATTACAATGAGTCACGACGTCACATTTTCTCTTAGTATCACAAAGTTTAAATAAATGATAATGATCATGTGATTCACCATCTAATCTCATTATGCAAAATATCTAATGAATCACATTCATTTATATATGATAAAATAATTGGACAAACATGTGTTTTGAGTTGTGGACCTCCTAAAATTTGTAGGAAAACCATTTTATGGAATTCAAGTTGAATTGCATCAAGCATTCGAAATTATGAACTAGTCATTTTCTTTAGTTGGAACTTTGTTATGATTTTAGTCCTCAAAATTGGGAGAATTACACTTTTGTTCCCTCAACTTTACCACTAAAATAGTTTTGGTCACCTATTTATCAGACTCAAAAAAATAATCCTAAATGTTCCAAAAGATGTGAACAAAAGAACTTCCAAAACACAATCAAATAACATTTATATATACCTACACATGAGCTTGTCATAAAATCATTTGGAAAAAGAATAGCAGATTTTTCATACTTGAACGCATGAATACGCGAGGGCCGGGATGCACCCAGCAATAATTTCTGATTTGCAAACCTTGTTAATAAAGACACAATTGTCTATTATCTTAATGTTATCTTTTCTTGTTGTCTGTTATAATTACTAATTCCAAATTAATCTGTGATATGCATCTATAGCTCTTCTATTTATAATTTTATGTTTGCAAAAAAATTGACATTCAGCCTACTTAACTTCTCAAACAGTAATACTTTGTTAACTTAATTAATTATGAAATCGTCTTATATAATGAATTTGCTGAATATATTCATTTTCAAGTGGTGTACTGTAAATTTTAAGTTATAATTGCGACCAAATATCTACTCTTAGCCCTTCTATTTAGGATTTTATATTTTAAAAAATATGAAATAATTGTTAACTAATTATATGTATTATCGTCTTGTATATTACTTTTTCTGAATTCAGAACTTATTAACATAATCATCGGGATCTTTAGTTTTGATTCTTATAACATCAACTTGCCACACAAGTATAGGTTTTCATCCATCTAGTATCACACTTGCAAAGAAATAAGAAAGGATGTTTTCTCCACAATCGAATATTATTTTTATGCATGAAGAAAGAAATTAAGCAAATCTTGCTCTTGTTCAACTCATGAAATCACGAGATGAACAACGATATGAACAAATGCAATAATTAGCGTTTAATTGAAAAGTACAATAACTTGAAATATAGTATGTTGGAAAAATAATCGCACTCTTGCACACTGGTTCACATTCTCCGAAGATTTTTGTGTTGCAATGATATTGAACATTTACTTCGCATCGCTTCCCAAAAATCGAACAATCTGTTCGAAAAAATAAAATAAAAACACATCCATTAGCATTAGAAATGAACAACTCAAAACAATCTTTAGAATTAGAGCTATCAGTCATTAACATGATTTAGTAATTACGCGAATAATTTCTATTTCCATTTTCTCGAATTGTTGTGCATTTAGAACAATCACGTAGCTACTTTTGACAAGAATATTATGTAAATATCACAATTTTTCGTGGTTGATTTATATGTTGATGTTGAATTATACAAAAACAAATAGTAATTCAAATGTGGATATATACCTGATGCGAGAGCCATGAGGACAATAACAAACAAATAAATGTTCAAAAGCTTGGCCATTGTTTATCCCCTTGTGGAAACAAAATAATATGATTTTAAAATTGTGAACAATTAGTCACTAAAAATCCCATATTTATATAGAGGCCTGAGATCCGAGGTTGGTAATTTGCTTAAATAACAATGTTGTATATACCAAATAAGAATGGATTTTCTTTACCAATGTTTGGATTCAAAATCTGGAGTATTGAATATGTTTTAATAATAATGGTATTTCGTAATTATTAGAAATCTGATGTAATAATGATTTCATTATAGTGATCTATAAGACCCGATATTGGAATTTTGATTGTTAGAAATCTAATGCACGTAATATAATTTGGTTACAGTGTTTTGATTAGACAAAAATTCCAGACCAAAATGAAAATAGAAGAAATTTCTTCCCAATCGTTAATTCGTCAAATGGAATAATGTCAAAGGCACAACGATATTTCTGGACCTCGTGTTTGGCCCTTAATGGAAAAAAAAAAGAATTATTTAAAATCAAGCGCAAACTCGAATAATCTGAAGTGGTGTATGTAGTTTTTTAGATATTGTTATCCCTGAAATTCAAGTTTCAATTGTAGCATAAATGTGCAAAGTGAGTCCTCAACTTAATCATTTGAAATTCTCCCAAACCTAAATACTAAGTAAGCAAAGGATATAGGAGATCCTGGCTCTCCGTCAAACTTTGGAAGATGGGATTGTGACTAGTGTATGGCATCGTCCTGACTAATGGGGGTCATGCATTAAGTCATAATCTTTAATCTTCTTCGGTGCTTTTGATGCTATCAATCGAAATAAATTTCACCCCATATACCTTTACAGGTTGCAAGGTGAAATTAAATTGTTAGACTGATAGGAGTTGATGGGTAATGACTTAGATGAATCACCACCAATATTCTGTTACAGGCTGCGGTCAAGTGATCCATGAGACAAAGTGAGAGATTGAACCATCAGTTGGAATGGTTGGCGTGGAACGCCACTTCAAAGATTCAATGAGCCATATATCAAAATAGGTTGCAACTCATTGGAATCATTGAAGAACTCAATTACTCACTACGAAATCTGTCGGACTAGAGTTTCGATCATTACAGTGGGAGTGCAATGATTCGAAAAATATGGTGGGAGCCAAGTAAAAATTAAACTCCTAATTTTGCTTGGGTATAATTACAATGAACTAATTGAATCTGGAAATTCTTTCTGCATTTCTTTGTCTCTCTCATTAGATTAATAACCCGTTTGTGTTTGATTTGAGAAATATTGTCCTTAATTGTCCAACATCATCAATTGGCTAGGAAACTAGAGGATAGTCCTCAATTTAAGGTCATTGATATGTATGCTTGAAACAAGCATTACTCGTGTCCAAGGAGGACGACGAGTGGGGCTCTTTTATGAGACGCACTGGGTGTAGAATTTTAGGTTTTAGAAACTGATGTTCAATGACCGCTTATCTTCACTTCTAGTATTTTGATTTCCAGAGGTAGTGCTCGCATATAAAATAAGAAATCAGAATCTAGAAAGAAGTAGAAAGCTGGAAGAACGAGATGTGATCAATGTTGGAACCAAACATAGTGTTGTGACTGTCCACATAGAATCCATCTCTATTCTATTAAAAATTCTAGACATGTAGTAGTTTTGGATAATTGTTTGGTTTACCCAATGGAAGTAAGAACTTAGTCTTTAGTCTTGACTTGGTAAAGGGAAAATGCTTCTTTAAGCTTGGTAATAACTTACATTTATTTTGTAAATAAATGTGGGGACAATGAATCCTTACTAAATTATTTACAATAATTGAATGTCCGAAATAAGTGTACCATGAACACCGTGACTGGAGAAAGTAGTATGCTTGAAGCAAATAAAAAATTGTATGGCGCCTAAGAATAGGTCTTGCCTTGAGAGAATAAGATACATAAGTTAGGAGAAACATGGGAGTTATGCCCATTGGGATCAGATCCCTATCCAAACATAAGAATCTTATCACATGGGCAAGATGACCAAATCTCCCTTCATCGGGAAATATTGAAAGGGCCACTCAAATTTTAAGAGGTTTGGTGCATGGTGACGTACATCATGGCGAAAATGGAGACATAGAAAGACACTATTATTGGATCATGGTGACAAGTATATGAATGCCCTGTTCAACACATTCTTAAGAGAACATGACATGGTTTCATGACTGACACTTCCAATAACAATAAAGTTGAATAGGGTAGCAATATGCAAGAAATGAACAATGTTGACATGATTTGTTCTACACTAAGTTGCATATGAATACCCAAATTCAACGTAGATCATGCGTCGTTCATAGGTACATCTTGAATAGATGTCCCTCCAAGATTCTTTTCTAAAGACATCATATGAGATATGGTTCAATAGGAAGCCTAGTCTTAAAACACGTTAGGATATGGGGATGCCCTACCTATGTGAAAAGGGACAAAGGTAGAGAAACTGGAGGTTAAGTCCTTGAAAGGACGTTTTGTTAGTTATCCTGAGGATTCTACGAGATACCCTTTTTACCTACATAATGATCAGTGGATCATCTTGTGCTTAGATGACTTTTCTCAAAGATAAGTTCATTCAAGAAAGTGGAGATGGTAGAAAGATTGTTCTTCAAGAACAAAGCGAAAGTCTTTTGGAAACTACTATTCAAGAAACACAAAACAAGCCAATTATGACACAACCACCAAGGAGTCGGTCAGGTAGAGTATCTCAGTCGCCTGAGAGATATGGTTATCTGCTGTAAGATGCGCATAGTGTATATATTGTAGCAGAAGGAAACCATGGATATGATCCCTCTACCTATGACCAAACGATGGTGTATGGACTTTATGAGATGGTGTGAAGTTATGGAAGAAGATATGGATTTGATTTCTTTGAATCAAGTGTGGACTCTGATAGATCATCTCAAGAGTATTGTACTCGTCAGATACAAGCGGATCTACAAGAGAAAGACTTGTGTGGATAGGAAGTCCAGGCTAATGGTGAAAGGGTATACTCAAAAAGAGGGCATTGACTATAAGGAAGCCTTTGTGTCCCTAGTCATGATCAAATCCATAAGAATCCTGCTTGCCATAGCAACAAACCTAGACCATTAAATAAAGAATGATGGATGTGAAAGCGACAGTCCTTAGTATATTCCTCGAGGAGGACATCTATGAAGAATAGCCCAAGGGTTTCATATCCAAAGCCAATTGCATAAAGTCAGTTAGTTAATCAAGTTCATTGATGGACTTAAGCAGACCTCTCGTAGATGAAATCTTTGCTTTAATTACATAGTTAAGAACCATGGTAATGTCGAAAATGAAGAGGTACCAAGTGTCTACTAGAAGACCAATGGGAGCTATATATCCTTTCTGGTTCTATATATAGACGATGTTCTACTTATAGGAAATGAAGTAGGCTTATTGACTTCGGTCAATACACGATTCTCGAGAACATTCTCCATGAAAGACTTAGGAAATATCACTCGTATCCTTGAAATTCGTCTTTATGGGGATAGAGCGAATAGAATAATGGAACTTTCCCAAGCTCTTTACTTAGAAAATATCCTAAAATGATTTAGGATGGAAAATTTTAGAAAGGGCTCTTGCCTTTGACACAAATGGTTCATCTCCATAAAAATCAACGAATTCTCATACTGAGGAAGGACGAAAGGAGATGAATGTGAAACCCTATGCCTCAGCAGAGGTTAGCCTTGTGTACACGAGACAATTTATGCAATCGGACAAAGCTTATGCTATGAGCATAATAATTGGGTTTCAAGCTAACCTGAGCAAAGAGCACCAAATAGTCGAGAAAAGTGTATCCTAAAGTACTTAAGAAGAACTAAGGATATGTTTCTCTTCTATAAAAATAGGGAACAAAGAATGGACAATTACATGTCTGACATGGACGACAGAAAGTCCACACCTGGGTTTATACTCACCCTCAACCATAGAATAAAGGCTTGGAAAAGTTTCAAGAAAAGTACCACCACTGCTTCCACTACTGAGAGTGATTATAAGGCTGCCAAGGAGACTGTTTGGATTTTGAAGATCATGGTTGAATTTCAAATGGTTCCTACCTTGGGTCTCTCATTGTCACTATGACAACAAAAAGAGTTGTAGCGCATAGCAAGGAAACCAAGGTCTCACAATGAGTCCAAACACATTGATAAGTCCATATTTTACAGTATTTTATGCCCCATTGTAATATGATTTGATCGTTACTTTGATCATTTTTTATCCCTCATAATGCTTTGATTGGTATATATTTTGTTTTGTAGGATAAAAGTTGATTTACGCATGAAAGACGAGAAAAGAGATCCAAATTGAGCTTGAAATTGAAGAAAGAAACAAAAGAAGATAGTTGACGAAAGATTTTACACAATGCTCATATATAAATGAGGTTTTCGTCCTCTTACAGGCCGGATCATACTAAGGTTTCTTCTTCAATATTGTAGATCTATTTCTTAGCTTCGCGTAGCAACTTGAATCAACTCAATCCGACATTTGTAGAGAGAGTTATGATCAAAATACGAAAGCTGTGAATTCTGCGTCAGAGGACCGCGGTCTGATAAGAGTTTGTGCCGCGGTCCAATTCTCACGAAGCCCTAAAATTAAGTCCGCCGTTTTGTCCCTTTATAACACACTTTTCTCTTGGAAAACACTTAGACATGCTCTAAAACACCAAAGGGGAGCCATGGGAAGTCCTAAGGAAGCTTGAAGAGCCATCATCATCCTCATCATCATTTTCATTATCAAAGCTTGGATTCACACTTTATAATAGGGAGTAACTCAACTCTTTCTCTTGATTAGTATTTCAATTATATCTTGTAGAGTTGTTGAATCACTTGTTGTTGTAAGTATGAGCTAAGTATTTTTGTGATTGGGTTATGTGAATACTTTGTGATGTTTTGTGTTTAATGAATCATTAATTTCCGGATTTATTACATTCTTCTTACATGTTTGATTTTGTGCTTAATGCTTGCATATGCTTGATCACCATGTGTTTGATAAAATGCTTTGTCTTGAGACCGAGAGGAGATAGATAAAGGGAGAACGAAAAATCAATCATCATAACGTAACAATTGACTAAAGATAGAATCGATTGCGTTGTGTGGCTTTTTGTGATAAGATGACCCGATTGAATGTAGGATCTTCGTAAACAAGGAATTCCTTTGAACCTAAATGCATGTTAGTTAATTCAATCTTCACTATAGAGATATAGGAAGTTGTTAACTAGTATAGGCTTGTTATTTCAAGAGATTGAATAATAAATACATTAGGGGGTTTCGCCATAACAAGAACGTTCTAAGAATCCGGATAATTGAGAGTTCATGAACATAGAATAGAACATAGTAGCTTCATAACCCAATCACCTCTTTCCATTCGATTTATTATCTTGTTTATCACATAGTTGTCTTTGATTATTTTCATAGTATAATCACCTATCATCTCATAAATTGATTTAGCTTAGAAATAGGTAATATAGCAATTACGAGCATTGAATCCAATTGTCCCTGTGGAGACGATACACCCCGGGCTAAATAGTCCACTTTATTACTTTGCACGACCTAGTATACTTTCTAGGAATTCGCGTGTCACACATTAAGTGAAGAGTATCACATGATTGGAGAAATCGTTGGAAAAAGTCTGTATAGTCGTGCAGAAAATAGTCGCAGCCGAAAGCATGACTGAGCCACTTACCAAGCCAATATCATGGCTGTGGTAGATCATCATATTCGGAAGATGAGTATTAGATACCATGAAAATTGACATTGAGTGCAAGTGGGAGATTATTAGGAATGTGCCATTATATGCCAATGGGGAATTAGATTAAGTAGGGCACTTAGACATATTATACACTTAATCGTAAATATAGAAAGGCATTATCTTTTTTCATGTAAACCTTAATGGCATTTATAAGTAATGAACAAATAATTAGTCCATGTGTCTGAAGGCAAGTTCCACTCCTTATGGGATGAGGAGAAGGGCACTGAAAGGACTAAGCACCTGAAGACTCAAAAGGGTTCGTAAGTCAAACAATATTAATTGGGCATTAAGATTCAAATAGACTTGTATGATATATGCTCTGGCAAACAGTACCATTCGAACACTATGGGATAGTGGGAGTTTGTAGATTCATTAATGGAATTAATGTATTTCGAACACGGCTTGCAGTAATCCGATCACATGGGTTTTTACTTAGTGACTGTCAAAGATTGGATTACTGACTATGATAGTATGTTTGAGCATTTGACCTGAGGATTCACTATCATGATGTGCCTGTGACATTGGATCTGTTATTAGAGTAGTTAGGCCCTATTCACCTAGTGGTGGAGCTTGCCTCGAAGTGCGATCCCAATGGGCAAGTAACAGTTGTGAAGTGATTGCCAAGAAGGGATTCAATGTCTCGAAAGTAAACAAGCAGATACCCTATGCGGTCATAGGTAACTAAAATGGAATGTCTTTGGCCAAAGCAGAAGAACCAACTCTTATAGGATATGGAGGGCAGTTCAGTCATTTCATGTTACTCTACATGGTTCATAGCATAGCATCGATTTATATGAGTTTAACATATTCCATGACTCTCACTCGATCAGGGTAAATTAGTGAAGGGCTTATACTTTAGAATTCATAGTCAAGAGATTCGTAATGACATAGTCATTTCGTACTTGGTTGGGCTACGATGTGGGGGCACGAGGTTGGCTAGGTGTCACCCACATCCTTTGGTATCCTCCAATTGCCAATCAAGACGAACCTAGAGATTCGCGCTACAAAGAATAAATAGGAAATCACTTTGAGTACGTAAGGGGGCATTTTGGTAATTTTTCATTTGATGGACAAATTAAATGAGTGAACGAATTAGTTTAATTAGTTGTTAAATTGGATTAAACAATGAAACATTAAATTAATTAATTAGTTTGAATATTTAATTTTAATATCTATTTAACTAGGTTAATTAAATTTGGTTGAATTAAATATTAATTTAATCACATACATATTTAATTGAATTAAATATGAAATATAATTAAATTAAAGTGGACTAAGTTGACTGGGCTAACTTAGCCCACTTGGATGTCCAACATGGGCCTTAGGGACGTGTGGGATTAGGTCAAGGGTTTGAGTTGCCACCAAAAACACAGTAGAAGAGAGAGAAAATTATTCTCTCCCTCTTCTTCTCTTCTAGCCGCCATTTGGCGATCATGGAGGAGGAAGATTTTCAGTGAATTCTGCGCATGATTATCTAGAGGCAGGAGTCCTGGGGATTGCTGTTGTAGACGGTAGATCAAGAAACGAAACACGCTACAACGAGGTTATTTACGTTTTTATATTTTTTATTTTTAATTAAAATCAACAATAGCCTAAATTGATCCATAGCTTCAGGAAACAAAATTTATTATGCTGCATTTTTTGTATATCAATTCCCAATAGTGGTATCAGATCAAAATTTATGGCTTTGTTGTTTTTATTTTCATGGTTTTACATGTTTAATTGTTATTTGATGTAAGTGCTGCGTTCTTGTTGATTAAGAATCATTTTTCGGTTGGATCAAAATTCTGAAATTTCTGAGAAAAATGATTGGGTAAAAATTTGAACAATCGAAGAATTTAATAACTTGGGTCGATGGCAGTGCCGCCCCTCTAGAGACGCCGCACAACCAGTGGCATTATTATGCTGCACAGTTGCTGTACAATAGCAACAACAATCTGCACAGTGCATGTTGCTGTGGACGGGCAGAGCAAGAAGCGAAGTTGTGTGCTGCCATGGGCGATGCGAGCGACATTGTTGTCTTCCATTTGTCTGTCCCCAAAATGTTTGTGTGATTTCTTCAACATGGCATCAATGCTTCAAGTATTACCAAGAAGGTGTAGTTAAGAAGGTGTAGGTTGATGATAAACCTTTCACTAAAGCAGAGTCATATTTTGCATATGCTAAGTACCACATTGGAGAGCCAAAGATCATGAAGGTCGAGGAAAATGTAATCGGAGAAAATTCAAGACAAGATGGACATCACACGAAGGATTAAACAAATGATATTTTTCCATCTGCCAATGAATGTGAATCGTTTTCTAGAAAATCTGAGTCATTGGAAGACTTGATACTACCTTTGACAAACCTAGATGTAAAGAGGCCATCTCGCCTACCACTCGAAGGATTTGTCCATTTAACGCAAGAAGCAAAAGAAGAACATGGTGAATCTCTAGAAGTCAAGACTTCCAAATGCTTCGAAGCTTACAAACTTCTCGTTATAGCTGGTTACAATTTGCAAGAAGGGATGGTGCTAGGAAAACTCCCTTTGGAGGCCTCTGGTGAAGAAATACATAGACTCAATGCCACCCAATAATAAGGAATGGGCACGCTGTTCAATGTCCGCAAATCGGTCTTGGGTTTATTCCATAAAATTTAATCCCCATCGCTATCAAAAGAGCAAGTAGCAACCATATAACTGAAGAGGCATTTTTGTTAACATATTGCTCATGTGGTGGAAAGAACGACACACATCATATTCGAGAGGCTTGGTCGCATACCCGTCTTCAAAATACTTGATCCTCCGACAAAGATAGGTCACCAAATAACTAACAATCAAAGATTGAGCATCTCCAAAAGGTCGAGGCATTTGAAGAAAATTAGTGAATCACAAACTATAAGAAGACTTCGAAGTCTAATTCCTTCTCGTATGAGGCATACTGATCTGAGCATATCATTCAATAAAGTTCTGAAGGCTAAATGACAAACTGTTATCTTCACAAAGGTCTAAAGCAATGACGAAGATGAAAAAAAAAGTGTGGCCTCATCACACCACATCACGTTAATTGAAGAAGGGTCCGCTGACGAGGAAATGCTCAAATTGTTCCACCTGAACTAGAAGAAGGTGTTAAAGCAACTAATAATGAACAAAAGGAGTTCAACTTAGGTGATGTTAATGACTCTCGACCAATTTACATTAGTGATTTGTTATCCACTGATGAAAAAAGAGTGTATGCATCATTACTGCATGAATTTAAAATGTGTTTGCATGGTCATATAAGGAAATACCTGGTCTGGATCCAAAGGTGGGCTATCCACCATTTATCTGTGAAGAAAGGTGTTCATCTTGTCAAGCAAGCTCAACGCCAATTTTGTCCTGAATTGGTGCTTTTGATCGAAAATGAAATGAATAAGCTAATCAAAGTTGGATTCATATGAGAAGTAAAGTATCCTATATGGATAACTAGCATTGTTCCTGTTAGAAAGAAGAATGGTCAAATTCGGGTTTGTGTTGACTTTAGAGACCTTGATGGTGCATGTCCTAAAGATGACTTTCCACTACCTATCGTTGAACTCATGATTGATGCCACCACTAGACATGTGGCTTTGACTTTCATGGATGGATACTTTGGATATAATCAAATACGCATGGAGCAGAAAGATGAAGAGTTAACAGCATTTCGCACTCCAAAAGGTATATATTGCTACAAAATGATGTCGTTTGGGTTGAAGAACGCTGGTGCTAACTATGAAAGAGCCATGCTAAGGATCTTCAATAATATGCTTCATAAAAATGTTGAGTGTTATGTTGATGAGCTAGTTGTAAAGTTCGAAAGAAGAGAAGACCATCTTGATGATCTAAGAAAAGTCATTAAATGCTTGAGGAGATACCAACTCAAAATGAATCCTCTAAAATGTGCATTTGGCATGAAGTCTGAAAAATTTCTCGGATTCATTGTCTGTCACCAAGGCATAGAAACTGAGCAAGCAAAGATTGATGCAATTGTGAAGATGCTTGAACCCCGAAACATCCATGATCTCAAAAGTTTGAAAGGAAAATTGGTGTATCTTCGAAGATTCGTTCGAATAGGATGAAGCTTGTAGCAATGCTTTCAAAAGCATAAAAGCGTATCTGATTAAGTCACCTGTGTTAGTGGTACCTATGCTTGGGCACCCATTAATTCTTTACATTGTTGCTCAGGAACATTCTGTTCGGGCTCTATTTGCACAAGAGAATGGTAGTAGGAACGAATGTGCCTTATACTATTTGAGTAGAATGATGACGCCAAATGAGTTGAATTACTCACATATCAAAAAGATATGCTTCGCTCTCATCCAAAAACTGAAGCATTATTTTCAAACACACACTGTTCGCCTCGTCTCTAAGGCAAATCCACTAAAGTATGTAATGTCAAAACCTGTCTTTCTGACAGACTCGCAAAGTGGTACGTCCAACTGCAATAACTTGAGATCATGTACATCCCTCAAAAGGCTGCAAAAGGGCAAATCTTATCTAACTTCTTAGCTGATCACCCCATTCCTGCTGAATGGGATTTCTCTCATGTTCTACCTGATAAAGATGTTCTTTTAGTTGAAGAAACACATCCTTGGAAAATGTAGTTTGATGGAGCTTCTCATAAGGAAGGAGTCGGTGCTGGAGTTGTGTTTAACACCTCCGGTGGAGAAGCACTACCATATTCTTTCACACTAACCCAAAATTGCTCAAATAATGTTTTTGAATACCAAGCTCTGATCCATGGGTTAGAAGTACGATCGACATAAAACAATTGCACCTTAGAGTGTTTGGAGATCCAAATTAGTGATAAATCAATTAGAGGGATCTTATGAAGTGAAAAATCCTGACCTACTTCCATACTTCAATTATGCAAAATGACTTGTTGGATAGCTTGGGGATGTGACAATTGAACACGTACCAAGGAAAGATAATATGCAAGCTAATGCCTTTGCGAAACTTGTTTCTACTCTCGCTATGCCTGGAAATGAAGCACGAGTTCCAATATGTAAAAGCTGTGTCATTCCACTAATCTTTGAAGATGAGAATGTTGATGAAGAAGAGAATCAAATTGTCGAAGTATTAGAAATAGAAAAAGAAGATTGGTAGAAACCATTAGTGGATTACTTGAAGTACGAAAAATTGCCAAATGATCCACGCCAGAGAATCGATATTAGACGTCGAGCAGTCGTTTCATCTACTACAAAGACATGCTTTATAGACACTCATTTAACGGAGTCTTCTTACGATGCTTAAGCGATGATGAAGCCATTCAAGCCATAGAAGAAGCTCATTCAGAGGTTTTCGGAGCACACCAATCTGGCCCAAAGTTGCACTTTCGTATAATAAGAATGGGCTACTATTGGCCTACAATGGTTAAGGACTGCATGGATTTTGCTCAAAGGTGTCAAGCTTGTCAATTTCACGCAAATCTCATCCACCAACCACCTGAGCTACTACACCTTACTGTTGCTTCATGGCGTTTTGAGGCATGGGGCTTAGATGTCGTCGGACCTATGATAAAGTCATCTGCCGGCACTTGTACATTCTGGCTGCAACTGACTACTTCTCCAAGTGGGCTGAAGCGATACTCGTCAAAGAGGTCAAAAAGGAAAATGTTGCTGATTTCATCCGCATCAACATCATATATCGATACGGAGTCCCTCGGTATATAGCCACGGATAATGGAAAGCCATTTTCCAATGCTCTGATAGACAAGTTGTTGCAAAAAGTTCAATTTCAAGCAGAGAAAATCTTCAATGTACAGTGCCCCTACTAATGGCCTTGTTGTAGCCTTCAATAAAACTCTTTGTAATTTACTAAAAAAGGTGGTTGCAAAATTAAAGCGTGATTGGCATGAAAGGATTGGAGAAGCTTCGTGGCCATATAAAACTCTGACGCAAGCAGCTCCTACTCATTCGTGTATGGAGTAGTAGCCATTGTTCCTCTTGAGCAACGAATTCCTTCATTGAGGATAGCAAAACAAGGACTTACTGATGTTGAAAACGCTCGTTTACGGCTTGAAGAGTTGGAAGTTCTTGATAAGCAGAGGCTAGAGGCGCAACAACGACTTGAGTGTTAGCAAGCTCGTCTTTTTAGGGCTTTTAACACGCTCATTTGAAGTTGGTGACTTAGTTCTTCTTGTAAGAAGGCCCATCATTATGACGCATCGGACTGGAAATAAGTTCACATCAAAATGGGATGGTCCTTATGTTGTTAAAGAAATATATACAAATGGCGCGTACAAGTTGGTCGCCGAAGACGGCTTAAGAGTTGGCCCTAAAAATGGGTAATTCTTAAAGCGTTACTATCCATGAGTTTGTACCTTAAACTCCAAAAAAAAAAGGGAAAAAAATACTGGAAAAAAAATGAAAAGTACTGAAAAAAAGAAAAAAAATGAGCTCCTTGACATATGAGCCTAAAATACATGTTACTCCTGATCCGCATGAGAATAAACTATGAACGATACCCACCAATGGTAGTATATGTGGTTAAACTATTAAATACCCCACCAAAGTTAAATACATGTGGTTAAACTGTTAATTTATCTCACTATCGGTATTTCATATGGTTAAATATTAAATACTCCACCTAGTCCAAGGTGGTTAAGCAATGGATTCTTCTGGCCCGCATGAGTATAAATTGTCTATGGCACCTCCCTAAAACAAATTGTGTTGTTTTATTACTTGAACTACGTAATGACTTGATTCCTTTAATTAGGGTACGTAGGCAACTTGGATACGTTTTTTAAGTCCATTCATGAGTTTGAAAATTCATGTTCTTTATGTGGAATGTAAGGTTCATCATGGTTGTTCAAAAAAAAAAAAAAAGAGAGAAAGAAAGGAAAAAAAAAAGAGCAGTTTATTTCTTAAATTCCAAAAGAAGTAGTTGCACCTTAAATCATTACGAGATAGAGAAAACGTAAATTCCATTATGTAATTGTGAAAATAAATGTACTCATTCCATGAAAAAAAAACTCAAGCGAATGGATTAATTAAAGCTCTCTAATTCTCCTTTTGCAGCCTCTAGATGTGCAATCAAAGTATTCAAATTTTCTGCTGCTTCATCACTCAATGCAAAAGCATCCTCAAGAGTAGTAATCTCCTTGTCAACCTCATCGACCTTGTTTTGAACATTGTGAAGAAGTTCCTTGTGGCGTTTCAAGTATGTAGACAAGTTTTTCTTATATTGCTTCAAATTCTCGAGTTGCTTCTCGACATGCTCCAACTCAGCATAGTAGATTTGGCATAGGTTACTTCTTGATTTTCTCTAAGTTGAGCATCATGAAAATGACATGTGGCTTCATCCAGTCGTTGCGCAAGCAACGCTTTAGACAATTTTTCAGATGATGATTTTGCTCTGTCATAAGCGGCAACCTCCTCAAGCAGAGTCTTCAGTAGCTGATCGATGTGAGAGATATCAATGTTTGTAAAATGTTTCATTGATTGAATCACAAAGCTAACCTCATCATCCATGGATAAAATATCATCAATGGGAGCCTTTATTATTCTTTTTTGGAAAATGCACCATAAACTTTGCATGCAGATACGTTGTCGCTCAAGTACATAATTTGTGCCCTCATAGTTTGGAATTTCATGAGGAAGATAGTCAGCAATCCTAGTTAACTTGGATGTCTCCCCTTGAACGCACTCACCAACTTGTGGAATGGCATCTAATGGACCGTGTCTTAATTTGTGCCCTCATAGTTTGGAATTTCATGAGGAAGATAGTCGGCAATCCTAGTTAACTTGGACATCTTCCCTTGAACGTGCTCACCAACTTGTGGAATGGCATCTAATGGACCGTGTCCTATGATTGATGTTTAGCTATCTTGGGACTCCTCGTCATCGTTGATATTGATTTGTGTCGAAACCGTAGATCCCCTCTTGTCCCTTTCCAATGACAATCCATGTCGATGCCTCCATTTTCTTCTGGGTGATAGAAACTATTCTTCCTCTTGCTTACTTTAGTGGCTTCACCGCCTTGCACATTGCATCCAACAACAAGAGTAGCATGGCAAATGCGGGAAGGATTGCGTAGATTTTCACCAAGTAGATTTTTGGCCTCGTCGTGCTCTACTCCATTGAGTGAGTTTATATCTTCGTCAAAGTAACTCCAATGGACTTCTGTTCACCACTTTTTGTAGTCATCCGCCATGAATCTCTTCGTACCTGGGGGCATAGAAGGAGGCCACAACTTGGATGTTTACCTCACATCATGGTTCGCCGTAACGGTCGCGGTGGTTACCGCGGAGGCCACCATTCCAGTTCCATGGCAATGTCGCGGAACGGTCGCGGATGTTCCACAATTTTTTAGCTTAAATTGCTCAAAAATTATTAAAAAAATCCTAGAAAAATTTATAATTAGTACATATTGTATTTCTTTTCCCCTATTCCCCTATGTAATAATTTCCTTTCTTTCCTTGTCTTCTTCCTTATAATAATATCTTTTCTTTCCTTTTCTTTCCTTATCTTCTTCCACATGAGCAATTAGTTTTTTTTTTTTTTAATTCCTTTTCCATTTTTCCTTTTTAACTTTGACAGTCACTTTCTCCATATTTTATTCCTTTTCCTTTTGTCCTTTTAACTCTTTTCACCTACCATTTTTTCTTCCCCTTTTCACCCACCTTCATTTCCAATTCAAATGTGGCAGAGAAATTAGATTGTTAGGAGTTGAGAAAAATAAGCCTATGCTTCGCCGGAGACGCCGGAGAAATTTCCCGGCGACGAAACGACATCGCAGTGTGCATATCGGACCCTCTCAAGATGAAGGCTTAGGCCACTCTTTCTGCTACATACGACCCCAATCAGATGACACTTCAACCGCCTCTGCCTCTTTAGTTCTTCCGTTCTGGCCGTTCCATGGCCGGGATATCGCCGGAACGGCCGAGTCTCAACCTAATCTCGCTCGTCTCGCCATTTTTCGGCCGTTCCGGTGCGTTCCAGGTACAAAAACAAAATGTCTTGGAACTATGGAACGCCAGGGGCCGTTCCCGTGCCGGAACGGCCGTTTCGGCCGCTTTCACGGCGTTCCGGCGAACCATGCCTCACATTAATCTCCTTGGACCACTCTTCGTCTGACGAAAATTCATCAAGCTAGACCATCTCTTTGCACAACGACAAATAAAGGGAGCATCAAAGGTCAAAATTACATCGTTCTTCATCAGTGGCTTCTCGTCATCAAGGATCATATCCTTCTTCATTGGCGGCTTCTCGTCATCAAGGATCATATCGTTCTTCATCGATCGCTTCTCATCATCCAGGATCACATCCATTGGTGGTTTCTCGTCGTCCAGGATCACATCCTTCTTCATCGGTGGCTTCTTGTCATCAAATATCACATCCATTAGTGGCTTCTCATTGTCAAGGATCACATCGTTCTTCGTTGGTGGCTTTTTGTCATCAACTATTGACAAATACATCTAGCCGGAAGGAACAAAATTATCTTTGAAGAAAAAAATCATTTTGTCAAAAAAAAATGTATATATTATACCGTAGTAAGCATGGTTTGCCGGAACGGCGCGAAAGCGGCCGGAATGGCCGTTCCGGCACGGGAACGGCCCCCGGCGTTCCATAATTCCAAGACATTTCATTTTTGTACCTGGAACGCACCGGAACGGCCGAAAAATGGCGAAACGAGCGAGATTAGGTTGAGACTCGGCCATTCCGGCGATATCCCGGCCATGGAACGGCCGGAACGAAAGAACTAAAGAGGCGGAGGCGGTTGAAGTGTCATCTGATTGGGGTCGTATGTAGCAGAAAGAGTGGCCTAAGCCTTCGTCTTGAGAGGGTCCGATATGCACACTGCGATGTCGTTTCGTCGCCGGGAAATTTCTCCGGCGTCTCCGGCGAAGCATAGGCTTATTTTTCTCAACTGCTAACAATCTAATTTCTCTGCCACAATTGAATTGGAAATGAAGGTGGGTGAAAAGGGGAAGAAAAAATGGTAGGTGAAAAGAGTTAAAAGGACAAAAGGAAAAGGAATAAAATATGGAGAAAGTGACTGCCAAAGTTAAAAAGGAAAAATGGAAAAGGAATAAAAAAAAAAACCGAATTGCTCATGTGGAAGAAGACAAGGAAAGAAAAGGAAAGAAAAGATATTATTACAAGGAAGAAGACAAGGAAAGAAAGGAAATTATTACATAGGGGAAAAGAAATACAATATGTACTAATTATAAATTTTTCTAGGATTTTTTTAATAATTTTTGAGCAATTTAAGCTAAAAAATTGTGGAACGTCCTCGACCGTTCCGCGACATTGTCATGGAACTGGAACGGTGGACTCCGCGACAACCACCGCGATCGTTACGGCGAACCATGGTAGTAAGGTGTCGAGTATTTAAACATGCGGAGAACAAGAAAGAATTAAAATGTCAAGTTGAGTAAGAAAATACCTGATCAGATCTGTATGTTGATGATTTAAACACTCAAAAGGACTTTATTACAAAAGTCATAAGTTTTTGCAGTAGCAAACTTTAAGCTTTAAACAAGTTTTGTTAATTACAACCATGGTTCGTCGGAACGCCGCTTTCGCGGCCGGAACGGGAACGGCCCCCGCCGTTCCAAAATTCGCGGGCATTTCGGTTTTGTACGTGGATCGCTCCGGAATGGCCGAAAAGCGGCGATACGGCCGAGATGCGGCTTTGTAGCGGCCGTTCCGGCGTTTCTCGGCTACGGAACGATTGAAACGGTGGAGGAGCACGCCGGAGAGATGCAGAGGCTGAAAGTGGCGGTCAAAAGGCTAAAAATGGCGGAGAGATGCAGAGGCTGAAAATGGCGGTCAAAGGTGTGGAAGTAAAGCCATCTCCTAATTTACAGCAAAAATGGCGGTCAAAGGCTGAAAATGGGTTTTGACTTTCATAATTCATTCTATACTCACTTTTCTGGCAGGAATAAAGTGGAAAGAAAAGAGGAAAAAGTGGAAAGAAAAGAGGAAAAGACAAAAGAAGAAAAGAATCCTAAGAAAAAAGATTATTACAAAAAAAGAAAGGAAATAAAAGAGAGAGAAAACATCAGACAAAAAAAAAACCGATAAAGTGTGTATAGGGTAGAATTAATGCACACCTATATGTTTTTGCTTTTCAGGTGTATTATTGATTTTTGTAAGTTTTCTGATGAGTTAAAATTTACACGGTGCCTCTCTATCAATTTTCTTCTATAAATAAGACATTGTCTTATTGGTTTTTTTTTAAGTTTTATGATAAGTTAAAAAATTTATAGATTCCTCTGCATCAATTTCCTTCTATAAATTTCTTATCACTATGAACCACCCAAAAGTACATTTCTTAATTTTTGCTTATTATTGTTCAAAATCTTCCAATTAAGAAAGATAGACATTCAATACAATATTTACTAATTATAAAGTTTTTTAGGATTTTTTTAATTAATTTTGAGCAATTTAAGCCAAAAAATTGTGGAACGTCCGCGACCGTTCCGCGACGGTGCCATGGAACTGGAACGGTGGCCTCCGCGACGAACACCGCTACCGTTACGGCGAACCATGATTACAACATAATAAGTGGGAGTAAGAAGGTTCTGAAAAGGCTACTTTGGTTGTGAAAAACAAAAATTGTACCTCAATAATGGCTAAACAAACTGGACAGCGTAACATAGATTCTTCTTGTCACAAAGCCACCGTCAAATTTCGTGCTGCGAAAAAAAAAATCAGCAGAGATGATAATGAGAAGTGAGAAAAATTGCAAATACAATCAATCGACGAAAAAAAAAACATTGAAGCAAACTTGGATTCTTCTTCTCAAAAGCTACCGGTGAGTTGCGACGCTGGAAGAACATAACAATAATCAGCAAAGTAATACTCAAAAATGAAGTAGGTAGCACAAACTGAACCAAGGCTGAAAGTATGAAGGAGGCAACTTCTTTTTATCACACTCACGAGCAACTGATGTGCGGGATTGAGTGAAGCAAGTGGGTGTAATATCATTACTATTAGAGATGATAACTAAGCTACGTGGGGTTGAAAAATTTCTTCTAAGCAATGAAGAATGGAATGTCACCTCATCCTTATATAGAGTTTCATGGATTCTCACTTGGGAAATTTTCCATGTTATGTCAAAACTTGCAGAAAGGATATTTCCATCTATTGGAGAGTGAGGAAAAGGAAAAGGAAGAATTTCTTACTAATACGCAGCAGGTCTTGTGAGTTGGTTTCGAGAAAGTAAATTCTTCCTTTCTTGGTGGTCTCAAGTGGCATACGAAAGGGTCTAGAAGAGGGGGAGGTTTGAATAGACCATGAAGTTTTTTTCGACTTCAAAAAATTTCGTATCACTTTAAAGAGTTTGAACGCTTGGTAAGCAAAGAGCTAGGTCAGGCGTTAAAGATAGGATAACTTAGACGTAGTGATTTTTGGCAGTTACCAAAGTAGGACAATGCTTAGATAGCTTCATCAGGGTTAGCACAGTGGAATTGAGTTTTAATGCTTAGCGTTCATTTAGTCAAATAGTCGCTTAACTGCTTTTATAGCCTTTTCAATAGAATAATGTGAATAGTAAAGTTGGGCAATAAAACAGTAAATAACACAAGATATTAAAGGTTCACTGGGTGATGTAATCCCAGCTACGACCTTCTTCTCCTTTAAAACTCGGAGGGAATTCACTAAATTGATTATCGAATGATCACACAGAGGCTTCTACAAAATGGTGAATAAAGTGAAGTTGATCTTGAACTCCTTGATCACACAGACTTCAGCTCCACTAGAGATCTTCTTCTACAATCTTCTCTCACTCAGAAATACTTTCTATAAAAATCAACAACTTTCTCACACAGATGAAAGAGGTTGAGGGTATTGTCACAAAGGTTTTGTTTGATTTTGGAAGTTCAAAAAACTTGGGATATCTCAATAATAGTTTAGGGTTCTTCTTTGAAGAGGTTTGACATATCTGTGATTGTCTTAGAAATGTTTGAAAAGCTTGAAGGATATGGAGTTTTGAAAGCTTTTCTTGGAATGCTTTCATTAGAGGTTTGACCTAATTCTTGTGTATTTTCGTTGGTTTTTTTTTTTTTTTTGTGGGTTTGCTGAAAGGAGGTATTTATAGACATTTTCTTGGGATTTGTCATTTGGACACATGCAGGCGCGTGCCTCTCATGTAGCGAGTGAGTAATACATTTTTCTGACATTCCTGAAATCTTGCTGCACCGATTGGATATAGCAGGTTTGAACTCTGAAACTCTGAATGTCTTAGCCAATAGGGTGGCTTGATCCATATGCAATCTGTCTTTATCACATTTAATGCTCTTATTAAGCATCTAATACAATTGAATTTATTTTTCGTTGGAAATAAGTGCCCGTTGAATGATTACATTTAAGTCTTTAATGACTTCGGAATTAATTTCAGGTGAATCTGACCATTTGATCGCATTGATGATTCTGAGCGCTTGATTCATAACTCCTGAAATGTCCTTAGTGATTGGCAGTCGCTTTAAGACAAAATCTTGATCTTCGCTTGACTTCAGACGATGTTCTTCAACTTCATCTCTGATAGACTCGCCTAGAATTCTATCTATCCAATACTTAGTCTAAAATCTACAAAAATAAAAATTACAAACCTAGCCTAAAAATTATAACTTGAAAACTTTGTTAAACACTTAAACATATTCTACGAAAGATAAACTTACATAATCTGTGGGGTCTAACATAAAACCTATCTTGTCATCATCAAAACATCTAATATGAAATTTCTTAACAATTTCTCCATTTTCGATGATGTCAAGACCTTAACTCTTTTATAGTCCAAGAGCTAGAAAATTTGACAAAGATTATAAAGTTAGCATTTAAACAGTTAGAGAAGTTAGCTATAAGTTAGTGCATTATAGCCAAAAACAAGATGTTTCAGTAAAACTCATTCATTCGGATAATTCAAGTAAATACAAATGAGTTACAAGAGGAAAAAAAAAAGAATATAACATTCACAACATATGAAGCACTTAAAAAAATAATGAACTGAAGCTTAGCGATTTCTTTTAGTTCTTGAAGGATGCTTGCTAGCGTCCTTTTTACCGGTCTCTTTTTGCTCTTGCTTAAACATCTGCTGAGAAACTTTCCACAACCTATTATTGGGTTCCGTCATTCTCCTATGCGTCTCATTGGCAAATTGTACTCCCATACTTTCAGCCAATTCTTCAAAGTTATGAAGACGCTTGTTCCAAATAAAGGGATAGACTCCCAGTTCACACAACAGATCTTCGAAAATTTCGTAAGTCCTAGTGACTGGAGCTTGATTCTGGGGAACATACTTGGGAAAAAACGTAGCAAACGGAGGAATGCCTAACTCTTCTAAAAGTTCCATGGAGAAGTCTAGGATAGGGAAACCTTATAGAAGCGAGGCTTACGTTTCTTAAAGATAACCTGCTAGATGGATAAAATGGTCTTCTGCAGCTCTTCCCAGTGACTATCGTCAGATCTTGGAGCGCACTTGAATGGGCCTTTCCCTTTTTCCCCCTTCTTGACATCAACAAGGGCTTGCTTGATCTCGCTCATGTCTTTCCATATTAACTTCATTTCTTCAAATAAAAGAGCAACCTGTGCAACAATCGACTGGCTAACAGAATCTGATTGATTATGTTGCTCTGAATCCGCTGAAGCATTCTGAGCGTGCGATTGGTTCAAAGTGGCAGACAAGCCTTCAATTAAAGGGTGCATTCGGTCAAGTACATTTTTAGTACTTCTGGCCGCTGAGCTGGCTATGTCATGACTTTGAGTGTATGAGGCAAGTTTGATGAGACGCTCATCATTTTGGACCATTTTTGAACAGGAACCTTCAATTTTTAGAAGAGAGTTCCTTGCTGCCTTACGAAAGTCTTTCGCCTCGGCATCACTGTCAGAATCGGAGTCTGATGAGGAGGAATGCCCAAGGGATGGAACAAGTCCATAAGAACTAGAAACAGCTGCTTTGCCCTTAGATTTATCTCTAACAAATGGTTCCTCAGGGTCCTCAGCGACGTCTTGAATTGCTCTATTCACATAATCAGTTGCAGCATCAATTTGTGCAACTTGAAGAGAAAGTGGGGGCTCAACTACTTGATCGCTTGGGGCATCTATTATTTCAGCGTCTTGAAATGCAGCGTCTGGAATATTTTAGATTGGAGCGTCTGCAGCAGTAGGAGTCTCATCCACTTGAATTTCTACAATCTCCACAGAAAGAGAAGGTCTTGCAACAGGAATGGCCCAAATGGGGCCATTCGCTTCCAGAACATGCCTTGGAAAAAGGTAAAATGATCTCGAGATAAAGAATAGGGCATCTTCACGTGCTTCAGAACTGAACGCTAGATCAGCATCTTCTGGGATCATCACACCAGATGTGTTAGAATTGATAAAGTCTATCAAAGAAGGCATCAGCGCTTGAGCTAGCACTTGATCCACAGGCCGAATACGAGAAAGGGTTTGAGCCACACGGATGTTCTGCTCACACATTAAGACAGGATGAAGGTTGTAGCCTCAGAAATCACTAAAACCAAAGATATGATTAAAGGTGATATCCAGCCATTGAGCATTAACAACAATCGCTCTTCTGTCTCTGTGAAACTCGGCATGATCATCTGTCAGATGCATATGTGCTTCACTGGGCCTTGGCATTTCGTCGCGCTTGCTGTTGGAGGCATCTTCATTCAGATCAAGTTGGATACGCTGAACAAAATCTCTTTGCAAATAATATACATAGCGTTCCCTTTTATGTATCTGAGAAAGCTGAGAGTGAATATAGCTTTCCATACTTCGTCTGAAATACGGCAAAGTATTGACTTCTCCCACTAGCGATTCCCGCCTTTGAAGCAGAAATGAAGCGTAACCACGACGCCTGTACTCAATTCCAAAATTAAAGAGAAAAGGATGTTGGAGCGTCTCTTCAATCGTATGGAAATGAAGTACGAAATCCTCTGCCCATCTGGATGTGTCCAATATCCAGCGTCTTCTGAGTCGCTCAGCCACTTCTTTGTCTCTTTTGGCTTCAAGTAGCTTCTTGAATCTTTTGTTTTCAATATCAAAGCTATCGACTAGACTCTAGAAAGGTACTTGCGGGCTTCATCTTCAACCCAGATATGAATGGGATTCGGGTGTTCCCTGAACATTACACCCTTTCGTTTCCATAAACGGAGGGGTTTTGGTGAAGACTTATTAGCGGCAGAATGGACGACTTTTGGCAGGGTAGAATAACCCATAGGATTCAATTGTTCTTCATCGGGGTTTTTCTCCCAATCGCCCATATGAGGATTTCTAATCTGGACATGAGTGCGGTAGAACGGGAAGTTGAGCTCAAAACTGGGGCCAACTGCTTGAAAGGGGTTGCTCTCAAACTCTGCCAAATAGCTAAGAGGAGTCTCCAAATACTCAAGACAAGCAATGGTCTCCTTCTTGGACTTGAGACTTAGCGTTGCTAGATTCTCGAAAAATTTTAACTTTTGAGCGTCAGAAAGAGAAGGATTATGGAGAGATGTCTGAAAGTTTAGCTCCATATCAATCATCCGCCGAAGAGTCTTTTCTCTCCAAGCATAGTAGAATTCAAGGCTGTCATCATAGCCTCTGGGAAAGAAAGACACCACAGAAGGAGAAGGACCAGTTGGAGTGGGGACTATTAGGGCCACTTCTATTGTCCGCTCAGCATCCACAGTCACTTCCCTGGCTGGAGAGATCTTAGTGTCCAGAAGAACCGTTTCAATTTTAGCGATGTCCACCACTGTTGTCACATCAACAACCAACTCTACGTCGACCTTGGGAGGAGGAGGTGCATCAGTGTCTGGCATACTTTGAGCTGATACATGCAAGCGTTTGAGAAAAAAAATTCTACTAAGTAGAAATTAGAGATTAAAATACGGAAACGCTTACCCTGAGAATTTTCTTCGACTATATCATTCGTTTGATCTTTTGAAATAGATGGTTCCATTTTCTCAGGCTCCAAAACTTCTTCATCATCATCTAGATTGAAGAAAGTACTGAGAGGAGCAGCACGAATAGGAATTTTCAACTTTTCTAAAGTGTTAAGAACATTTTGAATTGCTGCTTTACTACGAGCTGAAAATTTTATCCCAGCATTAGAAAAGAAGAAAAAAAAACTAACAAGGAAAGGATAATGTACATTGTTTATCACAAGTACTAACCCTGATAGCGAGTAAAATCCTGTAAAGGAGTAGTAGCTTCAGGCTCTAGAACAGATTCAAAATGAGGAGGAGGAGGTGGGACACTCACTGGTTCTTCAAGCACTAGCTCTGCTGGAGCGCTTGTTGATCCCTTTTGAGTGGACCAAGGTGTGCGCTTACGAACAAGCTGCACTTTCTCTTCTTCTGCTTTTTCTTCAACCTCGGGAATAAAAACAAAAGGTGGAAGGGAAGAAGGGGATTTTGGATATGGAGAGGGAGAAGGCGATTTGTTCTTTAGCTCCTTCTTCTTGTTCTGCTTCTTTGATGGCTTGGATGGCTCAGCGTCCTTTTTGGCAACTTCCCTTTTTGGTTGCTTGACCACTATTTTTTCTGGTTCATCTGATTGAGGAAGTCTCTTGTTCCTCATCATCACCATGGACTCTTCCTTCTTCAAGGAGTCGCTCACGCTCTTCCTTGGGAATTGTTGCACCACCACGTCACTTTGGGTTGAGCAATTCGGTGATCATCTTCTTACCATAAAACTTAAGCGCTGGGACTTTAATTCTCTTAGAATTAACGTACCCATTAGCCCTTAAAATATGACTTAAAAGAATCCAATAGGGCTTAGGATTCATCAACTTTTGCATCGCTGTCTTAAAGCGATTAAACACATGCAATGCTCAATTAACCTTCAGCTTGGTCAAAATGGCTGTCATCATCTTGTACTGAATTTAAGAGATCTTATCAAATGAATCCTTGCGGCACTCCACCATTTTCGCGCAAATGTCTGCAAGAATACGTACTCGTCTTTCATGTCATTCTTCTCGAAATTCAGTTCAAACGCGGCATTAATATCAACTTGTTTGACTCTTTCCCAGATTTTCATAGCATCTCCCGAATTAACTTTTTTGACTTCTCCACCATCAGTGGGCAATAATAACAAGGTCGCTAGAAGTTGGGGAGTAAGAATGAATGGTGTTGAAGCAAAGGGAAACATGCACGAAATTGAGTTGCCATCGTCAGAAATGATGGCATTCTCAAAGAAAAATTTAATTTTTAACTCTTGATACAGAGAGTGCGAAGTGAGGAAGGTTCTCAAACCAGATTCTTCAATGAGAGAAAGAATGTCTCTCACTGGGAAGTGCTGATTCTCAAGAAGGTATTCCCAGTTAACCAGGAATCCAGCATTGTAACCCACAGCTTTTTTTTCTTTGAGTTTAGAAGTGTTTCCGACATCAGATTTTGAGGATTTTGGTGGCGCCATTGATGAAAAGGTGTTAAGCTTTTTTGAGAGAGTTGAAAGAAAGACGTTTTACTTAGATAAGTTTTATAGCAAGAGAAATATGTGAGTGATAAAGTTTTTTTTTGTAAAAATCTGAAGAGTTTAAATAGAATGGCAAAAAATAACTCCTCAATTGCTCGATAAATGTCATGTATAAATGCAGTTAATCAAGAATTGAAAAACATTGAATCTAAGCTGTTTAAACATAAAGACGGATGTGAAAAGGGGCTATGAATTCGGATGACTGCTGTAAAATATAAAATTTGAATTCTGCAGTTACTTTTAAAAAACGTTTGAAAATTTTGAAAATTTTCAGCATGGATTACACGCGCCTATTGGCATACTGACACGTACCCATGCATGTGTATTTACTAAACCACCTATTTTGAGATAGGTATCATTAACTGTCAGTTTGATTTGATAGGAGCGTGTGAGTAGTTGTCAAAATCTTATCTTTTGGACTTATCAGCACACTACCTTTAACGATGAAAATGATGCATGATTTTCAGAGAAAGTTACTTAGCGTTAAAGTGGGAATATTCTTAACGCTGAAGTCTTCTTTTAAGATAAAGACAATTGAGTCGCTTTTCAAGAAGTACTATTTTTGTCTTTATCAGCAATCAATTTCACATGCATAAAGATAAACGCTAATGATCAATGCATAAAATTTTGAAAGTCATTTTTTATGATTGTTGCCAATTTATTAGAATAAGTACAATTTTAAAGTTCCCCCTAAAATTGATAATTTACTATAATGTTGAAATTGCTTTAGAGATTATAATAAAGTGAATTTCCCCTAAATTATATGCCTATAAAAATATGATGCTTTATGATTAAGCACTTAAATCAATCATACCTATTTCATTTCTCAAAGTGAGAAAACGTTGTTCGTTGAGCGTTTTGGTGAAGATATCGGCTAATTGTTTGTCAGTTCCAATGAAATGCATGGAGATATCTTTCTTTTGAACATGGTCATGCAAGAAATAGTAGCGAAGGTCAATGTGTTTAGTTCTAGAATGAAGGACTGGGTTTTGGGTCATAGCTAAAGCACTTTTGTTATCACAATGGATTGGGGCAAGACATAAGAGGATTCCATAATCTCTAAGTTGTTGCCTCATCCAAAGGATTTGTGCACAACAGCTTCCAGCAGAAGTCGCTATGGATTGTTGTTTCTTACTATGCCACGAAACCAATCTATCGCTTAAAAATTGACATGTACCACTAGTACTCCTTCTATCTATTTTGTATCCTGCAAAATCTGCGTCTAAATAACCAATTAGTTTAAAAAGAGAGTCCCTTGGATACCATAAGCCCATATTTTGTGTGCCTTTTAGGTACTTAAGGATTGTTTTGGCCGCAATTAAGTGTGATTCTCTAGGATTAACTTGAAAGCGTGCACACATGCATACCAAAAACATAATATCAAGTCTACTAGGAGTAAGATAAAGAAGTGATCCAATGATACCTCTATAATTGGTGATATCAATTTTCTTCTCACTTTCATCTTTATCTAACTTAAGCGTTTGGCTCATCGGAATTTTTGAAGATAATGCATTTTTCATACCAAATTTCTTAATCATATCTCTTGTGTATTTAGCTTGGTTTATAAATATGTCATTAGGGAGTTGTTTAACTTGTAATCCTAAGAAGAAAGTTACTTCACCCATTATGCTCATTTCAAATTAATCTTGCATCATTTTCGAAAATTACTCACACAATCTCTTATTAGTAGATCCGAAAATAATATCATCAACATAAATTTGGACTAAGAGAATATCTTCATTATGGGTAATTGTAAATAACGTTGTATCAACATTGTCTTTTGAGAAGCCTTTACCTATAAGGAATATATATAGAGTGTCATACCATACTCTTGGTGTTTGTTTAAGGCCAAGAGTGTCATATCCAATTTATAGACTATACTTTTGCCATGGTTGTTGATGAATCCAGGGGATTGCTCCACATATACTTCTTCTTGGAGTTTACCATTCAGGAAAGCACTCTTCACGTCCGTTTGATATACTGTGAACTTGTTAAATGCGGCAAAAGCTAGGAACATCCGAATCGCTTCGAGGCGGGCTACTGGAGCATAAGTTTCATCAAAGTCAATTATTTCCTAATAACCCTGAGCGACCAATCTGACTTTGTTTTTTACAACAATACCATCTTCATCCTTTTTGTTCCTGAAAACCCATCTAGTTCCAATAACTCCTTGGTGAGTTGGCTTGGGAACTAGCGTCCAAACCTTATTACGCTCAAATTGGTTAAGCTCCTCCTGCATCGCTTCTACCCAGCTTGAATCACTAAGCGCTTCATCCACTTTTTTTAATTCCATTTGAGATAAGAAACTCGTAAACATGGCCTGATTAAATGTAGTCGCTCTAGTCCTCACAAAAGCTTCCATATCCCCAATCACTAGCTCTGGTGGATGATCTCTGAGCCATTTTTGGTCTGGTTGGAACAGGTTGAGAGACACTTGATTATCAATCGCTTGACCCTCATTGGCCTCTTACGCAGTTGCTTCATCATTCACAGTAACAATTTTCTCTTGATGATCATCAGCGTTTCTTGCAATATCATCATTGACAATAACCTCACGAGTAACTTTAGGATTGGGCACAAAGATTTCATCATCATCCTCATCATCATTACTATCATCACCAAGATTAATTTGTGACACTTGTTGGGACACAAATCTTCAATTCCTACATCATCAACATTAACCTTAATCGGTTCTTGGTTAGTATCATCAAACACAACATGAATAGATTCCTCAACCTTCGATTTGACCTTGTTTAGGATGCAAAAACTTTTTCCATTTTTAGCATAGCCAAGAAAAATTCCCTCATCTGCCTTAGGATCAAATGTCTTTAGGTTATAGAATCCATTGTTATGAATGAAGCATTTTGAACCAAATACATGAAAATAAGAAATGTTAGGCTTATGTCCCTTCCATAACTCATATGGGGTCTTCCATGTTGCTTATTTATCATACACCGGTTCTGAGTGTAGCAAGCGGTATTGATTGCTTCGTCCCAAAACCTTTGAGGCAGCTTGGACTCGGCCAACATAGTCCCAGCGGCTTCTTTTAGCGTTCTGTTCCGCCGTTCAGCGACACCATTCTGTTGAGGCGTTCTAGGCGCAGAATACTTATGAAGTATTCCAAAATCTGTACAAAATTTCTCAACAATATGGCTGGTAAATTCAGTTCCTCTATAGCTTCTAATTCTCGTCCCTTTAGATTTTTTGAAGTTTGTAATTGACGGATTAGTGTTGTGAGCTTGCCACTTGTCTCGTCTTTGGATTCCAAAAATTCTACCCATGTATAATGCAAGAAATCATCAGCTATCACTCGCGAATACTTTTTACCACTAACAGTCATGATTTGGATGGGACTAAACAAATCCATATGCAATAGTTCAAGAATTCTAGAAGTAGATAGATGAGGTTTCTTCTTAAAAGATGATTTAACTTGTTTACCTATTTGGCATGCATCAAATAAGCGATTGTTCTGAAAGGAACCCCTAGGTAATCCCTCTACAAGATTTAGCGATATTAATTTAGAGATTGCTTTAAAGTTGAGATGGTTCATTTTTCTATGCCATAACCAACCCAACTCATTTTGACTTTTAGCGACAAAGCATGTAGGATTGTTATCAATTGTTGAACCTCATTCTACCAAATAAAAATTATGTGTTCTTTTTCTTTTCAATTTAGTAGATCCAATCTTAGCGTCGTTAATATAGCAATACTCACTAGAAAATTTAACTTCAAAGCATTTATCACAAAATTGATTAATGCTTCATAAATTATGTTTAAGACCCTTAACATAATATACGTCACTTATCATGACACCCCCCCTGCATGATACTTATACCTTTGGTTTTACCTAGGGAGTTATCACCGAATATGATTTGAGGACCATTGGTTGCACGATAATTGATCAAAAGATCCTTTGAGCCGGTCATGTGCCTTGACAACCCACTATCGATGTACCAAATAGATGTATCGGTGATGGCTCTAGGTACCTGCATTTAAAAGGGCAGTTCAAATTCTTTTTAGGTACCCATTTTGACTTGGGTCCTTCCACATTAGTAGCGTTAGTCTGAATTAAAACTTTGGGAACCCATATTTGCCTTGTCTTTATTAAGGGAGAACTGGCTTTTTCAGGTTTCAATTTGTGTTGTCTGTGCTTTTTAGGCGTATAATAATATCCTCGATTATAATAATGATCATAATCATAGTCGTAATCATAATCATCATAGAAAATATGACCTTGATCTTTGTGGATATTGACACTGGTATGTCTTTGGCGCTGGCTTAGGGTGCACCTTCAGTGCTTGATGTTTAGCATTTGATTCACATTTGCAAGGTTTCTCCTTAGCCTTTTGAGCGTTTGGATAAACCTTCTTCTGTGAATCATTCACTTTTGTCTTTCCTTTGCCTGAGTTAACTTTGGCTTGCTCATTTGGCCTCATACCACTGTCTTTTGGTTCATTCATCGTTTGACTATTTGAACTTTTCTCAACACAGGCTACACCTTTTCCTTTGTTGGTTGCCATAACCTTAGATGCTTTTGATTTATGACCAAATATATTATAATCTAAACCGGTCTTTTCACCAAAATGTCTGGTTACGTCAGTCACATTATCTAACTTTTTTGAAGCTTTTAACAATGATGAGACGAGCTGCTCTGATTTGGCAAGTTCAGCGATCAGCTCGGTTTCTCTCTTAACTACCATACTGAGATCACTTTTCAACTGAGCGATCTATGGTTCAAGCGATTGGTTCTTCTCAATGCACTGTTGCTGAACAAGAAACTCGTCTTTGAGCGTCACGTTCTCATGTTTGATCGCCAAGATCTCATCAGTGTGTTCATGATATAGTTTGGCGGCATCTTGACAATATTTATAATATTCATTCTCTTTGTCAAGTAATTCGTTATAAGAAAGAGGATACCTCGGACAGTGAGTCATCAGACGCTTCTTTATCTCTTGCGATGAGATAGATTAACGCTAAGTCACTAGATAGCTCATCATCGCTACTTTCATCAGATGATTCCAAGTGCTCTTCAGGTGTGGAGAATGGTTCGGATTCCGCTAGCAGACCTTGTTGGCGAAGGTTGCTCCTAGATTGGTTTCTATCTATATGATCTTGCCTTGTGGGCTTAGATACATTTGGATAAGGGCAATTTACCTGGTAGTGCCCTGGTTTTCTGTAATTATAACATAGATTAGTTCTCATTTTTTGTTCAGTTGTTAATCTTTTGGAAACTACTGGCGTTGTGAGATTCTGATTCTGATTTGGAGATGGAGGCTCTTTATATTGAATTGTCGTTGGAGGTTGAGGTGCAGAATACACTGGCGCTTGATACTAAGGCACTTGTGCAGGGGGAGGGGTTTGAAATGATGTTTGTTCGTTTAAATTTCTCTTTTCATATCTTAGAAATTTCTTAAATTTCTTGACCAAAAATGCCATTTTCTTTTCCTCATTTGATTCTAACAATTTCAACTCTTTTGGCGCTTTACCCTTACTTTTGATATTTGCAGTTAAAGCTCTGGATTCAGTCGATGTATCACTTACTTCACCCAATTCAAACTCAACAGCCCTTAGCTCCGAAAACACATATTCTGGGGTTATGATATCCAATATTTGAGATTCTCTCATCGCTACAATCTTAATTAAATACTTTGCTGGGAGACTTCTAAAAATGTTGTTGGCCATCTCTTTATTGGTCAACTCCATGTCTAATGACGCTAACTCTGTTATACGCGAAGTAAATCTTACATTCAATTAATCTAGCGTCTCACTCGGCGACATCTTGAAATGCTTAAACGTTTGCATGGCCATGGAGATCTTGTTCTCCCTCATCTGTGCGGATCCTTCACACATGGTGGCTTGTTGGGAATCCTGTCATGCATGCGCAGCGGAAACGAAAAACACAGATCTGGATTCCCAAACCAAGATCAATTTGTGGCTTTCATCGATTTTAATCATGAAAAAATGAATACGAAAAACTTACCTTTTCACATATTCAATCTTCAATCCTCGTGATTTTTCAATGTTCTCCAACGGTTCAATTGTACCATCTCTAGATCATCACGCAGGAACGGACTCCGGGAAATCTCCATCCCCAATATCCATGGGCGGCTAGCGAGATCAAGTGGACTAAGAAGAGAGAAAACATTTTCTACTCACCTATATTTTGGTGGAGGATTTCACGTTAAGTGAATTGTTGTGTTCTCTGACTTGTGTTGGAGGATTAAATAAATCCTCCAACTTAAAGCCCACCAGCACACGCCCAAAAGGGCTTTTTGGACAATAATTGGGCTATGTTGACCTAGTCAACTTAGTCCAATTAATTTAATCAATTAACATTTAGTCCAATTAAATATATATTGATTAAATGAATATTAATTAATTAAATAAATAATCATTTAATATTCCCGTGTAAATACTTAATTAACCCAGTCAATTAAATGTTCAAACTATATTAATTTAATTAACCATTGTTTAATCCAATTAAACAACCAATTAAATTAATTTTTCCAAATAATTAATTCGTCCTTCCAAAGGACAAATTACCAAAACGCCCTCCAAATACAAGACTTGATTTCCCCGTATATTCCTTTATAGCGCAACTCTCTAGGTTCGTCTCAATTGGTAATGGGAGGATACCAAAGGATGTGGGTGACACCTAGCCAGCACCTTGGCCTCACATCGTAGCCCAATCGAGTCTGAAATGACTATGTCATTACGAACCTCTAGATTATGAATATCGTATGAGTATAAACCATTCACTGACATATCCCGATCGTGAGAGTCATGGAATATGTCAAACTCACAGGACTCAATACTATGCTTAAGAATCATAGTAATATGAGATTACTAAACACGAGTTAGTTCATCAGCTCTGGCCAGAGATTTTCAATCTCATTTGCCCATGATCGCATAGGATACTTCTCTTTTACTTTCGAGACAATGAATTCCTTCCTTGTAATCACCTCACATGCTACTTGCCCAATGGAACACATTTCGAGGTTGACCTCATCTTTCAACGAGTGATTTGAGTCTAATTACTCTGGTGACAAAATCCAACGTCACAAGCACACTGTGACCGTAACTCCTCAGGTCTAAGGCTCACACATACCTTCATAATCAGTAATCCAATCATTGACAGTCAATGAGTAAAAACCCATGTGATCGGATTACTACGAGCCGTCTTCGAATACACTAATCCCATCAATGTATCTGACACAAACTCCCACTATCCCATAGTGTTCGACTGGCACTCCTTTGTCAGAGTATGTGTCATACAAGTCTATACAAATCTCAATGGCCAATTGAGATTTTCTGACTTGCGAACTATTTAAGCGATTAAGTACCAAACCCTTCCAGTGCCCATCTCCTTAAGAAATGTGAAGGTTTACCTTGACACACATGGACTAGTTGGTCATTTAAAACTTTATTTATGCCATCAAGAATTATACGAAGAACATATTGTTGCCTTCATATTAATTAGAGGTTGCACAATATAAACTTGTGCCTTGTATTCTAACTCTTCATTGGCATCTGACACGCTAAAAGCTAACGTGCTATTGTAGCAAGTGCACTAGTCGTGTGTAGTAATAAGTGGACTAAAAGTCCGGATTGTCGAACCACAAGGACTTGAATTCTAGTTTAAGATTTTATAACAACAAAGATCAAAACAATAAAGGTAAAATGAGTGTGAAATGCGTAAGATAAGAACAAGGTTGAACAAATGATTTAAAACAAAATAGAAAGGGAGACTAAGGCACATGCTAGGTTCAAATTGATCAATTATACTTATAAAGATTCTCGTTGAAGGATTATGCTTATATTGTAATGGTGAGAGCTCCGAGGGTAGAGAATAACCGATGTCTCGCGTATAAACTCCTATGCTTAGATCGTGATTTCCCAAATATTCCTATCCGGAAATCTAACCACTAAACATGCATTAACGTACTAGAGTTCACTCGATTTGAATCGAACAACTTCACCCGGGAATCTTTACCTATGTCTAGGGCAATTCCTCATTAGTTACGGGTCATGATGTGAATTTCTTACACCCTAAGTCAATTTTCTCCCGAAATATTAACCTAGGCATAAGATTCTAACATATAGTGATCAAGTATATGCAAGATAGGCAAAAATACAAATTCACATCACATAACAATATAAGAACAACCTCAACAATCATCTATTATAAGCATATATCACAATTTGGCCTTACATGGCCCTAGTCTTATGAATTTAGTTCATAATGGATAATATGAAAAACATAAATGAATTAATACACATGTTCATAGACATAATTGAAATGAAAAGCTATAAAAACTCCCTCAAAAGTGAATAATGATGGATCTTGAAGTTGAGCCTTCAATCCCCAAGCTCTTTTTCCTTCCTCTAGTTTTCCCCTCCAAAAGTGATGAAGAATGGTGATGAATGGTGGAGAAATCAGATTAGGGGCTGCCCCCCTCTCCTCTAAGAATCTGAAATTGATAGTCAATGATGAAGAGTATGGGTTCCCCCTCCTTTTATAGCCAAAATTCCACTAAAGTATGCATTAAGCATTCCCATTAAAGTTCCCCAATGAGAATTCCACCTAAGGTGATGCTTAAAGTTTGGCTTTTAAGATTCCAACCGGCTAAAAAATGCTGAACTTTCGGCCATTAAGAATTCCACCAAGCATAACCATGTGAAAACTTCAACAAAATACATGCATGCTGCCATTTTCTTACTTTCCAGCACAGTCTTAGTATTTTCCTCATAAACTTCTCCACAGATCTCCAAATTGGATGATTCAAGTCCCCATGTTCAGATAACACATAGATCTACAACTTTGCAGAAGGACATTTTGTCCAATTCGGTCTCTAAGTATACCTAAATTACGTTTCAACATGGAGGTTGTTTCTGATTTGGCGCCCATAAAGTAAATCTACCAAGAAACACACTTATGACAACCCCTCAACACATGTGCTGAATTATGGCCAAAAGTGATTCTTACCCATCATATAAGGCTAGAATTTAGGCTGAAAAAGGAGTAACATTCGGACTATCCATGCCTAGGCATGACTAGGAGGGCGCTGGGGCGTATCTTGGCACGTGTACTTCTCTGTTCGGCACAATAATTGTATTTCCTTCATAACTCTCTCCACAGACCTCCGATTTGGATAATTCAAGTTGTCACGTGAAGCTAACACAGAGATAAACAACTTTGTTGAAGGATACGTCCTCAAATTCGAACTCCAAATATGCATAAATTCTGTATTTGCGTGCGTTATTCCTCTATTGTAGTGATTTTTCACCTTTACTCGATAAACACACAAATTAAACGCAAATGTGGTATAAATCATGCATAAACCAATATAAATCCAATAAATATGAGGCTCTAAAACATGTAAATTCACACCCTATCAGCATCGAGGGCACATTCCCAACAATCTCCCACTTGCACTCAATTCCAATCGCTATGGTATTAAATACCCATCTTCTAAAGATGTCGCTCTAGCACCGTCTGTGACAATACTTAGTGAGTGGGTCAGCTGTTTAATCGGCTGAGCTTATTTTCTACAAGGCTATATCTCCCTTTCCAACGATCTGTCAAGAGATGTTGTATCTCTCACCATTTATCTGGATTTGTGAGACCTAGGTTCCTTTTATGCGCATGAACTTCATTTCATCACAGTAAAGTGACAATGCAAGCTCTGTGCTAGGGACCAATAGAAGTTCTACCGTGAACTTCAAATCCAAACAGTTTCCTTCGTCAACCTCCAAGACTCCAAGGCATTTCATATTCATTGTCAGTGTTAGAGTATTTTACTTGGAACCTTTCCAAGTTATTACTCCACAATTGAGGGTGAATATTAACCCAAAGTGGAATTTTAATCTCCTTTGTCAGACACAAGGTCCAATTAAGTATAAAACTTCCACTATCAGATCTTCATAGGCATAGACGAAGAATATATCCTAAGTTATTCTCAAGTACTTCATGATAGATATTGTCTACCTATTGCTCTTCCTCTCTAGGCAAGAGCCCTTTCTCAGATCTTCTTCTTAATTTGCTTTAAGGTTTATTCTAAGCAAAGGGCTTGGGAAGGGCCCATTATCCTATTCGCCCTATTTTCATAGATGCAAATTATAAGGATAAGATGGTTTTTCCCAAGTCTTTCATGGAGAACATGCTCAATGTTTATGTCCTGACATAGTCAATGAGTCCACATCATTTCTCATAAAATGATTTCTCGCTCCCACTGACCTTATTGCACACAGAAGGTCTCTCTTCATTTAGATGATATCACAATTCCAAATTATGTCATCAAAGTGAAGATTCTAACTACGAGAGGTCCGCTTAAATCCATAAATGGATTCATAGAGCATGTAGACCTTATGATAATCTACCTCAAATGTGAAACCCTTGGGCTGTTCGAAATGGATGTCCTTCTAAAGGAATCTATTTATGAACGAGTCTTCACATCCGTGTGCTAGATTTTCATAATATTGGTGTGTTGTTATCGAAAGTAAGATTCTAATGGATTTGATTTTAGTTGTGGTAAAGGGGCTTCCTCATAGTCAATGCCCTTCTTTTGACTACACCCTTTCGTCATCAGTCTGGCTTTGCCATTCGAATCAATCTTTCTTTTATAGATGTACTCGCCTCTGATGAGTTCAAAACTATTAGGGCAATCTACTAGAGTCCAGGATTGATTCAAAGTCATCTAATCCATCTTCACTTTCATAACCTTGACACCTCTCGTAGAGTCCATATCCACCATCGATTTGTCATGGTAGAGGGATTGTATCCTTTGTTCTCCTTTGCTACATCATTCATCCTATGCTTTCTTTGTAGCAGACAACCACTTCTCTCAGGCGGTTAAGAGACTCTTCCATATCAATCGTTGGTGGTTGTGTTTTAATGGGCTTAGTTTGGTTCCTTAAATAGTAGTGTCCTAAGATGTTTTGTTTTATTCTTTTAGAATAATCTTTCCACCTTTCTGATTTCTCGAAAGATCTGATCTTCAAGACAACAGACCTCTAAGGCCATAATGATCCCCTGATCATCATGTAAGTAAAAAGAGTTCTCCCACTGAATCTTTAGGATAACTAACAAAACATCTTTTTAAGGACCAAGCCTCCAGATTCTTTACCTTTATCTTTTCTGCGTAGGTTGGGAATTCCCATACCATCACGTGTTTAGGATCAGGCTTTCACTTGCGCCACATCTGATATGGTGCCGTAGGAATGAATTTGGAGGGATATCTATTCAAGATGGACCTATGAGTAGCGTAAGACTCATTATGAATTGGGTAATTCTATGTAGCTTAGCGTAGAATGAGTCATGTCCAACGATGTCTCATTCTTGCATACTACTACCCTATTCATTTGTAGAGTCGATGGAAGTATAAACTGTAAAACTATGTTACGTTCTTTTAGGAACGGGCCAAATTAGGAAATCATACGCTTAACATTACATTCCAATTGTAGTGTCTTAGTAAGATACCATATATTCAACCATAGACGTTAATACGCACAAACTTTAGAACTTGAGCGGCCTTTTATGTTCCCTATGAAGGGAGATTTGATCATCTTGCCTACGAGATAAGATTCTTTAGTTTGGATAGGGATCCAATCCTAATGGGCTTGTACCCCCACGTTTCTCCTAACTAGTGAATCTTATGCTCATAAGGCATAACCTAATCTTAGGTGCCAAACAATTCTTCCAATTTATTTCTAGCATACTACATTCTCTAGTTTATGTGTTCACAGTATACTAATTCCAAACTTTCAAATCGTGTTAACAATTTTAGTAAGGATGTTTTGTTCCCACACTTATTTCCAAAATAAATGCCATGAAAGTTATAACCAAACTTAAAGAAGTACCATTTCTTGACCAAGTCAAAACGATAACTTTCTTCATGTCATTTGATAAAACTAATCAATCATCCAAACGTGTTCAGAATTATAAAAGAACAGAGGTGGACTATATTTGGATACACCCGACACCATGTCTGGTTTCAAAATTAATCACCTCTTGTTTCCCCAGCTTTTTGTACTTCTTTCTAATTTTTCAATCATGAGCACTAGCTCTAGAATGTAGAATACAAAACGTTGAGAAAACTGGTCATAGAACAGTTTTTTCCAAAACACATGGTTCTATGTCTAGTGCGCCTCATATTTAAGCCCTACTCATCGTCCCATTCTTAGACTTGAGTAATGCTTGCTTCAAGCATACCAGTCAACAACTCTGAATTGAGGACCTTTCTCAAGTTTATAAGTCTGTTGATTTGGTTAGGCCAGTTCAGACAAAATTTTCGAGCATAATTTTAAACAGGTTGATTTTCAAGAGAGAGATAAAATAAACGCAGAAATAAACAAGATTTAATTAGGATGTTTATATTGTACATAAGTTAAAACTTGGACTTTAATTTTACTTGGCTCCCACTACATTTTTCGAAACATTGCACTCCCTCTACAATTTTTGGAAATTTCGTTGGATAGATTTTGTAGTGAGTATTGAGTTTTTCAAATAATTCAATGGGTTGCAACCTAACCGATTTCTGGCCCACTGATTATTCAAAGTGGTGCCGTACACCAATTTATCCAATAAATGATTTAATATCTTTCCCCATAGTTCACCAAACCGCAACCGAACAGGTTTCTAAGCTCGTGAACTACCCGAGTTCATTCTCACTAACTCCTATAATCTAACATTTGAATTTCACCTTGCAACCGAACAGATTTCTGGGGTAAAATATGCTTCGATTAAGGCATTTCACGCACTTAATAAAATTTCAAATTATTTCTAAATGCAAAACCCCCATAACTGGGAAGCATTACACATTTATAGTAATTCTAATTTTAGAAAGCTTAGTGGAGGGAGAGGATGTCCCACATCCTTTACTAACTCGGTATATTTTAACTGGGAGAGTTTTAAATATTTCAACAAGGTCTCACAAAGCATATTAACTCATATCATGCTAACATCCATATAAAGCATAGAAAAACTTAGCAATTTTACTATTACACATTTTCATGGACTATTCAGATCGGCCCAAGCCAATGGGCTAATCAACAAATATATTTTAAGCATGCATCATAAAACTTAAAACTTAAATCCATGAAATGTGCATCTCATCACATATAACAAGCATTTAAACATAAAAGCACACATGCGATAAGACATAAAATAAATTTGTTTTATTTTGTTAATCAAATCCAATTTGATTATTACAAAATTAAATCCCATTTAATTTTGTCACTAAGACTAAATCCCATTTAATCGAAGTGAAATTAAGTCTAATTTAATTTTATGTGATCGAAAAATCTATATCATAATCAATTAAATCTAATTTTGTTCATAACAAAACTAAATTTAATTTAATTTTGATGTTATGATTAAATCCAATTCAATTTCCATTAGAAAATTAATACTAATTTAATCAAAGAAATATTAAATCTATTTGAAATTAATACTTACTTAATTTCAATGGGAGAATTAAATCAACTTTAATCTAAGTGGAATTAAGTCCTACTTAATTTCCATGAAAAAGATTAAACCGATTTCAATCATTGTGAAAACGAGTCTCACAGTATTTCTATGAATATGATTAAATCAACTTTGATCTTAGTGAAATGAAGTCACACTCAATTTCTATGAAAAGATTAAAGTAATTTCAATGGGAATGATTTATTCAACTTTAATCTTAGTGAAATTAAGTCCTACTCAATTTCAATAAAAGATTAAATTAATTTCAATCAATGTGAAATTAAATCCTACTTAATTTCTATGGGCTTACAAACCATTGACTAAGTCCCACTTAATCAATTACAAAATTAAATCTTATTTAATTTTGATGGGTAAATTAAATAGATTCAAAATATCAACAAAACTAAATCTTATTTAATTTCATTTAATAAATTAAATCTTTATTTAATTTATGTAAATTAAATATGATTTAATTTAATTTATATTAAATTAAATTTAATTAATTTAATTTAATTTAATTTAATTTATAAGAAGGCTTGAAAAAGATTGACCCAATTAGGTAAAAATTGAGTTTGGGTCTTACCCAATAAATAATCCAATTGTAATTGGGTCCAAGCCCAATATTTAATTCAATCTTATTGAATTAATTGGTGTTAGGTCAAACCCAATACCCAATTGAATTAATTTGTGTTGGGCCAAAAATTAATTAATTCGTGCTGGGCAAGCCCAGCATTTCTTAATTAAAAAAAAAAACCAGGTTGGGCTATTTCTTAATTAATCCGCGAATGGGCCAACCCAAATCGCATCAGTGGAATTAATTACATTGGGCCGAACCCAACACAATATTGAACAAGTGTTGAGCCCAGCCCAGCCCAGCCCAACCCAAGTTGCTGCCCTATTCATCATCTTCCTCACAGCGCCGTCGGGCACCGCTCCGGCGAATTCGCCGGCAATAACAGCGGCTTCCGACACCGCCAGCTTCATCCGTCACATCGCCGACAACCCCCCGACCCCTGAACAACCGAAAAACAGCAATTCCATTCATATTTTAAGCCCCAAAACTTGCGTATCTATGGCTGAAATATGCGATCTTCGGCCATCTCCGTCGGTGATACGATCGGCGACCTCAGCGCCGCTACAAGCAGCATTCGATTCTGTCCGTCGCGTCCCGTATACCATGGAACGGAGGCTTCGAATTTGCCTTCACCATGATAGATCTGCTCCAAGCAGATTTACATGGTTTCAGCAACATCAAACCCCGAACCCATCTCCGGCGATTCGGCTTTCACCAGGCGGAGGCGATTCACGCCGTCATCTTCATCGGCGTTTTTACCCAATTAAAATCCAGCTATTTCTCGCACCGCCATCGCCGATCTTACTTCAATCCTCAGTCCAACAATTCAGATTCAAAGCATAATCAAAAAACAAATTTCAGAATTCCCAAAACAAAATTGATTTCCGATTTCGATATTCTCAGAATTTTTGAATTCTTTGAAATTCAATTTCAGCCCATTTGCAGATACGAAAAGCAACCCCTATTTTTCAGATATGAAATCTTGAACAATTACAAAATTTTACAATTTTCCAGAATTTCATCAAAACGGGAATTCATAAAATAGCCCCAAAGAACTTCAAATTTCAGATTCAGTTTTGTTTTCCAGAAATTCATAAATTGCAAATTACGATTTTCAGATTTAATAATTTATTTGAAATTCTCGATCCAATCTTAAATTCCAAAATAACAATAGATTTTTCGATCCAAACTTTTGATAATTCAAAATCATCAATTGCGTAATTAACATGAACATACAATATGAACACGAAGAACACGCATATATAATCAACGAGGCCCACAAATTTGACTCTAATACTACTGTTGGGAATCCTGTCATGCATGCGCAGCGGAAACGAAAAACACAGATCCGAATTCCCAAACCAAGATCAATTCGTGGCTTTCGTCGATTTTAATCATGAAAAAGATGAATACGAAAAACTTACCTTTTCGCATATTCAATCTTCAATCCTCGCGATTTTTCAATGTTCTCCAATAGTTCAATTATACCGTTTCTAGATCATCACGCAGGAACGGACTCCTGGAAATCTCCATGAGCGGCTAGCGAGATCGAGTGGACTGAGAAGAGAGAAAACATTTTCTACTCTATTATTTTGGTGGAGGATTTCACGTTTATTGTTGTGTTCTCTGACTTGTGTTGGAGGATTAAATAAATCCTCCAACTTAAAGCCCTAGTACACGCCCAAAAGGGCTTTTGGACAATAATTGGGCTATATTGACCCAGTCAACTTAGTCCAAATAATTTAATCAATTAACATTTAATTCAATTAAATATATATTGATTAAATGAATATTAATTAATTAAATAAATAATCATTTAATATTCTAGTTTAAATATTTAATTAACCCAGTCATTTAAATGTTCAAAATAAATTAATTTAACTAACCATTGTTTAATCTAATTAAACAACAAAGTAAATTAATTTGTCCTTCCAAATGACAAATTACCAAAACGCCCTCTAAATACAAGACTTGATTTCCCCGTATATTCCTTTATAACGCGACTCTCTAAGTTTGTCTCAATTGGCATTGGGAGGATACCAAAGGATGTGGGTGACACCTAGCCAGCACTGTGGGCCCCCCATCGTAGCTCAATCGAGTATGAAATGACTATGTCATTATGAACCTCTAGATTATGAATACCGTATGAGTATAAGCCCTTCACTGACGTATCCCGATCGAGTGAGAGTCATGAAATATAACAAACTCACAGGACTCGATGCTATGCTTAAAAATCATAGTAATATGAGACTACTAAGCACGAGTTAGTTCATCAGCTCTGGCCAGAGACTTTCAATCTCATTTACCTATGGTCGCATATGATACTTCTCGTTTACTTTCGAGACAGTGGATTCCTTCTTGGTAATCACCTCACATGTTACTTGCCCATTGGAACACATTTTGAGGTTGACCCCACCTTTTAATGGGTGATTTGGGTCTAACTACTCTAGTGACAGAATTCAACGTCACAAGCACACTATGACCGTAACTCCTCAGGTATAAGGCTCACGCATACCTTCATAATCAGTAATCCAATCATTGACAGTCAATGAGTAAAAATCCATGTGATCGGATTACTACGAGCAGTGTTCAAATACACTAATCCCATCAATGTATCTATGACACAAACTCCCACTATCCCATAGTGTTCGACTGACACTTCTTTGTCAGAGTATGTGTCATACAAGTCTATACGAATCTCAATGCCCAATTGAGATTTTCTGACTTGAGAACTATTTAAGTGATCAAGTACCAAACCCTTCCAGTGCCCATCTCCTTAAGGAATGCGAAGGTTTGCCTTGACACACATGGATTAGTTGTTCATTTAAAACTTTATAGATACCATCAAGAATTATACGAACAACATATTATTGCTTTCATATTAATTAGAGGTTGTACAATATAAACTTGTGTCTTGTATTCTAACTCCTCGTTGGCATCGAGGGCACATTCCCAACATGGCCAACTTACCCTATATTTCTTTTGAAGTCTTACATAAATTGATTTTGTTGAACAATCCCACGTTGTCTATCAACGCTGAGTAAAGAGCGCTTCGTCCAATATTATCCAAATTCATGCTCTAGGGGCTCGAGTTATAACTTTCATAATTTGAATGGGGTCATCTGAAAGTACATCACACATTTCATTATCGCATGAGCATAAATAGGTAAATGCTCTAAGTTTCCATGAGTCATAATTTAACTCAACCAACTCGGGCATCTTAGTAAAAGCCATAATATGAGATTTTTCAAAAGAAAGCGACTAAGTTTCTGAAAAAAATGGATCTAAACAAGCAGTTACGCTGGGAAACGCTTAGGTTTCTACTTCAACCGCTCTGATACCACTTGTTGGTCCTAAGTGGCATACGAAAGGGTCTAGAAGGGGAAGGGTTGAATAAACCCTAATGTCTCTTTCGACTTCAAAAAATTTCGTATCACTTTAAAGAGTTTGAACGCTTGGTAAGCAAGCGCTAGGTCAGGCGTTAAAGATAGGATAACTTAGACTTAGTGATTTTTGGCAGTTACCAAAGTAGGGCAATGCTTAGATCGCTTAATCAGGGTTAGCACGGTGGAATTGAGTTTTAATGCTTAGCGTTCTTTTAGTTAAATAGCCTTTTTAACCGCTTTTAAAGTCTTTTCAATAGAATAATGTGAATAGTAAAGTAAGGTAATAAAATAGTAAATAACACAAGATATTAAAGGTTCACTGGGTGATGTAATCCCAACTACATCCTTATCCTCCTTTAACACTCGGAGGGAATTCACTAAATTGATTATCAAAGGATCACATAGAGGCTTCTACAAGATGGTGAATAAAGTGAAGTTGATCTTGAGTTCCTTGGTCACACAGACTTCAGCTCCACTAGAGATCTTCTTCTACAAGCTTCTCTTACTCAGAAATACTGCCGGTAAGAATCAACAACTTTCTCACACAGATGAAAGAGGTTGAGGGTTTTGTCACAAAGGTTTTGTTGGATTTTGAAAGTTCAAACAACTTGGGATATCTCAATAATAGTTTAGGTTTTTCTTTGAAGAGGTTTGAGATATCTGTGACTATCTTAGGAATGTTTGAAAAGATTGAAGGATATGGAGTTTTGTAAGCTTTTCTTGGAATGATTTCAGTAGAGGTTTGACATAATTCTTATGTATTTTCGTTGTCATTTTTTTTTTGGGGGTTTGCTGAAAGGATGTATTTATAGACATCTTCTTCGGATTTGTCTGTTGGACACATGCAGGCACGTGCCTTTCATGTAGCGAGTGAGTAATACATTTTTCTGATATTCCTAAAATCCTGCTGCACCGAGTGAGTAATACATCTTCTTAGGATGTGGCAGGTTTGAACTCTAAAACTTTGACAGTCTTAGCCAATATGGTGGCTTGCTCCGTATGCAATCTGTCCTTAACACATTTAATGCTCTTATCAAGCATTTAATGCATTTGAATTTATTTCGCGTTGGAAATAAATGCTCGTTGAATGATTGCATTTAAGTCCTTACTTTGGAATAAATTTCAGGTGAATTTGACCATTTGATCACTTTGATGATTCTAAGCGCTTGATTCATAGCTTATGAGATGTCCTTAGCGATTGGCAGTCGGTTTAAGACAAAATCTTCATCTTCGCTTGACTTCAGATGTTGTTCTTCAACTTCATCTCTGACAAACTCACCTAGAATTCTATCAGCGACTTAGTATCCAATACTTAGTCTAAAATATACAAAGATAAGAATTGCAAGCCTAATCTAAAAATTAAAACTTGATAACTTTGTTAAACGCTTAAACATATTTTACGAAAGATAAACTTACATAATCTTTGGGGCCTAACATAAAACCTATCTTGTCAGCATCAAAACATCTAACATGAAATTTCCTAACACATATACACCGTGCATAAGGAAATCTTTCATTGTCTCACATGCATAAGACATAAATTAATTATGCAGACCCCAAACAAGTCATTTGGAAGTTTTCTACTTTCCTTTATGCACGAGTTACCAATTATATGTCATCGAATTAATTGCTCAAACCTAAAATTTGACGTAATTATGCAATGGATCGTGATATTATTCACTTTAAGACTCGCTTTCAAGAATTTTTTGTGAATAAATCTTGTGGGGCCATTTGTAGAAAAATTAAATTTGTAGCCAATAAAATGGCGACACGTGGAAAATAATATATTAGATGTCAATTTAAAATTCTCTATTTCTATTTGGAAATTTAATCAAATTCAAATTTCTAAATTAAGTAGTCGAATAAATCTAAATTAAGTAGTCGAATAAATTGATATTTTATATATATATAGAAAATCAAAAAGTCATGTGCCTAAATAATGTATTATGGAAATTCAAATAATATATTATGCCAAATCAAATCTAGGGTTGTTCATTGCATACAAATTGATTCCTTATGCATGAAAAGTCCATATATCATAAATTTTATATATATAAATATGTCCAATATCAATATAATAATATTATATATATAACAAGATCAAGTAGGTGGCACGCCACCTACTAATCTCCCAACTATATCTCTCTCTCTCTCTCTTTATATATATATGTTGTCATATTTATATTATATATATATCTTATATAATACTGTTATATATAGGGTCAAAATCTAATACATATCCTATATTAGATAAGATCTAAGACCCAATATACACCATTGGATCTATTAAATCCAACAGTCCAAAAAAGAAGCAAAAACAAGCGGGAAACTGATTCCAATTGGGATCAGGGGTATCATAGTCAATTGACCTCATTATACAACATCTAATACAAAAAAAAAAAAAGGGCATAAAATCTCCCTAAAAATCTCTCAAATTTAAGGATTGTGACACAAAATTTAAGGATTTGTTCAGCGGCAACTACGTGGTTATCAAGAAAGTGAAGGATTGCATTTGCTGGTTGGTCAGCAATCCCCTTGTTGATGATTTAGAAGGGGGTTTTTATTCTAACTCAAGTTAACTTGCTGATGAGTTATTTGCTGTGATTTCCATGATAAATTTTGGGCATTGCTTTTCGTTTTGCTTGTTATTTTGTTTTCTGATGTTGTTGTTGCTGTTGGTATAAGATATTGTATAATGATTTGTAAGATATTGTATATTGGGTTATAAGATACTGTATAATGGTTTATAAGGTTGTAAGTTTAAGATGTATACACATACTGTATAATTGGTAAGATACTGTATAATGTTTTATAATATACTGTATATTGGTTTATAAGATACTGTATAATGATTTGAAATCACTAATTGTATGTCACTAATCACACATTGTATATCACCATTGTATTTACCGTATATTTGTTTATTAGCTATTGTATAATGTGTTAACCCACACTGAATAATACAATTAGTTAGTGTATATTTTCTACTACATACATTTATACTGTATAATGAAGTGTTATTCACTGTATAATGAAATGTTAGTTACTGTATAACATTGTTTTATGTATTGTATATGAGTAGACAAATATCTCCAGCTTTAGTTATAGTCAATCAGTCAAATATTCCATCATAACTACCCACAATTATCATAAATATTGCAAAGTTGAAGGTGACCTGTTATCACGTTTGCATAGACTAAAGCATTATATGATGATTTATCAGATGCATCCACATAAATTTCAAGTAAAACGGCAACAATTTTCTCGTGAGCTGTTATCTGATTTCTAATGCCGTACCACGCATGTTGGCGGTGGTGGCTTTGGGGTGAAAAGGGGTGGTGGTGGTAAGCAGCGGAGGGGAATAATTAAAAAAGGAAGAGGAATCTGTTATTGCGTATAATAAGAGATTTGATTTTGATCTTGTATGATATTTTTATGGGTTTGTTAGACCTATTGACTAAAATGCCCCTATCATCATTAAATTAAAGATTAAAACCGAAATAATGGCTTTAATTATGGACCTTGGGATCAAATGGTTTAAATGGTCTAGATTGAGTCTTATAACTTACCTAAAGTATAGGGATGTATTTGATCCATACCCGTTATATATATATATATATAAAAGATGAGAAGAAGGCTATACACGCCACTTTTACTTTCTTTATCATATTTATATATATATATATATATAGTAATATTATATTAATATTTTCTCTTTTGAGTTAGATTGCAAGTCAAATTATATTCTATTGCAATTTAAACTATATTTTCAAATAAAGGAAATAAATTACCCACCAAATTTTTGAGAACCAATCAAATCATGCCAACTCATCAAATAATTATGGCATAGTACTCATCCTACAACTATAAATATGAGTTCAAATTCATTCATTCAACACACCAAAATTTGAGCAAGAGAGAGATATCTAGAAATGTATTGAAAGTTCTCTCTACTCAAATTCAAGAAGGCTCAAGGCGATTTGGTGTCAATAAAGATGGTAATCAAGGTTATTTGGTGTTAATCAAGACGGCAATCAAGGCTATTTGGTGTCAATCAATGTGTTTGGAGGCATTCAAGGCAATATTCAAGGCGTTCTTGGCGATCATTGACAAATTCAACTTGACATTCAAGACGTTTCTCGGCGAAACTCATCAAATAATAGCATTAATTCGTGATTAAGGTGCTAAACCCACTAATTAACGTTATTAAAATTCAAGTCAAAATTGGAGGAGATCGAAAAGTCGAATCCAACAACAAAATATTCCAATAATAATGTTTAAATCAAGATTAAGGCGCAAATCTCTTAAATTAACATTATTCAAAAATCAAATCAAATCAAATTCAGAGGAAGATAAAAGTGTTCAAATTCCCTCAAATATCAAATTGTCGAAGTGAAGAATCAGAGTATTTATATTAAAGATTGTAACCGTGTTGAGAATCAATACACGAAAAACGCAGCGGGATAAATTTTGATTCCCGAAGCCATGGATCAATTTAGTCTATCGTTGATTTTAATCAAAGAACAAGGTAGAACAATTTACCTCGTTGTAGCACGTTTCGTAACTTGATCCACCGTCCATAGCAACAATCTCCGGGACTCCTGCCTCTAGATTATCACACGCAGAATTCACTGAAAATCTTCCTCCTTCATCTCCAAATGGCGGCTAGAAGAGAAGAAGAGGGAGAGAATATATTCTCTCTACTTTTCTGTGTAATTTTTGGTGGCAACTGACAATGTCTTACGTAGGTCTAAGTGTTGGAGGATTTAAATAGAATCCTCCTACTTTGACCTAGTGCACACGCCCCATGGGCCCATGTGGATGTCCAAGTGGGCTAAGTTGGTCTAGTCAACTTAGTCTACTTTAATTTAATTACATTTTATATTTAATCCAATGAAATATATATGTTATCAAATTAATATTTAATTCAAAAAATTTAATTAACCTAATTAAATAATTATTCAAATTAAATATGTAAATTAAATAATTTAATATTTCATTATTAAATTAATTTATCCATTTTATAATTTGTCTATCTAATGACAAATTACCAAAATGCCCTTCCAAATACACAAAGTGATTTCTCGCCCATTCATGTCAGCGCGACTCTCTATGTTCGTCTTGATTGGCAATGGGAGGATACTAAAGGATGTGGGTGACACCTAGCTATCCCCTTGGGACGACATTGTAGCCTAACCAAGTACGAATGACTCTGTCATTACGAACCACTAAACTATGAATTTCATATGTATATAAGCCCTTCACTGATGTACCCCGATCGAGTGAGAGTCATCGAATATGTCAAACTCACATAACTCGAGGCTATGCTATGAATCATAGCAACATGAAATGACATAATTGCCTTTCATATTCCACACGAGTCAGTTCTATTGCTTTGACCAAAGACTTTTATTTCAATTACCTATGATCGCATAGGGTATTTGCTCGTTTACTTTCGAGACAATGAATCCCTTCTTGATAATCACTTCACAACTACTACTTGTCCATCGGGATTGCACTTCGAGGTTGGCCCTGAATTGGACCTAACTACTCTAGTAAAAGATCCAACATCACAAGCACATCGTGATAGTGAATCCTCAAGTCAAAGGCTCACGCATACTATCATAGTCAGTAATCCAATCATTGATAGTCACTGAGTAAAAACCCATGTGATCGGATTACTACTAGTCGTGTTGGAATATATTAACTCCGTTAAGTACATCCATGACATTAGCTCCCACTATCTAATCAGTGTAAGACCAGCACTTCTTGTCAAAGCAAGTGTCATACGAGTTGAATCTTAATGCCCAATTAAGATTCCTTAACCCTCGAACCATATTTATAAGATCGAGCACTTAACTCCACCAGTGCCTCCACACTATTGAATAAGTAGTGATGAGTACACCTCAATCTTAGGGACTTATTTGTTCAATACAGTTAATGCCACATAGTTTTACATGAACAAAACTCATTGCCTTTATATATGTTCGTACAATATAAATTAGTGCCCTACTTAAATCTAATTTCTCATTGGCATTGAAAGAGCACACCTAACAATATCCCACTTGCACTCAAAGCCAATTGCTATGGTATTCTATACCAATCTTCTAAAGATGTTGCTTCAGCACCGCCTTTGATAATGGCTTAGTGAGTGGGTCAGCTACATTGTGAGCTGAGGCTGTTTTCTGCATGGCAATATTGCCTCAATCCAACGTCTTCTCGAATAACTTCTCTCTATGTGTTTAGATTTGTTGTGAGACCTCAGTTCCTTAGCCTGCGCTATAGCTCCATTGTCGTCACACTTTAGTGACAACGGAATTTCCATGCTAAGAACCTCTTGAAGTTTATTTATGAACTTCTCAATCCAAACAACTTGTTTGGCAGCCTCAAAGGTTGCTATACATTCAACCTCATTTGTGGAATCGACAATTGTGTTTTGATTGGAATTTATTCCAAGATACTGCTTCACCATTCAGATGGAATACAGACCCATAAATGGATTTTCTGATCATCATTATCAGATTTAAAATTTGAAACTATGTGATCGCTCCATGTTCATACATTCTTGTTACTTAAGTACCATAGAATACTTTTCAACATGAGACATTCTACTTCCAAGGCATAGGCCATCTCTCATTGATCTTCTCATAGATTTTAGAGAGATGAGGTCTATATCTCATCGGCAAGAGACCTCTCCTAGAGTTTACCCATCAACCATTGAATTGGGACAATCTTTAGGTAGAGGGCTTGAGAGAGTCCTATTACCGTGTTTGCTCTGTCTATATAGGTGCAAATCCAAAGGACACAGGTATCTTCTCACAAGTCTTTGATGAAAAGAGTGCTTGAGAGCCTCGTCTTAACCCCAGTCAATGAGTCGATACAATATCAATAATATTAACTTACTCCCACTGATCTTCTTGCAAACACAGGTTTATTTTCATTCTTGATGACATTGTGTCATTAGGGCGAAAATTACAAAAATGAAGTGGCCATTTTATTCTATAAATGGACCTATGCAGCTACCACACATTATGAGAATTGGACTTAGATATGAAGCTTAGGGCAGTTCTATTTGGACATCCTTATAAGGAATCTATGATGAATGAGCTTTCATATCAGTGTCTCAGGTTCCATAATTCAAGTGTGCTACTATTGAAAGCCTAGTTAAAATGGACTTGATTATTACTGGGAGAAAAATGGTTTCCTCATAGTCAATGGCCATATATTGACTACGCCATTTTTCACAATCAACTTGGCCAAGCTAATTCAACCAATCATCCATTCCCACTTTCATACTATTACATCATCTCACGTTGTCCATGCCCACCATCGCTTGGTCATGAGTAGAGGAATTATATTCATGGCATCCTTCCGCTATTACAGCAGATTACCATATCTTTCAGGCAGCTGAGATACTCTACTAGACCATCGCATTGGTGGAATAGAGTCTATTTTGTTTCCCATAGTTATCTTTCTACTATTCTTAGTTTTCTCGAATGATCTAATCTTTGAGAAATCAGGCCTCTAAAGTTACAATGATTATTCAATCATTACGTAGATGAAAGAGATCTCCTAGAGATTTATAGGGTTAACAAATATTTGTTTCTTAAAGAAACAACCCCCAAATATTTACCTTTGTACTTCTTCAACTTACGTCGGGTATTTTCATACCCTTGTTTATTGAAAGACAATGCGTTCCTTGCATCACATCTGATGTGGAATGTTGGGAATGAATTTGGAGGGACATATATTCAAGACATAAATGAGTTACGCTTCATCCCCATTGAACTTTGCAATTTCTAGCACAGAGCCAACATTGTCCAACATAGTCTTTTTCTTGCATGAAACTACTCTATTCAAATTGGGGAGTTGCTGGAAGTGTAAATTTTGAATCCTGACTTTGTTATTTCTAAAGAACGGATCAAGTCAGTTGATTTTACATGTTAGTATACAAAACTATAAAACTTGAGCGGCCTTTTAATATCTTCCAGGTAAAGGGGTACCAAACAATTTTTCTAGTTTGTTCCAAGCATACTATGCATAGTACACTTATTCTGGATGCTTGGATTTGAACAAACAATTTGAGCAAGGACGTATGGTTGCCAGATATATTTAAAAAATAAATGCTAGCTCAAATGTTACCAAACTTAAAGAAGTATTATTTAATGACCAAGTTAGAAAAACAACTATCTTATTTCCATTTGGTAAAACAAACCAATCATCCATCACGTGTCCAGAATTATCGAAAAGGAACCGAGGTTAATCTCAAATGACTAGTTTTATTTCAGACTACCTCTCGTCCTACCAACTCTGCACTCCTTTTTAGCACTAGCTCTAAGAAGTCAGACTTAGAACATTAGCTCTCCAAGAACTAAGTTCTATTCTCAGCGTGTCTCATATCATAGCCCTACTCACTGATAGGGCTATCCAAAAAGACCAAAAATTGGGTTAACCGCCCGAACCGAACCAAAAATCGAAAATTCTATTCGAACCGAAACCGAACCAAAAATTTCGGTTCGATTTTCGATTTTTTTTCTTTAAAAAATTCAATTTTCGGTTCGGTTAACCAAAAACTGAATTGTTTTTATTTTTATTTTTTTAATATATTTTATTACATATTATAATATATAATTATATATGATTATTAATTTATTTCCTCACTCTCTCAGTCTCTCTGCCTTGCCAAATCTGAAACCCCCCTCTGCCGCCAACTCCAACTGTAGCTTCTTCCGGCTCGCCGCCACCTCCAGCTTCGACTCCAACTCTGACTCCATCTGAGGTAAAGATTCCCCCGCCCTAATGCTTGTAAAAACCATTCCAAATGCAAATCGAGAATTAATTTCTTCTTGTGTGACTAATCAAGCTCGAAGTAATTGTCTTTTGAGGATTATGTTTGTCAATTTGTGGATTTAAAGTAATTGGTTAGCTGATTTAAAGTAATTCCTCCACCCTAATTTATCAATTTGGGGAATTTGTTTTTGCACCATCGATAATGAAGCCGATAAGAGTGTTTTGGATCTTACTTTGGTGTGCTGACTTAATAATACATATACAGATAAGAGTGTTTTGGATCTTACATCAAATAAATTACAAGCTTTTAAGTTTTAACAGAAGCATTATACAAGCTTTTAAACTATATTTTCAGTTTTAAGTTTTTCACATTGCATTCGGTTCGGTTATTTTGGTTCGGTTAAAACCGATTATTTATTAAAAAATTGACATTTTCTTCTTTTTTTACAATTTTTAGCTAAATTCGGTTAACCGAGAACCGAACCGAATTTTTAGCTAAATTCGGTTCGGTTCGGTTTTCGGTTCGCATTTTCGGCGAACCGAATATTCTGTTCTGTTTTCAACTGAACCGAACCGATGGACAGTCCTACTCACTGACCCCTCTATTGGGACATGAGTAATGCTTGTAACAAGCATACCATCAAATGATTCGTTAAATTAGGCCAGTTGGAACATTCTCAAGTAAAAGAACTAAGGGTCCCTTTTAAAGAGAGTTATATAATGTAGAAAATAAGCCAAGATTTACGATTAGATGATTATATTGTACCCAAGTAAAATTAGGACTTTAATTTGACTTGGCTCCCACTACATTTTTTGAACCATTGCACTCCCACTGCAATGAATGGAAATCTCGTTGGACAGACTTCGTAGTAAGTGATTAAGTTCTTCAAAATTTTCAATGAGTTGCAATCTGTAACGATATATGGCTCTTTGAAATCTTTGAAGTGGCATGCCATGCCAATCAGTCCAACTGATGATTCAATCTCACTTTTGCTCATGGATCGCTTAACCTCAGCCTGTAACGAAATATTGGTGGTGATCCATCTAAGTACCTTTCCATCAACTCCTATCGATCAAACAGTTGCATCTCATCTTACAACCTATAACGGTGTATGGGATGAGATTTGCTTCGACCAATGGCATCAAATCCACTTAGAGAGATTTGAATTATGAATTAGTGTATAACCCCCATTAGTCGGGACGATGTCATACATAACCCATAATTCTATCTCTCAAAGTTTGATGGAGAGCCAACATATCCAATATCCCTTTCTTACTTAGTGTCTTTTATTCGGGAGAATTTGTTAATTATATTAGGCATCACTTTGCACATTAATTTTTGTTGGTCCCAAGTGGCATACGAAAGGGTCTAGAAGGAGGGGGGGGGGGGTTGAATAGACCCTGAAGTCTTTTTCGACTTCAAAAAGTTTCGTACTAAAAGTTTTTGGACGCTTGAAAAGATAGACGCTTGAAGTGTCTAACGCTTGACTTAGGCGTTCACTTAAAAATATTGGATCTTTGGCGAAGCGTCTGATGAAGACTGTTTTTAGGAAGATAACTCAGACTTCAAGATTTGAATACTTTGACCAAGTAGGTTAAGCGTTCAGTTCTTTAATCAGTGTTAGCACAACGGAATGATTTTTGGAGTCTTCTCTTTGAAAGCTTTAGCGTCACAAGAGGTTCCTTAGTTGCTTAGCTTTTGATTGTGTTTTACTTAATCAATTTATGCAATGATATGATAGATAAAAGAATTGACTGGAAAGTAAATGACACAATATTTGTAAGGTTCGTTGGGTGGTGTAATCCCAACTACGTCCTTCTTCTCCTCGAACACTTGGAGGCAATCCACTAAGATGATTCTCAAAGAATCACACAGAATCTTCTACAAATTAGGGAGAGATGGATGTCGATGACTTGAGCTCCTTGATCACACAGATTTCTGCTCCAAATCACTTCAATCCCCTTGCTTCTTTCACCCAGAAATAATGCAAGTATCCAACTTCGACTTCACACAGATCGCGAGGCTTGGATAGGGGTTTTTCTAAAAGGGTTTGTTTGATTTTGATGAAGTTCAAACAACTGGAATATCTCAGTAGTAGTGTAGTTTCTTCAAAAAAAATGTTTGAGATATTGGGTTGACTGTCTCAGGATTCGATGAAAAGCAAAGAGAATATTTTCTTGAGTATTCTGGCTTTTCTGAGAGTTTAAGGAATGAGACTTCAATGCAACAGCAATTTGGCTTGATAATTGTTCTATGTTTGGCTTGTTGTTGAAGTTCTATTTATAGACATTCTTGGAGAAAGTGTCCGTTTGACACATGCAAGGGCGCGTGTCTCTCACTTTCGCGAGTGAACAACTTTTGTCATTTTTCCTGAAAATCTGCTGCACAAAAGTTGGTGCTGCAATCTTTTAATTGTTGACAGTCCAATAGGGTGGCTTCTCCGTACGTCTGAAAGTGCTTATCACATTTAATGCTCTTATCAACATTTAATGCATTTGAATTAAATGCCCGTTGGCATTTAATGCACTGAGAATATTTGCGTTAAACTCCTTTCGATCTGACGCTTCATGAGAATGTTTGTCATTTGATAGACGCTTCATTCATGAAATGAAAGTTCCATTTAATCTGGAGGACTATTTAATGTTTAGACGCTTGGAAAAGTCTTCAGAATTTATTTAGAAGAGTAGACGCTTGAAACTTCAGTCTTCGTTACTTGACACCTCACTCAGAACATGTCAGGCGCTTAGAGTGAACTTCTTCAAACCTCATTCACTATTGATTTCTTGGACGCTTGGAGTTTTCAGATTTCGCAGTCTTGATAAGCTCACTCAGAAAGTATCAAACGCTTAATCTAACCGACTTCTTGATCTAAGAGTGTCAAAAGTAAAAGATAAATAAAGCCTATACATTTCTAATGTTCAAATGCTTATACAAGTATCTATGAAATTTAAGCATACATAACTTTGGGGTCTAACGAGATTCCTAATTGTCATCATCAAAACATCTAACATGAAATTCCTAACAATTTCCCCCTTTTTGATGATGGCAATACTTACTCTTTTATACTTCAAGAGTTAGATAGCCGAAAATAAAGTTAGCTTTGATTAGATAACGTTAGTTAAAGTTAGTTACGCTTCAACGAGATGTTTCAGCAAAAAAAAATGCATTTATATATATCAGTGATTACAAGCATTTTTACAACTGAACAAATAAAGATATAAGAGACAAGAATATAGATAATGCAAATCAAAAGCTTTAACGTCTTGGTCTAACTTTGTATCGCTTGGTCATTTCAGCTCGGATAGCTTCAGTCAGATTGTCTTCCAAGGTCATCATTGCTTCATGATCTTTGTTGATTATAATCTTATTTTGTTCTTTCTGTCTCTTCTTGAAAGCAGTAAAATGATTGTCCCAATCAGTTGGGTCAATACCCATATACCTTAGGTAAATTCGAAAAGCTTGGATAAAGTCAGTCATCTTCCTCTCTTTAGCTAAGATTCTTGGATCTGTAGGTTCTGGAATGGATGGTCTTTGAAGAGGGATGTCAAACTGTTCAAGCAGTGCTCTTGTAGGTATTGTTAGATCTGGATATAAAGCTCTTGGAGGTTCCTTTAGTGTACTACTAGGCGCTCCAGAGGTGCTTACTTTCAAAGCAGTTATCCAAGATGGGAGACTAAGCGCAGAAGAAAAAACTTGACGCTTAGGAGACGGAGGCTCTTCTCTTGAACTAGACGCTTTCCTCTTTTCTCCTTTCTTCTTCTCTTCCCCCTTATTGCCATCATCAGTCTTTAGGAAATGATCTGTGAGTAAGCTGACCTGATGAGCAATCTGAGACATAGAATCTGTGATGTCGTCTAGACGCTTGTCGAAGCGTTCCTGCAAGGCGAGAAGTTTGGCGCTGGTAGCATCAACAGAGAAGTCTCAAGGGTTTCTAGGCACTTTTCAAGCTCTTCTTTCATGGCAAGTTGGTTTGCTTGAGTGGCATCATGCATTTCTTGAAAGTCTTGTTTGCACTCACCAACAGCCGCTTGAGCTGAACTACGCATATGAGCGATTTGAGCGCTCATAACATGAGTCTCAATCTTTGCCAAATCGTCTTTAATCCAGTGAAGAGATTCTTCGTTCTGAGTAGCATGAGCACTGATACTCTCTAAAACGGATTTGAGCAAAGGACCAAAAGATTGACTCTCATCTAGATGAACCGCTTGAGAAGCCGGTCGCTTGAACCTGGATGAGTGTTTGAGAGAGTCAATGGGAACTTGATATGCGGGATCAAAGACAGTACCTCGAATGTCAAGAGAAAGATCCTCAGCAATATCATCAGTAACTGGTTCAGGAGCGTCAGGAATATCCTCTGGTTGAGACGCTTGAACGAGTTCTTCAGAAGACGCTGGAATACTTGTAACTGCAGTCGTGAACGCTTCAGCTGACTTAGCAGGTGCTTCCTCAAGCGCTGACTCAGGTTGACGAAAGTCATCGAATTGGAAGTTCCAGTTTTCTAAATCGGCATAAGAGGTGGACGAAGCTTCCAAAAGTTCAGTGAGTCTGGTTCGAGATATACAAGTACCGGAAATGAATGTGCGAAGGGGACTATTAATGGCCCTGATGTGCATTGGACCAATGATATCTAGCACATGATTCGGAAAGATTTTGGACGGCGCTTGACAGATGGACAAGATTGAATCCGGGCAGTAATGTTTGGAAAATCCAATCAAGCAGTCTGAGGGAAGAGACGCAAGACGCTGATTCTCAGGTACACAATCAGCATAGTACGCTTCTAAGTATGGATATATCGCTTGAGCTAGCTCTTGATTCTTTTCAAGCAGGGAGAGGACAAACTCATAATGACCGAGTACCTCGCTGCGGATAGAAGGGAGCAGTGGATATCTTTTAAATGAATTGATTACTGAGCCGTTCCAAGATCTGAGATTGGCAGTGAAGATGTTATCGAACAAAGATACGGGAGTCAAAATCTTCACCATCAGATTGAAATTCTCCTCGCAGTGGCTTGGAGCAAAATTTAAGCACGATACAGAAGAGGTACCATTGGAAGATGCTTGAGCGTTGAACAGAAGAGGAAAAGTGGATAATCTGTGAAGCTCTTGACGCAGACACTGCTCAATTTGATGTCTAACGATTGGGAGCTTTAGAACAGGTCCAACTCTTTGTTGACGCTTCTTGAGGCAATATTTGGCGAACTGACGCTTCTTGTCATGCATGCCTATGCCAAAAAGATGGGGAGCTTGGACTAACTCTAAGAAAGAATATTTGTTGCCCACATACGCTTCAACCCAGTTAACTTCATTCATGCAGTAGTCTGTTCCCGCATTGACCATAGCACGAATGCCTTCATGATGAATATCTCTGATAGATTCAAAGCGATATCTATCAAGCTGGTAGTTGGCATTCCAGACTCTGTCAAAAAATGCATCGGCTTCAGTCTGAATCAAATCTGTCAAAGATTCGAGACGCTCACCGGTATGAACTGCTTTATTCTTCCATAGGCGAAGTGGATTGACTGAAGACATATTTTCAGCACTATGAGCAGTCTGAGGGAAGTGTGTGTAGCCTTCTCTGTTCAAGACAGACTTTGATGGGTTGAGAAAGTTCGGACGAAGAGGCTCATACACACGAATGCTGTAATCCCTTAAAGCGAAACCGGTTGGTTTGCTGTGGCCATAATCTAGATAATAGGCCAGATCCACATCACATCTAGGTGTTCTTCCTCCTTGCCTGTCTTGTTGAAGAATAACGGAAGATGGTATTTGGCCAGGGGTCTTTCCAAGTTGAGTGGCCAAATAATACTTCCTCTCAATTTCTGTTAAAACAGCGTTAAATACTGTATCCCTGATTTGACGGTCAGTATTAATCAGCAGGGCATTGTCATTTTCAGCAGCAATGTATCGTTCTTCATTGTATCCTGCAGGAATGAAATCTTCTTCGAGCGCTGGGGGCATATAGTTGATTTAATGATCAATCGTCTTCAGCGTGTCGAGTTTGAAGAAATGTCTAGGCGCTGGAATGTCTTCAGCAACACTCTGACCTTCTGAGCGTGCCTCGGTTATAGCCTGAACAGGGATGGAAGTCTGAACCTCTGTAGTAGCAGGTTCGTCAGCTTCAATTGCAGCAACTTCTGCGGCAACATTTTTAGTGATAGTGACAACTTCTGTCATATCAACATCCAGGAGGACATCTGGTGACGCTTCAGCAGCGGCTGGAACTAAAGCTGTAATACAAGAACTATCCTCTATAAGAGCAGGATCTTCTACAGATGTAGGGATAGAAATGCTGTGGGAAGAAATAAACTTACCCTGAGAACTTGTCTCAACAGCAACACTTTGAGCGCTTGGCTCAACAGCAACTTGAGCGCTTGGCTCAACAACAACTTGAGCGCTTGGCTCATCAGTCTCAGGCTCTTCAGGAACAGGAGCAACTCGACGCTTGCTAGTCCTGGAACGCTTGAAGATTTTCTTCACGTTGACTCCTTCAACGAGCTTAAGCGTTGGAGCGGGAGGATCAGCAGCTGGTTCTTCAAAGTCTATTTGTTTGATAATCCCTTCCAGCTTCCTCCTATTGAGAGGTAACTTGTCCTTGGCATCCTCATTGGTTTTCTCATCGTCCTTTTGAGGAGAAGGAACAAATTGAGCCTTGGGCTTTCTGGGAGCCCTGTTCTTCGTTGCAGCCAGACGCTTCACGGCTTCTTCTAGAATTAGACGCTCCGCTTCCTCATCGGACGCTTGGCGTACTTCCAGACGCTCAGAAAGTGGTTGAGCAGCACCACCAATTTTTGGAGGATTGAACAGATTATTCAGAATCCCTTTTCCAAACAACTTGGACTTATTTAACGGAAGTCCAGACGAGTATACACACTGTGATTTGTACAGCATGTCACTTAGAATAAGTCCATAAGGTTTATTCGAGGCGCTTAGACTGTCCTAAAACCTTCCAAAAATGTACTCACTCCAGTTGATTTTGATGTTGAGAAGTATAGCAGTCATCATCTGAAATTGTACGGGGTTCACCTTATCAAAGGTTCCCACTCTGCATTCGATGATCTTGCTGCAGAAATCAGCCAACAACCGGTATTTGGACACCAGGTCTTTCTTTTCGAAGTATTGAGTGTAGGGCACATCGTCGTACGCACTCATGGTTGTCCATGCTTCCTTGATCTCTTTTAATGTAACGCAATCCAATGCCTCACCCTCATTTGGAAGATTGAAGTTCTTGGCAATGGTGGAAGCAGACAAGATAAATTCCTTGGGAGGCTCCTTCTTGGATAGAGGAATTAGACAGGAGATAGACTTCTTGTCCTCTGAAAGTTTAGCAGTCTTCCAAAAGGTATCGACTTCAGTAGGAAACATATATGAGTATAGGGTGAAGAACGATTTGAGCCCAGCCTTGACGACCATGTCCATCATGTCTGTTAGGTTGATTTGAGGTTGTTCATAGAGAAATTTCCAGTCAACAACAAGACCTTCAGTCACCTTGATGGTAAGTTCAGCAGAAGTAGACGAGGATTTCTTTGGTGCCATTTTTAGTGAAAGAGATGAACTGAGATTTTCTTTTACTTTGAGAGAGAGAGAGAATAAGTTTTGCAGATATGTTTGAGTAAAAGTGAATTGTCTTTCTGCAGAAATTGTGTTTTAAATGTCACAGTAAAGAATTTTTGAAACTTGTGTTCTCCAGTCTCTGTAGGATTTAGACACTTGTAACGATTGTTGAATCTCAGCCATAAATTCATTTACTGCGGACGCGAGTTTTGTGTAATAGAGAAGTTACATTTGGTAATTCTCATATATAAAGATTTGACATCCGAGTTAAAATTTTAAAAACGTTTGGCATTTTTAGAGTGTAACGCACGCGCCTGTTTGTACACTGACACGTACACAAACACGTGCTATCTCTGAACCGTCATTTTGAAAAAGAAACTTTTGATTACCCGCCAGTTTGATGTGATAGAAGCGTGCGAGTAGAGTACAAAATAGACTTTTGAGTCTACCCACTACTTCGAAAGAAGTTTGGAAACTTTATGCATGGCTTGTAAAGAAATTATTTTTATATTAAGAGTTGATTGGACTTGATTCAACGCTTAACTGATACCATTGGTTGGTATTCATTTTAACTGTTGTAATATAGACGCTTAGAGTCAAAGTCCTTTTTATGTTTGAGCGTCCAATATTTTATGCAAAAATAATACTGAGCGTTGATGATCATGCATCTGAAAATTTTAATCATTGACGCTTACAGTTATGTTCAAGTACAATTTTAAGGTTTCCCCTAAATTTGATAACTTGTACCATTTGTTTTGTTTTTCAAAGAAGGCTTTTAGACATAAATAAAGTGAATTCCCCCTAATAAAGTATGATGCTTGATGATTAAGCGTTTAAATCACTCATACCTAGTTCACTTCTCAAAGTGAGAAAACGTTGTTCATTGAGTGCTTTGGTGAAGATATCTGCCAATTGTTTGTCAGTTCCAATGAAGTGCATGGAGATATCTTTCTTTTGAACGTGGCCACGAAGAAAATGGTATCTAATGTCAATGTGTTTGGTTCTGGAATGAAGAATAGGGTTTTGAGTCATGGCTAGAGTGCTTTAGTTATCACAATGAATGGGGGTTGGACCTAAGATTATTCCATAGTCTCTAAGTTGTTGCCTCATCCATAATACTTGTGCACAACTGATAAGAGGTGTTTTTACGTGTTTTTAAGACCGTAATTCTTATGATTTGGATTCACTTATTGCTTAAATCATGTCACATTTGCATTTAATAGGTGTGTTAAGTGAATACAGGTAATAAATGAGAATACATGAAGAAAAGGGAAGAAAAACGATGTACAAAACAAGTTCAAGCATGTTTTTCAACACCTAGGCGGTTTATGCATCTCCTACCACATTCGAGCGATAATTCCGTACATTTCGAGACCGACTTAGACAAAGTTTCCTTCTACAAAGTTTTAGAAGTATGTCTTAGCTTCAAATGGAAACTTGAAACATCCAAATCGGAGGTCTATAGAGATAATTGTGAAGGAAATACGATTTCTGCGCCGAACAGAGAAGTGCATGTGCCAGGATACGCCCCAGCGCCCTCCTAGTCATGCCTAGGCATGGATAGTCCGAATGTTACTCCTTTTCAGCCTAAATTCCAGCATTATATGATGGGTAAGAATCACTTTTGGCCATAATTCAGCACATGTGTTGAGGGGTTGTCATAAGTGTGTTTCTTGGTAGATTTACTTTATGGGCGCCAAATCAGAAACAATTTACATGTTGAAACGTAATTTAGGTATACTTAGCGACCGAATTGGACAAAATGTCCTTCTGGAAAGTTGTAGATCTATGTTTTGTCTGAACATGGGGACTTGAATCATCCAATTTGGAGATCTTTGGAGAAGTTTATGAGGAAAATACTAAGACTGCGCTGGAAAGCAAGAAAATGGCAGCATGCATGTGTTTTGTTGAAGTTTTCACATGGTTATGCTTGGTGGAATTCTTAATGGGCCGAAAGTTCAGCATTTTTTAGCTGGTTGGAATCTTAAAAGCCAAACTTTAAGCATCACCTTAGGTGGAATTCTCATTGGGGAATTTTAATGGGAATTCTTAATGCATACTTTAGTGGAATTTTGGCTATAAAAGGAGGGGGAACCCATACTCTTCATCATTCACTATCAATTTCAGATTCTTGGAGGAGAGGGGGGCAACCCTTAATCTGATTTCTCCACCATTCATCACCATTCTTCATCACTCTTGGAGGGGAAAACTAGAGGAAGGAAAAGAGCTTGGGGATTGAAGGCTCAACTTCAAGATCCATCATCATTCACCATTTAGGGAGTTTTTAAGAGCTTTTCATTTCATTTATGTCTATGAATATTCCTCTTATGTCTTTTATGCTTTCAATTATGAACTAAATTCGTAAGACTAGTGCCATGTAAGGCCAAATTGTGATATATGCTTACAATAGATGATTGTTGAGGTTGTTCTTATATTGTTATGTGATGTGAATTGTGTTTTTGTCTTTCTTGCATATACTTGATCACTATATGTTAGAATCTTATGCCTAGGTTAATATTTCGGGAGAAAATTGACTTAAGGTGCAAGAAATTCACATCATGACCCGCAACTAATGAGGAATTGCCCTAGACATAGGTAAAGATTCCCGTGTGAAGTCGTTCAATTCAAATCGAGTGAACTCTAGTACATTAATGTATGTTTAGTGGTTAGATTTCCGGATAGGGATATTTGAGAAATCACGATCTATGTATAGGAGTTTATACGCGAGACATCGGTTATTCTCTACCTTAGGAGTTTTCACCATAACAATATAAGAGTAATTCTACAACAAAAGCCTTTATAAGTATATTTGATCAATTTGGACCTAGCATGTGCCTTAGTATCCCTTTATAATTGGTTTTAATTCATTTGCATAACCTTGTTCTTATTGTACACATTTTTACATTTAAGTTACTTTTATTGTAGTTGTTTTTTTGTATAAAATCATAAACTAGAATTCAAGTCTCCGTGGTTCGACAACCCGGACTTTTCGTCCACACTTATTACTACACACGACTAGTGCACTTGCTATCATAGCACGTTAGCTTTTAGCGTGTCAACGACAACTTCCTGCGGCTACATACTCAGCTTCGGCTGTGGAGGTAGCTATGGATTGTTGTTTCTTGCTATGCCATGAAACTAACCTATCACTAGAAATTGACAAGTACCACTAGTGCTTTTACGATCTATTTTGCAACCTGCAAAATCTGCATCTGACTAACCAATTAGTTCAAAAGGAGAATCCCTAGGATACCATAAGCCCACATTCTGCGTTCCTTTTAGGTATTTAAGGATCTTCTTGGCAGCAATTAAGTGTGACTCTTTAGGATCAGCTTGAAATCGTGCACACATGCATACCGAAAACATAATATCAAGTCTACTGGTAGTAAGATAAAGAAGAGAACCGATGATACCTCTATAATTAGTAATATCAACTTTCTTTCCACTTTCATTTTTATCTAACTTAAGCGTTTGGCTCATTGGAATTTTTGAATATGATGGATTTTCCATACCAAATTTCTTAATCATATCTCGTGTATATGTAGCTTGGTTAATAAATATGCCATTAGGGAGTTGTTTAACTTGTAGTCCTAAGAAGAAAGTTAATTCACCCATCATGCTCATTTCAAATTGTTCTTGCATCATTTTCGAAAATTTCTCACACAGACGCTTGTTAGTAGAACCAAATATAATATCATCAACGTAAATTTGGACTAATAGAATGTCTTCGTTATTGGTAATTTTAAATAACGTTGTATCAACGCTGCCTTTTGAAAAGCCTTTACCAATAAGAAAGATAGAGAGAGTGTCATACCATGCTCGGGGTGCTTGCTTAAGCCCGTAAAGTGCTTTTTCTAGCTTGTAAACCATACCCTTACCATGATTGTTGATGAATCCTGATGGTTGCTCCACATACACTTCTTCTTGGAGTTTACCATTTAGGAAGGCACTCTTCATGTCCATTTGATACACCATGAACTTGTTGAACGCTGCATACGCTAGAAACATGCGGATTGCTTCAAGGCGAGTGACAGGAGCGTAAGTCTCCTCAAAGTCAATACCCTCCACTTGGCAATATCCTTGAGCTACGAGTCTGGCCTTGTTTCTTATAACAATGCCGTTCTCATCCATCTTGTTTCTATATACCCATCTAGTTCCAATAAGTCCTTGGTGAGTTGGTCTTGGTACTAGCATCCAAACCTTATTTCGTTTGAACTGATTAAGCTCTTCTTGCATGGCTTCAATCTAACTTGGGTCACTTAGCGCTTCATCCACTTTCTTAGGTTCCATTTGAGATAGAAAGCTTGCGAACATAGCCTCATTGAACGTAGAGCCTCTAGTCCTAACAGGTGCTTCAATATCTCCAATAATCTGCTCAAGTGGATGATCACACAGCCATAATCTGTCTGGTTGGAAGGGGTTAAGAGGTTGAATAGGCGCTTGACTACCTTCTTGCGTAGGCGCTTCAAGTTCACAATTCCTTGTGTGCTCTTGATGATCATTCTCTGCATGATCATCAACATTTCTTACATGATAATTTAGAGTACACCCACGAGTAATCTTAGGAGGTGGCACTGAGATCTCATCATCGTCGTCAGTATCTTCATCAATAGTAATCTTAGACGCTTGATGACATAGATCTTCAACTCCTACATCATTTAAATTAACCTTACTCGGTTCTTGGTTAGCATCATCAAAAACAACATGAATAGATTCCTCAACCTCCGATTTGATCTTATTGAGAATGCGAAAATTCTTTCCATTTTTGGTGTAGACTAGAAAGATTCCCTCATCCGCTTTAGGATCAAAAGTCTTTAGGCTTTGGGATCCATTATTATGGATAAAACATTTAGAACCAAAGACGTGAAAATATGAAACATTTGGCTTACGTCCCTTCCATAGTTCATATGGAGTTTTTCCATGCTGTTTGTTGATCATGCAGCGGTTTTGAGTGTAACAGGCAGTGTTGATCGCTTCGGCCCAAAATCTAGGAGCGAGCTTGGATTCTGCTAACATAGTCCTAGCGGCTTCCTTAAGCGTTCGGTTCCGGCGCTCAGCAACACCATTTTGTTGGGGAGTTCTGGGAGCTGAATACTCATGATGTATTCCATTTTCTGCACAAAACTTCTCAACAATCTTGTTAGTAAACTCAGTACCGTGATCGCTTCTTATTCTTGCAACCTTAAGATTTTTCAATGTTTGAAGTTGTCGAATAAGTGTTGTTAACTTGTCACATGTTTCATCTTTGGATGAAAGAAATTCCACCCATGTAAATCTAGAGAAATCATCTACTATCACCAAAGTATACTTTTTACCGCTTACACTGATCGTTTGAACGGGTCCAAACAAATCCATGTGAAGTAGTTCAAGTATTCTAGAGGTAGATAGATGAGGTTTTCTCTTGAACGATGATTTAACTTGTTTACCCATTTGACAAGCATCACAAAGACGATCCTTACGAAATGGTCCATTTGGTAATCCCTCTACAAGATTTTGACTTATTAGCTGAGAGATTGTCTTAAAGTAGAGATGATTCATTTTTCTATGCCATAACCAACCCATTTTAGATTCACTTTTAGCAACAAAACAAGTTGGGTTGTTATAACGTGTTGAACCCCAATCTACCAAATATACGTTGTTAGTTCTTTTTCCTTTCAATTTAGTAGACTTAGTCTTAGCGTCGTTTATATAGCAATAGTCACTTGAGAATATGACTTCAAAGCTTTTATCACAGAATTGACTTATGCTTAATAAATTGTGCTTCAGACCCTCAACAAAATAAACATCACTTATCATGATGTTCCCCCTATGCACAGTACCTATACCTTTGGTTTTACCTTTGGAGTTGTCACCAAATACAACCTGAGGACCATTGGCAGCTTGATAGTTGATCAGAAGATCTTTGAAACCAGTTATGTGCCTTGACGATCCACTATCAAAGTACCATACAGATGTATCGGCTCTAGCTCTAGGTACCTCAGGAGATGCTTCATCATCTCTGGCCATGAGACATATGAGCGCTGAGTCATCTAATGGTTCATCATCATCACTACTTTCTTTTGATGATTCTAAATCTTCAGGTGCGGATGCTGGTTCTGATTCCGCCAGCAAACCTTGTTGACGAAGGTTGCTCCTGAATTGGTTTCTATCCAAGTAATCCTGCCTTGATGGCTTGGATACGTTTCGATAAGGGCAATTTACCTGGTGGTGCCCTGGTTTTCTGCAATTATAACAAAGATTAGTTTTCATCTTTTGTTCATTTGTTAACCTTGCAATGTGTGGTTTTGAGACCACTGGAGCTAGGAGACTTTGAGTAGACGCTTGGTATTGAATAGGCGCTTGGGGTGAAGGAACAGAATACTGAGGCGCTTGAAACTGTTGTTGCACAGGAGAAGGCGCTTGATATGAACTTTGTCCTTGATTATTAAGACCTTTTCCTTTCTTTTCATATCTCAAGAACTTTCTAAATCTATTCAGCAAAGCCAACTCCTCTTCCTCATTGATATCTGAATTCTTTCCTTTATTACCCGATTTACCCTTGATTGATGCAATAAGCGCTCCAGATTCAATCACTGGACTACTCACAATATCACTGGCAGAATTCAACTCGAACTCAAATGCTTTTAGCTCTGAAAAGGCGTCTTCTGGAGTTAGGAGATCCAGCATATTTGATTCTCTCATAGCGGTTGTCTTCATCAAAAATTTACTTGGTAAGCTTCTAAATATTTTAACCACCATTTCTCGGTTCTGTAAATCCATTCCCAACGATGTAAGTTCTGTAACTAGAGCTGTAAATCTTATATCCAATTGCTCTAAAGTTTCATTGGGTAGCATCTTAAATCCGTTAAACTTTTCCTTGGCAATGGAAAGTTTGTTTTCTTTGATTTGAGCTGAACCACCACAAATCATAGCCAACTTATCCCATATTTCTTTAGTAGTTTTGCAAGACTTGATCTTGTTAAATAAGTTGTCATTATCACCAATATCCGTATATAGAGCGTTACAACCAACATTGTCCAAATTAGCTCTTCGACGCTCATCTGGAGTCCATTCTTGTTGTGGTTTCTCAACGTAACCATCGAGAGTTTCTTCCGTGGTTCCAGGCGCTCTTGTGATAACTTTGTATATTTTGATTGGCCTATCTGAAATAATATCACACATGTCATCATCACATGAACAGAGATATGTAAATGCTTTGACTTTCCATGTGTCAAAATTTGATTCAGTCAGTTTGGGAACTTTAGCAAATGTCATATCAAAAAATTTTAAACGCAACTAAATTTTGAAAGAAAAAGGATCTAAACAAGCAGTTATGCTTGGAAATTTTAAAATTTCAATTTTAACCGTTTTGATACCGCTTGTTGGTCCCAAGTGGCATACGAAAGGGTCTAGAAGGGAGGGAGGGGGGGTTGAATAGACCCTGAAGTCTTTTTCGACTTCAAAAAGTTTCGTACTAAAAGATTTTTGGACGCTTGAAAAGATAGACGCTTGAAGTGTCTAACGCTTGACTTAAGCGTTCACTTAAAAATATTGGCGCTTTGGCGAAGCGTCTGATGAAGACTGTTTTTAGGAAGATAACTCAGACTTCAAGATTTGAATACTTTGACCAAGTAGGTTAAGCGTTCAGTTCTTTAATCAGTGTTAGCACAGCGGAATGATTTTTGGAGTCTTCTCTTTGAAAGCTTTAGCGTCACAAGACGTTTCTTAGTTGCTTAGCTTTTGATTGTGTTTTACTTAATCAATTTATGCAATGATATGATAGATAAAAGAATTGTCTGGAAAGTAAATGACACAATATTTGTAAGGTTCGTTGGGTGGTGTAATCCCAATTACGTCCTTCTTCTCCTCGAACACTTGGAGGCAATCCACTAAGATGATTCTCAAAGAATCACACAGAATCTTCTACAAATTAGGGAGAGATGGATGTCGATGACTTGAGCTCCTTGATCACACAGATTTCTGCTCCAAATCACTTCAATCCCCTTGCTTCTTTCACCCAGAAATAATGCAAGTATCCAACTTCGATTTCACACAGATCGCGAGGCTTGGATAGGGGTTTTTTTAAAAGGGTTTGTTTGATTTTGATGAAGTTCAAACAACTGGAATATCTCAGTAGTAGTGTAGTTTCTTCAAAAAGAATGTTTGAGATATTGGGTTGACTGTCTCAGGATTTGATGAAAAGCAAAGAGAATATTTTCTTGAGTATTCTGGCTTTTCTGAGAGTTTAAGGAATGAGACTTCAATGCAACAACAATTTGGCTTGATAATTGTTCTATGTTTGGCTTGTTGTTGAAGTTCTATTTATAGGCATTCTTGGAGAAAGTGTCCGTTTGACACATGCAAGGGCGCGTGTCTCTCACTTTCGCGAGTGAACAACTTTTGTCCTTTTTCCTGAAAATCTACTGCACAAAAGTTGGTGCTGCAGTCTTTGAATTGTTGACAGTCCAATAGGGTGGCTTCTCCGTACGTCTGAAAGTGCTTATCACATTTAATGCTCTTATCAGCATTTAATACATTTGAATTAAACGCCCGTTGGCATTTAATGCACTGAGAATATTTGCATTAAACTCCTTTCGATCTGACGCTTTAGGAGAATGTTTGTCATTTGATAGACGCTTCATTCATGAAATGAAAGTTCCATTTAATCTGGAGGACTATTTAATGTTTAGATGCTTGGAAAAGTCTTCAGACTTTATTTAGAAGAGTAGACGCTTGAAACTTCAGTCTTCGTTACTTGACACCTCACTCAGAACATGTCAGGCGCGTAGAGTGAACTTCTTCAAACCTCATTCACTATTGATTTCTTGGACGCTTGGAGTCTTCAGATTTCGCAGTCTTGATAAGCTCACTCAGAAAGTATCAAACACTTAATCTAACCGACTTCTTGATCTAAGAGTGTCAAAAGTAAAAGATAAATAAAGCCTATACATTTCTAATGTTCAAATGCTTATACAAGTATCTATGAAATTTAAGCATACATAACTTTGGGGTCTAACGAGATTCCTAATTGTCATCATCAAAACATCTAAAATGAAATTCCTAACAATTTCTTTCAGCGCAGTTAAGGAAATATTATAATTAGGAAATGCCTAGCAATTCTAATAACACACACTCTTATGGACTTTATTTAGATCAGCTCGAGCCAACGAGCCAAACGGGGTGGGATTCTATATATTACAAGAGCTTCCACTTATACAGAAAATCTAATCTTCTAGCTCCAAGCTTTCTGTGGAACCGCCATGCTCCATTGAGCCAATCTAATTTTATTACAAAGAAACGGGCCTATACAAGTTTCTAATAAAATAAAGATACAAGCTGGGGGATTAAATTTTGGCCCAATACAACCCAGATAAAAGAAAGAAAACCAAAAACCCTAAGTCCATATGAGGTGTCACCATCACATAATTAAGGGAGCACATAAAACAGTCAAACACATATGTGATGATCATATTATGATCAAATCTTACTTAGTACATAATTAAATCCAATTTAAGTTGGATCAAAAATCTAACTCATAAAAATCAAATCCAATTTAATTTTAATGAGAATAGTAAATCCAATTTAATTAAAGCAAATTATGTTCACACAATTCTTATGGGCTTATAAGACTAATTCTAATTTAATCTAAGTCTAATTTAATTTAATTTCATTCACAAATTAAATCCAATTTAATTTACACAAGGGATTAAATCAAATTTAATCCTAGTAGAAATTAAATGCCATAAGAAGAATACAATCTAATTTAATTCATGGTGATATTAATTTCAACTTGATTTCTAGGGCTTAAAAGATTAAAAGTTATTTAATCTTATGGGAATAAAGACTACCAATATTTCTATGGGCATTAATGAATCATTGACTAAGTCCAACTTAATGAAGTTCAAATTAAATCTAATTTAATTTGGATGAGTAAATTAAATATAATTAATTATCAACAAAATCAAATCACATTCAATTTCGTTCGATGAATTAAGACTTAATTTAATTTAAAGCAAATCAAATATAATTCAATTTTATCAAATCCAATTTGATAAATTAAACTCAATTCGACTCACAATTAAGGCTTTGACATTGACAAGGAAGAAGGAGGACCCAATTACTATAATTAGGTTTGGGTCTTACCCAATTGCTAATTCAATTTGATATTGGGCCCAAGCCCAATTTTAACTCAATCTAATTGAATTAATTGGTACTGGATCAAACCCAATGAACAATTGAATTTTAATTGATGATGGGCCAAGCTCAACACTTAATTTAATTAATCGTGGTTGGGCTATTCCAAATTCGCAATATAATTTATATGTGTCGGGCTAAACCCAAAATTCAACTTAGATGATGATATTAAATATATTTTAACTCTGTCTAGTAAATTAAGTCCAACTTAATTAAAAAAAACTAAAATTAATTTAATTTTGAAGAAGACTATTAATTTTGAAAGGACAAATGAACGCAATTAATTGCTTAATTAGGTATTGGGTCAAACCCAATTTTAATATAATTGAATTGCATTGGGTCAAGACCCAAATTAATTCAATTGGGTGTTATTGGGTCAAAGCCCCAAATAAAATACCTTATTCATTCTAAGTGTTGGGCGAAGCCCAACTAACTCCTTTCACGCTAGGCCAAGCCTAGCTTAGAAAATTAATATTCCTTGTATTGGGCCGAGTCCACCACAAATCAAAGAGTGTTGGGCTTGGCCTAACACCCACAAGCTGCTGCCCTAGAGAGGCAACAGCAGTCTTCTTCGTCCAGCCTCATCATCTCGCAGTCATCCACTGCGCCGTCACCATCGCTGGTGACTGCTGTGGTGCTTCCTTCTCCTGATATCTGTGCCACCATTGACGCCGCTGGAGCATCTCGAAAGTCTCAAAATCGCAGCCTATTTTAGCTGGAAAATTGCAATTTCCATAGCTCAAGTTGGCGCTTGTCTGATCGTCTCCAACAGCGATTTCAGGCGATGGTTTTTGCGGCGAATTTCAGCGACCCACATCGGCGCCTGTAGCGATTTCATGTGGCGGTGAATATCGTGGACGCCCGGCGTCCTTCATAGCAAAAACGCAACCTAAAACTTGGTCTTTTCTGGTGACAATTCTGTCACCCTAACGACTGAGAAGAGCGGCGCTTTTAGCGCCACCCATGTCGGAATACGGCGGCCCTGGAAGCGCCGCCTTGCACCACCACATGCGTGTGGCCAAGTACGCTTGCTGTGTGAATTTATTGCACAGCAAAGTTGCTGCTACACCGCGTGTCTGGTATTGCCGCTGTGGCACACGGCGGTTCTCCGGTCAATCTCGGGTTTGCCCTCCAATTTTCCAGATTTCAACCTAAATTTAGATTCATAAAATCAATATAATTTACTGAATTTTTGATCCATAATTTATTATTCCAAATCATACAATTATGTATTAAACATGAATATCAAATAAACATATGAACGGGCATACAAAAAATCAACAAAGCCATAAATTTGGCTCTGATACCACTGTTGAGAATCGATACACGAAAAACGCAGCGGAATAAATTTTGGTTCTGAAGCCATGAACAATTTAGGCTATCATTGATTTTAATAGAAGAACGAGATAGGACAATTTACCTCGTTGTAGCGCGTTTCGTATCTTGATCTACCTTCTTTAGCAGCAATTCTCGAAACTCTTGCCTCTAGATTATCATGCGCGGAATTCGTCGAAAATCTTCCTCCTTCATCACTTTTTTAATTTGTTTATCTAATGACAAATTATAAAAATACCCCTCCAAATACACAAAGGATTTCCCATTCATTCCTGTCAGCGCGACTCTCTAGGCTTGTCTTGCTTGACAATGGGAGGATACCAAAGGATGTGGGTGACACCTAGCCAGCCCCATGGCCCCACATCATAGTCCAACCAAGTATGAATGACTCTGTCATTACGAACCTCTTTACTATGAATTCCATATGAGTATAAGCCCTTCACTGATGTACCCCGATTGAGTGAGAGTCATGGAATATGTCAAACTCACCTAACTTGATGCTATGCTACGAATCATAGTAACATGAAAAGACATAACTGCCCTTCGTGTTCCACACGAGTCAGTTCTATTGCTTTGGCCAAAGATTTTCATTTTAGTTACCTATGATTGCATAGGGTATCTGCTCGTTTACTTTCAAGACAGTGAATACCTTCTTGGCAATCACTTCACAACTGCTACTTGCCCATCGGGATCGCACTTCATGGTTGGTCCCACCAACGGATGAATTGGGCCTAACTACTCTAGTAACAGATCCAACGTCACAAGCACATCGTGATAGTGAATCCTTAGGTCAAAGGCTCACGCATACTATCATATTCAATAATCCAATCATTGACAGTCACTGAATAAAAGCCCATGTGATCGGATTACTACGAGTCGTGTTCGGATATATTAACTCCGTTAACTATATCCATGATACTAGCTCCCACTATCTAATCAATGTAAAACCAGTACTTCTTGTCAAAGCAAGTGTCATACGAGTTGAATCTTAATGCCCAATTAAGATTTCTTAACCCATGAACCATATTTATAAGATCGAGCACTTAACTCCACCAGTGCCTCCACACTATCGAATAAGTGGTGGTGAGTACACCTGAATCTTAGGGTACAGTTAATGCCACATAGTTTTACATGAACAAACTCATTGCCTTTATATATGTTCCTACAATATAAATCAGTGCCCTACTTAAATCTAATTACTCATTGACATTGGGGGCACACACCTAACAAACCGTTACTTTCATTCAATTAAATATTATTTATTTGTACAACTCTTTTTTCTTGTTTGATTAAATTGCAGACATTTAAAATTTATTGTACACAGTTGCTCCGGCATTTTTTAATCTGAATTGCATAACTTTATAGTAATATATATCTTTCTGGGTACGAAATGTTGACTCTTCATCTTTTGGTTCCATACGTATTTGATTATACCCAAATGACCCATCAATGAAAGATAGATCTTCATGGCATGTAGTGGCATCAATCATGAGTTCAACGATAGGCAATAGGAAGTCATCTTTGGGACATGCTCCATTGAGGTCCCTAAAGTCAACGCACACTCGGATTTGTCTATTCTTCTTTGTTACTGGAGTGATGCTCGAAATCCATGTAGGGTATTTGACTTCATGGATGAACCCAACTTCAATGAGTTTGTTTACTTTAGTTTCAATTAAAAGGACCAACTAGAGACGTTGAGCTTGCTTGATAGGATGGGTCCCTTCTTTTTGACAGATGATGGACTGCTATTTTTGGATCTAGGTCGTGCATTTCTTTGTACGACCATGCGAATACGTATTTAAACTCATGTAGGATTCTTCTTCATCAATTGTTAGTAAAGCACTTATGTAGATTGGCCTAGCACTGTCGACATCACCGAGGTTAATCTTTTTCAATTTATTGACCGTGGCTTTGACACCTTCAAGTTCAGGTGATGCCATCTTTGGGTCTTCTTCTTCTTCAATGTAGTCTCCATCTCTTAAAGTGATGTGATATCATGACGCTACACTCTCTTTATCATCCTCTTCATTACCTTGGCCTTGAGTGAAGATTATAGTTTGCCATGTAGCCTTTAAGACTTTACCGCATGATATAGTCAAATCGGTGCGTCTTATGCGAGATGGTATCATGCTCAAAGGGTTTTTAGTGGCATGTGATTCATTGACTTTTCTAAAGTGCTTTGACCTTTTTGAGACACCCAACCTCCATCTGTTGTTTCTCTTATTGCCCTTTCTTATTGGAGGACCATGTTTTTCAAAGACGGACATGCATCGTGCCTTATTCCCATTCTTGTCAAAGACATCATCTATTGATGACAATATTTCTTCAATCACAGGATTTCTACTAGCTCTTCTTATTCCAATCCAAACTGGATTTTGTGGAATAAATCCAAGACCAATTTGAGGACTTTGAATAGCATGCCCATTTTTCCTAAGCATTCTCTGAATAGCATTAAGTCCATGAAATTGTTTACCAGATACTTCTGGAGGGAGTTTTCCCAAAATGGCGCCTTCTTGTGGGTTTTATCCTACTTTGGTAAGAAGTATGTAAGTCTTTAGATCAAAACATTCATCGCTACGGATTCCTCCATGTTCTTCTTTGGCACCTTCAATCGGACGGAAAAATCCTTTGAGCAACGGGTGAGACGGTTTGTTGACATCAAGTCTCACCATAGGTAGTGTCAAATCTTCTAATGAATCAGATTTGACGGCAGGTGATTCAGCTTTTGAGTGATTTTCATCACTGGAATGTAAAGTATCATTTGCCTCACTTCTTGTAGTTTGTTCACCTTCTACCTTCGGCTTATTATCAAATGAAGTTTTCAGCTTCCTGGTCTTTTGTCCTTCAAGTTAGTATTTAGCATTGGCGTAGTGCGACTCAGCTTCAGTGAAGGGTTTATCATCGGCAAACACCTTTTTAACTATCCCCTCTTGGCAATACTTGAAGCACTGGTGCCAAGTTGAAGGCACCACACCATTCTCATGCAACCATGGTCCTCCAAGAAGTATATATTTTAGCATCTATAACATGGAACAACGCATGTGACGACATCTCTCCTATCATTAGCTTCATCCTTATGATGCCAATAGCTTTTTTCTCCACTTGGTTGAAGCCTTGGATCATCAGACGACTCTTAGAATGTTCGTCAGCAGAAATTCCCAATTATCTCAATGTAAGTAAAGGTTGGATGTTGACTGCAGGCCTTCCCTCAATCAAAATTCTGTTTACTTTTGCTCGTAAGTTAGCAAGTGACAAATAATGGTCTATTGTGAGGCTTAGATCTGAGTAACAGATCCTCATTCGTAAAAGCAATTGTTAACAAACAATGATCAATAAAAGGTCTGCCTTAGACAAACTATTTCCGCTTGAAGGGATTTCTTATTCATGTGTTGCATTACACAAAAGATAGTCAGCATCATTAAGTTCTTCACAAGCACTCCATTTGGCCTCCTCACCTATCATGATCTCAAATGATCCAAACGTGACATAGTCAATGTTTGAATATGAAACAGTCATGAATTAGGTGCGCAACTAGGCGACGATATTTGCAATACATTGGATCATCTATATAACTGGCTTTCTCGGGTTGTTTCATTTTAGGTAGATCGATGAGATTTGCATTGAGCAAGTCATCAAATATTCCAGAGACGTTAGAGTTGATGAACAGGTATTGCTTCGCTTACATTCTTTCAGAGTTGATCTTCTTTGCACTTTATCTTTCGAAGCATCTCTCTTTCTATCGTTCTAATTATTTGCCTTGCCTCGTAATTTGGTGGGTGCTGCATTCACCACAATAGACTCTTTGTTTGCGGCATTGGACAATGATCTACCCCCTCTTTTGAATGTTTTGCTACGACTTTTTGAGGTTCTTGGATGGGTGGCCCCCCGATTCTACTTGTAGTCATGCTCAACTCTATTTCATGGGCTCGAGTGGCTAGTTCTTTAAACGTCTTGGGTTGATTCCCTTGAAGGATGTACCGAAGACCCTAATGCATCCCTTGGACGCACATCTCTATGGTTGATGCCTCGAATAAGCGATCCTTGCAATTGATGCTTAAATTCCTCCAACGATTCATATAATCAACGATGGGCTATTCTTTCCATTGGCGAGATTGGTGAGCTCGATCATGCTCCGGTGCTATAGAAGCGGTTGAGGAATTCATGTTCAAGTTGTTCCTAACTATTAATTGATCTGGCTTCCAAGCTCGTGTACCAATCAAACGCATTCCCTTTTAATGACTGAACGAATTGCTTGATGAGATAGTCTTCGTAAGTCCCAGTATTATTATATTTTCAACAAATCGGGCTACGTGTTGCTTTGGGTTGCCGAAGCCTTCGATTTGATGGAATTTGGGAGGTTGCTAGCCAGTCGGCATCTTGAGTCTATCAATTCTTTAGGTATATGGCTTAGCATAAGCTAAAACCAACTTGGAACTTCCATCGAGTTTATCTTTGATAGTCCTTATGATAAACTCCTTCAGCTAGTCAACAGGGATCAATCCATCAGAAGATACTTGAAACTCTTTGATGGGAGATTTCTCTTTTTTCTTTGACTATTGCATTTAAGATCTTTCAACTTCACCATAGATTTCCAGTTGTTTACCTTGTGCGCGACTAGCATCACTATTATCCATTCTATTCATCAGTTTTGAGGTTTGAGAATCTTGCTTGCATATGCTTGCAAGCCCCTCGATGACCTTTGTCAAGTTGGTCATATGTTCTTCCAGAATTGTAGTGTTTGTCACCATGAGCTATGTTTGAAGTAAATGAGTAACTCAATGTCGACTGAGGGGAGGATGGAAGAGATTCACCACTTTTGTATATGTTGCTGAGATAATGCAAATCCTTCTCAACGAATCCAAATAAATGAATAGACTCAGATTTTGAAGCCTTTTGGACATGCTCCTCGTCACGTCGCCGACACTATCAACCTTTGCACTTGAAGAGATTGAAGTGGCAATTTGGAATGCTGCATTCTTCGGGGCAGTCATTTTGAAACTTTGAACTTTTGATGAAGTGAAGAGATGAGAGGTAGAGATTGCCCCACTGTGCGTGTCAAAATTTGTAAAACAACAAATTTTAATGTCTGCGATTTAACAAATAAGAAAAATATTGTATAAAGTAATATTATTGAATCAAAACAAAATAATGGATACAAATCTCTAATTTTATCCTTTGATTCTTTACTTCAATAACTTGATTTTCAGGATTTGAAACCTTAAAAGGGGGAGCTTGTGCTTTAATCTCCTTCAAGCTTGATTTAATCTTCTAATAACATTATTTCGAGGACTTTGCGCCTTATTTCGAATCAACTTTATGATTTGATGGAGATTGATGTTGAATTCGACGTTTCGATCTCCTTTGGAATTGACTTGAATACCTGTAACGTTAATTCGTGGGTTCAACACCTTAATCATGAATCAAATGCTAAGATTTGATGAATTTAGCCACGATCGTCTTGAATTTCACCTAGAATGCCGTAGATTTTTTGAACTTGAGCTGAGAGAATTCTTCAAGACTTTTCCAATGCTTCTCTTTCTCAAATGCACTTGTAAATTGGTAAATGAATCCTTCAATTTGAACCCCTAGTTATAATTGTAGGGGTGGAAGACTTGCCATAATCATCATAATTTGATTGGCAATTACTACCATATTTAAGTGTTTGATTTGATTTAATTATGATTAAATTGCCATAATTATGTGATTTGATGACAATTTATCATATTTACCAAAGAAGATGGCAATCATCGTCTAATTTGGAAGACATGATTTAATATTGCCATAATTATGTGTCTCTTGCCACATGGCGCCTCATGATTGGCCAATAATATATATATATATACATATATTCAAATATCAAATATTCAATTATTTAATTTAGAGATAAATCGGCGCCTCATGATTGGCCAATAATATATCTATATATATATATACATATATTCAAATATCAAATATTCAATTATTTAATTTAGAGATAAGATTTATTAAATCCTTAAATATAAATAAAAGAATTTATTTGATATTAAATTACACGTGTCGCCATTTAATTCGTTGTGAATTTTAATTGTCTACAGATTTATAACTATGTATTAAGATAATAATCTACTCGGTATATTTTTACACAAATTATTTTATAATGAAAATTTGGTCATCCTAGTTACATTTAATAAGTGGTCAGAATACATTTTTAAGATAACCATCAGTATCCAGGATATATATAATACAAATATACAATCTAAATACAAGTTTGACCTAAATGGTTCTCGGATACGACAATTAGACCTTTTCAATACCAACTCAAGTGAGAAGAATTTTTTTTTTTTTTTGATAAGAAAGATTTTCATAAATCAAAATCACAAAAATCCAACCCAAGTTAGGCCGCAGAAGGTTCGGGGCCAATAATACAATTTGAAGAAATAAAATTTAAATGCGAGAAACAAAAAGGGCCGTTCCAGTTCGAGTGAAAAGCCCACTGCGCCAAAGTATGGGCAATCGCATTAGCTTGGCGACGAGCAAACTTGAAAGACCAATTAAGCCACTTTTGACGAAGATCGTGTATCGAGCAAACAAGGACTTTTGAGTGCCAATCAGCAGAATCAAGGGGGCAAAGAGCCATTTTTACAGCCCCTTCAGAGTCACTTTCAAACAAGCACCGAGGTATTTGAAGAGTATCAGTCCAAACAGCAGCATCATTAAGACCCTCAACTTCAGCTTGAGTAGTATTATGGGCAAAGAAATTGCGGGCAGCAGCAAAAAGGACGTCACCGGAGCTGTTACGAAGCACAATAGCACAGACACCTTTTCCATCAACAAAGGCAGCATCGGGGTTGAACTTAAACCAATCTTTAGGCGGGGGAGACCAAATGGGAGTAAGGCTATGTTGTTTATTTAGTAATTTATGGAAAATTAAGAAAAAGTGATCATTTGTGATTAAACAATCTCATAAAGGTCACTATAGGTAAATAAAAGACTGTACATTTGAACTTGACGCCTGTCCAATAATGCATGTTGTTTTGATCTTAATATGAAATACTAGTTAATCTTCTGATATGTGAACAAAGTAAAAGAATTTAATTGACACAAATTTAAATGAGATTTCACTAAAACAACCCTATGGCCATATGCAAGCGGAGTAATTCCACTATAATTACATCGAGTACTCAATGACAATGTAGAAAATATTCTCTAATACTTTAGCCCAATTACGCTTGAGAGTAAGTAAAAATTATTTTGTCAACTTTAACTAGAATAAAAAAAATATTAGTGACAAAATATAAAGTAACAATATTAAAGTTGTCACTAGATATATGCATATTTAGTGACAATAATTTTCGCTTCGCTACTATAATACTTTTTTAGTGACAATAATCATTTTTAAGTTGTCACTAATGATAATTAGTGAATGTGAATCGCACTTTTCGTCCCGTATGTGTTCCCAAGTATAAATTTGGTCTTACGCTTTACAAAAATTTCACATTTGGTCCATGACCAATTTCCATTAATAAACTAATGGTTATGTTATTCAGAGGCAAATAGAACATAAAAATTGTTTGGAGAGTTTTATATTTGTATCCCAAAAAGAAATAATAAAAGCATTATTCTTCAAATCCACAATCAAATGTTGTTATCTATACTAATAAGAATTCAAGAGGGGCTAGAGAACCATTTTAGACTGTCAAGCAATTTTGGTGAGGCAACAACAATTTTGTTTGGATGTATCGGGAGTACATACACCAAGTAACCATTATTATGTCACCTTATATACTTTGATAAGGTAACATAATTATAAGTTGACAACAACATCGTCCATTGAATCCGCTATAGAGAAATATTTTCTTTCTAATGTTAATTCGAAGATCTAATTAAAATTTATTTTTTGCACACGTATTGAGAGTGTGCTATATCGACTAGTGATGCATTATGAGAGAGAAAGTAACGTATGATTAAGGGGGAAAATGGCATTTTATTAATTGATCATCTCATTTTATTTTAGCGTGACTGGTACAACAATGATACAATTCATGTGTTATTGTGCTTATTAATTTCATGAGAATTGAATTAACACTTATAGACACATTGACACTTCCTGCCACCTATGCATTCGCTCCTGATAAAATTATTTGGAAAAACAATAGCAGATCTGCACACTTGAACGCATGAATCCGCGAGGGACGGAATGCAGCCAGCAATAATTTCTGATTCGCAAACCCTGTTACATAAGATACAATCCGGTTCTGTACGTCCCAAAACCAAACAATCTGCATAAACAAAAATTTAAGGGTTATTAGTACTTTTTCCACATTTATTCACAAATTCATTATTATTATTTGGAGAGTATGCGAATGAAAAAAAAAAAGAAAACCAAATATATAATCCTGTCCAAAAATACCCAACATTAACTATGAATTTATTTGCTGCTCTCAAATTATTTAATTGTTGTATGAATAATTATTTCTTCACAAGAACATGTAAATACATTTAATTACGCACTGTTAGAACGATGATCGAACAATCGATTATTACTTACAAAAAAGAACAAGAAGAAGGATGGTTGATTAATTTATATATCTTTATAATGCATTTAAATTGTTTAATCAACTTCTAAAATGTTGCAATACCTGATGCTAGAGCCACTAGGACAACCACTAACAATAGAGATTTCGAAAACTTTGCCATCGAGGATGATTTTTTTGCCCTCCTTTAGAAATGATATGAGTAAAAGTTGTGGTGAATAAGCTCTACACAGTCCCATTTATATAGAAGCTTTGTATTGAAAGAAATCCAACACTCTTAATCATTAGAAAATATTTCACTATGGATATTGGTAATTTGCCTATATGACCATTTATGGCTTACATCTTGAGAATAGATTTTTTACCCAAATTGCTTTTTGTAGATAAATATTATTGTTACCTACTAAGCATATGAAATGAATTGTTAAAATCTATTTCATATTATATACACCTCCAGCTATTATAGCCCATGCAGGTAAATTAATTACTTGCATTTTCCACAGCTGTTAATTTATGTAGTCTTTCAGAATGAGTCAGATATGTGTGTGTTTGTTTACTGTGAACATTATCAATCAAAGTGAGTGAATCCAGTCTGTTTATGTTCACGCTTGATTTAATCTTGACAAGTTTTATTCTCAAAGTTTGATTTTTTTTTTTTTAAATACTTACTTTGACTAAAAGATTGGACTAACATTGAAAATAAAGTCAAGCTTCAAGCCGAATCCCAACTATTCCCAAGTTGATCAGGCGACTTGAATTTGATTGTCGATTATAATTTTGATATTTATTTCAAATATATAAGATGCTCTAAATTACAAACAAAATAACAATCTCAAATCACTTCGAAATTATTTAAACCAAATTATGTCCATTCTGAAATGAGTCGAGTTGGTAATTAGTCCAACACCCACTATGTTGGTATATTGTTCTTGTATTCTCAAATATCTATAATTAAACCCAAAACTTGTTAGTCTAATGGTATCAGCTTTTATCTTCATGTGGGAGATCTTAGCTTAATTCAACTCCAGGCTGTTACAAGTTGTGACTTTTCTCTCCTTATTTAGACTCTTATAGGGTCTATGTGGCACATGATTAACAATAATATCTAGAATTAAGATACTATCTGGCTTAATTAAGAGTCTTTACTAGTTAAACTCTTTATATATTATGTCTTTAAAATTATGAATTCTTGTGAGTGAATTATAAACATTTCTTTATATAATTTTATGTATTCATAATTAGATTTTTATTACAATCATATTATATATATATATTATTGATGCAGTTCTAAATTTACACCAAGAAATCGTAGAAGGTTAACAAGATAATACTTCTAATAATTATGAAATTGATATTGGAGCTTCAAAAATTACTATATTAGAAAAATGACCATAATACTCATTCACAAATAAAAGCCTAAAAATTTGTAAAACAAATATATATTTGATAATCAATTAAAACTTTATACCTCACATATTTTTATTTTTCTCAAATTTAACATATCGTATATTGTGTTTTGGATGATGCTCTATATTTTAAATGGATTAATTTAGATATAAATTATTAAAGAGAATATCTACTGTACAGGATAATGATTTTTGCTTAGACATGCATGATTTAACCTTTAAAAGTACAAGTAATGTATTTTAAAATTTATGGGCATTCTTGTCATATTTTTTAATTAACAATTAAAGATGGAACTCCAATAATAATATGTAGAGTGCCAATATCATTCCCCTAATAAATATGAGTAAATTGTAATAATAAAGCAATTATAAGTGCAAAAGAGAAATATTTTATTGCTATAGGATATTGATAGTTCTTTGGATGGGACATACAAATATGCCTTGAATACATCATTATTCATGTAAACTTTGAAATTGTGTATCAAAGGCTCTATATACAGCCTTCTGGCCGTTACCCTTCCCCCTCTCTTCCAAGCCTTGTGGGCATTTTCTTGTGTCCATGGGTGTAGTGGGAATCTTTTAGAGAATAATGGATAGTGGTTGACTTGGTTCATTTTATTCATTCATCAGTTATGCAAGCAAGCCTCGTTTTAAGCCAATCGCTACCTTGTTCTTCTTCTACTAAGTTGGGGAATCCTTGAGGTACTTTATGTGCTTCTCATGTTGAGCTTGCTTCTTGTCTTTGCTATGAGCATTCTTACGAAGTTTTACTTTTGAAATTGCCTCTATCATTTAGCCCAACCCATCATATAATGCCACTACCCACTTCTTTTAAGCCCAATTATTGAAGAATTTACTGGCGTATAATATATATATGTGTCCAAATTCAATCCAAATTGAGTTTTCATCCGCTTACGCTAGATTCAGGTCCTAAGTTTAGGCTCAAGTTTCCACTTGTTTTTAAATCAGCTAAGCCTAGCTCACTTAAAGAAATATACTGCAAGCTAGTGTGTCACTCCCCAGAATCAGTCCTGAAAGGACCGAGTCATACTTAGGGGCTCCCTGGACCTGTGATCCTGAGATGATCTGTATCATTACATGTATATGCAATGGTTATGTATATCCATATATATGAGTTGGAGATCACTAAGGAGTTGGGGTTCCACGAGCTCCCAGTATCATTCGAAAGGACACAAGTTGATGACTTAAGCATATACGAAAGTTCTCCAAGATCATTAAGAAAATCGATATCATCTCCCTGACATACTTGTGGTTCTATATATACCAACAAAATGGTTAAATAATTACCTTTCCATCCCTCAACTTTTTGGACTGTGTCACTTTCGTACCCCATGTATAAAGGTTCCATACTAATCCATCAAGTAATATATTTGTTACCAGTTCATCCTTTCTCCAATGTTCGATGATTTTTCTCCGTTTGAGGTAGCGCATGATATGCATATGCATTTGACCAATGACATTTTTCGTCTTGACAACCCTTATTTTTACCCAAAATGAAAATTGTTGTCACTTTCTGTTATGAAATTTCATGTTAGCAGTTTTGATAATGACGAGATAGAATTTGTGTTAGACCCCAAACTTATATAAGTTTGATTTTATTAGAAGACTTATATGAGCTTTGAAAGTTGTATTTGTTTTAAGACTTTTTATCTTTTTAGATTTTACGCTAAGTATCTGAACGCTTGTGCATTGATAGAAGGACTTAAATGCAACTTAATAACGGTTATTATTCCAATGGAATATTCATTTCAAACGCATTAAATACTGATAAGAGCATTAAATGTGATATGTACACTTGACATACAGATTAACCTTTGTCATTGCCGCACCAACTTTTACAGCAGGGTTTCAGGACGGAAGTTGTATGCCTTGTGTCCAACGAGCACTATTCCCACTTGACATACAAATTAACCTTGTGTCCAACGAGCACTATTCCCAATAATGCTTATAAATAGGACTTTAACAACAAAACCTAACATGTGAGAACTCATAAGCAAAAATGTAATGCCTCACATTAGGGAAATATCAGAAATTGAAATAGTTTATAAAGAGAATCCTAAGATTCAAGTGTAAGAATAGATATCCATTTTGGGTCGTGGTTTAAATGCCCAACTCAAAGTCACGCTCAATGGGTTTGATAGGTGGTCCAATGGGCTCATGAGGCGGTGATCAATTGGCCTCGCCTAACCACTGTCACTGAAATTAGAAATTTCCCTGGATTGGCAGGTTATTATAGGAAGTTTGTCGAAGGCTTTTCAAAGATTGCAATTCCTTTGACTCACCTAACTCAAAAGGGTGTGAAGTTTGGTTGGAACCCAGAACGTGAATAGAGGATTGCGTTCTAGTACATGAGGCTTTGTAACCAATAGTGATGCATCTAAAAATGGTCTAGGATGCGTACTAATGCAAGAGGGCAGAGTTATTACTTATGCTTCTCGCAAGTTGAAGCCATATGAACTAAATTATTCGACGCATGACCTTGAATTGGCAGCAGTAGTTTTTGCTTTGAAGATTTGGCGACATTATCTATACGAGGAGAAATGTGAGATTTACACTGATAAAAAAAAGCTGAAATATTTATTTACACAAAAGGAGCTCATCATAAGGCAACGAAGGTGGTTAAAACTACCGAAGGACTATGGTATCACCATAAATTGCCATCCAGGAAAAGCTAATGTGGTTGCTTAGTAGGAAGTCCACGAGTATAGCAACTTGACTTACTGGGTAACAATGAATTTTAGTTAGATGAATTGGAAGTTGAGATTATGGTGACTTGTTCTTCTAAAGTAATGAGTTATTTGGCTGCACAACCCACTTTGATTGACCGCATTAAAATAACTCAAACTGAGGACCCTGAATTGTGCAGGATCATGGAAGAGACAAGGAAAGGGCTAAAACCAAAATTTTAAATGCACGAGGATAGTTCTTTATGGTTTGGAAACAAGGTATGGCTCATAGATCGTGATTTTCTATGCATCCAAGTAGCACCAAAATGTATAGAGATTTATAAGGTTATTTTGGTGGAAATGCATGAATAAAGATATAGCAGAGTTTGTGGCCAAGTGTTTGATATGCCATCAAGTAAAGGCCGAACACCTCAGAATAGCAAGTAAATTGCAAAATTTAAAAATACCAGATTGGAAATGGGAATACATTACTATGTATTTTGTGTGCGGCTTGCCAAGGACGAGGGATAGAAATGATACTATATGGGTAATTGCGGACATAGTAACTAAATTAGCCCACCTTTTACCGGTTAGACAAATGACTCCTCTTGATAAATTAGCCAAAATGTATGTGGAAAATATTTTATGTCTGCATGGAGTTCCCGTGAGCATAGTATCAGATCGAGACTCTAGATTTGTATCACACTTTTGGAGAAGTCCGCAAGAAAATCTTAAAACATAATTGGAACTTAGTACTGCTTTTCATCCTCAAACAGATGGTTAATCAGAGAAAACTATCCAGACACTGGAAGATATGTTGAGGGCTTGTGTGATGGATTTCAAAGGAACATGGGATAAGTTTTTGAAGTTAGTAGAGTTTGCTTATAATAATAGTTTTCAATCAAGCATTGGAATGGCACCCTACGAGGCTTTGTATGGAAGAAAGTACAGATCTCCTATGCACTGAGATGGCGGCAAGAATGTTAGGGCCTGTAAAGAATGCCATAGAAAAGATTTCATTGTGAAAGAAACAACTCCAAGTAGCTCATGACAGATAAAGAAGTTGGACGAACTTAAAAAGAAGACACTTAGTGTTCAAAGCTGGAGATTTGACCCATGTAAGAATTTCACCAACAAAGGGGGTTATGAGATTCAGGAAGCGAGGGAAGTTGAGTCCATGATATATAGGACCTTTTGAAATCCTTAATAGAGTTGGTGAAGTAGCCTACAAATTAGCATTACCACCACAATTGTTTAGAGTGCATCATATATTGCATGTATCCTTTTTGAATAGATATGTCTGAGCCAAACCATGTTTTAAAGTATGAGCCTCGGGAAGTACAAGAGGATTTGACATACGAGAAATTTCTGATTCGGTTGATTGATCATAAAGAACAAATGTTAAGGCACCTCACCATTTTGTTGGTGAAAGTGCAATGGTCGAAACATTCTCCCAAAGAGGTTACACGTGAACTTGAGGAAGAAATGATCAAAAACTATCCACATCTTTTTGAAAACAAAGGTAATCACTTTACTTTTAATGTTTTGAGGATGAAATGTTTTGTAAGGGGGCTAGAATGTAATACACCTATTTTTGTGAACTACTTAAAGCACTTTTTGCTTTTAGGCGAATAATTTAATAATATGGGCTAATTAGAAGTTTAGAGTATGAAGGGTAATATTCTTATATGTCAAACTATAGTAGGAACCTTTTCATAATTAAGGTATGTATATAGTACTGCTTCTCTATTTTGCCTAGGACTATTCACAAATTCGGTATTGTTGAAAGAAGAGAATAAAATAATTTGTTTTACAGAACATCCAAGCAGTAAGAGCTAGTACGTGATGGTGGCGGTTTCAGAATTCAGATAAGTCCTTAGATTGAGTAAGAACACACAAGGCTAAATCAAGGATTTTCAATTTCATAAGTTTTGAGTGTTAGGTGTATGCCCTCAATGCCTACGAGGAATAAGACTGAGTAGGTCTTTGATAAGTTATTTGTATCAACGTTTGATGTTTCTATTTATAGAATAAAGGTTTTGATTTTGTTCATATAAATCTAATGACATTTAATTGTATAGGACGAATAAGCCCATGAGATTTCAAGATAGATTTTCCACCTCTTATGGACAAGAGGAGGTATTAGAACAGTCGAGCACTTAATCTCGTAAACTGGGAGTTTGTGAGTTAAAGAATATTAATTGCGCTTTAATATTCAACTCATATAACACCTTCTTTGACAAGGAAGTGCCAGTCATACACTGATTAGATAGTAGGAACTGGTGTCAAGAATATGATTAATGGAATTAACATATTTGGACTCGACTCGCAGTAATCCAATCACATGGGTATTTACTCTTTGACAGTCAATGATTGGGATTAAAATTACAATAGTATGTGTGAACTTTAGACCTGAGGAGTCATTTATAACATGATTGTAGTATTGGATATGTTATCAGAGTAGGCGATGCCATACGCAAAAAGGAAGGTGGACTCGACCTCGAAATACGATCTAATGGTGCATTCGATGTTATAAGATAAATTACCAAAACAGGATTCACCATTTGGATAGTAAACGAGTATGTGACCTGTACAATCGTAAGTAATTGAAATTATAAGTCTTTGGCCAAAGCATTGAAACTATCCTGTGATTGTGACTGAGGGTAGTTTGGTAATTTCACATTATTATGATTCTAAGTACAGTATCAAGTTCTATGAGTTTGACTAACGATGGCTCTTACTTGATCGTGTCACGTCGGTGAAGAGTTTATACACATATGGTATTCGTAGTCAAGGTTCGTGATGACATGATCATCTCGTATTCAATTAGGTTACGATTTGGTTCCACGGTGTTGGCTAGGTGACAACCTTATCCTTTGGAATCCTCCCAATGCCAATTGAATCGAGCCTAAAGAGTTGTGCTATGTGAAGAAAAATGATTATTTTCATGTTAAGGGTATTTTGGTAAAATCACATTTGATGTGGATTGACTGACAAAATAGATGGCATGATTTAATTAAAGACATTTAATTGGATTAAATAAATTAATTAAATCATATTAATTCATAAGTTAAATTAATTGAAAATTAATTTATAATTTGAATTAAAATTAATTGGGCTAATTTTAATTAGATTAAAGTAATTAATTAATTACCAATTGGATTGGACTTGGATTTAATTAATTACACATGCGCTAAGTTAAAACAAAGCCCGAAGCCCATCTTGAATAGGCCTATTCGCCCCCCTCTCCCCACCCCTCCCCCCCTTTGTGTATTACCTAGGGGTGTTTTGCTCGAGTATAAGTAATCAGTCAGTGTCAGAACTCCATACACACAAGTCATTATTTTAGAATCTGACACTGAGCCAAAATAAACCTAGAGCAATAGGAAAGAAAAATCCCTCCCTTTCTCTCTAAGCTAGCCGCCTGCAATTGTTGTCGGTAGGAGATCGAGCTTTTCTCAGAGAATTTTTCTTTCGCGTGATTATCTGAAGGCAGGAGTTCGGGGATGCTGCTTGTAATTCAAGAATCAATTGACAAAAAAGGTAATTCGATTACTCTTGTCAATATTCGTCTATTGATCAATATGCTATATCAAGAATATCCCCGGATTGGATTCTTGGGTGTGATTCAGATTAAAAATTTTTATCCGCTAGACCGAATCACAATGGTGGTATCAGAGCCAAAATTCGAGAAATTCATGATATTCGTTGTATGTTTATGTGTTTTAATTGTTTTAATATCATAAACATGTTTTTAAGTATTGTATATAAATTTAGGTAAGTTATGTTATGCATGCGTATCTGTAAAATTAATTTTTCATGAGTTGAATTAGATTTACTGGGTAAAACAAAAAATGAAATTGGATTCATGATTTTTGGAAAATTATAAGTTTCTAGGCCGGCGCGCCACCACCGGAGCAGCAAGCGCCGTCGCCGGCGGTGCTGCTAGGCGCGGGCTGCATGGTGGAAAAGAGGCCAACACTTGCGCGTAGAGCCCAGCGCATCAAAGAAGCACTGGGCTGAGTCCAGTGCAACTTATGCGCAACGCTGGGCTCGGCTCAGTGCATCAATTGTGCATCGTATAGGAAAACAGCGCTGGGCCCAGATAAATGGCCCAGCGCAGTTAAAGGTGTTGCTAGGCTTGGCCCAGTGCAATTAATTAATAATGCTGGACCAAGTTCAGCTGTTGTTTAATTAATTGGGGTATTTTTGGAATTGGGCCTAACATAATTAATTATGGGGCTTGTTCCAAGTGATTTATTTGATTGCCCAATTATCAATTAATTAATTATGTGGGTTCAATCCAAATTAAAAATCTTAACCTAAATATTTATCAAATAGTTGACCCTAATTAAATTTTATTTCAACTTCTAAATTGGATTTAGTGAATAAATTTTAATTAGATTTAAGTTTATTCAAAACCTTAAATTGTATTTAGAAAATTAAATAGGATTTAGTTATTTTATTTAAATTGGTTTGAAATTTATTATTAAATTGGATTTATTGAAAAATTTCAAATGAACTTAGAATCGTTCAAAGTTGGTATATGTTAAATTAGAGTTGTTAAATTACATTTAAATACTGCTTTCCTTTTACATGATATTGCTATGTGTTTAGATTAAATTACCCATTAGACTTTATTGATAGTAGTCACACTTTAATTGTATTAAAGTATTCAAACAAAATTGGATTTATTTTGATGATATTAAATTGGATTTAATTGAAGAATAAATTAGATTTGATCAAAAGATTGAATTGGATTTAATCTAAGACTAAATTAGATTTAATCATATATTAAATTAGATTTAAGGATAAATTCACATATATATGGGTTTAAATTGTTTATATGCTCCTTATATATGTGATGGTGACACTATGTATGGACTTAGATTTTTATTTTTGTTGTCTTACCTGAGTTGTATTGGGCCAGTTTTGAGCCCCCCCAGTTTGTATCTTCAATTCATAGAATTTTTTTTATAGGTTATTTCTAGGTAGGCCCAAATGGCAGTTCATGGTGGCACATGGAGTCTTGGAGAATCAAGAAGATTAGATCTTTATATTGGGCCCAACCCTTGTAATAAATAGGACCCTTCCCCGATCACTCATTAGCTCGAGTTGATCGAGATAGTCCATACGTGTGTGTTGTTAGAATTGCTAGGCTTATTCTTATGCATTTCCAATAATATTGCGCTATAAAAAAATTAATGTGCAAAGTGAGACCAACATAGTTAACATTATCGAATGTTATAATTCTTCCAAATTAAAACACTATCTACGTAAAGGGGCATTGGATGTCCTAGCTCTCCATCAAACTTTAGAAGATGGGTTCATTTCTAGTGCATGGCATCTTCCCGAAATAAGGGGGTCATGCATCAAAACATGGTACTTTATCTTCTCTAGCGCATTTGATGCCTTCATGTCGAAACAAATTTCGCCCCATATATCTTTCGAGGTTGCAAGGTGGGATTAAATTGTTAGACTGAAAAGAGTTGATGGAATAAATGATTAAGATGGATCACCACCTATATATCGAAAAAGTTTGCGGTTTAGTGATCCATGAGCTAAAGGAGATTGAATCATCGGTTAGACCAATTGATGTTTGACATCACCTCAATAATCTAACAAGCTGTATATTGTTCAAGGTTGCAAATAGTTTAGATCGTTGAGGAAATCAATCACTCACTATGAAACCAATCCAACGCGGTTTCCGATTATTGCAGTGGGAGTGCAATATTTCGAGAAAAATAGTATGAGTCAAGTAAATATTGAAATTCTTGATTTTACTTGAAAGTACATAATAACACATCTAATCGAAAATCTTGGTTATTTTTCTGCAGATTATTTCCATCACAATGACTAACTCATTGAAAGTACTGCTTGAGAAAAATGTCCTCACTGGACCAAACTACTTTGATTGAATTAGGGAATTGAGTACGGTCCTCAATGATGAATCACTTGAATATACACTAGAGATGGATCGACCACAAAGGCCTGGGGTCGATGAGGAAGAATCTGTCATACTAGCGTACTCGGATTGGATCTCTGATGCAAGAAAAGTAAGGGATTATATGTTGAACTCCATGTGCACTGCATTGCAACTCACGCACGAAAACATGGATAGTCCAAGGTCTATCATGCTGCAATTGGAGGAGCTGGTCGGGGAACTAGGCAAGTCCATTAGACACTTTGTATCAAAGGAGCTTTTCAACACAAAGATGAGAGAAAGAGATGATATTGCTGATCATGTTTTGAACATGATATCAATCCTAGAAAAACTCCGTTCTATGGATTACTACATGGATTTCCACCTATAAGTGGATCTTATTCTCCAGTTGCTCCCTAACTTATTCTCGACTTTGTCATCAACTTCAATTTAGATGACATTGAAGGATCACTGTCAGTCTTGATGGACAAGCTGGTCAAAGCACAATCACAAATTGAGAAAGGTTTAGTGCTTTCACAGTTCCTATCATGTTTTCTAAAAGAGGACCGAAACACCATTACCCAGTGGTTGGGCGTATTAGAGAACCAATCATATCCAAGGTGAAAAATTCTAGGAGTAAGCGCATGAGGGATGAAGACACCTGCCTCCACTGCTTGGAAGTGGGGCATTGGAAGGGTGGTTGTCCCGTACTAAAAGCTGAACGCAAATCAGGTATACAACTATATGTTTTGAAACGAATTGTTCTATGATGATATTTCCTACTTCTTGGATTCTAGATTCTGGAGCTAGTGCTCATATTTCATTTTTTGAACCAGGATCTGAAAGAAAGTAGAAAGCTAGATGAGAAGGAAGTGATGATCAATGTTGGAAGCAGACATAGCGTGGCTGCGACACATATTGGAATTCCTTCAGTTGCATTAATTTCTGGACATCAAATTATTTTAGATGATTGCCTTGTTTTACTTAATGGGCTCAAGAATATTATTTCTATTCCTATGTTAGTCAGGAAAGGATATTTCTTTATATTTAAGCATAATTCTTTTGATATTTATTTTGGAAATAACTGTGTTGGCTTTGCATCTTTAATTAATGGTTTATACTATTGGAATGTCCGAAATCAATGTATGGTTAATATTATGACTAGAAAACGTAGTATAAATGGAGTAAACCAAAAACTCATATGGCACCTTAGACTGGGACATACCGGTGAATTTAAGATTCACGAGTTGAAAACACGTGGGCTTATTGGCCCACTTGGGTCTGACCCATATCCGACTTGTGAATCATGCCTTAAAGGCAAGATGACTAGGTCACCATTTACTGGACATTTCGAAAGGGCAAATGAAATTTTAGGATTAATCCACACTGACCTTTGTGGGCCCCTCAAGGATGCGGCCCTTGGAGGTTTTTAGTACTTTATAACCTTCACAAATGACCACTCTAGGTATGGTCTAGTTTATCTGATGAAGTATAAATCCGAAGCACTTGAATGGTTCAAGGAATTCAAAGCTTTGACTAAAAAACAAACTGGGCATAGTATTAAGGCACTGAGATTTGATCGAGGTGGCGAATATATAAGTGCTGAGTTTGATGAGTTTTTAAAAGAACAAGGCATAGTATTACATTTAACTCCTCCAGCAACCCCACAACTCAATGGAGTAGTAGAAAGAAGGAATCGTAGTCTGTTGGACATGATACGCTCCATGCTTAGCTACACCGATTTACCTATCTCATTGTGGGGACATGCTTTGCTTACAGCTGCGCACATTCAGAACAAATGTCCCTCGAAATCTGTTCCCGCCACACCATATGAGATATGGAGTGGTAGGGAGCCTAGTCTAAAATACATAAGAATATGGGGTTGCCCAGCATATATAAAAAAGACCAAGGTAGAGGCTAGAGGATAGATCCTTGAAAGTACGCTTTATCGGTTTTCTTGTTGATTCGATGGGATACCTCTTTTACCTGTAAAATGATCATAAGATCATCGTAGCCTTGCAAGCTCACTTTCTTGAAGAAGAATTCATTCGAGAAGGTGATGCAGGTAGAAAGATTATTTTGGAAGAACAAGATAACGTCCCTTCGGAGACATCAGTTCAAGAATCAGAACCCAACTTGGCACAACCATCGCAGCGATGATCTAGCAGGGTATCTCAGCCGCTTGAGAGATATGGCTATCTGCACAATATGCGACATTATTTGTATGTTGTTGTAGAGGAAAACTATGGAAATGATCCCTTTGACTACAATGAAGCAGCGACAGATATAGATTCCTCAAAATGGCTTGAGGCTATGAAAGTAGAGATTGATTCGATATATTCAAACCAAGTCTAGACTTTTACTGATCTACCAAATGGGGTACGACCAATTGGATGCAAATGGATCTATAAGAAAAAGATTGGTCTGGATGGCAAGGTGGACACCTATAAGGCCAGGCTAGTGGCAAAAGGTTATAGTCAAAAGGAGGGCATTGACTATGAGAAAACCTTCTCGCCATTAGCCATAATTAAATCTATTAGAATTCTGCTAGCCATAGCTGCAAACTTAGACTATGAAGTCTGGCAAATGGATGTAAAGACCGCATTCTTAAATGTACACTTGGAGGAGGACATTTATATGCAACAACCCAGGGGCTTTATATCCGAAGCTGACTCTCATAAAGTTTGCAAACTTAATTGGTCCATCTATGGACTGAAGCAAGCCTCTAGGAGTTAGAATCTAAGGTTCAATGAAGAAGCCAAGAAATATGGCTTCATCAAAAATAAAGACAAACTGTGTGTCTACAAAATTGTCAGTGGAAGCAAGTTGACATTTCTGGTACTATATGTAGATGACATACTACTTATAGGGAATGACATAGGCTTATTGACACCCATCAAGACATGACTCCCAAACACATTCTCCATCAAAGACTTGTGAGAAGCTACCTACATTCTAGGAATTTGCTTATATAGAGATAGAGTGAATAGAATGATTAGTCTCTCCCAAACGCTCTACCAAGAAAAAGTCCTTAAAAGATATGAAATGCATAACTCTAAGAGAGGAATTTTACCCGTGACACATGGCATTAATCTTTCCAAATCTATGAGTCCCAAAACGGACAAGGATAGAATGGAAATGAGGAATATACCCTATGCATCCGCTGTGAGTAGTCTCATGTACACAATGTTATGCACAAGGCCAGATCTGACACATGTTGTGAGAGTCATGTCTTAACGGTGGAGGAGCAGTGTCTTGGAAGAGTTCCAAGTAAAGCAGCAGATTCCACAACGGAGGCAGAATATGTGGCAGCCTCTGAGGCAGCCAAAGAAGCTGTTTGGATGAGAAAGTTCATAGCCAGACTTGAAGTGGTTCCTAGCGTGCAAATTCCGCTGCCACTATGGTGTGACAACAACGAATCAATTGCGCAAGCTAAAGAACTAAGGTCTCATAATAAATCTAAACTCTTGATGAGGAAATATCATATAATATGAGAAATCATTGGAAGAGGCGATACAACCGTGCAGAAAATAGCCTCCACCGAAAATGTGGCTGACCTGCTCACCAAGCCATTGAACAAACGGTGCTAGATAAACATCTTGAGAAGATGGGAATCAAATACCATAGTGATTGGCGTTAAGTGCAAGTGGGAGATTGTTAGGTGTATGCCCTCAATGCCTATGAGAAATTAGATTGAGTAGGGCTTTGATAAGTTATTTGTATGAATGTTTGATGTTTCTATTTATAGAATAAAGGTTTTGATTTTGTTCATATAAATCTAATGGCATTGAATTATATTGAACGAATAAGTCCATGAGATTTCAAGATAGAGTTTCCACTTCTTATGGACAAGAGGAGGCACTGGAACAGTCGAGTACTTAATCTCTTAAATTGGGAGTTCGTGAGTTAACGAATATTAATTGAGCATTAATATTGAACTCATATGACACCTTATTTGACAAGGAATTGTCAGTCGTACACTGATTAGATAGTGGGAGCTGATATCATGAATATGATTAATGGAATTAACATATTTGAACTCGACTCGCATTAATCTAATCACATGGGTATTTACTCTTTGACAGTCAATGATTGGGATTAAGATTGCGATAGTATGTGCGAACTTTAGACCTGATGTGTCATTTATAACATGCTTGTAGTATTGGATATGTTATTAGAGTAGCTAGACCCGTGTCACCTGAAAGGTGGTGTCGACTTTGAAGCACGATCCAATGGTGCATTCGATGTTATAAGATACTTGCCAAAATTGGGTTCACCGTCTCGATTGTAAACGAGTAGGTGACCTATACAATCATAAGTAATTGAAATTATAAGTCTTTGGCCAAAGCATATAAACTATCCCGTGATTGTGATTGAGGGTAGTTTGGTAATTTCTTATTATTATGATTCTAAGTACAGTATCAAGTTCTATGAGTTTGATTAACCATGACTCTTACTTGATTGGGTCACGTCGGTGAAGAGTTTATACACATATGGTATTCGTAGTCAAGGTTCGTGATGACATGAACATCTCGTATTCAATTAGGTTACGATTTGGTTCCACGTTGTTGGCTAGGTGACAACCTTATCCTTTGAAATCCTCCCATTGCCAATTGAATCGAGCCTAGAGAGTCGCGCTATGTGAAGAAAATGATTATTTCCATGTTAAAGGTATTTTGGTAAAATCACATTTGATGTGGATTGACTGACAAAATAGATGGCATGATTTAATTAAAGATATTTAATTGGATTAAACAAATTAATTAAATCATATTAATTCATAAGTTAAATTAATTGAAAATTAATTTATAAGTTGAATTAAAATTAATTGGATTAATTTTAATTAGATTAAAGTAATTGAATATTTACCAATTGATTGGACTGGGATTTAATTAATTACACATGGGCTAAGTTAAAACAAAGCCCGAAGCCCATCTTGAATAGGCCTATTCGGCCGCCCCCCTTGTGTATTACCTAGGGGTGTTTTGCTTGAGTATAAGTAATCTGTCAGTGTCAGAACTCCACACACACAAGTCATTGTTTTAGAATTTGACATTGAGCCAAAATAAACCAAAACTAATAGGAAAGAAAAATCCCTCCCTCTTTCTCCAAGCTAGCCGCCTGCAATTGTTACGGGGAGGATCAAACTTTTCTCAGAGAATTTTTCTTCCCCGTGATTATTTGGAGGCAAGAGTCCGGCGTTGTTCAAGGTAATTTAAGAATCAATTGACGAAAAAGGTAATTCGATTGCTCTTGTCAATATTCGTCTATTGATCAATATGCTACATCATGAACATTATCGGATTGGATTCTCAGGTGTGATTCGAATTAAAAAAAATTATCCGCTAAATCGAATCACAACATTGAGATCTTAAGGCAAGTGATTTTCGATGTTTTTCTATTGGTTTATTCTTGTTTTCCTGTTCATATAAAAAGAATGTCTATCTGCACAAACGACATTACCTGTTTTTATGTGAAGAGAAGAGGAGGAATTTTCATGATTGAAGTATATAAATATATCAATTTGTTAATTATGTAAAATTTCGAATACATGTGCGTTGTATGTATCCTTTGGACCCACTTATTCGTCCCTGGGGTCATCTGCAAGCTCTTTGGTCAAAAGCTCATTTGTTCGTTCCCCGGACCAGGGGACATCGGTTCTTACCCTTGACCAAGGGTTCATCTGTTCCGTCCTCTTTGAGTATTTTGGTGTTATATGTCACTTGTGCTTTGAGCTAAAGATACTTGATTGTGAATTGCTGCTGTGAAATGTTTTCATGTTTCTGATACCCAATATCTTTTAATACTACAAAAATATGGAATTTAATTTGTCTGCACTTGATCCGGTAGGAAGATAGCGAGAATTACTTGTTGAGCATGCATCTCACCCCTTGCAACGTTTACCTTTTCACAGATATTTAGTTCTTTGGGACACGAAGAGCTTAATAGGAGTCTTCATTCAGTGCTTAAGATAAATCTCTTGGATCTTTTTCTTTTACTTTAAGACCTATGAAGTTTTCCTTTTTATGGAATTATTTATCTTCTTTGAGCATCTAGACGATTATGCATTGGTAGCTTAGACATTTTATACTGCAGATTGAAGAACACTATATTGTTAGTCTATTGATGAGTATGCAATACAGGATGCCCCTGCATAACTTCCTGAAGTATTTCCCATACAATCGATTTTTTTTTTCTCGAATTTCACTCTTAGCAATTCCTATGTTCGAAGCAAGGTAATGTCTAACTAGACCACGAATTAACACTACTACAAAAATACCCTATTACAGTGCACCTATTATAGTGGTTATGGGAAAACCGCTGTACGGAGGTACCTATTACAGCAGTTCTTCCAAAACCGCTGTATTAGGGGTACATCGGTTCGAACCTATTACAGCGGTTCTCTCTTCCGAGAGAACCGCTGTAATAGGTCCGTTAAAAAAATAATAAATGTTAAAAAAAATAAAAAATATACCTATTATAGCGGTTTTTCCAAAACCGCTGTAATAGGGGTACATTGGTTCGGACCTATTACAGCGGTTCCGAGAGAACCGCTGCAATAGGTCCATTAAAAAAAAATGAAAATACCTATTACAGTGGTTCTTATGTGAACCGCTGTAATAGGTGTACTCTATTATAGCGGTTCTTATAAGAACCGCTGTAATAGGCTAAAACGAAAAAAATTTGAAACTTTTTTATCTTCCCGCTTCTCTCTCTCTCACTCTCAAAATATAAAACCCATTTTAGCCTGTCTCTCTCTCTACTCGCGGTCTCTCTCTCTCTCTCTCGATCCCCCCTCCTCAAAAAAGCTCTGCACCACCTGCGCCGCCGCCACCACCACCACGACCGTAAGCTTCTTCTCTCTCTCTCTCTCTCTATATATATATATATGTATATTTGTATATGTGTGGGTGTATGTATATTTGTGTATGTGTGGATGGGTGTATGTATATTTGTGTATGTGTGGGTGTATGTATATTTGTGAATGTGTGGATGGGTGTATGTATATTTGTGTATGTGTGGATGGGTGTATGTATATTTGTGTATGTGTGGGCGTATGTATATTTGTGTATGTATGGATGGGTGTATGTATATTTGTGTATGTGTGGATGGGTGTATGTATATTTGTGTATTTGCGAAAATATTTCTCGGTTGTAATTTTGCGGTGTCGGAATGACACGAAATCCACACGGTCATAGCGAAACGGAATTTTGAACCAAACGCAAGTCTTTGCATCGCGGTCTTGTGATTTTAGCCATTTGAGATCGTTTACGGCCTCAAATTTGCGTTTTATTACGATCTCAAATTTCTTAATAAAACGCAAATTTGAGGCCGTAAACGATCTCAAATGGCTAAAATCACAAGACCGCGATGCAAAGATTTGCGTTTGGTTCAAAATTCCGTTTCGCTATGACCTTGTGGATTTCGTGTCATTCCGACACCGCAAAATTACAATCCGTACATTTGCAAATACACAAAAAAAAAAAAAACCTACCCTATTACAGCGGTTCTAGTATGAACCGCTGTCATAGGTTTGCAAAGAAAAAAAAAAATTATTCGAACCCTATGACAGCGGTTCAGCCGGAACCGCTGTCATAGGATTCACCTTATTACAGCGATTTTTATGGAACCGCTGTCATAGGATTCACCTTATTACAACGGTTTTTAACCACTATAATAGGAAAAAACCATATAACAGCGATACCTATGACAGCTGTTAAAACCGCTGTAATACGGCCAAAAAAACTGCTGTAATAGGCCATTTCTGTAGTAGTGTACAAATGTCTAGAAAAACTCTTTTGCTATTTCGCGCGGTAATCCACATCGATGTAATGAAAGTGAAGGACCTAAGACAATGATGGAACGCCCTGAATAATCAACTTTTGATATGCTATAGGGATTTACTTTGAGTATCGTATGAACGGATGGCTTCACTTCATTGAAGCCTCTTATTGCGTTGGCATGTCCATGTCACATCCTGGGTTTGGGGCATGACAAAAAACGCTGTTGAAATTAAGTTAAGATACTTTCAAGAAAAGCTTACATACTCTATAGCCAAATTTCTTTTAAGCTTTTATTCAAATCCTAAAGACAATCACTTTATATCTCATACATCTTCGTTTGAAGAACCCCATTATTATTGCGATATATCCTTAGTTTAATTTCTGAAATAGAACCCATGACAAAGCCTCAACCAACCTCGTATCTGTGTGGAAGACGAAGTTGAAGGTCCTCAATATTTCTGAGTGAAAGAAGTGGACATTAAAGGAGTTTAAGGAGCTGGAATTTGTGTGACCAACAAGCTCGAGAATACTACCATTGTTCTTATCTACTAGTTTGTAGAAGTCATCTATGTGAAACTTCAAAAATCATTTAGTGGATTCTTTCAAGTGAAAAATGGAGAAGAATGACGTAGTTGGGATTACACAAACCCAGTGAACAAGATCTTTTATTTTTTGTTTTAGCACATATTATTTTCCGCATTTTATTTTGATACTCATCACATTGAAAGCATAATATACTATTTCTCCATTTTATTTTCTAAAAAATGTGGATTTCTTCTTCAATATTTCTTAGCTCTACTTACAGTTTTATATTAATCTTTCTATCATGCTCAACAATTCTTTTTTGATTGTTTTAATTGAAAAAAAAAATTGTAAAGGAATCAAGAAAATTATACTTTATATAAGAAACTGACAAGTTCTTTTTTCTCTTCAATGTCATGCAATTGAACTTTTTTGACATAATAAAGTAAAATCATTATCCAAATTAATATTAGCTCTAGACTCGTACATATACGTATGATATGATGTCTATCAACAAAACAATCATATTTTGTGTTTCACTTGCAACAAATTAATAAAATTAAGAAAGTCTTGGAGATTTGAGTTTTGAAGATAAGCTTATAAAAAAAATGTCGAATTCTTGCATTTTTAGTCCCGTAACTTTGCCCCATTTTACTTTTGGTCCCATTAGTTACGGGATTCTCACTTTACGTCCTATATCTTTCAAAAAATTCTCACTTTTGGTCCCAAACCCTTGATTCCGTCTATTTTTAACGTAAAATGGCATGTGAGTGGCCCGTGCGCGGTTAACCAGCTAGGTTTGGGGGGAAATTGTTCACTTTGACTGTTTGGGAGGCAAAATTGGCGCCAAAATTGAGATAAACCTATCTAATTTTGCCCCAAAATCTTATTTCCCCTTCCTTTTTCTCAATTTTACCGCCAATTTTGCCTCCCAAACAATCAAAGTGAACAATTTTCCCCCAAACCTAGCTGGCTAACGGCGAACGGGCCACTCACGTGCCATTTCACGTTAAAAATAAACGGAATTAGGGGTTTGGGACCAAAAGTGAGAAGTTTTTGATAGATATTGGATGTAAAGTGAGAATCCCATAACTAATGGGACCAAAAGTGAAATGGGGCAAAGTTACGGGACTAAAAATGAGATTTTCCCCATGCAATTGAACTTTTTTGACATAATAAAGTAAAATCAATATCCAAATTAATATTAGCTCTAGACTCGTACATATACATATGATATGATGTCTATCAGCAAAACAATCATATTTTGTGTTTCACTTGCAACAAATTAATAAAATTAAGAAAGTCTTGGAGATTTGAGTTTTGAAAATACGCTTATACAAAAAATGTTGAATTCTTTGTAGTTTACGTAGTTGGGATTATAATAATATGACTTGTGAAATATTTTCTCGATTTTGTACGCCAAACTATCCTATGAATCAATAAATCCAAAATATATTGGGGTCCCAAGTCTCTCATGCTTCTTGGGCAAAAGGATTAAATGTGATAAAAAAAGTGGACAGTATTGACATTCAACAAATGAGACAGTGCAATTTTTCTCCATTAAATCATTGATGATGATACTATTTATGTCAAGAAAACTAGAGAAAAAGATTGAATGGAAATGCAATTGATCATGTAGTAATAATCAATCACTCCATTAAAAATTTACACGTCACTTTTGTCAATTTTGTCACTTGATAAGAAGTAAAATAAAATAAGAACATTTCGAGTCGTTTACAAGTATTTCCGTAAAAAGGTCAACAAAAATAATTATCCAACAAGAAAGATATATTAATAATAAAATTTGAAATGGTGCTGAAAACATATTAAACAAACATTCAACAATCTTTGGGAAAAACTGGTGAAAAATTATATAAATGATATTTTGTGATAGAACTATTACTTTAGTAATTTATAAAGTTTAACAATTTTTGAAGTTATTATTCCCCTAAACCTAAATTTTCAAAAAGAAAAAGATCCAAATTTACATAACATACAGAGACAGGAAAAAAAACACTTGTCATCTTCGTATATAAAGTATAATTTTCTTGATTCGCTTGCAATTTTCTCAACTTGAATGGTCAAAAAATATTTTATAGAAAAAAAATTGATAGAAATAATATAAATGAGATTTTGTGATAAAATTGTTATTTTAATTATTTTTAAAGCTTAACAATTCTTTCTCCTTAACTAGTTTAGTAATTCTGAAACTTTCCACTACTCTAATTGTTCCAAAAAAAGAATCTAAACAATAGCAAGCTAACTATAGTGCAATTTAGTTCAGCATTATAATCTCCTTTTTTACGGTACTGGGATCTTAGAATAAGTATCAATAAATATTACGTGATTTAAATTGGTTTACACTAATGACTCGTTAAACAAAGCATATTGAGAAATAATTCCTAACTGGATGAGGCCTGACCTAGTTGGTCAAAGTTTTGGCACCATAACCAAGAAGTTATGGAAAAGAATCCCATTGGTATATTGTGTTGTTTTATCGATTTATATGGTAATTTGTAATAGATGTGGTTTGTATTAGTTGTATAAGATATTCTCTTGTAATTGATATACGTCGATAATGTAATCGCCTCTTTCAAAAAACAAATCCTAAAATAAATTCGTTGACACGCAAAAACCTAGCAAGTGCACTAGATCGTGCAAGTAATATAGTGGATATTTAAGTCCGGATTATCGTACCCAAGGGACAACGTATTTAAGTATTGAAACTACTGTATTACCTAATTCCAAGTTAAATCAAATATTTAAGGTGTGATTGTTTAAATAAACTAAAGAAAATTAATTATGTAAAACACGTAGAGATTGAGAAATTAGAGGAAGAGAGATAACTAAGACACGTGATCCGGCCAAACTACTCCTTATCGATTATGAAGTGTGTTATTCAATTATTACTTATCATGCTATGGCGGAAACTCCAAAATTATACACTACCCAATCTCTTGGTATAGTGCGTCTATGTTAATTAATGATTCCCTATATCCCTATATGAGAATTCAATTAATAAACATGCATTAACAAGATTTATGAGATTCCCCGTTACCGGAAGGCTACACGAATGAATCGAATCTATCCCTAGTCAATTCTAAGACGTGATGTTCAATTGCTCAAGCATCCTTAACCTATATCCTCTCGGAATCTAAGCTAAGCAATTTATCAAACAAGTGGTGATCAAACACTCATAAGCATTAAACACAACAAATTGAACACATAGCATGCTGAGCAATAATCAAAAACATAAATTTATAAACGATAATTCATAGTTTGCCTTCACACGGCCTTAGTCAAACGAATTTAGTTCATGATCAAAAAGAAAGAGAAATAACAATTTTCAAAAGACATGTTCAATGAACTAATCTCAAAAGAAAGTGAAAAACTCCTTATTACAATCTTGATTTCCTCGTTGTTGCTTGAATTCTCCATTTTCGTAGTCAAATTCGGAGTCTTCAAGCTTTTCTCTTGCTTTCCTAGGTTTTTCTCTCAATCCTTGTGTTGTAAAAAGTGTGTTCTCCTCCAAAAACTGACTTAAAATATTATTTATAGGTTGTTGTACGCGGACGGGATGCTGCGGCATCACAGTGTTTTCGAAGTTCTCTTGATTTTTCTCCCATCTTTTGGATCCAATGATGCTCTATACCTGATACACATAAATAAAATAAATTAAGGTATAATGTGGGATAAAATTTACTAGAAAACGAGCCAAATCCAAGAAAAGAGGTGCCCGAAAAGGTGTAAAATATGAGCTTATCAATACCCCCAAACTTGAGTTTGATCGTCCTCGAGCAAAGAAAATAGAATCCACCCATAAGCTCGATGAATTGTTTTTACAACTCCAACACATAAACGCAAGATACTACCCCTTAAAACAAGATTTATGAAAAATTACTCATTCATCAAAAACATTCAATATTCATATGTCTCAAAATATCTTCATCATTACCCCCAAGTCACGACTCGTATGTCTTTTCCATGTTAAGAATCCAAATTAGACAAGATTAAGCAAACACATCAAACTTATTGACATAAATCAACTTCGAAATTGTAAACTTATTTGAATGCATAATACACGATAACCATGATCAAAAGGTCTTTTCGGCTTGTAATGTAGGGCTCGGGTGTTGGCTAGGTTGGGAATTTATGGATAAAAGTGAATTAAGGTTTAGAGAGCCTAAAACTCGATATCCTCAAGCTATACTCACTAAATAAACTTCATACTCAAAATTCTCACCACTTTTTCCTCTTTTTTTTTTCTTTTCTTTCTTACTTTTTCGAACTCACAACCCCCAAATTTAATTCTTGTCGATATTGGGTTGTGTACGAGTGACAACACCTAACCAATGATCATTGAAGCATCACATATATAGCCTAGTTGAGAGACTTTTTCTTTTTTATTTCTTTTCTCTTTTTTTTCCTCGATCATATATTTTTTTTCCAACTATTTCGGCTCAACTTTATTCAAGTGCTTCTCACATCCTTCTCAATCATCTAATATACCTCAAAACCTTCATCAATTCTCAAAATAAATCAAATGATCTTCCTACTCTTATGTGCACGAGATAACAAGATGCACACCCAATCATAGCTAAAAGATATCAAGTTCTACTCTCTCATAACCGGGTAATTTTGTACTTTGTTTCTCTTATAGGCTAAAGGGTAGTTGATGTAGTTCATGAAACAAAGTCGAATGGTGATCTATAGTGTGCTTAGCACACCCCATTCTTATCATTAAGGCTCAAATAAGAGTCTAGAGATAATGAATACACTGCAGCAAACGTAAGGCTAAAGACAAATCAAAGATGGCCTAAATCATGTCATGGTCACGCAATATCAATACACTCATCAAAGTGAAACAAGCGTAGAAGTTCTATGTCTCGAGTCCTCTAAAATTCACATAATATTGACTAACACGAATGTCAAGACACAAACTAAACATGGTGATCACAATTAAGGGGTTTTGAGTTGGAACACCTTGAAACAACAAATTTGTCATGCTTTATCAAAGCAAATAATTGTTCATAAAAGATTATTCAAAGGGTTTCACTTGTGAAAATGTGTACAAATCGTAAAAAAACTCTAGCACAAAAAATATAAGACATGCATATGCAATTCATGTATCCCACCCCCAAATTTAAAAATTAACATTGTCCCTAATGATAAAACAAGAAAGTACAAAGAGAGTGAAGATACTGCCCTGATTCGAGAGTTTGAAATCGGAAGTTGTGTGTAGTGCATCTGAAAGCTCTTGGGTGATGCATAGCCACCCCCAAACTTATTTGCAACCTACACAAAAAATAGAGAAACCATAAAAAAGGAACAAGGGAGAAAACCGACTGAACTACGAAAGAAAAAGAAAACAGACACAACAAAAATAAAAACTAAACTAACAGAAATGAAAAACAAGCAAAAAGATAAAAAGCTTGGGTTGCCTCCCAAGAAGTGCTTGTTTAAAGTCATTAGCTCGACTTCTTTGCACTGCTCATGGTGGATCATAAGGAGCAATGCCAACTTTGTATGGACGAGCCTTTTCGTGCTTTTTCCAATTGCGTAGAGGCTTCTCCCCTCCAACCTCTATCACACAACCTAAAAGAATTAGAAGTGAGCATAAGGTCTCTTTCAAAAATACATAATTGAAGTGTAAAGATGAAAGTTTAATTGGAAGTGAGAAAGAATCCTCAATGGATGATTGCAACTCATATGTGGCTATCCCATACTCCCCTAGCCTTGGTTTTGACAACTCAAATGGTGGTACATCCAAGTGATTTATATATCCTCTGATTTTCTCATTCTCGACCGTAGTATCACTTGGGTTCTCAAAATATGCATCGAATGGATCACTAGAGTTGTAAACCTTGACTTCAACCTTCTCCACTCCATCTCTCTGGTGATTGATGCACTTTTTTAAGAAATCGAGAGATATGATGGTAGGTGGTGTTGGATTCTTAAAGATTTCTAATGTCTTTTCTTGGTCATCTGATGGGATGGATTTCGGAGACTCTGTGCTGAATTTTGAATCCTCTAGTGATGTTTCTTCTGGAGCCTCATCATTCTCCTCTGTGCTAATAAATGTGGTGTTTGACGACCTCTCTGCAACTAAGTTGGAGATTTGGTTCAGTTGTGCTTGGACGTCTTGGATAGATGCCTCGATATTTTGAGACCGCTCATCGTTCGACTTCATCCATTGGATCACCAACTCTTCAAAACTTGGGTTCCTATCACATTGCTTATAATCCCCATTGGTTCTGAAAATTAGTCGGTTCAAATTCTCCCTGCATTAGAAAGGGGGACCTATCTTGTTGCAGGTATGCTTGTGAAGCTCTCATAGCATAATAACTCAATGGCAAGTCCTGCTGACATCTACATCTTTGATGGCAGTAGCCACTCTGGTGATCGCCTCCACACCACGAACAAAAATCTTCAACATGACTCTCATAAGCTCCTGCACTCCATCCTCGTTGTGACTAATTAAAGTTATAATAATTCATCTCATCAAGAATCAATTGAAAAAAAAAGAAAAAAAATGACTTAATCCTAGAACAGATAAGAGAATCTCAATATTAAATAAACAAATTGTCCCCGGCAACGGCGCCAAAAATTTGACACTAAAAAACCTAGCAAGTGCACTAGATCGTGCAAGTAATATAGTGGATATTTAAGTCCGGATTATCGTACCCAAGGGACAACGTATTTAAGTATTGAAACTACTGTATTACCTAATTCCAAGTTAAATCAAATATTTAAGGTGTGATTGTTTAAATAAACTAAAGAAAATTAATTATGTAAAACACGTAGAGATTGAAAAATCAGAGGAAGAGAGATAACTAAGACACGTGATCCGGCCAAACTACTCCTTATCGATTATGAAGTGTGTTATTCAATTATTACTTATCATGCTATGGCGGAAACTCCAAAATTATATACTACCCAATCTCTTGGTATAGTGCGTCTATGTTAATTAATGATTTCCTATATCCCTATATGAGAATTCAATTAATAAACATGCATTAACAAGATTTATGAGATTCCCCGTTACCGGAAGGCTACACGAATGAATCGAATCTATCCCTAGTCAATTCTAAGGCGTGATGTTCAATTGCTCAAGCATCCTTAACCTATATCATCTCGGAATCTAAGCTAAGCAATTTATCAAACAAGTGGTGATCAAGCACTCATAAGCATTAAACACAACAAATTGAACACATAGCATGCCGTGCAATAATCAAAAACATAAATTTATAAACGATAATTCATAGTTTGCCTTCACACGGCCTTAGTCAAACGAATTTAGTTCATGTTTAAAAAGAAAGAGAAATAACAATTTTCAAAAGACATGTTCAATGAATTAATCTCAAAAGAAAGTGAAAAACTCCCTATTACAATCTTGATTTCCTCGTTGTTGCTTGAATTCTCCGTTTTCGTAGTCAAATTCGGAGTCTTCAAGCTTTTCTCTTGCTTTCCTAGGTTTTTCTCTCAATCCTTGTGTTGTAAAAAGTATGTTCTCCTCCAAAAACTGACTTAAAACACTATTTATAGGTTGTTGTACGCGGACGGGATGCTGCGGCATCACAGTGTTTTCGAAATTTTCTTGATTTTTCTCCCATCTTTTGGATCCAATGATGCTCTATACCTGATTCACATAAATAAAACAAATTAAGGTATAATGTGGGATAAAATTTACTAGAAAACGAGCCAAATCCAAGAAAAGAGGCGCCCGAAAAGGTGTAAAATACGAGCTTATCATTTATGTAATTATCCCATTATTGAGAGGGTGTGAGAGTAATTTTCCCTTTTATTTATTAGGTGATATTGTAATTATCTATCGACTAAAAAAAATAGGTTGGACCCAACTTAGACACAAGCTGGAGCCAACTTGGACCTAAATTGGACCCAAATTTCCATTACAAACCAATAAGATACAACTTAAGTCCACCCGACAAAAAATTCTTAGAAACCAACCCAACAGAACCCAAGGCAAAACTTGTTTGGGTTGGGTTGGGTTGGACGCATAGAACTTTGACCTAAAATTACTAAAAGCAATTAGTTAAGTTTTAACATTATATATATGGTATCAAATGATAGAACTTTGAACTAAAATTACCAAAAGCAATTAGTTAAGTTTTGACATTATATATATGGTATCAAATGATATAACAGATCGTCAAACTAGAAGAATGAACAAAACACTTGTTGACTAATAAAACATTAACTATTTCAACAATGAAATTTTTGATTGATACACCTAGAGATGAGGTTTATGGATCGAAGCACTCTTGTTATCCAACTCATCAATGAGATTAATTAACAACAATAGACACAAAGACAAAAATTATCTTTCATATCGCTCCCAACTCTACACAAGCTTCGGATGTAATCCTTGGGATAAACAATGAGACTTTTGCAAGTTTGAGCGCATGAATCAGTGACACTAGGGTTGTACTGATATTTTATTTCTTTTTCGCAAATTTTATCACAAAATAAGAAACAACGACTTTCTGCACCCCAGATCAAACAATCTGCAAAATGAAAATTTGTAGTTAGTAATTTTAAATCTTAAAAAGAGTGTACATATATTTATGTACAATACAATTACGTACATAACTCAAAAAAGAATCCGAGCAAATTTTTTGAAAATGGTATGATTTATTACAATATTCAATAATACATACGAAGCTATTTTCTAGTTTGATTAGATTAGTTGCACCATATTTACAAAGTTTAAAAAATTGTTTTTCTTCCTAAGAGCAAGTGGATTACGCCGTTTTTGTTCAAGACATTAAAAATGTTAAATATATCTCACTTTGTACCAGGTTTTATTGGACGAAATGGTAATTCTACAATTATATGATGTACTCAAATTTCGTACTCGATTTTAGTACCAGATAGCAATATTTGTAGAAGCTTAATTTTATACCTGATGCGAGAGTCACGAGGACAACGGCTAACAACAATTAAAGATGTCAAAAGCGTTGCCATAGAATTTCTAAATTTTATGTAGCTTTACAAATGATGAGGCTAAATGTTTTGATGAATTAGCACTTGAAATCCCATTTATATTTGAGTCGGTGCACTTAAAGAAAATCCAAAACAATTAATTATAAATACAAGAAAATTTTCGATATGGATATTGGTTAATTACCTATATGACAATTTATTACCTACTACATATGAATAGATTTTGTTATTGCTAAGTCACCTTGAGATTACATATATGGCACGTTTGGTACAAAGGAATGAGGATTCCATAAAAGATTATTCTCACTTATTCAATCCCACTTCATGTTTGGTAAGACTGTGAGAAGTGGGACTGAGTAATCCATGTATTGCGTATTCTCACTTGAAGTGGGAGTACTCATGTCCTCATCTAACAATGAGAAATAGCTATTCTGACTTAAGTGCGAATAATTTGAATCATAACTAAAAAGGAAAGTCACTCCTCTTATGCTCAAACTTATTGAATACAACTAAAAATAGTTGTATATTTCATTAATGTGTTTTATATTTTAGGGTAAAATGCAATTCACACCCCTGAGCTATAGCAAGCTATGTGTTATGTTAAATTGTAGATCTCAAACGTGACCTTATCAACTATTTATATATTTAAGGTTGTGTTTAGATATGAGCACTTAGTATACTCATAAATTTGTATAGGGGACCATTTTGGTACCTTTTAGAGTTTAAGGACCCATTTACGACACTTGCTATAGTTCAGGAGTGTAAATTATATTTTACCCTATTTTTTATAGGTAATTAAATATATTTAATTTTTTCTATATATATATTACAAATACGCACAGACACAAATAATATAATAGAAGTACAAGGGGTAAAGACAATTACCCACCTGAGCTTTGCTGGTTTTTACATTTTTTCAAATAAACTTTTTTCTTTTACATTTTTTTATCTCAACTCCATGAGTTTTTTACACTTTCTTATAAAAAAAGTTTATTTAAATTCCGCCGGAGTTTCAACACATGCGGCGGGTGAGATAAAAAAGTGTAAAAAAAAAAGTTTGGATAAAAAAGTGTAAAAAAGACAAAGTATAGATAAAAAAGTGAAAAAAAAAAGTTTATTTAAACTCCACGGGTTGAAATCCTACCGAAATATTGCCGGATTATGCTGATATATAGAAAAATGTAAAACGCGTGAAGTTGAGATAAAAAAGTATAAAAAACAAAATTGTCTAAAAAAGTGTAAAAACCCGCAAAATTTGGGTGGGTAATTAATGATTTTTACACCCAAGTATAAATACATTTATATTTGTATATGCCTCACACATATGTATATCTATAGATACCACATATATTTTTATGTATAGTAATTTATATAAATATTATATATATATATATATTTATGTAAATATATATTATTTTATAGTACATATTATACAATTACATAGTAAAATATGTCTTTCATCTATATATAATTTGATATATGTCAGTATGCCTCTTATTAAAAATTATGTATTTGTTTGGTATACATGTTTACATATATATATATATATATATATAAAATTTATTATATTTATGTATATATATATATATTAGTTTTTATCCATAAGTTTTATATTTCTATATATTATGGTTGTGTAGTGATATAAAGAAAGTTCTGATAGTAATAATAAATTATATTAATTTAGTATTATTGTATTTAAGTGGGTCAAATAAATGACTAAAAGCACTATACAAATTTAGTTCTAATTATGTATGTAACCAAACAATGACATGGGAAAGACTATTTCAGGTGGAATACCTTTCCGCCTAGACTGAGCTTTATTGGATTGTTCAATCATCATACCAAACGTGTCAATATTATTTTACGACTATATATAGGTAGATTGCGCAAATTAAATAAATATTATTAAGGATAAAACCATTAACCCATATAAGCTATACGCCTTTCCACATTTTTTTCGAGAAACTTTTTTCTTACACTTACTCCCCCGAAGTCCAAAAATTGAACACTAATAGTGCCATACATTGATGGCAAAATGGTCTATTGATTTTCTTCTTCTCCATTACTATAACAATAACATATTTAGGCCCCCAAATTCTGTATGCAAAGATCGTGCCATTTACCAAATCGGTGGAAAAAGCAAGGAATTCTTAAATATATATATAATAAATAACCATCGTCACTGCTAAGTTGCAAAGAAATTAGTATGTCAGTCTTCCACAGATTAAGTCTGATTACGAATTTTAAGTTTTTAAATTGAGACTTCCTTTTTCAATATTGAATAGTATTACAATCTTAAAAATTTTACGGGAATAAGGAGAGTAGCAAAATGAAAAGTTGAAAAGAAGGCTAAGACAAGTGTAATTACAGGCTTCTCAAAATGGCGTTATTAACTAGAAGAAATTACAGGAATTTTTTTTCTTTGTTGTTGTTCATATTCGGTATGGCCACATCAAAGGCACCTGTTCGTGGTCTCTCTTATTTGTGTTTCTCCAATTAGTTCATTCGTTATAACTTATATGATACTGGCTTAGATTTGGCATAATCTTCTTATACCTATAATTTCTCAAATCTTTTAGGGTTAATTACAATAATTACCTACTCTCATTCAATGGAATTATAGCTAATTCACTTATTTTGAACACATAAGAGACGCCCTATCTTAATTAATTTGTATTAAAACCCTTCAATTGTCCACAAATCGAATTTGCTGACATTATCAAAAATATATTTCTCAGAATTTGGATTTTGACCGTCTCCCATCAATCAATGACCAAAGAATCCTGGATACGTAGATTTAATTTTTCAAAATAAAACAGGTGTACTTCTTTATTAATTAAAGCCACATTCCCGCTTGTGCTCTCATTTTCATGCAGCCAGCGCTAGCTCCGCCGCAAATTCACCCCGGAACTCTTCTCCGCCGTGTCCCTGATCTTCATGAAGTCTGCCACCTCCGCCAGACGCAACCTCCCGGCATCCCTGGTGGTGTTTTCCATCTTTGTCTCTGGTTGTTTCATCATGTACAGTGATCAACACGTAAAATCCATAGCCCATTTCCCATTTTCAGGTCAAGAAAACGAAGAAAACTTTTGACAGCACAAGTAACTTGTCTGAAAAACGGAAGGCAAAATGCATTGTACCAAAATTGGAGGTGGCATTCCAGAGATTGTTCTTTGCCCAAGTAAATTATTATTATTATTATTATTATTATTATTATTATTATTATTATTATTATTATTATTTATTTTTGAATTAGCCATATTTAATTTTGATGAATTTCTTGGTAATATATATTGTATAATTTATTTGATTTGCCGTTAAGGTTTGAAGCAAGATTATTGGTTGAGATTGAGAAACTGAAGAAAAAGACGGTAATGTACGGTTGTTGGGGATTCTTTGAAACGGAATCAATGGGAATCAATGATTTGTTTGGTTCAATCCTGTTAGAATTGTATAAATCCCATAGGGGAACTTGTATTACTGCAAAGAAATATATATAATTACAAGAGTCTTGGTAAACAAGAGAACCCTAAGCTAGAAAAGGAAAAAGATATACATAAAATAAAGATACAAATATATCCTAATATATTATATTTAACACTCCCCGCAGTCGAAGCTAAAGGTTCCCGAAGGCTGAGACTGTTTCTAAAATCCAAGAAGACCTGTGATGGCAGACCTTTGGTGAAAATATCTGCGAATTGGTGAGACGACGGAACGTGGTGCACACGGACCTCACCCAAGGCGACTCGTTCACGCACAAAATGAATATCTATTTCTATATGTTTGGTGCGTTGGTGCTGTACAGGGTTAGATGACATAAAAATAGAGCTGATATTGTCACAATATATAATAGTAGCACGAGACAGAGGACAATGAAGCTCGAATAGAAGATTACGAAGCCAAGATGTTTCAGCAACGGCATTGGCGACACCACGATATTCAACTTCAGCACTGGATCGGGAAACAACATGTTGACGCTTAGAAGACCAAGAAATGAGATATCACCTAAGAAGACACAGTAACCAGATGTGGAACGCCGAGTATCAGGACAACCGGCCGAATCGGCATCAGAGTAAGCAACGAGATCAGAGGACTTAGAGGGACGAAGGTGGAGATAGTGAGTGAGAGTGCCTTTGATATACCGAAGAATGCGTTTAAGAGCATTAAAATGAGGGATACGAGGGTCATGCATGAAGAGGCAGATTTGTTGGACAGCATAAGCAATATCTGGACGAGTGATAGTCAGATATTGTAATGCGCCAGCTAGACTGCGATAGAGAGTAGGGTGGGGAACAGGTTGACCAGAGGAAGAAAGCTTTGATTTCGTGTCAACAGGAGTTTTGCAAGGATTGTAGGAAGACATAGATGCACGATCTAGAATTTCTTGTGCAAATTTCGATTGAGAGAGCCCGGAGAGAGAACGGGTGACGGAGATACCAAGAAAGTAGTGAAGAGATCCAAGATCAGTCATAGAGAACTCAGAAGAGAGCAGGCGAGTGAGATGAGAAAGGAGAGTGGCAGATAAAGTAGTTAAAATAATGTCATCGACATAAAGAAGAAGATACGCCGTGTGAGAAGGACGATGAAGAATAAAGAGAGAAGTATCAGCTTTGCTGCTGACAAAACCTAGAGTAGAGAGATAGGAAGCAAAGCGATGGTACCAAGCACAGGGTGCTTGCTTAAGACCATAAAGAGCTTTCTTAAGACGACATACGTGGTAGGGGCGAGAGAAGTTAGTGTATGTAACACCCAATATTCTCGGCTCCTAATTTCGTAGAAGTGAAGGTAAACATTACAATCACTGCTAATTAGATTTCGTAAATTATTTGATTGTAGTGATTCGCGTTCGACTAAAAATATTTTTCTACTTGCTTATATAACTATTATTAAATCTATATGTGAAATAGGTTAGTAGTATTTACACCTGGTGGAATAGTTGATGCATTATATCATTTAAGGTGTATATATATATCTATATATATATTCATCTTCATCAATTGATTACTAATAGTTAAATGGGATCATGCCTAACTACATATATATATATAGGCACAAACACATGCACATGCACACACACACACACACATATATATATATATACACGTACCATTCATGCTCTAATAGAGAAAGGAAGATTAGGAGGTGGCAAATTAAGATAATTACATCTCATCTTGCCTAAAAAACGTGGCTTATGGAGGATTAATCTCCATTTCTTTTTTCCCTACCTTTTTGACCAAGACCTCCTTATATACTACAATTCAGCCTTTCAAAACTTCATTCATCACCACACCTGAAGAAACTCTGAAAATTAGCACCTATCTCATCTCAAATACATGAAAAGCTGAAGGAGAAGAAAAAAATCCAGTAGGGGAAAGGATCATCCTTTCTTCTTTCTCTTAAGGTATATGGTAGTTAATCATTGCTTTTGCATGAAAATGTTGTAGACTAAATGTAGTTCAAGCTGTATATGACCTGGAATTGAGAGTATCATTTCATATATATGTATTTTAGTTAACTTCAATGGCATGATGTTCAGCTGTGTTTGGAACTTTCAGTTTCTGAAGTTACGTTTAAAGCTGTAATGAGGTGCCTAAACTTGTGAGTTTGATTATGATAAATTTTCTGGAATAACTTGATTGTGTGTTAAACATGTATGAAACATTTGGTAAGTATTAGAGTTTTGTGGAATTTTCTAAAAATCGTTGAACAAAATCGCCAGTCTGTTCGGCGGAAATGCAAATTGTTACTGTTTTGAAGATATTTCGTGTACCTGGAAATTTTGGTTTACTCTAAAACTTTTACAGTAGCTTGATAAATGTGTTATAGAGACGTCACATAAATTTCGGAATTGTTCAGTGAACAGGGGATTTTACAAAAATATTTGAATATAAGGTGTCTGTTCTGAAACAAATCTGCCGGGACAGTCCCGTTTCGTTGATCGAATCCCCAATTTGATAAGGAAATTAAATCTGGAAAAATTATGTAGACTTTTTCAGCATCCTTTCTGATATCCTAAAAAATTGGAGAAAGAAATTCCAATCCGAGAATGTGTTACAAAATTGTTGAAATATATTGCGCATGTAAGGGGGTTTGTTTGAACTTAATTGCCTAGATGTTTGGATAGTAGGATATAACTTGTTGTATGTGATTAGCTTAAAGTGTATTGTTTTATGAAAATGATGTTATTTTGAATCACAGGACACTTTCGTGATTCCGAGGCCGAGGCAACGACGCCGGTTTATTATTGTGAGGGTTTCTCTTATTCTTTCAACTTGATCTAGCTTACCATTTTTCGTTCCCTTTATCTAATAAATCATAGCCAAGTGTGACCTCATAAAGTTTCATTGATCAGACTCTTATTCTCATCTAAGGTAAGTGTCCAACCGTGTCCCAATTTGTAGTCTATCGTTCTTGTTTCCACTTGGTCTCGCTCGAATACAAATCAGTGTACATATTCTAGTAGGAAACTCATTGAAACCATTATTCTTCTTGGCTCTATTCCGTCGGCTAAGGGAGCTAAGTGCTATACGGGACAAAGTGCCACGTGACGGCGGGGGCCACCGCTTGAACCTGTAGGAGCCACCTCTAGAATCCCGAAGTCTGGCATCCATCCGCGATGTGTCATTTTCTTGATATACAGCTTTGATTCGAAAAAACAGAGTGAAGAGAGCTAAGTGCTATACGGGACAAAGTGCCACGCGACGGCGGGGGCCACCTCTTGAACCCGTAGGAGCCACCACTAGAATCCCGACATCTGGAACACTTCATAGAACATAAAGGTGTGAAGCCTCCTGCTGGTATGGGACAGTGGAAGGTGGATTACGATCACATGATATGATTACAAAAGTACATGGGTTATGTCCTCTGATTCATACGTAACATACTCGATTAATTTAACTTGTGATATGTTATTCTATTCTTTTGCTTGCCATCGTATATGTCCATGTCGTTATTGATTTTCTCCGCAGATTCTATCTCTCCTGATAAGGTAAAGCAAGCCATTAGCCTACCTCACTGGGTCATTCGGACTCACCCCTCCTTCTTTCTTCCTTTTCAGATAAGCTTAGAATGTCGGATACAAATGGAGAAATGAGAAATAAAGGAAGCATTGGTTTGTTTCTATCAAAGGGAGTAATGTTTTGGGATGTACGATTGGGTATGTATATGTTTTGGCTTGGAGATTTGTAATTGATAGGGTTATTGTTTAATTGTGTAAGACTGATGAATAAGGTATTGTTGGTTTAAGTGGAATGAAATTCTTTTAGTTTTAGTAGATGAAGAATTGGTATAGTTCTGACGCTTAGCGCTAGCTCGAGAAAGGACAGTCTCGTGGATCGAGCTAGTGTCGGGGTGTAGCGGGCCACCAGGTGGTCGGTGGGCGTTACAGTGTAGCTCGGGGGTTGTTTCATAAAGACGACCTCAGAAAGGTGGCCATGGAGGAAAGCATTTTTAACATCGAATTGGTGGATAGGCCAAGATCGTGATAAAGCGAGACTCAGGACAGTGCGTAAGGTGGCAGGTTTGACAATAGGACTGAAAGTTTCATCATAGTCAATACCAAGCTGTTGAGAGAAACCTTGAGCAACTAAACGAGCCTTATAGCGCTCAAGCGAGCCATCAGAGCGAAACTTATGACAAAAAATCCATTTAGAGCCAACAATATTGACATTAGGAGGACAAGGGACGAGATCCCAAGTTCCATTGGAGCGTAAAGCAGAAAGCTCAGCATCCATGGCAGCTTTCCAAGATGGGTTTTGAAGGGCTTGAGAATATGAACGAGGAAGAGAGGAAATGGATGAGGAGACCGAAAGGTTAAAAAGTTAACAGGGATGAGTAATGCCAGATTTGGAACCCGTGATCATGGGGTGTGGTGTGGCGTCGGTTATGGTATGAGTTGGTGGATTGACTGGGAAAGGTGGAGGTGTGGGCACGGATATTGATACCATTAAGAATAGCATGCTGAATAAGAGATGGCGGGTCCTCATTGTCGGGTGATAGAAATGAATAATTAGAAGGAACAGTAGTTTGATGAAAAGAGGAGTAAGGAAAGATGGATTCATCAAAAATGACGTGACGGGATAGGATGATTTTATTAGAAGAAAGATCAAGGCAGCGATAACCACGGTGATTAGCCGGATACCCGAGAAAAATGCAAGTAGAAGAGCGAGGGGCGAGTTTGTGAGGGGATATGGCAGATAGATTGGCGTAGCATAGACACCCAAAAACTCGAAGGTGAGAGTAGGTAGTAATAGTGTGATAGAGGAGTTCGAAGGGGGTGCGATAGGCGAGGGTGGTGGTGGGGAGAAGATTGAGAAGATGAGAGGCCATGTGAAAGGCTTCGGCCCAAAACCTAGGCGGGAGTTGAGCTTGGAAGAGGAGAGTTCGAACAATGTTATTGATTGTGCAGAGAGTGCGTTCAGCCTTACCATTTTGTTGAGAGGTGTGGGGACAAGAAAAACAAAACATTATTGGTAAAAAAAGTTTTGAAATTTTTATTATCAAATTCACGCCCATGGTCACATTGAAAAAACTTAATATGCGAATTAAATTGAGTTTTTACATAATTGTGAAACTTTTGGAAAACATTAAAAGCCTCAGATTTAGCACGAAGAGGAAAAACCCATAAAAAATGAGAAAAATTATCTAAGAAAATAATGTAATAACGAAAACCATTTGCACTATTTAAAGGAGATGTCCACAAATCGGAATGAATAAGCTCAAAAACAGAAGAAGTATGAGTAAGAGAACGACTAAAAGAAGGACGACGATGCTTGCCTAATTGACAAGCATGGCATAAAACATTAACATTGTTTTGACAAGAAATAAAATTCCTAGAAGCTAAAAATTTGAAAACGGGATCGCCAGGGTGACCGAGACGACGGTGCCAGATGAGAGGCGAGAGAATAGCAAAAGTCATGTCGGTGGAAGATAGATTGACAGCGAAAGGAAGAACGGGATAAAGCTCACCACAACTCTCACTGCGAAAAATGCGATTACCCGTGTGGAGGTCTTTCACAGAAAAGCCAAAAGGATCAAATTCGATAGAGCAATTATTATCACGAGTAAATTGACTTACAGAGACAAGATTTTTAACAATATGAGGAGAAACTAAAATATTTTTAAGATGAAGAGACGAATAAGAAGAAAGAAAAGAACTGTGACCAATATGGGAAACGGGGAGCACAACACCATTACCAACCATTATAGATTTAGAAAATTCACAAGGTGTGCAAAAACTAAGATTACCTTGGCTAGAGGACATATGTGCACTAGCACCGGAGTCCATGTACCAGTTGTAGTCAGGAGGATGTATATTCATAGTAGTGAAGAGTGATGCGAGATCGGTAAGTTGGGCCGCTGGAGGTGCTGAAATCGAGTGCTGAAGTGGGTTGCTGCTAACTTGTGAAAAATAATTGTGCTGAAAATTGGGCCCTGCTGGAAATTGAGAGGGCGGCCCAGTTAGGTGGTTAGAGGATGGCCCAGATTGCATACGCAAGGTACCAGGAGGCGCTGTGGGGAAGTGGGCCAAGTGTTGGTGTGATATGGATGGTGGTGGACCCAAAATGCTTGGACTTCCAAGTTGTTGTGGGCCGTTGTAGAAGGCCTGGTGAGGGGAAATAGGAGGATAACTAGAGTAGTTGAAGTGGGCCATGGCTGCTGGATTGGGCGATTGATAGTGATTGAGCCCCTGAGTGTATGCTTGATTTTCAGAATTGGAATAATGTGGTCTATTTCCATAGTGTTGTGATCTGCTAGAATTATGTCCACCACGTGTAGAGCCACGACCAAAATTCCGACCTCGACCTCTACCTCTACCTCTTCCGTTATCATTACGAGGGTGGGATTGAGAATATAGAAGAATAGGGGAATCCAAAGAATTGGAGGTGGGAGGGTTTTGAGTTTCACGAGATTCATGTAGAAGAAGAATATTACGAGCTTCGGCAAATTTAGGGAAAGGAGTTTTATTAGTGATGACATCAATTATACTATTATAAGAATCGGGGAGATTGTTGAGAATTTGTAAAACGAGTTCTTTGTCAGAAATAGGATTGTCGACATCTTTTAGATTGTCAGCAATACGTTTCATATCACGACAAAAATCAGAAATTGATAAATTGCCCTTTTTGAAATTACGGAATTTATCTTGAAGTTGTAAACAACGACTGGGTTTATTGTTGGTAAAAAACGAATCAAGATTATCCCAAATTTGTTTGGCAGTATAACCATCGCCACTAACACTGTCAAGGAGACTGGCATCAACAGAATTATAGATCCAAGTTTTTATTTTTGAGTCAAGAGAATACCAGTCCTTAGGGCTGTTCATTCGGTTCGGTTCGATTTGGTTCGAGCCAAACCAAATTTATTTTAAAAAATAAAATAAAAATCAGTTTTTTTGAAAATTTGGTTTTTATTTAAAATTTTGGCAGAAAACATTTAGTTTCGGTTTTCTGTGAGAACACTAAAAAATATATTACCAAAATTTACTCAAATATGTTTACCAAAAAAGTGGGATCAAATGTAGATTAGAATGTTACGCAATCTTACTCAGTAGAAGGTGGTATTGGACTCCTAGTATAAAGGAGCTCACAAAAGAAGGGGAAAAAAAGTTTCAGCGGCGGCGGCGAACAGGAAGGAGGTGGCGAGCAGGAAGGAGGCGGCGTCGGCGATTTGGAATAGGTACTCACTGACGGCGGTGGTGGCGATTTGGGGATTTCAGATTTGGAATGAAGATGGAGTTTTAGATTTGGGGATTTCATTTCAGATTTTGAAGACCCCATACTCACTGACGCCTTTTTTTGCTGTTAACAACTAAACAAATTCAGATTTAATATAACATAAATAATAAAATATTAATATAACATATATTAAAAAAAAAAATTCGGTTATCGGTTCGGTTCGGTTAACCGAACCGTAAAACTGAAACGAAAACCGAATTTCTTAAAAAAAAAACCGAAAACCGATCGGTTCGGTTTCGGTTCGAACCGAATTTTAGGTTTTCGGTCGGTTAACCGAATTTCCGGTTTTTTTGAACAGCCCTACCAGTCCTCATCATCATCAGATTTAGGTAAAGAAGAACCATTAACAAGACCAAGAACACGATAACTACGACAAATATCAGAGAAAATTATTTTCCATAATTTAAAACGTGGATCTTCTTCACAAAGTTTGAAATTAAAAAGGTGGAAAACATTATTAATAGCGTAGGCAGGATGAGAAGTATTTGGAGGAGGTGGGTTGGTTGCCATAATGATAACAAAAGAAATAGAGGAGATAGAAGAGAGAGAATTTGGACCTTGACTTACCGTGAGGAAGAATTTGGCGGCTGAAAAGATGAAGCAGCCAAAGGAAGAAAGCCGTATGAGTGAGGGAAGGTGCGTCGCGGGATTGTCGACGTCTTAGAGGAGGGGTGGTAGAAGACGTGTGATCGTAAGGATTGAGTGGAACCCTGATTTGGCTGATACCATGTTAGAATTGTATAAATTCCGTAGGGAAACTTGTATTACTCCAGAGAAGTATATATAATTACAAGAGTCTTGGTAAACAAGAAAATCTTAAGCTAGAAAAGGAAAAAGATATACATAAAATAAAGATACAAATATATCCTAATATATTATATTTAACAAATCCGTTGTCCCTTCGGGCAGGAAGAACTTGAACAAGACTACAGGCTCTTTATCTGTTTTCAGAATTGAGGTTTATTTTCTCCTTTGATCATTTTTCCAAGCGTTATTTATTGCTGATTACAAGTTCAATTATTTTATTTTATTTTGGTAATTTATAATAAATTTCTGCATTCACTGCTAACTGCTTTAATATGATTTTTCTTGGACTTTTTCTTTATTGGCATAATATTGATTCCATTTGCTTCGTCTCATTTAAGTTGCATCAGACTTCATTGAATATTTGAAAATTGGAATCAATAGCATATATATCACGAGTTGAAGTTTGTCCCACTCTTAGAGGGGAAATTCTAGTTGAGAATATTATAAGCTTTATATTTTCTAAGATTATTTTGGAGCTTAATTAACAAATGCTGGGCCTTTTTCTATTTTTTTTTTGCATGGTTTAGATAAATAAAACTATGGAGCGTATCTAAGATGTTATAAGTGGCATATTATTGTTAATTTATGTAGCAAATTGGGTTATAATAAGATAAATTATGGAGCGTATCTAAGATGTTAGAAGTGGCATTATTTTTTGCATGGTTTAGTTGTCTTTTATTTTATGGGAAGGGCATTTTAGGAAAATAATGAATTTTTGATAATTTTTAAGAAAAATCAAAGGAGACATCTTGTATGGGACGGAGTGAATATATTTTTGGGGGTGAAAAACATTACCCACTCGAACTTTGCGTATTTTTACATTTTTTTTTATCTAAACTATTTTTTTGTTATATTTTTTTTTATCTCAACTCCACGAGTTTTACACTTTCCTATGTATTAACATATTCCAACGGAATATTCCGTAGGAGTTTCAGTACATACGGCGGAGTTGGATAAAAAAGTGTAAAAAATACAAAGTTTGAATAAAAAAGTGTAAACAAAAACCAATTTGGATAAAAAAGTGTAAAAAAAAAAGTTTGTTTAAACTCCACTTCGGAGGAATATTGCGCCAAAATATGTTAATAGACAGACAAGTGTAAAACCCGTGGAGCTGAGATAAAAAAGTGTAACGAAAAATAATTTAGATAAAAAAGTGCAAAACACGCAAAGTTCAAGTGGGTATCGTTTTTACCCCTATATTATTTTCAAGTGGTATACTTGAGATTCCAAAATGTTGGTTTTTTTTTATTCTAGTCAAATCAAATGTGCTGGAATATATTAAAGGAGAATTACATGCACACCCCCTCACTTTTGGAAAATGACAAGGACACCCCCTATCAGCGTATGACATCGTTGGACTGTGCAAAATGATATTTTTGCATCCCCCCCCCCCCGGAAAACCGACTTTAAAAAAAAACAAAAAACGTAAAAAAAACATTTTGTGCATGGACAAAAATGCCCCTCTGTCTATAACAAAGAAAGAATATCACTTTGGTGCCCATTCTTCACGATCAAAACCTGTGTTCACTCTCTCTTCCAAAAACCTCCAAATACTGTTCATCTCCCCACCAACTCGCCGGTCGCCGGTCGCATTGTGTTTCCCGTTGACGTTGTCGAGTAACTGAAGCGTTGTTGTGCGTCGTTTCCGGATTTCAGACGGGATACAGTCGTGAAAAGGTAAGCATCCAACCCTATTTTTATTTTTTCAAACAAACGTCCAAATATCTTTGTATAACCGTATATTTCCACATATTTTGTGTGTTAGATGTCGGTTGTACTCTGATTTTCAGAACTAGGGTTTCTTTGAAGAAAAAATATGGGTTTTTCATTTTTATTTCTTTTTTACTTTTTTTATTCATTGGAGTAATATCCACATGATAAAGGATGTATTGGTTTTTGCCTAAAAGTTAGCATTTTTTTGCAAACCCAACAAACCCTAATTTTTAAAGTGGGGAATTAGAGGAAACTAGATATTTCAGTTTGTTTTCAGCATATAACATGTTATTTTGTTTGTTTTTCAAGTTTTATTAGTCACGTTACACTGATTTGGACTATTTTGCACTTGTTATATGTGTAGTCATTTTGCAGTTGTTATATTTGTACTGATACTCGATATGTGTTTATTTTACAGATATGGCCCCCCGTGGATATGATATTGTAGTGCATGCTTTGGGTGAGCAAGATGTGTTGTCGAATATTTATCCTAAGAAGTATAGCTATCAAGAGTTGACAGATGATATTGCTGGTACAACATGTATGCCTGAAAATACACTTTCATTATGTTGGAAGATCTCTTGTGAGTTAGAGGGCACATTTGATAGGTTGCCTATTACATGTGAAGATGATCTTAAAAAAATGTTTGAAGGAAACAAAAAGAATAAGGAAATTCATTTATGGATTACTGTGGAAGTTGCAGAACCTATTGAAGTAATATCTGCTATCATAGATTTGGTTAGTGACAGTGATGTTGAGGGTGGTGAGGGGGAAAACGAAGCGGGAGGTGATGCTAAATTTGTGTTTGAAGGTGAGGTGAGTGAGGGAATAAATGAAGATGGGGGTGTTGATGGGGTTAATGAGACTGAAGCTGTGCAGGGGGAGGGTAATGAAAGTGTCTAGACTGAATGTGATCAAAGAACTCAAGGTGATCAAACTGTGGAGGATGAAGCATTGTAGACTGATGGTAATCAAACTGTGGTAGATGAAGCATTGCAGATTGATGATAATCAAACTGTTGTGGATGAAAAAATTCATAATGATGGTGATACTCTACGATGATACTCAAACTGTCGAAGAACACGCTCAGGACGATGATACTCTATGATGGCAAAGAATATCATTGGAACTGATGCTCGCCATACGTTATCATTCAAACATTGAGGTGGCAACTCGGCAATGTCTGCATCATTGAGATTGTACGGTGTCCAAACAAGCTGAAATACAAAAAAATGATATAGAATATATTAGTAGAAGATAGATATAACTTCATAATAATTTTTTAAAAAAATTCCCGACTCACATGTCCATCCACCATCTGACCTAGACCATCTCTAATTGCCCGGACGTTGTGACTGACTGAAGCAGTATTTGTAGTAGGTCGCTAACACCTTCAAACAAAAATCATTGAAAATAATTTAAAAAAATTTAACGTTTCTTAATTAAACATAATATTCAAATGGTAAATTACCGTGAAGCATAAGGTGCTCGGACAATGCCATCCACGTCAGCTCCCGCCATCTGTCTAGGTACCCCATCAGGCCTTACAATCCAATTCCTAATCCACGCCCATATCTGTTAAAGGAGAAATATATTAATTATATCATCACGAATTATTATATCAGAAATAATAACGTCAAAATAATAATTTTTCTCACCTATAATAATGGCATGAAACCTGCAACATTTCTGCATTCTACTTGGGAACCATTTGCCAATTCTTGGTATAAATGAGCCAATACCGCACTCGCACAACTGTATGTGCGTGCTAAGTTTATATCTTCAAACAGACTCAACCACACTACAGGAATAACATTTCCTGTGGTGTCGGCACACATCACACTCCCGAGCAACAAAAGGGTCCAACAACAGGGCTACCTGATCAACTACAAATTCTTCAGATTGATCATTTATTTGGAAAGGCGCACTCTAAACATGGGTAACAAGTTTTCGGACTAGTATTCTATGACCGTGCACGAAATCTGCCGGCAATAAGTACAGTCCTAATTTATCAAATACATATAAGGCGTAATCTTCATATCCTTCGAAGTACCTATATGCAACTACAGCCCTACCATCAGCTGGTAGACCATATAAAATAGAAACATCTTGGAGAGTTATCGTAGGCTCTCCAGTCCTAAAATGAAATGTGTTCGTCTCTAGGCGCCATCTCTCAATTAGGGCCTTCACAAGGCCCAGGTCATTTTTAAACTGAGCTAACTGGTATACCCTATAAAACCCCATCTCATCAAACTTTACCTTGACGCGGTGATGTAGAGGAGATTCATAAGCTAAGCTGAAATATGCAGAGTCAGCTCGCCGGACACGATAAGTCAAGTCTGGATGATCAGCAACTTCCTCAGATACATGATTATCCTGATCATACAATACGCTCTGATCAACTGGGCCATATACATTACGCTCAACCATCCTGCATTTACATATCCACAAAAATGTTAATATACATTCTACGATATAAATTACACTTAATATTTAGTAAATGGTATCTATTAATGCAAAATTAAACCCACTAATTACAAATTATACCTAATCAATTAAGATTATATATACAAATTAAAATTTAGAGATTATACCTAATAATTCGAAAAATATACCTAAAAAAAGGAATTTAAACATACTAATTAGAGATTATACCTAAAAATTGGAGATTACATTTAGAAATGAGAAATGTAAAAAAATATTAATTTGAATTTAAAAAATCGAATTTAATCATACTAATTTAAACTACTAATCGAATCTACACCTAACTACTCCAAATTAAACCTATTAATTCGAACGTTTAGAATACTCTTCCATTCAATTCGAAATTAAACCTAACAACTCGAAAACAAACCAAACAATTTGAAATCAAACCTATAAATTCAAATTATACCAAACAATTAAAAAATTATACCAACTAATTCGAACATTACACCAAACATTTCCCCTGGATGTTGACTTAGAAGAAGTGGTGGCGACTGCCAAAGATATTGCAACAAAAGTTGCAGTGGATGCTGAGGAACCTATTACAGAAGGGATCCAACCATCACTCACCTCAGAGGTTATAACAAAGGCACGCTTAGTAGGTCAGAGCATTGCTGAGGACGTTACAAAACCCAGGCAGTTCTTCAAGCCCAATAAAAGTATTTATACCGAACAATTCTAAATTAAACCTAACAACTCGAAATTAAACCTACAAATTCAAATTATACCCAAACAATTCAAAAATTATACCAACTAATTCGAACATTATACCAAACAATTGCAAAATATACCAACCTATTCAAAAATAAATCTAACTACTCGAAATTAAGCCTATTAATTCGAACTTATACCAAACAATTCCAAATTAAACCTACCAACTAGAAATCAAACCTAACAATTCAAAATTAAACACTAAAAATACAAATTATACTGAACATTTCAACAATTATACCAACCAAATCCAATATTATACAAACAATTCAAAAATTATACCAAATAATTTTAAAATAGCACAAAAAATTCACATTCTATCTAAAAGTCAAAATTGAGCCTAAAAATCAAACTAATTCAACAATTATACCAACCAATTCCAACATTATACCAAACAATTCAAAAATTATACCAAAAAACCATTAAAAAATAACACTAAAAATTGACATTATACCAAAAAGTCAAAATTAAACCTAAAGATAAAAAATCAACCTATTAATTCGATAATTATACCAATATATTCGAGAATTATATCAAATAATGCAAAAATTATAGCTAACAAATCGAATTTATCACTTAAAATTCAAGTTTTGAACCCTAAATTACAATACCATTACAATAAAAAAAATATATACAAATTCTAAATTTAACAAAATTACAACTATACCTTATGTTCTTGGTTGAGGGAGATAATTGGATGATAAATTTGGAGAAAAAAACCTTGCTAAAAATGGTGAGAATTGGAGGAAAAAGAAGAAAAAGAGAGGAGAATGTTATGCAGCAGCGTTTCTGATTGAAGGTGGAGCGTTTTGCTTTCTGGTTTTTCCGCCAGAAATTTAAAAAAATAAAAAATTATTCAGTGAGACGACATACCGTATGTCATCTCACTGAATGCGTGTCAGCTCGTGTCAGCGGTCAAAGTTGACATAGTCTATTAAAAAAAAAAATCAAAGTCTCACTTTGATTTAAAAAAAAAAAATACTAAGAGACGACATAGGGTATGTCATCTCTTAGCTGAGACGACATACCCTATGTTGTAACATACTATTTTCTGCTCCCATACATTGTTGGTGTTAAATCTTGATTATTTAATTAATTTTGTATCAATTATTTAATTTTCCCGGGGAATTAGTGCTTGGATCATGCATGCTTCATAGGGTTGCTAATAGAGCAACAATGATGTCATTTTTCAAAACTTGGGCTAATCTCTTTGCTGGTAATTATGAAACTTCTTTAGATTTAACATTAGGATCTTCACTTTTCCCTCCAATATCCTCATTTCCAGATAATTTTACGACCAACCAAACAAATTATTGCTTTCAGGGATCAAATCATACACAAACAAGAAGGCTTGTGTTTCATGTTGTTTACACTATAAAATAATTTGGGTTTTCGAATTACAGAGCCCAAAAACCCAAACTGTGGAAACTCGAAAAGAAGGAAAATTAGGCCTACAAACAGATAAGACAAGGCCCATTAAATTCAGAAAATGGCAAAAACATGGGCTGGATTGACAAAAGCCTAAGAATCGAATCTGAAGAAAATAAAATGAAATCCAAATAGGCAATCATCTGCAAAGACGTGCTAATTTGAAAAGATTTGAAAGAGTAGTTGAGGACAGTTGAAGATGGTTTCCGAAGACAAGGAACGTGGGTTGAAGACGGTTCCCGAAGACAAGATATATAGGAGCCTCGGAAAAAGAAAAAAAGACATCACAAGATCATCAGACTTCTGGATTTTCGTTCTCTTAGGAGTAGTTTCTAGCGTAATGTAGGAGTAGATCGTAGCGTAAATTAGGAGTAGCTGTAGTGTAATTTAGTATTAGACTCGATGGGATTTGCCTTCAAGGTATGTATCAGCATTCGCTTGCTTGTAATTTTTCAGAATTGAAAACTTTCATGGAGGTATAAATTATCTTTTATTCAGATTTAAGTGTCGGATAGGTAATTTGTATCTTGACTTGAGTTTTTCGTTCACCATTCTCATATTCGAAATGAACAACTACAACTTCAATGAATGCGACTCGAACGCTGGGGATGAAAAATAATACATTCGAAAGAAAGATTCTCACGTAGGTATAAGATTATCTTTTGTCAGATTTAAGTATTTGGGAGATAATTTTTATCTAGACTTGAATCTTATCTTTCATCTAAAGAAAGATTCTCACGTAGGTATAAGATTATCTTTTGTCAGATTTAAGTATCTAAGAGATAATTGTTATCTGGGCTTGAATCTTATCTTTCATTCCATTATTGCATTTGAAGACAATAATTAACACCCAAAATAATACATACGATCGAGAGATTCTCACGTAGGTATAAGATTATCTTTTGTTAGATTTAAGTATCTGAGAGATAATATTTATCTGGACTTGAATCTTTCCTTCACTGTATTATTGTTTCATTCGAAGGCGATAAATATTTTCATCAATTGCGGTCCGAATAATTATTTTAAGGGGTCCGGTGTCGATTTCGAGGGTGTTCACCGTTTCGACCTCAAGAGATTCTGACTCAATTATAGGACAAGAGAGAGCACTTGAGCCGATGGGCTCCAGGGGCACACAGTCCCTCGAACAGGCTTCCTGAGTAGCTGCGCTCGAGAAGCTTCTACTCGAGAACGATTCCTCGAGCAAGAAACTGATCAAGGGGCACAAGGGCATGTTCGAACAATTGCGCTCGAGAGGCTTTTGATCAAGTACAAATCCTCAATCTGGCTCAAGGACGGACATGAGGACCTGCCCGTGCAGTTTGTCCTCGAGTAGCTGTGCTCGAGAGGATTCTGCTCGAGCACAACGTCTTGAGCAAGAAGCTTCTCAAGGGGCACGAGGACTTGCTCGAGAGGCATAATCCGGGTAGCAAATTTCAACAGAGTGAGCTGCTCGAGCAACATGAAATTATTATACATCTTTTTTCTATATATTTTGTTAGTATAAATTGTTAATTATGGTCAAATTACATATGGTACAATTACCAATATGACCTTATATATTGATAGCTGTCAGATGATAATCAAATGGGATTTTCCATGTTTTTTCTTTGAGATGTATGAAAAATTGTTAATTATGGTCATATTACATATGGAACAATTACCAATATGACCTTCTATATTGATAGCTGTCAGATGATAATCAAATGGGATTTTTCTTGTTTTTCTTCGAGATGTATGACAAGATAGCTCTTTTCTTCGAGAAAGTGAGGAGGAAGATGACTGTTCGAGAAAGTACAACAAGATGGGATTTCTCTTTGGGAAAGCAAAGAACGAGAATCGAGAAATCAAAACAGGAAAGGGAGAGATTAAAGCAATACAAGTCTTTAACCAAAAACACGTGTCTTTTAATATACATGAACTCGAAACGTTCATGTATATTAGGGGGGCATTTGTTTACACTATAAAATAATTTAGGTTTTCGAATTACAGAGCCCAAATAGCCTAAACTGGGGAAACTCAAAAAGAAGGGAAATTGGGCCTACAAATAGATAAGACAAGGCCCATGAAATTCAGAAAATGGCAAAAACATGGGCTGGATTGACAAAAGCCCAAGAATCGAATCTGAAGAAAATAAAATGAAATCCAAATAGACAATCATCTGCAAAGACGCGCTAATTTGAAAAGATTTGAAAGATCAGTTGAAGACGGTTCCCGAAGACAAGGAACGTGGGTTGAAGACGGTTCCCGAAGACAAGATATATAGGAGCCGCGGAGAAAGGAAAAAGATCATCACAAGATCATCAGACTTCTACATTTTCGTTCTCTTAGGAGTAGTTTCTAGCGTAATGTAGGAGTAGATCATAGCGTAAATTAGGAGTAGCTGTAGTGTGATTTAGTATTAGACTCGGTAGGATTTGCCTTCAAGGCATGTATCAGCATTCGCTTGCTTGTAATCTTTTTGAATTTTTCCTCACTATGTTGTTATTTCATTCGAAGGCGATAATTCACATTGAATTCATCATTATCGTATTCAAAAGAAAGATTCTCACGTAGGTATAAAATTATCTTTTATCCAGATTTAAGTATCGAAAGGGTGATTTTTATCTGGACTTGAATTTTTCCTTCACTATGTTATTATTTCATTCGAAGACGACAATTCGCATTGAATTCATCATTATCGTATTCAAAAGAAAGATTCTCATGTAGGTATAAGATTATCTTTTTGTCAGATTTAAGTAAAATTGAAGACTTTCATGGAGATATAAATTATCTTTTATTCAAATTTAAGTATCAGATAGGTAATTTGTATCTTGACTTGAGTTTTTCATTCGCCATTCTCATATTCGAAATGAACAACTAAAACTTCAATTAATGCGACTCGAACGCAGGGGTTGAAAAATAATACATTCGATCGAGAGATTCTCAAGTAGGTATAAGATTATCTTTTGTCAGATTTAAGTATCTGAGAGATAATATTTATCTGGAATTGAATTTTTCCTTCACTGTATTATTGTTTCATTCGAAGACGATAAATATTTTCATCTATTGCGGTCCGAATAATTATTTTAAACAACACGCCGAAGTGTTAAATTCTGAACCACTGTTTAGCGTATCGAACTTGAACGCGGGGGTTGAAAGGTAATTCTAAGTGGAGAATTATCGCGGGGCTCGGAACGCGCAGTTGGATCCACACTAGTCTAGTTTGTTTTTTTCAACGAAACAAGTTTTTGGCGACCACAGTGGGAGTTAGTCGAACGCTCCTTTTCTTATGGGAAACATTGGTTTCTCGATTGTACCAATAAGTAAAGAAATTCCTACGTTCCCAAATAATATCCAAGTACCATACGCAGGGGGGCAGGCTGTGCCCGATGCCCATATGGGAGAGAATATCGAGGGATAGTTCTCTGATCCTATTCAGAATCAGATCGAAATGATTATTGAGAGGAGGTACGGGCCTGGTTTTCGAAGAAACAGTAGGTAAATGCCAGGAAAATTGAAGACTCATCTGATAGCGTGATGAAGAAATTTGTACAAATCGAAATGGGTCAATTTTAGTGTTTCGAATTATGTTTTTAAATTGGTATTTATGGACAGTTTCAAACATTCGGTAAAGTACTTCAAAATCCATGATTATTTGATACAAATCTTGGGCATCCTCGCAATCCAAGATATGTGCTCGAGGGCTCGAGGAACGAAATGGAACAGGTTGTGAAGGGCAAGAATTTGGGGATTTGCCATTAACCGAATCTTAATCGAAGGGGTAACTCTAGAAAATGAAAGAAATAATTTTTCTGCAATTTTCTCAGCGATCTCTGTTTACTCGAAAGGCAAATCAAAGAAGATGGCTAAGAGATGCTCGAATTGAAGGTTCGAAAAGGGGCCCAGTTTCGATTTCAAGGGTGTTCACCATTTCGACCTCAAGAGATGCTGACTCAGTTAAAGATAGCTCGAGAGTTGCAGATTCATTCGAAGGACCTGCTAAAAATAAAATGGAAACCATTTTTCGAAACGGGCAAAGATTTCTTACAAATAAAGTAAGAATGGTTATAAGTACATCTTTCGAAAGTGTCTAAGAACTAATAAAATAACAGCGCAGCAATTCGAGCGCTCCGACTAGAGCGAACTGCTCGAGCCGAAAAGCTTGAGCTAGGGATGCTCGAGCATTTAAGCTCGAGCAGGTTTGTACATATAAATGTCTTCTTTTTATTATACATATAAATATTATTATAATGGCATAAAGTGGGTGGGCCATGTCAAACCTTTTTTCTTTTGAGTATTATTGCTTGGACTTTGCTGTATGCATATTTTCTATATATATATATATATATATATATATATTCACAAGCCCATCATCTCTGCTCACTAGTTCTTGACCTGGAAATTTCTCTTTCTTCAGTTCTTCCATTGAGTCATTCACTTTTATGATTGCTCATTTCGAAATGAAAAGGCATTATTATCACCATTTAAGCTCGAGCAGGTGTATTTCTGCTATCTCTATCAACATTTACTTGTTTTTTAGGGTTGCAATTGAGATTGTTTCATCATATCAAAAAGTGCAACCTCGATTTCTATATCATCTTGAATCCCTGAAGACAGGCTGGAACTGGATACACCATTCAAAACTCGAGCTCTCGGCTGCACAAATTTCATTCTCTTCTTCTTCTTCTTCTTCATTGAAACACCGGAACTCGGCGGCAAAGGTCCGTCGGAAACGATCCGACTCGACGGATCCGGAGTCGGCGAAAATTGCCTGTGGTTCAAGTTCTCTCCAATTACGTCACTGCTTGAATTCCATTCGATCACTGGACCCAGTGACAGTTTCCAGAAATTATTTTTTTTCGAGAAGTGTTACAAGAAGGACTATTCTTCGAGAAAGTAAAGGACAAAAAATCAAGAAGTCGATACAAAAGAGAGAGAGAGGTTGTCTTTAACAAAAACACATGTCTTTTAATATACATGAACTCGAAACGTTCATGTATATTAGGGGGGGCATTTGTTTACACTATAAAATAATTTGGATTTTTGAATTACAGTGCCCAAATAGCTCAAACTGTGGAAACTCGAAAAGAAGGAAAATTGGGCCTACAAATAGATAAGACAAGGCCCATTAAATTCAGAAAATGGCAAAAACATGGGCTGGATTTACAAAAGCCCAAAAATCGAATCTGAAGAAAATAAAATGAAATCCAAATAGCCAATCATCTGCAAAGACGCGCTAATTTTAAAAAAATTTGAAAGAGCAGTTGAGGACAGTTGAAGACGGTTCCCGAAGACAAGGAACGTGGGTTGAAGACGGTTCCTGAAGACAAGATATATAGGAGCCGCGGAGAAAGAAAAAAAGACATTACAAGATCATCAGACTTCTACATTTTCGTTCTCTTAGGAGTAGTTTCTAGCGTAATGTAGGAGTAGATCGTAGCGTAAATTAGGAGTAGCTGTAGTGTAATTTAGTATTAGACTCGATGGGATTTGCCTTCAAGGCATGTATCAGCATTCTTGCTTGTAATTTTTCAAAATTGAAAACTTTCATGGAGGTATAAATTATCTTTTATTCAGATTTAAGTATCGGATAGGTAATTTGTATCTTTAACTTGAGTTTTTCGTTCACCATTCTCATATTCGAAATGAACAACTACAACTTAAATTAATGCGACTCGAACGCAGGGGTTGAAAAATAATACATTTGAAAGAAAGATTCTCACGAAGGTATAAGATTATCTTTTGTCAGATTTAAGTATGTGAGAAATATTTTTTATCTGGACTTGAATCTTATCTTTCATCTAAAGAAAGATTCTCACGTAGGTATAAGATTATCTTTTGTCAGATTTAAGTATCTGAGAGATAATTGTTATCTGGACTTGAATCTTCTCTTTCATTTCATTATTGCATTCGAAGACAATAATTAACACCCAAAATAATACATACGATCGAGAGATTCTCACGTAGGTATAAGATTATCTTTTGTCAGATTTAAGTATCTGAGAGATAATATTTATCTGAACTTGAATCTTTCCTTCACTCTATTATTGTTTCATTCGAAGACGATAAATATTTTCATCAATTGCGGTCCGAATAATTATTTTAAACAACACGCCGAAGTGTTAATTCTGAACCACCGTTTAGCGTATCGAATTCGAACACGGGGGTTGAAAGATAATTCTAAGTGGAGAATTATCGCAGGGCTCGGAACGCGTAGTTGGATCCACCGTAATCTAGTTTGTTTTTTTAAGGAAACACATGCGACCGTCATAGACGCTTTGAGGGCGAAAGCAGCCAGCAAGAAGCCGTACCAAGATCATTGCGTTTGGGGTCTTTAACGGGTTTCATAAGCCAACGCATCATGGAGGGTTTGAAAGCATCAAATGAGTGGACACCTCCAACATTGATGATTTCTCACGTGGTGAACATACGAAGGTGATTGGACGTACTCTCCGTTGCCTGATAACGCTTTTGGCAATTTCATATGGATTACGACTGCGTTCTATAATCACTCTGAACGGGAACCTAAGATAGATCTAGCTCATTATGTTGAAACGCTGAGAGAAGTGTTAGTAGCAATAAACAGTGAGAACTTTAATGAATTGGAAGGTGAAAGTTTCTATTGATATGCTTAATGAATCAATTGGAGTAATCCAGAAAAATGATGAACTGAAACATTACAAAATTCACGAGCTGGTGTAATATGGGATTATATGATTTGGATTTTGGATGGGGAACGCCAGCCTGGGTGGCCTACATGGGAGACGCTATCAACAGGGACGGAGGGAAGGGGGTTGGTGGGTGCCACTGCCCCCCTCCCCCTCAAAATTTTAAATATCTCACTTTTGCCTATAAAATTTGTCAAATTTATAATTTCGCCCCCCTCAAAATTTTAAAATTATCACTTCTACCTATAAGGTTATAACATTTATAATTTTGCCCCCCTTCAAAATTTTCAAATTGTCACTTCTACCTATAATGCTATAACATTTGTAATTTCGCCCCCCCCCCCCCCTCCCTCCCTCCCTCAAAATTTTAAAATTGTCACTTCTACCTGTAAAGTTATAACATTTGTAATTTTGCCCCCCTCAAAAATAATAAAAATAACCCTCTCTATTAGTCAAAAATACTTAGTATGCCATTTGACCTTTTCAATCCATTTTCCAATTCCCAAATTTTCACTTTCTCCCTCCTTCATCAACATTTTTACAACTCAAACAAAGGGGAAAATAGAAATCTTAGGCTTATGAATATGGTAATTCTAGTTCCTTATTATATTTTCCCCCATAAATATAGTGTTACCGTACCGCGGGGGGCAAATCCCCCGCACCCCCCTTAAATCCTTCGTCTATCTAGCAAAAAAAAAGTATATAACTATATCACAATATATAATCTCGCCCCCCCTTGACAAAAATCCTTGCTCCGCCCCTGGCTGTCAACCATCACATCTATCATCAACTTTTGTTTATGGAAGGAAAACTGTTGGTGAAATAGAGTTGTGGATGCTTCTTAGTGAAGATGAGTAGCCTTGCTAGAAAATGATCCCAAGTTTACTGCACATGCCACCCCAGGTCCTAGTATTTCACTGGATTCTTAATTCAGTTGTCTAATATAATGGACAATCTGAATTCATATGTTATTCTTGATTTTGAAATTGAATATGTGTACCTTGATACATATGGTCTAGCTAGTTACGTAAAATCCTTGTTATAGCTTTGAAGGACTCATGCTACCAAGTGGAATTTTTTGACTATTTCATATTATATATGATGATATCAATCATGATCATTATATTCTTATTCAGCGACTTGTTCTAAAGATGCTTGCATTTACTAGTTTTTGACTGTGGATTCCTTGCTTGGTGATCATAAAATGTTGGAAAGTTGTAAAGCATGTATTTATTTGAGTTGAGGATCTCTACGTGCTTATGACTTTATTTGTAATATTACTAATAATTTCTCAAGATAAATCAAATAAGTATTCAAAAGTAGTATATAAATACACTTGAACTTGCATTAATAGAGAAAGTAAATTTCATAATATAAAGTTATTTGAATGACCTATTGATTTGACATTTATAGGCATTGAAAGGACATCTCGAAAAGTCGTGTTGCATCACAGAATACTACACTCAATTTAGAAGGTGAGACTGTGCGTTTGAATTTATCAAATATAATTTAAATGAATAGACACCAATAACTAGATGCGCGCATTTAAAGCAAGCAACATGCATAAACCGCAATGTTCAGTGATGATCAGAGATGACCAGCAATGGAGGCTTCTACAGTGCACAAAGCTGGATCCTTTTTGGATCAGTACTGATAACTCTCCGCAATCCACCAGCATTGAATTGTCAAAATATTTAACTTCAAGTCCAATCTTCTGATCAAACTCATGCCTAAATAGTGTCAAAGCACAACTCTAAAGCAAAACTATAGATCACAAGCAACAAAAACCGCCGCACCTGCACTAGTTGCAACCGCAAATGCGGTTCTTGGGTCACGGAGCGGGTGGTGCGGTGCACCACATACAAGAGGTAATCCCTCTAATTTGAGTCTAGGCCCATGGACCGCAACGCGACACCGGCAATGCAGTGCACCACGTACGAGATGTTAGGAATTAATTTTATGACCTCATTCCCATTCCCAGATGATTCGACCAACCAAACAAGTTATTTCTTTTAGGCACCAAATCATGCACAAACAACAAGGTTTGTGTTTGACGCCACCGTCATAGACGCCTTGAGGGCGAAAGCAGCCAGCGAAGCCATACCTTGACTGTCCCCTGTGGAGGCTTTAACGGGTTTCATAAGCCAGCGCATCATGGAGGGTTCAAAAGCATTAAATGAGACAACACCTCCAATATTGATTATTTCTCATGTGGTGAACACTACAAAAAAAAAAAAAAAAAAACATTAATGACAAAATATCAAGTGGCAATATAAAAGTTGTCATTAATTGTAAATTTTTAATGATAAGATTTTTTGTTTTGTCACAAGAATAAGTTTTACATGTTTAATAGTGAGAAGATTTGTATAAAAGTTGTCATTTTTAATATTTAGTGACAAAAAATTTGTTGTCACTATTGACAATTAGTGACACACCTATAGTGATAACTTATTATAGCTGTCACTCTATTTGTGTTGTCACTATACATGTGTCACTAATTGTCAATAGTGACAATTTTAAAGAAATTCTTACCACTAAAAATTATTTTTGTGACAAAACAAAAATTATTGTCACTCATTAAATATATTTAGTGACAATTTTAATATTGTTACTCCCAATTTTGTCACTAACATTACTTTTTGTTGTAGTGGATTGGATCCTCTGTTGCCTGATAACGCTTTTGGCAATTTTATATGGGTTACGACTGCGTTCTATAAACACTCTGAACCTAAGATTGATATGTTGAAATGCTGAGAGAAATGTTAAAGGCGATAAACAGTGAGAACTTTAGTGAATTAGAAGGTGAAACTTCTATTGACATGCATAATGAATCAATGGGAGTAATCCAGAAAAATGATGAACTGAAACATTACAAATTCACGAGCTGGTGTAATATGGTGTAGTATGGGTGTATATGATTTGGATTTTGGATGAGAAAGGCCAACTTGGGTGGCTCACATGGGAGACGCTGTCACATCCATCATCAACTTTCGTTATTGAAAGGCAAAAATGTTGGTGAAATAGAGTTGTGGATGCTTCGTAGTGAAGATGAGATAGTCTTGTTTACTACATATGCCACCCCAAATCCTAGTATTTCACCGGATTCTTAATTCAGTTTTCTAACAAAATGGACAATAATATAAGAAATTTTCAATTGGTTTTGAAATGGAATCAGTATGTGTATCTTGATGCATATGGTCTAGCTAGCTAGCTACATAATAATTGTTGTTATAGCTTTGAAGGACTCATGCTGCCCACTTTGGTAATACCAAGTGTAAGTTGTTGCCTATTTCATTATATTCGAAGATGTCAACATTTCACGTAAAGATCATTATATTCTCATTTACTAATTTTGGAGATACTTGCATGTACTAGTTCTGGACTGTGGAATCCTTGCTTGGTGAACATAAAATATTGGAGAATCGTATGCTGGGTCTTTATTTGAGGTGAGGATCTCTATGTGCTTATGACTTTATTTGCGCAATTACTGTTAAAGCAACATCAAATAAGTACTTACTAAGATAAAACATACAAGTATTCAAAAGTAGTATATGAATACTCTTGAACTTGTATTGACACGCTAAAAGCTAATGTGCTATTGTAGCAAGTGCACTAGTCGTGTGTAGTAATAAGTGTGGACGAAAAGTCCGGGTTGTCGAACCACGGAGACTTGAATTCTAGTTTAAGATTTGTAATGAAGTGAATAAACAAAGTAAGAATAAATTCAAATAAAATTTGTAAAGAACAAGAACAAAGATGAGCAAGTGATTTAAAACCAATTATAAAGGGAGACTAAGGCACATGCTAGGTTCAAATTGATCAAATATACTTATAAAAGTTCTTGTTGAAGGATTACACTTATATTGTTATGGTGAGAGCTCCGAGGGTAGAGAATAACCGATGTCTCGCGTATAAACTCCTATGCTTAGATCGTGATTTCCCAAATATTCCTATCCGAAAATCTAACCACTAAACATGTATTAACGTACTAGAGTTCACTCGATTATAATCGAACAACTTCACCCGGGAATCTTTACCTATGTCTAGGGCAATTCCTCATTAGTTGCGGGTCATGATGTGAATTTCTTGCACCCTAAGTTAATTTTCTCCCGAAATATCAACCTAGGTATAAGATTCTAACATATAGTGATCAAGTATATGCAAGATAGGTAAAAACACAAATTCACATCACATAACAATATAAGTATAACCTCTACAATCATCTATTATAAGCATATATCACAATTTGACCTTACATGGCCTTAGTCTTATGAATTTAGTTCATGATAGTTATTATGAAAAACAATAATGAATAAATACACATGTTCATAGACATGAATGAAATGAAAAGGCTATAAAAACTCCCTCTAATGTGATAGATGATGGCCCCTTGATTGGAGCTTCAATACCTAGCTTTCTCCTCTTAGAATGATGAAGAATGGTGATGAATGGTGGAGAAATCAGATTAGGGGCTGCCCTCCTCTCCTCCAAGAATCTGAAATTGATAGTGAATGATGAAGAGTATGGGTTCCCCCTCCTTTTATAGCCAAAATTCCACTAAAGTATGCATTAAGAATTCCCACTAAAGTTCCCCAATGAGAATTCCACCTAAGGTGATGCTTAAAGTATGGCTTTTAAGATTCCAACCAGCTAAAAAAACTGCTGAACTTTCGGCCCTTAAGAATTCCTCCAAGCATAACCATGTGAAAACTTCAACAAAACACATGCATGCTGCCATTTTCTTGCTTTCCAGCGCAGTCTTAGTATTTTCCTCATAAACTTCTCCACAGATCTCCAAATTGGATGATTCAAGTCCCCATGTGCAGCTATAACATAGATCTACAACTTTCCAGAAGGACATTTTGTCCAATTCAGTCGATAAGTATACCTAAAGTACGTTTCAACATGGAGGTTGTTTCTGATTTGGCGCCCATAAAGTAAATCTACCAAGAAACACACTTATGACAACCCCTCAACACATGTGCTGAATTATGGCCAAAAGTGATTCTTACCCATCATATAATGCTGGAATTTAGGCTGAAAAGGAGTAACATTTGGACTATCCACGCCTAGACATGACTAGGAAGGCGCTGGGGCGTATCCTGGCACGTGTACTTCTCTGTTCCGCGCAATAATTGTATTTCCTTCATAACTCTCTCCACAGACCTCCGATTTGGATAATTCAAGTTGCCAAGTGAAGCTAACACAGAGATAAACAACTTTGTTGAAGGAGACGTCCTCAAATTCGAACTCAAAATATGCATAAATTCTGTATTTGCGTGCGTTATTCCTCTATTGTAGTGATTTTTCACCTTTACTCGATAAGCACACAAATTAAACGCAAATGTGGTATAAATCATGCATAAACCAATATAAATCCAATAAATATGAGGCTCTAAAACATGTAAATTCACACCCTATCAACACCCCCAAACTTACCCATTGATCGTCCTCGAGCAATGAGTGCTATAAGACAAGATCAACATCATTCAAAGGGAGAAAACAAAACAACTAACTAACTCACTTTCATGGAGTAAACGATTGCACTTAGCGGGTGCAACAAGCCTTTAAACCCTTGAGTTACCTCAAAGGACGAGTTATAGTCTCGTGAGGGTTTGCATACTATATACCCACAAAATCTAACAAATTTTCAATCCCAACCAAATCAACACATCTCAATATGATCAACAAGAATGAATGGCATAAAATCAACCTTTTAAAGTTTACAAATATATATATACATATCAACTACTTTTGCTCATGTGACACCAATACTTGAAATGACTCCCTAGGGTATAGTGAAAAATAAATCTAGGGTATTATAGTCGAGAGGCATCCTTACCAAATTTTGGACATTAATCCCATATCTATCAACTTTCGATCAAACGCAAAGCATAAGAATTATAGAAAATCTCATAGCCATTTAAATTTCATTATCTCAAACATTCAACTTTCAATTCATTTGAAATTTCTATTTAAACTTCATTAAGGCTAGATCATGTGCAATGTTTTATTCCATTAGGCTTTCTATGACACCCATGTAGCAAGCTTTAGACCAATGACTCCCAAACTAGATAGTTTTGGGGCATTAAGTGTAGAGACACTCCTAAGGGTTTAATCACTCGAGTGACAAAGGCCACGAAATAAAACTAGATCTTTTAACCAATTCACTTCTTTTTGGCTTGAGCAAAGCTCAAATTGGCATAATAGTACAGTATGTAGGCATGCAACGTTTCACCTCCGGTACGTATTAGCCTGACCACTTTTGGTCATACCAAAATTCATCCTTTCAATTCATTGTTTAGCATATAAAATTACTACTTAACTTATAACCTTATGAGAAATCTAAGTTAATATTTCCGGGAAAAACTCCTTAAGTGTCTCAAGATGGTTATCCTTTCAACTCCTCTACCCTCGATTCATTGTGCAATGTGAATCATCTAAAGAATCAATCCTAGTCTAGTGTCTCCACGAGCAATTTCAAAGATATATATATATATATATATATTCCATTAAATTCAAATTATTTCAAGAATTCATGCCATTTTTCCAAGTTAATCAATTTCAATGCATCAATTGGAAAGAAAATACATATAATTTTTTTATATATACATATGCTTGATTTTTCTCAAAAAGTTAGCACAAAACACATGCAATAGCAACGATTCCCCCAAACTTGAGCTAAAAACAAGATCACATGACAAATAAAATCAATAAGCACTACTCATACCACCCCCAAACTTAAACTTAACATTGCCCTCGATGTTGACTCAATCATACATACTCAAAAGGGGGTAAACGAGGGTACTTACAACAAGGGTGCTAAAAAGCAAACCTTACTCACGTGGAATCCATTTCCAAGCTCAAATTCGTAACAAAAGATCTTCCAAAGCAAAACTCGGCTACTACATGTCATGTACTCACAATACAAACTATCAAGATTCAAAGAGAAGTATGCCAAAGTGCATACTTGAACATAACAAAAAGAAACAAACTAAACAAGACAAAAATGAAAGCAAGAAGAAAAGAAAACTTACAAACTTGGGTTGCCTCCCAAGAAGCGCTCTTTTAAAGTCATTAGCTTGACTTTACGCTCCTTGAGGTTCAAATAGGTGGGCCATTCAAAATGACAATATCCTTGTCATTTCTCCTTTCTTTCTCATGTTTCACTCGCGTCCACTCATAACTCGGTGTTTTGAGATTAGCCCTCCGTGCCGGATTTGTCTTATCGATCTCATGAACACGTTTATGTGGTGGAATGTACTTCATGCATAAATCCTCCTCTCTCACCTTTTCTTGGTTCTCATTGGGGACCTCATTCTCCAACTCAAGAGTGCCCTTAGTTTTGCCACTTGCACATTTTTCATCAAGTAAAGTGTTAATAGCATTGACATTTAAACAAGTAAGATCATCCATGGATGGTTTCATGTTTGTATAAGCATCGAATATCACTTTTTCATCTCTTACCCTCAATGTCAACTTACCTTTTCCCACGTCAATCTTGGCGTTGCTAGTGGCTAGGAAAGGTCTTCCTAGGATCAAGGGAACATCAATGTCGTTATCCATCTCGAGAACCACAAAATCGACCGGGAAATAGAATTTGTCAACTTGGACAATAACATCTTCAATTATCCCCTTTGGCCTCTTGATTGATCTATCCGCGAGTTGGAGGCTCATTGCAGTTGGTTTAGGATTGCCAAGGCCCAACTTCCTAAAAAGAGAATACAGAAGGAGGTTGATGCTAGCTCCCGAATCACAAATAACCTTGTCGAATGATAAGGGCCCAATAGTGCAAGGAATCGTAAGACTCCCGGGATCTTGATGCTTTGTTGGAAATGTGTTGAGCAATATAGGCAAGATTCGGGGGAAACTCGGATCCATCTCCTTCTGTTTCTTTTTATATCCATTGGAAAAGGGGAGGCGTACCTCGATGGGTGGATGCATTGGAGTCGAAGAGCCGAATTCGGAAGAACCAGGACGTGGCACCTGGGCGCAGAAATTGGCGCCTGGGCGTGGCAACGTAGGCGCCTGGGCGTGGCTGTCTGGGCGCTCGGGCGCCGATGTGCGAACAGCATCATTTGCTACATGTTTGCCACTTCTCAAGGTAATTGCATAGCATTGCTCTTTCGGGTTCTTTTCCGTGTCACTTGGTAAAGTTCCCAGGGCTCTCTCGCTGATCGCCCTTGCCATTTGACCCATTTTTGTCTTCATATCCTTCATCTCCATCATCAAATCCTTCATCATACTACGGAGTTCGTTGATTGCTGTATCTGATTTCTTTATTTCCTCATCGAGACGTTCATCGGTTGTGGGAAGCCTAACTTGCCTTTGTACATGAGGATTGCCTTACCTTTGAGCTTGATTGTTGTTGAATGAAGGCCTTGGTGCTTGATAGATATCGGTATGAGCGTTTTGTGCCGGATTTGGCCTTCTTGGAAAATTTTCGGGCACATGAAAATTCAATTGAGGTCGATTGGCATTTCCAACATAGTTAACATTGCCAACCATTGTTTCCAAAGCAACTTCTTCTTGAACACAACCAATTTTTCTGGTGGGTGTGACTTCTTCGTCATCGGGATAGAGTTCATCTTCCCGGGCTAATTGCTCAATCTTGTCCCACACACTTTGGCAATCGAGCCCAAGGAGATCACCACCGGCGCCGGCATTGAGCCTATTTCGGATGCGCGATCGGACTCCATCATGGAATCGTAGTACTTGCTCGCTCAAGTTTAGGTTGTGATCCGGGCATTTTCGGAGCATGTTTTTATATCTAGCCCATGCCTCGGCTAAGGACTCATGATTCCCTTGCTTAAACTCTTTAATATTGCTCCTTAGCTCGTTGATTTTGGAGGGTGGAAAGAATTTGCTCAAAAAGGCATCAACCAATTGTCCCCATGTTGTGATGGATTGGGGTGGTAGAGATTTGTACCACATGGTCGCCCTTTCCTTTAATGAGAAGTGGAAGACTCTTAGACGAATTGCATCGAGATCCCGTGGATGAAATTGGGTAGTCATGAGAGTATCGTCTAAAGTCTCCAAATGCTCATGAGGTGATTCATGGGGCTCTCCATAGAAGGGTTTGCTTTGCACCATGCTAAAGATGTGTGACGGAATGTGATAATTTGGTGCAAAGAAATTTGGAAAGACTACGGGCCCCGGTATAGTGTGGACCCTTGGAGGTAGACTTTCCCGGACCGATGGAAGTCTTTGAGGAGGTGCCGGTTGCATAGCTTGGAATAGATTTTGCAATCATTCCCTATTTTCCGGGAGATTTATGTCGGGAAAATTCCCATTTGGATTTAGATTGTCGGCCATTTCTCGAGCGCGTCTACTAGATCGAAGAACACGCTCTATCTCCGGCTCAAAATTGTATAGAGGCTCGTTAGAAGAGCGGGTCATGCACCACAAATTACACCTAACAATTAAACACAAAAAACAAAATTAGAATAATAAAATAAAAGAAAGGTTTGAAATAAACGAAGAACTAAGAATTATGAAAATTTAAACGAAAAATCAAAAACTAAAATGAACAAGTCCCCGGCAACGGCGCCAAAAACTTGACACGCTAAAAGCTAACGTGCTATTGTAGGAAGTGCACTAGTCGTGTGTAGTAATAAGTGTGGACGAAAAGTCCGGGTTGTCGAACCACGGAGACTTGAATTCTAGTTTAAGATTTGTAATGAAGTGAATAAACAAAGTAAGAATAAATTCAAATAAAATTTGTAAAGAACAAGAACAAAGATGAGCAAGTGATTTAAAACCAATTATAAAGGGAGACTAAGGCACATGCTAGGTTCAAATTGATCAAATATACTTATAAAGGTTCTTGTTGAAGGATTACACTTATATTGTTATGGTGAGAGCTCCGAGGGTAGAGAATAACCGATGTCTCGCGTATAAACTCCTATGCTTAGATCGTGATTTCCCAAATATTCCTATCCGGAAATCTAACCACTAAACATGTATTAACGTACTAGAGTTCACTCGATTATAATCGAACAACTTCACCCGGGAATCTTTACCTATGTCTAGGGCAATTCCTCATTAGTTGCGGGTCATGATGTGAATTTCTTGCACCCTAAGTTAATTTTCTCCCGAAATATCAACCTAGGCATAAGATTCTAACATATAGTGATCAAGTATATGCAAGATAGGTAAAAACACAAATTCACATCACATAATAATATAAGTATAACCTCTACAATCATCTATTATAAGCATATATCACAATTTGACCTTACATGGCCTTAGTCTTATGAATTTAGTTCATGAAAGTTATTATGAAAAACAATAATGAATAAATACACATGTTCATAGACATGAATGAAATGAAAAAGCTATAAAAACTCCCTCTAATGTGATAGATGATGGCCCCTTGATTGGAGCTTCAATACCTAGCTTTCTCCTCTTAGAATGATGAAGAATGGTGATGAATGGTGGAGAAATCAGATTAGGGGCTGCCCTCCTCTCCTCCAAGAATCTGAAATTGATAGTGAATGATGAAGAGTATGGGTTCCCCCTCCTTTTATAGCCAAAATTCCACTAAAGTATGCATTAAGAATTCCCACTAAAGTTCCCCAATGAGAATTCCACCTAAGGTGATGCTTAAAGTATGGCTTTTAAGATTCCAACCAGCTAAAAAAATGCTGAACTTTCGGCCCTTAAGAATTCCTCCAAGCATAACCATGTGAAAACTTCAACAAAACACATGCATGCTGCCATTTATGACAACCCCTCAACACATGTGCTGAATTATGGCCAAAAGTGATTCTTACCCATCATATAATGCTGGAATTTAGGCTGAAAAGGAGTAACATTTGGACTATCCACGCCTAGGCATGACTAGGAAGGCGCTGGGGCGTATCCTGGCACGTGTACTTCTCTGTTCCGCGCAACAATTGTATTTCCTTCATAACTCTCTCCACAAACCTCCGATTTGGATAATTCAAGTTGCCAAGTGAAGCTAACACAGAGATAAACAACTTTGTTGAAGGAGACGTCCTCAAATTCGAACTCAAAATATGCATAAATTCTGTATTTGCGTGCGTTATTCCTCTATTGTAGTGATTTTTCACCTTTACTCGATAAGCACACAAATTAAACGCAAATGTGGTATAAATCATGCATAAACCAATATAAATCCAATAAATATGAGGCTCTAAAACATGTAAATTCACACCCTATCATGTATCAACAGAGAAAATAAATTTCATAAATTAATGTAGCAGCTTATAACATCCCCCTCGGGTGACTGAACAACCAGAATTCCTTAAATATAAAATTATTCAAATGACTCGTGAATTTGACATTTATAGGCGTAGAAAGGACACCTAGAAAAGTCATGTTGCATCACATAATACTCACATTCAATTTAGAAGGTGTAATCATGGTTTCCATTTAACGAATATAATTTAAATGAATAGACGCCAATAACTAGAAGCGTGCATTCAAAGCAAGTGGTGTGCGAAAACTGCAACATTCAGGGCTGATCAAAGATGACCAACACTAGAATCTTCTACAGAGCACAAGACTTGTTCCCTTTCAAATCAGCACTGATGACTCTTCACAGTCCACCACACTGAATTGTCAAAATACAGCGCTTCAACTTTTAACTTCGAGGCCATTATTCTATTCAAAATCATGCCTAAATAGTGTCAAAGTTCAACTATGAAGCAAAACTGTAGATCATGAGCATTGATACCCGGCCGCACCTGCACTAGATGTGGCCTCAATCGCCGTTCTTGGGTCACAGAGCGGTTAGTGCGGTGCACCACGTACGAGAAGTAAGCCCTCTAAGTTGCATCGTGACCCACAGACCGTGACACGAGCTGTGTAGTGTACCATGTATGAGAAGTTAGGATTTATTTTCTGTTAGAAGTTTTGATGATGACAAGTAGACTTTGTGTTAGACCCTAAAATTATGTAAGTTTCATTTTATTAAAAATCATGTACAGACTTTGAAATGTAGATTTTGTATAGGCATTTTATTTCTTTAGATTGTTAGGCTAAGTATCTAAATGTGTGTAACTTTGATATAATTCTAGGTAAGTCTATCAAGTTAAGGCTGAAGATAAAGCACCTGAAATTATAGAAGATTAAGATCTGAGCAGCACTGGGTAACTGTCAAAGCAAGTCAAAACTGTGAAAATTATTCAACAATGAATGAGCGTCCAAAAGATAAATTTCACTTGCATTTATTCCAAGTCCAAGAAGGAGTTACATACAATAAATAACAGGCATTTATCTCAATGTGCATCTATTTCATTTACTATTTATAAAAGCATTAATTGTGATAAGTGCCTCTGACCTATGGGAGCTGCCTTACCAGTAGACTGTCAATTTTCGGAGTATGCTGCACCAATTTTTGCAGTAGATTTACAGGGATAAAGGACCGAAGTGAAAGGCACGCGCCCTATATTTGTCAAATTGACACTCTACCTAAGAATGCATATAAATAGGACTTCTCCAACAACATGAAAATATATGAATATGAAAATACAAGCTGAAGCTATGTTGCATTGAAGCCTTTTTCCTAAACTTCCAAAAAAGCTTAAATTCCATTGCCAAAATCCTTTAGGCTTTTCAACGTACCCTACACAGTAAAAACGTATCTCAAATATCTTCCTTAGAAGAACATGAAACTACCACTTAGATACTCTGACTTTGATTTTATTAAACAAAATCTTTAACAAACAATCTTTCCAGCCTCGATATCTAGGTGAAGACAAAGTTGAAGATTAGCATTATTTCTGTGTGAACGAGGCGTGATTCAAAAGACCTTGGAACTGAAATTTGTGTGATCAACGAACTCTAGATTCCCTTTTTATTATTCATTGTATTGTATAAGATATCTGTGTGAATCCTTGAAAATCAATTAGTGAATTCCTCCGAGTGGTCAATGAAAAGAATGACGTAGTTGGAATTACATAAACCCTGCGAACCTTACAAACCCTTGTATTATTCACTTACTCCATTATTGCTATCTGTTATTTACTTGTTCATATTTTGTTGCATGGCAAATTGGTTTTTGTATACATGCAACCCCAAAACTTTGGCCATTTTCTTTATTGTTTTATTTTCCGATTTGAGAAGGCCGAAATAAACTCGAAACTCATAAAAATACATTAATTGAGTTTGAATAGAGCTACAAAATAATAATATGAGCTAAGCTTGAACAAATGATGGATAGGCCCGAAGTAACTGGAGCTTGAGCGATTATCACTACCACAAAAAAGTCCTATTACAGCGCACCTATGGCAGCGGTTTTGAAAACTGCTGTAATAGGGGGTACTCGGTTCGGACCTATGACAGCGGTTCGAGCCGAACCGCTGTCATAGGGGTGTCAAAAAAAAAAAAAAAAAAAATTGGACTTTTGGCAGCGGTTCAGCCGAACCGCTGCCACAAAGTTCACTTTTGGCAGCGGTTCGGGCGGAACCGCTGCCACAAGTGCACTTTTGGCAGCGGTTCAGGCGGAACCGCTGCCAAAAGTGAACTTTTTGGCAGCGGTTCTGCCCGAACCGCTGCCAAAAGTTGTCAAAAAAAAAAAAAAAAATTTTTTTTGAACTTTGTGGCAGCGGTTCTGCCCGAACCGCTGCCAAAAGTTCAAAATTTGGGCGGGTTTATTTCAAACCGGCCCCCCCTCTCTCTCACTCTCACTCTCACTCTCACTCTCTCACTCTCTCTCTCTCTCTCTCAACTCTCTCACCACCACCACCACCGCCGACGCCCACCTCCGCCTCTGCCGCCGACGCCGACGCTGCCCACCTCCGCCGCCGCCGCCGCCGACGCCGACGCCGCCCTCCTCCGCCGTCGCCGCCTTCCATTTAGTTTTGGTATTTTTTTTTAGATAAATATATACACACACACACACACATAGAGTATATATAGATGTATGTATATGTGGGTGTATGCATATATGTGTGGGTGTATGTATATTTGTGTATATGTGGGTGTATTTATATTTGTGTATATGTGGGTGTATGTGTATGTATATTTGTGTATGAATATTTGTGTATGTATATATGTGGATGGGTGTATGTATATTTGTGTATATGTTCATGGGTGTATGCATATATGTGTATATGTTAATGGGTGTATTTGTGTATGTGTGGGTGTGTGTATATTTGTGTATGTATATATGTGGATGGTATGTATATTTGTGTATATGTTGATGGGTGTATGTATATTTGTGTATGTGTGGGTGTACGTATATTTGTGTATTTATGAAAATATTTCTCGGTTGAAATTTTGCGGTGTTGGAATGACACGAAATTCACAAGGTCATAGAGAAACGGCATTCTGAACAAAACGCAAGACTTTGTCTTGCGCTCTCGTGATTTTAGCCATCCGAGATCGTTTAAGGCCTCAAATACGTGTTTTATTACAAAAATACGTATTTATGTAATAAAACGCGTATTTGAGGCCTTAAACGATCTCGGATGGCTAAAATCACGAGAGCACAAGACAAAGTCTTGTGTTTTGTTCAGAATGCCGTTTCGCTATGACCGTGTGAATTTCGTGTTATTCCGACATGGTAATATTATAAACGATAAAATAAAATTAAAAAAAAATAAATATACCACCCTATGGCAGCGGTTCCGGCTGAACCGCTGCCATAGGGTCCAATTTTTTATTTTTTTTTTAAATAAATGACCCTATGACAGCGGTTCTGCCGAAACCGCTGCCATAGGGTCACCCTACTGCAGCGGTTTCTATAGAACCGCTGTCATAGGGTGACCTATGACAGCGGTTCCAGAACCGCTGCCATAGGGTTTTGACCTATGGTAGCGGTACCTATGGCAGCGGTTCAAAACCGCTGTAATAGGCCCAAAAAAACCGCTGCTATAGGTCATTTCTGTAGTAGTGTATGAAGCTCAGCAAACCTTACAAACCCCTGTATTATTTACTTACTCCATTATTGCTATCTGTTATTTACTTGTTCACATTCTGTTGCATGGCAACTTGGTTTTTTGTATACATGCAACCCCAAAACTTTGGCCATTTTCTTTATTGTTTTATTTACTAATTTGAGACAGCTGAAATAAACTCGAAACTCATAAAAATACATGAATTGAGTTTGAATAGATCTAAAAAATAATAATATGATCTAAGTTTGAACATATGATGGATAGGCCCGAAGCAATTCTGAAGCTCGGCTCTTGAAGCCCGATCTCATAGAGGCCGATAGCCAGTCATGATCTTGAGAAGATCAAGAGGTCGACGGAAGATCAAACGAAATATTCCACGCGAGCAAATCAAACAAACCCGACCACCACTAGTAGCAGTTTCCAATTCAAAACCCATCATTTCCCTCTTCTGCAAATTCTGCATTTAGGGTTTCTCAATCCTCTGAAAATCAATCAAAAATGGTTGGTAGAATCCCATGGGCTGATCTCCCTAAAGAGCTTCTCGAGAGGATCGCAAAATCCCTCGACACCGAAATCGATGTCTCCCGATTTCGAGCGGTGTGCAACTCTTGGCGCTCCTCAACAACGCCGTTCAACAAATTCCCTCGTACGCCACTCAAGCTTCCTTTTCCTTTCGGCCCCGGAGAAACTTCGCACCCCAAACACCGCGGTGCATACTTCAATCTCACTGAAAGGACTGTTTGTCGCGTCCAATTGATCAAAAGCAAAGAACCCACATTTTGGTTGGTCAAGGTTGAGAGTTCAGGAGAGGGTAAATTGCGTGTTTTGAATCCTGTTAGTGATCATCAGATCAAGATCCTGCCTGAATTTCGGGTACCGAAAGTGTTGAACACTTCGGATTTTCACGTTTCTGAGGTATGTAAGGCTTATACCCTTCGTTATGTGAATCCTTCGAAAGCTAAGCAGAATGATGATTATAAATATGCTAAGAAAGTTGTTGTTTCTGCGGACATTGAGAAGGATAAGTATGTTGTGATGGCAATTGATGATGGTAACAAGCTGTGGTATATAAGGTCCAGTGAGGAGAAGTGGACTATGGCGCGGCGTGAGTATGATAACAAGTTTCTTGATGTTGTGAATTATAAGGGACAGTTCAATGCAATTGATGTGTGGGGAGGAACTTGGACATTTGATTCTTCGTTTGAAGTGACAAAAATTACGTTCAATATATACCATGGTGCATCGAAACGACACTTGTTGGAGTTATATGAGGGGGAGCTGTTTCTGATCGAGGAGGTGACAGATAAAAATCTAAGAGTCTGCACGTGCTATGATATCTATTGAAATTCATGGATCGATTTGAATGTTCATCAAGAAGATGAGCTGTGAAATTGAAGACGAAGACGCAGAGAAGAGGAAAATTGTATTTCTCTATTGCTGTATTTGGAAAGTGATTTACAAGTTAGGAAAGTAAGCTAACACCTGTTATTTATAGTAGGTGTTAAGCGTGGTTATTAAGCTAATTAAACAAACCTGCCTGCTAATCAACAAACTAACAAACTTTAAGCTAACTAGCTGTAATTACAAGTATGCCCCTAACTATGTATCTATAAATATTTTAACATCCTCCCTCAAGTTGGACTTTGTAAGAGATTACAAATGCCCAACTTGCTAAGAAAAGAACTCAATTGTGATCTGCCAATTGCCTTAGTGAACATATCTGCCAGTTGCAGTTTAGTGGATATATAACTTGGAGTTATGACACCAGATTGCAACTTCTCCCTAACCAAGTGACAGTCCAGCTCAATGTGTTTGGTTCTCTCGTGATAAACAGGATTGTTGGCAATGTGAAGTGCAGCTTGACTATCACAAGCAAGGGGCTCTGGTGTCAAGTTTGTAACTTGAAGTTCAGCCAACAGATTGAGCAACCAAGTAATCTCACAACACACAGAGGCCATAGACCTATATTCAGATTCAGCCGAAGATCTTGAAACTGTGTTTTGCTTTTTAGTTTCCCATGAAATGAGAGCTTCTCCCAACTTCACACAATAGCCAGTCACCGATCTCCTTGTCATGGGGCATGAAGCCCAATCTGCATCACAATAGGCCTTCAGCTTAAGTTCTTGATTGGCTGGAAAGAAGAGTCCTTGGCCCAAACTTCCTTTGACATATCTTAACACCTTACAAGCCATGCTCATATGTGGAACTCTAGGCTTTGCCATAAACTGACTTAGAATATGCACTGGATAGGCCAAATCAGGTCTGGAAATGGTGAGGTATATCAGTCTTCCCACAAGTCTTCTGTAGGTGGAGGGATCATCCAATTCTTCACCATCACTTGCATTCATTTTGTGATTTTGATCCATTGGAACAGTACTAATCTTAGCTCCAGTAAGTCCTGCATCACTTATAATATCCTGAGCATACTTCCTTTGATTCATGTAGACTCCATCATCATTCCTTATGATCTCCAGTCCCAAGAAATATTGCAAATCCCTAGATCCTTTATCTTGAACTTGTGATCTAGAAGAGTTTTTAACTCAGTAATGATTGTTGGATTAGTTCCTGTCAATACCACATCATCCACATATACTAGTAAAGCTGTGAAATCAGTGTTGTCATGTCTTGTGAATAAAGAATGATCACACTTAGATTGTGTGAAGCCAATATCAAGTAAAGTAGATGAAAATTTGAAAAACCACTGTCTAGAGGCTTGTTTAAGCCCATACAATGATTTGACCAGCCTGCACACAGGTTTAGTCTTATAACATCCTCCCTGCATGACAAAACCTGGAGGGAGATCTATGTAGACCTCCTCAGACAACTCTCCATGAAGAAATGCATTGTTGACATCAAGTTGAACTAAAGACCAATTCTTAGAAGCAGCAACAACAAGTAGAGATCTAACTGTTGTCATCTTAGCTACAGGAGCAAAGGTGTCATGATAATCTATCCCCTCAGTTTGGGTATAGCCCTTGGCAACCAACCTCGCCTTATACCGTTCCACAGAACCATCTGCTTTAAACTTGACCTTATACACCCATTTGCAACCCACAACACTTTTCCCAGGAGGTAATTCAGTAATATACCAAGTATCATTAGCCTCTAGAGCCTGAATCTCAAGTGCCATTGCATCTCTCCACTGAGGGTGTTTATAAGCTTCAGAGTATGTGGAAGGTTCTTTGTGAAGTTCAACAGTGAGGGCCAGATGGTGATAAGATGGAGGAGTGGAGTGGAAAGAGAGGAAACTAGACATAGGATAGAGACAAGAAGAGTTAGTAGAGCAGATGTAATCTTGTTGCCAAACAGGAGGTTTTCTTACTCTGTGAGAGTGTCTAGAATCAAGAGAGCTGTCTGGATTAGTGTTAGATGATGAGAGTGAAGGTAAAATGACAAAAAGGTGAGGAGAAATATTAGGAAGAGTAGGAGAGGCGACTGGAGATGCTGGAGATGGTGACAAAGGGAGATCAAATTCATTAATGTCAGTGGGGAAAGGCAAAACAGAAGTAGTATGAGAATGAGTAGCAAAAGGAAATACATGTTCAAAGAACTTCACATCTCTGCTAATGAAAATCTTGTGAGATTGCAAGTCATAGAGTTTGTACCCCTTCTGTCCAAGAGGGTAACCAAGAAAAACACAAGGTGTAGCTCGTGGATCAAATTTGTCCCTATGAAGAGGAATGGTGGAGCCAAAACACAAACAGCCAAATACTTTTAAGTGATTATATTGAGGGGGTTTGATTATGGAGGACTGAGGATGGTAACTTGTTGATGAGGTAAGTGGCAATAAGGATGCATTCTCCCCAGAACTGAATGGGTAAAGAAGCTTGAAACCTAAGAGCTCGAGCAATCTCAAGAACATGTCTATGCTTTCTTTCTGGAATACCATTTTGCTGTGGTGTATAGACACAACTACTTTGATGAATTATGCCATGTTCTTGGAAGAATGATTTTAAAGTGTGATTGAAGAATTCAGTCCCATTGTCAGTCCTGAAGATTTTGATTGATGATTGAAATTGATTAAGAATGAGGGAATAGAAATTCTTTAGAATAGAAGGAACTTCACTTTTATGTGTCATGAGATAAGACCATATAGTTCTACTAAAGTCATCTACAATAGTCAAGAAGAATCTGAAACCATGGTGAGTAGGGGTTTTATATGGCCCCTATACATCCCAATGGACAAGATCAAAGGGCTGTAAAGAAGAACTGTCTCTTTTATGAAATGGTAATCTAGATTGTTTGGCCAAAGGGCAAATAGTACAATCCATGCAATGAACAGTATGCAAATCAGAAATAACACCAGTGAGATGTTTAAGCTTGTCAAAAGAAGTGTGGCCTAATCTATGGTGGCACAATACAGAATTATTCAAAGACGAAGAAGCTACAAAAGTATGAGAATTACAAGGTGTAAGTTTCAAACAATATAAACCATCCACTAAGTCAGCAATATGCAGTGGGTTCCTCAGCAAATGGCCCTGCATGATACAAGAGGTGGAATTGAAATTGATAAGAGATTTTGAATCATGGGATAATTTGCTTACTGACAACAAATTATGTTTAAAGGAGGGAACAAAGAGCACATTGTGCAAGGTAATGCTAGAATTTATAGTGATTGTGCCCACATGAGTGACAAAAGCAGTAGTACCATCAGGGAGGTGAACTGATTGAGGGGTAGGAAGTTTCCTTGGATTTTCAAGAAGATGAAAACAATGGGTTATGTGATCTGTTGCCCCACTGTCTATGATCCAGGTATCTAAAGGATGTGAAACGGAAAGGCAATGAATTATACCTGCTAGGTGTGGAGTTGAAGCATGAGTGGAAGATATAGGAGATTTATTAAGGAGGCTAAGTAGCTGAGTAATTTGATCAGGGGTGAGTTGAGTAGGCTGGTGAAGATTAGCATTGGCACTGTTGACCTGAGACAATGAAGACTGATCATAGTTAGTATAAGCACTAAGTATACCCATGGGATTAGAGTTGTTGGATGCAGCATTCTGCACCATGTGACCACTGTGTCCAAAAGTGTGGTTCCCATTGTATCCACCACTGTGAGTTGGTTTCAGAAAGTTTCCATTTCCACTGTTTCTTTTTCCTTTATGTTTGTAATTAGCTGGATATCCATGAATCATAAGGCACTTAGCCATTACATGTCCTGTTATCTGACAATTTTCACACCATAGGTCTTGTTTTCCATGATTTTTGTCCTTGTGTCTGACTTTGTTGGTTAGACCAATTTCTTTGCTGATTGTTGTGAGCCAACAAAGTAACAGTTGTATCTTCTATATGTGTAAAATGTGACATCTCCATTTGTCTTTAGCAATGGCCTCATCAAGAGAATTTGGCCCCTAACTGGCTTAAAACCATCATTGAACCCCATTAAAAACTGCATCAACTTTTGTTCTTCCTGTTGATCTTCCCAAGCTTTCATAACATCACAACATATGCTTGATTTACACACAGGAAGGGTAATCATGGCATCCAATTCGTCCCATAACTGCTTCAACTTTGTATAATATGACTCAATATTCATATTATCTTGACTACAATCTGAAATTGCTTTCCTTAGACTATAAATTTTGGATCCAGTACTACTAGAGAATCTTCGGTGAAGATTAGACCACATAATGGCCGCGGTACTTCCATGAAGTATGGATTTTCCTATTTCCTTAGACACAGCACTAATTATCCACGATATTACCATATTATTTACCTGCTCCCATTGAGGTAAAACTGGATCATCTTCTGCAGGTTTTGTAATCGCTCCATTCACAAAACCTAATTTGTTTTTACAGGATAACGCAATCTCCATTGATCTGCGCCACTGAATGTAGTTTGAAGTTCCGATTAGGGCTTGATTAACAAGCATCATGGCAGGGGTATCCGAATTCTGAAGATTCATAGGTCCTGGAAGATTCAGATTGTGCATCTGAAGATTGTTGGGGTGCGCCATTGTTGAATCGAGATCTTGATATTAGATTCTTGAATGTTGATGAAATTGGAAAAATAAATTGAAATCAGATCGCACAGGATCAAAACGCTCTTGATACCATGTTGAAATTCATGGATCGATTTGAATGTTCATCAAGAAGATGAGCTGTGAAATTGAAGACGAAGACGCAGAGAAGAGGAAAATTGTATTTCTCTATTGCTGTATTTGGAAAGTGATTTACAAGTTAGGAAAGTAAGCTAACACCTGTTATTTATAGTAGGTGTTAAGCGTGGTTATTAAGCTAATTAAACAAACCTGCCAGCTAATCAACAAACTAACAAACTTTAAGCTAACTAGCTGTAATTACAAGTATGCCCCTAACTATGTATCTATAAATATTTTAACAATATCGATGATAGATGTCATTGTAATTTTCCTAGAACTCCTCTTAAGAATACAGCTGTGGAAATCAAAATTTGTAGGATAGATAAACGAGAAAGAGAATGGGTTGAGGTGAAAACAGTGGATGATCGGATTATTTTCGTAGGCGATGATTGTTCATTCTCCGTTTCGTCTGAAGAATTTGAGGGATGTAAGGGGACTCGTGTGTTTTATACGGATCAGTACATCTTTTTCCGAACTGAAGAGGAAAAGAAGCCACATTATCACGACAATTATGATTATGATGATGATAACTGGGATTATGGTTACAACTATTTCGAGTGTGATTGTGGTGGTGATTCTTCTGATGATGATACTGTTCGAATAGACACTTTCGTTCCAAGTGATGATGTAAAACTTAAGTTCAGAGAGTTACATGGTCATAACACTGGAGTGTGTGACATTAAAACTGGTAAAATAGGGTCCCTGCTAATGTTTCCTGAATATGCAGACAGATTTTGGCCTCCACCCTCTTGGCTCATGAGCTCCAGTTAGTGCTTATTCTTGATGTGAGTAAGCCTAAAATCTTGGATAAACTATCTGATTATTATTTGAGTATGGCGCCTTTTTTCTGATTATCAATTTATTTTGGGAGTGCTATAAGATAACATTTACTATTGCACCAGTGCTGAAATGCACCATGTATTTCCACTATGATGCATCCATTTTCACTTATTACCTAAGGTTGTGTTTGGATAGATGGATTTGAATTCGAGAAACTGATTTGGGGGACGGATTTAAAATGACTCCAAACTGAAGTCATCTAAAATCCCCAATGATGATTAAAAATATAGCTCAAAACGAGTTCCAAGAGTTTTGAAATCATCAAAACAAGCTCAATGAATTTGTTGATAAATATGAAATTCTTGGCTTTCAAATCCTTCAATCCAAACACACCTGAATGTTTTTCTTGATGCATATATTTGAGCTTGTAATCAAGCCAATTATCAATTGAATTCAACTTTTCATCTCATTAAATTTTATCTATTTTTTCATAGTGCAAGGCTAGTAGGATATAAGTTTCTTGCATGTGCTCCTGAATGATTCCTTGCTAATTGGCATAACAAAAACTTTCTGAGCTAGTTTTAGCTTGTGGGCTTTGTTTTCTCACTAGCTTATGACTAGCTATAATTTTATCAGACAAAAAAATGAAAAAACAATGTTTAAAAGCTTTAAACAAAAACATTAATGATATTATAAGCTATAGAATAACAGAGATCGTTGTATTTATGTAAAATAGAACAATATCACTTAAGGTTATCAATTTTTTATTAATATAAAATATCAGATGAAACATTTTCTATGGTCACCTTTTTCCTCTTTATTTGCTTTGAAGATAGATTTCCTTATATGTTCAGTCTCATTTATCTTACAGAAGTAAAATAATGACAATTTTATTGTTTACTTGCTGGATTTCATGTAATCCAGCTAAAATGCCCAATATGTTCCCAGTGTGAATGATTCTGCACTCACGCGTAGGACTTTCCAATATAGCGCATGTGTTTACAAGCAAACAAACCTACACATTTTTTGACGCCCTGTAAAAATGCTCATAGTATTTGCGATTAAGAATAGAAGCATAGCTCCTTCATCTTTATTCCTCTATTTTCTGCATCCATGGTTAAAAAAAATTTATGGTTTCGGTTGATCATGTTTATTTATATCATTCATTTGATTTCCCGTAGATTTGACTGATTAGTTGTATCTGCACGTGTGCAGGTGGTCGCTCTCAGACTGGAGCTAAGAAGATTAGGATTTGTATAGTTTAACTCTATTTTATTTTGATTTAGGGCTATGTTTTCATGCTTGCTGCGAATGTTTAGAAGAACAAAGTATTGTTGCTAGAGCAATACTGTGTTTTTGCCTTTGCTGTCTACATAGATTCATCAGTTGGTCTTGTTGGTGATTTTATGATGATGTTACTCTGTTAGGTTTCTTGTTACTCCGGTTTTCGTATATTATAGTTCTATTTATTTCCCTCAATTATTTCCATTAAATCTCGACTCCAAAACGCATGCGTATCGTTCGAGCGGAGAACTTTGAAGATATTTGATAGATGGAAGTTGCTCTTAGCTGAAACTTGTGTAGGTTATGGATTGGTGTGAAAATCTCCTCAACAGCAGAAAGCATTCTTGATGTTATCTTGAGAATAGTGGCTTTTGTCAAAGTAAATTCAAAGGAGGCCTTAGTGGCGATGTATGGAGTAAAAATGTAAGTAGAAATGTTGATGTTACCCAAATCAATATAATCAGCGGAAGAAAAGATGCTATTAAGGAAAAAATGATAAGTCACTAAATCGAATCATCACTAAAGATAGATATTTACAAGTAGCAAAAAATGTTCTGCGACAATAAGATTTTTCCTGGAGAAGAATTGTATCTTAGTTTTGACTATTGATAATTATTCAAGGGACATGTATAGTGGTAATTCGGTAATAATGCAAACATATCATCATGTCGCTGCGATAATTTTTAGGGAAATTACCCAAAATTCCCTAAAATTAATTTTTATTTCAAAAACCCATGACAACATATTATTTGGGAAAATTAATCAAAAATCCCCAATCCCTAATAAAACATATGAATGAGTCCCTACCCATAAATCTACACTCTCAACTCCTTAATTCATATTACAACTTTGGATTCACTCCCTACCCACTTGAAATGACGAAAATACCCCTCATTTTATTATTTTTTTATTCAACTTTTTTTCCACCTCTCTCTTCTCCCTCTTCTCTCTTCGCTTTCCTCTATTTTTCTTTTACCCTTCACCACAAATCCGATTACATAGACTTTTCCGAAAATTGAAGTTGTTCAAAGGCGACATCATTTTGTTCTCCATGATAAAATGAACAAATCAAGATCCATATTGACTCTGTTCCGATTACAATTTTTATTTTTATTTTTGAATTTCATACCAACAGCAACTGCCGTATGCATAAACTATGTTCGACGTATATTTAGTGTACAATCGACGTATTTTCAATTGATATTTAACAATTTTGCGCAATCTTAAGAGAAATTCTATAACGCATTGTAGCATGCTTGGAATCATAAACCATTTTTTTCTTTTGAAAGTAGACACATAGGGCTTTCTAAATAAGTATGTCACATTATCAAGAAACTTATGGTATAAAACAGTTTTTGCTTTAAACATAAGCTAAAATTTAATGACAGTTTTGCGCGACTTTACGAAAAATTTTATAGCGCATTGTAGAATGCTCGGAATCATAAACCGTTTTTTTTTTTTATTTCAAACCAGACACATAGGGCTTTCATAAAATGTATAAAATCTTGTCAAGAACAATCTAGTCTAAAACAGTTTTTTACTCAAACGTAAGCTAAAAATTTTCTATAGTTTTGCGCAATCTTACGGGAAATTCTATAACACGTTGTAGGATACTCGAAATCATAAATCGTTATTTTATTTTGAAAATAGACACTTAGAGAGTTCTTAATATGTATGATACATTATCAAGATATGTTTAGGATGAAACAGTTTTGTCTACAAACATGAGCTAAAATTTATTGACAATTTTGCGCGACTTCACGAGAAAGTTCATAACTCATTGTACGATGCTTGAAATCATAAAAAAAAAAAAAAAACACATAGGAATTTCTAAAAATGTATGACACATTATGAAAAAATATCTAGTATGAAACAATTTTTTCTTTAAACATAAGTTAAAATTGATAGACAGTTTTGCGTGACTTCACAAAAATATCCATAACGCATTGTACAATGCTCGAAATAATAAAATATTTTTTTATTTTAAAATTAGACACATAGAGATTTTTAAAAATGTATGACACTTTATCAAGAAATATCTAGAATTAAACAATTTTTCCGTCAAATGTAAGCCAAATTTAATATGCATTCATAAGTAAATATTATGGACTAATACGTCATATTAAGTGTACCTATACATCGATTGATAGACAATAATGTGTCAATTGACTAGCATTCATACGTCAATTTGAATATACTATACGTCATATTAAATGTATTATTACATCAATGGATAGACAACCATACGGCTTTTCCAGAAAATAATACGTCAATATTATGTACTAATACGTCATATTAAGTGTACCTATACGTCGATTGATAGACAATAATACGTCAATTGACTTGCATTCATGCGTCAATTTGAATGTACTAATACATCATATTAAATGTATTATTACGTCAATTGATAGACAACCATACGTCATTTTCAAAAAATAGTACGTCAATTGACTTGCAACCATACATCAATATTATGTATTAATACGTCATATTAAGTGTACCTATACGTCGATAGATATACAATAATACGTCAATTGACTAGCATTCATACGTCAATTTGAATGTACTAATACATCATATTAAATGTATTATTACGTCAATTGATAGACAACCATACATCATTTCTAGAAAATTATAAGTCAATTGACTTGCAACCATACGTCAATATTATGTATTAATACGTCATCTTAATTATACTTATACGTCGATTGATAGACAATAATACGTCAATTGACTAGAATTCATACGTCAATTGAAATGTTCTAATACGTCATATTAAATGTATCATTATGTCAATTGATAGATAATCATGCGTCGATCTCAGAAAATAATACGTCAATTGACTTGCATTCATACGTCAATATTATGTATTAATACGTCGTATTCAGTGTACCTATACATTGATTGATAGACAATAATACGTCAATTGACTAGCATTCATATGTCAATTGATAGACAATCATACGTCAATTTCAGAAAATAATACATCAATTGACTTGCATTCATATGTCAATATTATGTATTAATACGTCGACAAGGACCACCTAAAGATTCATTAAAATGACCAATTCCATGAATAGATCCACAATGACCGCCATTAGACTATACATACGTCATTAGATTACATATGTATGTCATTAGACTATATACATACGTCGATAGATTATACACAAACGTCATTTTATTAATAATATATCATCTTAAATGTTAACGTATGACCTTTACATTTATTAATACATCCTTTTAGTTGTAACAATACATCATTTCATATGTAATAATACTAACCCCGAAGCTCTAACCCCTAAACATTAAACCCTAACCCCTAAACCCTAAATCCTAAACACTATGACATCACATACCCTAAAATTAAATGTTTCGAAATTTAATGTTCACAAATATGTAAGAAAATTATGCATTTAATATAATTTAATGTACATTTTTTCACTAACTAGTATTATTTTGTGTTTCCAAAACTCAATGTTCACATATACTACTAATAGTGATCACTAAACTTTTCATGTGAGTTTGTAGTTTTGAGATACTCATACACATGATTATACTTAGGCATGTTATATATTTAATAATAATTATTTATAATGTCATGAACGTGCATTTAACAACATACTTGGCTCAAAATAGGCATTAAATAGATATACCAAACACTATGTATATCCACACTACTACTAGTTATCACTTGACTTTATGCGTAAGAATTTACGATTTTGAGATATTTATACACTGGAGTATAAATATATAATAATGTTCATTGATGACGTATCTTTACCAATAATCCGACGTATCGTTACAAAATATATTGTTACAACTAATATGATGAATATACAATTACGTATTACCACTTTGCAATGTCATATTATTACATAAGAATTGACTTATTATCACATATCAAATGACATATGATTACATATAAATTGACGTATGACTATATATAAATTGACGTATTCCTACATATCAGTTGACATATGGTTGCATATAAATTAACATATTCTTACCTATCAATTGATGTATGGTTGCATATAAATTGACGTATGATTACATATCAATTGACGTATAGTTGCATATAAATTGACGTATTCTCACATATTAGTTGACTTATGGTTGCATATAAATTGACATATTCTTACATATCAATTGACATATGCTTGCATATCAATTGATGTATTCTTACATATCAATTGACGTATGGTTGCATATAAATTGACGTATGATTACATATCAATCACTACCACAAAAAAGCCTTATTACAGCGTACCTATAACAGCGATTTTGAAAAACTGCTGTAATAGGGGATACTCGGTTCGGACCTATGACAGCGGTTCAAGCCGAACCGCTGTCATATGATGTCAAAACAAAACAAAACAAAAAAAAAACTGAATTTGACAGCGGTTCGACCAGAACCGCTGTCACAAAATATACATGTGACAGTGGTTCGGCCGAACCATTGTCACAAATACACATGTGACAGCGGTTCTGGCCGAACCGCTGTCACAAAGATCCCTGTGGCAGCGGTTCGGCACATGTGATAGCGGTTCTGGCTGAACCGCTGTCACAAAGACACATGTGACAGCGGTTCGGCCACGAACCGCTGCCACAGAGGCCGGGTTTTCTAAAACCCGCCCCCCCTCTCTCTCACTCACTCTCTCTCAACTCTCTCACCACCACCACCACCGTACACCTCTCTCTCTCTCTCTAGCTCTCTCGATTTCTCTCTCTCTCACTCTTGATCTACTTCTCTCTCTCTCTCGCGCCGCCGTCTGCCGCTCATTCCGCCGTCCGCCGCCGTCGCTCTGTCGGCCGTCCGCCGCCGTCGCTCCGGTATCTCTCTTTCTCTTTCTAGATATATATATATATATATATGTGCATATATATGTATATATATATATATATATTTAACTCTTTATATATATATATATATAGACACATAGTAGCCGCCGGCGCTGCTGTTGCTGCTGTCGTCGCCCGCCGTCGCCTCCCACCTCCACCGCCGCCGCCGCCGTGGTCCATTTAGTTTAGGCACTTTATTTTAGATAAATATATATATATATACACACACATAGAGTATATATAGATTTAAATATTTGAGTATGTATATTTGTGTGTATGTGGGTGTGTGTATATATATTTGTGTATATGTGGGTGTATGTGTGAGTGTCTGTATATTTGTGTATATATGAGTGTATGTATATATATTTGTGTATGTGTGGGTGTATGTATATATATTTGTGTATGTGTGGGTGTACGTATATTTATGTATATGTGGGTGTATGTATATATATTTGTGTATGTGTGAGTGTATATATATTTGTGTATATGTGGGTGTATGTATATATATTTGTGTATGTGTGAGTGTATTTGTGTATATATGGGTGTATGTATATATATTTGTGTATGTGTGGGTGTATGTATATTTGTGTATACGTGGGTGTATGTATTTATATTTGTGTATGTGTGGGTGTATGTATATTTGTGTATACGTGGGTGTATGTATTTATATTTGTGTATGTGTGGGTGTATGTATATATTTGTGTATGTGTGGGTGTATGTATATATTTGTGTATATTCTAGAGATTTGCCTATTTATTTAAAAATATTTGTGTATATCCGAATTTTGTTGGTTGCAACCTACCTGGGTGAAGATTAAGTCGAGAACTTGGTAAAAAATTTTGCGTTGTTACTCTGCCGAATTTTTTCTAAAATAATGGAAAATAAATTAAAATGAAAATTATTTAATTAATTTAACTATCAACTAATAATAAAATTGTTTAATTTAATTAATTCAGAATCAAAATGGATCGAAGTTGGATTTTAGCAGATCGTATGTCGGAACAGTATGAGAAAGGGGTGAAAGAGTTCATAAAGTTTGCGGTTGACCATGCACCAGATCGAACTAGGATCACTTGCCCGTGTTTACGTTATTGTGTTGGAAAGAGAATTAGTCCACGTGAGTTGGAAGATCATTTGGTGTGTAATGGAATTGATAAAAGCTACAAACGTTGGACAAGACACGGTGAAAGCAGTGTCCCGTTGGATGATTTGGGTGGTACATCATATCCATCACACGATTTCAACATGAATGATTATGAGCTTGATCGTTTGGAGGAGATGACAAATGTGATTGAGGAGGATTTGCGAAATTGTCCTAAAATGTTTGACAATTTGACAAGTGATTCAAAGACATCACTGTATAGTGGTAGTAAATTCACAAGATTGAAAGCAGTTCTTAATCTATACAAGTTAAAAGCCAACAATGGGTGGAGTGATAAGAGTTTCACAGACTTGCTTGGTTTATTAAAAAGCATACTACCTGAGGATAATGTGTTACCTAATCGTACTTATGAGGCTAAACGGATGTTAACCTCAATTGGCATGGGATATGAGAGGATACATGCCTGTCTCAATGATTGCGTATTATTTAGAATTGACTATGCATCATTGAAGGCCTGTCCAAAATGTGGCGCCTCACGATACAAGAAGAATGGATCTGCGCCTGTCAAAACCATGTGGTATTTGCCTATAATACCACGATTTAAGCGCATGTACAGTAGTAAAGAGTTAGCCAAGGACTTGACATAGCATGCTGATAGAAGGCTTGAAGAAAGGATTGAAGATGACAAGATTCGAAATCCCTTAGATTCTCCTCAATGGAAAAAAATTGATGATGATTTTCCTGAATTTGGTGAAGAATCAAGAAACCTACGCCTTGTATTGGCTACAGATGGCATGAACCCTCATGGCTTGCAAAGTAGCTCACATAGTATATGGTCGGTGATTTTGATGATCTACAACCTTCCCTCATCGCGATGCATGAAGCGAGAGCATATAATGATGCCTATACTCATTTCTAGGCCGAAACAACCTGGAAATGATATAGATGTCTACTTGGCTCCTTTAATTGAGGATTTGAAGGTGTTGTGGGACACCGGTGTTCAAGTATATGACGGGTTCAGAGAAGAAAATTTTAATCTCAGAGTCTTGTTATTTGGAACAATCAATGATTGACACACTCTCAGAAATATGCATTCCAAGGGCATCGGAGATGGCTAAATCGGAACCATCGATATCGTCGGTGGAAGAAAGCTTTCAATGGGAATATAGAAGAAGGCCGAGCTCCTAAGTGCTTAACTGGTGAAGATGTGTTTGAGAATGTAAAAGACTTGGAGGTTAAATTTGGAAAGACTTTTGCAGGTGGCCTTGCAAAAACTGGGTGGAAAAAAAGGTCAATTTTTTTTTAGTTGCTGTATTGGACGTCTTTACATGTTAGACATTTTCTCGATATAATGCATATTGAGAAAAATGTATTTGATAGTGTCATTGCTACACTTATAAATGTGCCCGGAAAGACAAAAGATGGCGTAAAGGCATGGTTAGACTTGGTTGAAATGAAGATAAGAGGAAAATTGGCACCAACAAATAAGGGGAAGCGTACTTATTTGCCTCCAGCAGCTCACACTCTAGCCAGGAAAGAAAAAATTGCATTATGTGAGTTTCTTAATGGAGTGAAAGTTCCAGAAGGGTATTCTTCAAACATTAGCAGTATTGTATCAATGAAGGATTTCAAGCTAAAGCACTTGAAGACTCACGATTGTCATGTAATCATGGATCATTTGCTACCAATTGCTATACAGGCCATTTTGCCAAAAAAGGTGAGAGACACGATAACTAGATTGTGTTTCTTCTTCAAAGCAATGTGGAGCAAGTTGTTTGATCCTAAGCAATTTCCTGCACTTCAGAAACAAATTGTCATCACTTTGTGTGAGCTTGAAATGTATTTTCCACCTGCTTTTTTCGATATAATGACTCATCTACCCATTCACTTGGTTAGAGAGACTCAACTATATGGACCGACTTTTATGAGACCTATGTATCCGGCTGAGCGTTATATGAAGGTATTGAAAGGCTACGTGAAAAATCGTAGTCGACCGGAAGGTTGCATTGTTGAACGGTACATAGTTGATGAAGCCATTACATTTTGCACAGAGTATCTGGCAGATTCTAATGTTGCAGAGCTTCCAAAGTCTCATGTTGTGGGAGCTTCCAAAGTAATTCGTTAGTGTTCATATTACACAAAGGGATCAGGCACAACTATATGTGCTCCACAACACCGATGAGGTTGACCCATATGTTGAAGAGCATAAGAACCAACTTAGGAGATTCAATCTAATTAAAAATGAGAGCTGGATTTCAAGAGAGCATAATAAGAGTTTCATCGATTGGTTCCGAAAGCATTTTGAAGAGAAACAGAAAGAGAATCCACAGCTTTCAGTTTCAGATAAATTGACACGACTGTCGATGGGTCCGGACAGACTAGTATTTTGTTATTCAGGTTATCGTATAAATGGTCGCACATTCTATACAAAAGACCAAGATGAGCGAAGTACAATGCAGAATAGTGGTGTGAGTCTTGTAGCTCAAGCAATGCATATCTCAAGTGCGAAAGATAATAATCCTATCTATGCCGATTTATCATATTACGGGGTGATTGAACGTATATGGGAGCTTGATTATAGTTGGTTTCGGATGCCTGTATTTGGGTGTAAGTGGGTTGACAATAAACATTGTGTCGATAATAGTGAAATAGGCTTCACTCGAGTAGACCTTGAAAGGGTGGGATACAAAGATGAACCTTTCATTTTAGCGTCACAAGCTAAGCAAGTGTTTTTTGTTACTGATCCTATTGATAAGAGGTGGTCCATTGTTTTATCGGCAAACAAAAATACTTGTATTGATGATGATTATGAAGAAAGTGAAGATGATGGAGAAAATCCTATCTCATTAGGTGATTCACAATCAATTGATAGTGATGATGACTTGGATATAAGTGATGATGAATTGTATATGCGATAAGATCACCAAGAGGGGATATGGATTAATCCGTCAGTTCGTCGCCGTACTAAAATAAATGGTCGTACCGATGGGAAGCAAAAGACTGCTAAGCCAACGACAAAAAGAAAACGATGAATGGTATTTGAACTTATTTCATAATTGTATGATAGACTTATTTTTTTATCAATATTTATACTTAGTTGCTAGAAAATTTATATTCTTGAGATTTACCTATTTTTGTGGAAAATTTAAGGGAAATAGGAGGTTGATTGAGGTTAATTTGGTTTAGCTGGGGGTTAATTGTGTTTAATTGGGGATTAAATTTTGTTTATTTTGTGGTTTAGGATAATTACGTTCTAGAATAATGGATATGAACTTAACTTCTGTATTTATTACTTCTATTTTAAAATTATTATTGCAAACTGAATCTGCCAAATTTATATGAATCTAACTTCTGTATTTATTACTTCTATTTGAAAATTATTATTGTCAAATGAATCTGCCAAATTTATATGAATCTAACTTCTGTATTTTTTGTCTTTTGTAGGTCGATGGCTTCAAATCCTGATGGTAGTTTTCCCGAGGATGATGTATATGGATCAGATAGTGTTCATGAGGCGGAAATACGGAGAGGTGTCACGGCTATGAAAAAAGTTATCAATGCCAGAAGTAAAGGCATAAGGCTACCTTTCGGCTGGAATGACAGAGGTCAGCCAGTTAACCCAAACAAATCAATATTTGTTAGTTATATAGGCGTGCAGGCTCGGCAGAAGGTGTCGATCACCAATAAAAAAAAACGTTTGGGATGAGATAAAGGTAATTTGGATATTATCATATTTGTAAGTGTTGATGTATTATCATATTCTCTAAATTATAATTTTATATATACTTTGTCGTTTGTTTTTTGTAGTTGGATTTGATATTGACGAAAGTCGACGAAAGTACGTACTAGCAGAAGCTGGGACGCTAGCACATAACTTCAGGAGCTACATAAGCAGAAAGTATGTGCGAGATGATGATGGAAACATTAATGTCAACCCACCCCCACAATATGAGATTTCCCAAGCCGATTGGACGGAATTTTTAGATGTTCGCTTAGGTGAACCTTCGCAGGTAGCTAGTCATTTTAATTTACGGTTTCATTTGTTGGTTATTGCGTTTATATTTAGCTAATAATTTGATAATGTAATAAACAGAAAATAAGTAGGGACAATCAGGAAAGAGCAAAAGACCCTGAATATCCTTACCGGAAAGCGAGTCTTGGACATGCTCTTGTGGAGCAAATGGAGGTATGTAGTTCATTTAGCAGTGAATCCTTACAATTTTTTTAATAAAAATTCTATGTTAATGCATATATATATTTTTTAATGAAAATATAGATAAATAGAAGAAGGGATGCGGGATCCGATTGTACAGAGGTGACACGAGCACTCGTGTGGAGGATTGCGCGTTCCGATAAAACAAATCAAATTGATAACAACAATGTTAGAAGAGTGGTGAATGAAATGGTGAGTTATTGGCAATTTTAGCTCTATAAAGTATTGTATGTTTGTTTTGAAATACTATTGAAAGCACAAGATTCACTATTGTTTTTTGTTTTTTAAAATATATTATTACAGGAGAGCATTTCACAAGAGAGTACTAGCCATAGTGGAAATGAGACGAGTCGAGATGACCTATTGGCTAAAGCTTTTAAAACGAAAGAGCATCCAGGTCGCGTTAGGGGTGTTGGCTTTGGGGTCTCACAAAGAGACTACTTTAAGGATCCAAAGCCTGCTACGGAAATGGAGATGGAAAACTTGAGAAACATGGTGAAAAACCTCTCCGAAACTATGGTTTCCATGCAACAACAAATTGATGTTTTGGAAGCCCCTAACTCGCGTCAGCCACATGAAGATGACGTGATTTCTTTGAAAGATAGCAGCCCAGAACCAGGTTATAAGATGCTTCCCGGGGTAAAAATTTGAACTTGTTTATTAATTGACTCTCTATTTCTGTAAATCATACAAAACTTTCTAATATAATGTTGTATATATATATATATATGTGTGTGTGTAGGGTATCACTCCATGTCAATTAGCACTTTCAACACCATCATATCGTGTGGTGGCGAAAGGACAGCTATACAATCGACCGGTGACTGATAGAACACTTCACAACTGTCCATTAGCCACCAACAATGTGAAAGTGAGCATTGACACTGCAGTTGAGGCGAATACACTCCTACCCGTCCCTCTCAATGATGAAATGTTCACCATTTCTAATGGTCTGGGTACCTTTGTTGCTTGGCCAGCGAGTCTTGTCATTGTCACTGATGCACCGGTATGTAATTAATAGCTAGTCATTAATAAATTATAACAATTTATTTGAGGTTACTAAATATACTTTGGTGTGTAAAATTCATTTTTTATTTTCTTGCTTAGACAGTCTCTTGGACCATCCAAATCATTTGGAAACCGTAAGTCAGGGACATCGAAGCGGTCAGCTGTTAAAGGAAAATCTCCAGTAGCTGAGCCTGCAGAAGAAGCAGACATATGTGCAGACCTTCAACTAGATGGACTCCCTAATGACCTTGTATTTCTGGGAAAGTACACGAAGATGATGAAGATTGGTGCCCAGATCAATATATACATGGACGAATCCATTATGAATTTGTCATTCCCAGAGTTCATTGGGAAGGAGGAGATCTGTCACCTTCTGCGTACAAAAGAGATAGGAGCCTCTATCATTACAGCATACATAAAGTAAGGTTTTTAATTATTTTATTACATCTGAACTACGATTATTTTCGTTACTCAAAATTCATTTTTTATGCTCAATTTAGGTGTTTGTGGTTTAACCATGTGATCCCCGAAGGGAAAATTGCAAGTTTCGGGTTCCTTAGCGAACATTCCATATCTGCTCAAACAAGCCCGCAAATTCAACAAGTGCAGTACATAGCAGGTGCTATGATACAGAGTGCACAACCGAATAAGTTATTTCTTACACCTTACAACACCGGGTGAGCTACTAAAGACTCGACTTTAATTTGTAAAACTAGCTACGCAAAACAAATTTTTAACTTATCTATTGAATGCTTTGTAGGGGTCATTGGTTGTTGCTTGCAATTGATCCATTTCAAGAGATTGTTTACTATCTGGATTCTGTGCATGGTGAGCCGCAATACCGAGATGATATGATGCTAAAAATCAATCAGTAAGTTTTTCATTCAATCAATGTATCCATTATATTTAATATTTTTTTAAACTGTATTTATTTCACATAATTGCTTGTTTTTAACATATTTCCTTGTTTTTTATATTTTTGTATAGAGTTGTGCACATATTTCGCGCAAATTGCAACAACCAATCCAGGAAATCCAAGAACTCGGTCTATCAATGGTTTACCATAAAGGTTAGCGTTTTCTAGTTTCATGAGATTATATATTCGTATAGAAGTTAGTGTTCTAATACAACGTAACTTTGATTGCTTTTGTAGTGCCCCAGGCAGACCAACGAGGTGGATTGTGGCTATTTCATTATGAGATTCATGAAAGAAATTATTAGCCACGGACAATCTATAATCCCAACAGCGGTATACATAATCCAAATATATACTTAATTCTATTCCTTTTGAAATTATTAAACCTTTTGTAGGTAATTGAAATATCATTTCAGTTTGCAATTAATCTCTATATATATATCTTGCAGTACTTTCATGATTCTCAATCCTTCTATACTCAAGAGCAAATTGATGAAGTACGCTGCGAAGTTGCACGTTACATTTTATTAGCAGCTCCTTAGAAATTAGGTAATGTAGTTTTTGTACATTGTGACTTGTTGTAAATTGAGATTTGATTTATTGTATTTCGGAAGGTCATTAGTAATTTAATTAGTTGATTGTACATTTTGTTGGAGATTATAACATTTTATTGTTGGAGGAAAGAGATGGTAATATTGAAGTTTGGGGTGGTGTTTGTTTATGTTGAATATGTTTTGTTGTTAGTTGAAATTTGTTGGTTGGTTTATTGCATATTACTGTACAGGAATATTATCATAATAGGGCAATAAATAATAATAAAAAAAATTTGTACCATGACAGCGGTTCTTCCGGAACCGCTGTCACAGTGGGTACCTGTGACAGCGGTTTCGGAAGAACCGCTGTCACAGTGTGAACCTGTGACAGCGGTTTTGGCCAAAATTGCTATCATAGATTCGAATTTTTTTATTATTTTTTTGGTTTTTCGACAGCGATTTCTTGAAAACCGCTGTCATAAGGTCATCTATTACAGCGGTTAAAAACCGTTGTAATAGGTCCACCCATATAACAGCGGTACCTATGACAGCGATTAAAACCGCTGTCATAGGCCCAAAAAAATCGCTGTCATAGATCATTTCTGTAGTAGTGAATTGACGTACAGTTGCATATAAATTGACATATGAATACATATAAATTGACGTATTCTTACATATCAATTGATGTATGGTTGCCTATAAATTGACGTATTCTTGCATATCAATTGCCGTATGTCAACATTGAAGATGACGTATTAGTTGTGAAGGAACGACGTACATTTTTAACATAACGACGTATGTACATTGTCTAATGACGTACATGGTCAACAAAGTTGATGTATTAGTATATATAAATTATACATTTCAAATGATGTATTTCAACAGCAAACCGATGTACTATTACATAGGAAATATTGTATTATAACAATTGAAAGGATGTATTTAATAAATATAAAGGACGTATGTCAACATTGAAGATGACGTATTAGTTGTGAAGGAACGACGTACATTTTTAGCAAAACGACGTATGTACATTGTCTAATGACGTACGTGGTCAACAAAGTTGATGTATTAGTATATATAAATTATACATTTCAAATGATGTATTTCACCAGCAAACCGATGTACTATTACATATGAAATATTGTATTATAACAACTGAAAGGATGTATTTAATAAATACAAAGGACGTATGTCAACATTGAAGATGACATATTAGTTGTGAAGGAACGACGTACGTTTTTAGCAAAATGACGTGGGTACATTGTCTAATGACGTACGTGGTCAACAAAGTTGACGTATTAGTATATATAAATTATACATTTCAAATGACACCGAAGTACTATTACATATGAAATGTTGTATTGTAACAACTGAAAGGATATATTTAATAAATATAAAGGACGTATGTCAACATTGAAGAAGACGTATTAGTTGTGAAGGAACAACATACATTTTTAGCATAAAGATTTATGTACATTGTCTAATGACGTACGTGGTCATAATTTATTGACTTTTTTTGTGACTTCACGAGAAAGTCCATAACGTATTGTACAATGCTTGGAATCATAAATCATTTTTTTTCATAGTAGACACATAGAGCTTTCCATAAATGTATCACACATTATCAAAAAAGGTCTAGTATAAAACAGATTTGGCTTCAAACTGAACCTTAAATTTATTAACAGTTTTGCGCAACTTCACGAGAAATTCCATAACTGATTGTACAATACTCGGAATCATAAACCATTCCTTTTCTTTAATATTAGACAGGGATTTCTATAAATGTATCATACATTATCGAAAAAGGTCTAGTATAAAACATATGTGGCTTCAAATGTAAGCTTAAATTTATTGACAGCTTTCGTGACTTCATGAGAAAGTCCATAACGTATTGTATAATACTCGAAATCATAAACCATTTTTTTCCTTTCGTAGTAGACACATAGAGATTTCTATAAATGTATCACACATTATCAGAAAAGATCTATTATAAAACAGATTTGGCTTCAAATGTAAGCTTAAATTTATTGACAGTTTTGCGCGACTTCACTAGAAAGTCCATAACTTATTGTACAATGCTCGGAATCATAAACCATTTTTTTTCCTTCATAATAGACGCATATGGATTTTTAGAAATGTATCACACATCATAAAAAAAGGTATAGTATAAAATAGAATTGGCTTCAAACGTAACCTTTAATTTAGTAGTTTTGCGTGACTTCACGAGAAAGTCCATAACGTATTGTACAATACTCGAAATCATAAACATTTTTTTTTCATAGTAGACACATAGGGCTTTTTAGAAAAGTATCACACATTATCAAAAAAGGTCTAGTATAAAACAGATTTGGCTTCAAATGTAAGCTTAAATTTATTGACAGTTTTGCGCGACTTCACGAGAAAGTCCATAGCGTACTGTACAATGCTCGAAATCATAAACCATTTTTTTTCTTTCATAGTAGACATATAAGGCTTTCCAGAAATGTATCACACATTATCAATAAAGGTCTAGTATAAAACAAATTTGGCTTCAAACTTAAGCTTAAATTTGTCAACTTATCAATTGAAAATACATCAATTGTGCACTAAGTATACGTCGATTGTGCACTAAATATACGTCGAACATGTCTTATGTGTATTGCATTTGCTCTTCATATGAAATTCGAAAAAAAAAATTACTTGGAATATAGACAATATGGATCTCGAGTTGTTCCTTTCATCATAGAGAATAAGATGGTATAACTTTTGAACACATTCGATCGTTGGAAAAGCATATGAAATCAAATTTACAGTGAAGGATAAAAGGGAAAAAGAAAAGAGTGATGTTAGGAAGAAAGTGATTAAAAAATTAATAAAGTTGGGTGGGGGAAGTGAAGTCATCCGATGGGAGAGAGATATATTTTTGTAATTTTGTGTTTAGTTAAGGGTATTTTTGTCTTTTTATATCAACTAGGGAGCTAATCCAAAGATGGAATATGAATTGGGGAGTGCAAAGTTGAAAAACATGGGGGGGGGGGGGGGGGGGGGGTAGTGAACCATGAATTGGAATATTGAAAGGGATTTATCTCGCAAAAGCTGATATTTTAATTCAAAAAATCTATTCCACTAACATTTCATTCAAAGAAACCCAAAATTTAGGGTTAGTAAATTTGTGCACTTAATTGCTCTTAACCTTCTAAATTAAGAATTAATCATTGTACGTTTGTGTAAAAATTATTTATTTAAAAATTTTCTATGAATAACTAATTTATTTATTTTATTTTAAAAAAATTATATTAATAATGGATATCAATTATGATTTTTTTTAAAAAAAATTTAAAATTAAAAGTGGGTATTTTTAGACAATTACCATGTTAACTTTAAAAATAAATATTATAAAAATATTTAATATTTTAAAAATTATAATATACAATTTATCAATCTGAAAAATTCAAAATGAAAAGATAAAATCAATTAATCAATTGTAACTCAAGACATTATTTAAGGGTAATTTAGTCCAAAAACTTATTAATCTTAACTTTGGAATTTTTTGAATGAAAATTTTATAAAATATGCTTTTGATATAGAAAAATAAGGGAGGTTACTAATTCTCCCTAATTTTAATTGTCATTAAATTATCACTAAATATATATCACTATTTAAGTATTTATTGATTATGACAAAAATATCTAATTATTTGGTCACTAATTATCAAACAGAAACTATTTGAATTTTAAATACAATTTTACTCACAATTAAACATTTGAAAATTATTATCGTGATAAGATACTCTTATTACTTAATATGCATAATTAGCTAGGGAAAATTTCAATTTTTATCTCACATATTATTGGAGGTTGGCAATTTTGGGACAATATCAATTTACAATTAAGTTCTTTAGCTTTCAATTTTGTGGCAATTTCAGGCCTAAGAGTGGCAATTTGTGGCAGTTTCAGTCCTCAGAGTGGTAATTTTGATCCTCTAGGTAGAAAAATTCTAAAAATGGGGAATTTTAGATTTTTGGAGGAAAAATTGGTGGTTTTACTAAAGGGAAATTGGGGCTTTTGCTAATATTAAGTTTATATATATAGTTATATAAACAAACAACACACAATCGCAACATCAATATTTAAATAATAATATACAATCATTAATGATTAAACTTAGCAACTTTTTTATTTTTCATACTTATTGAACTTTTTTTGTTTATTAATTAAGACTCATAATTTTGAAGTATCTTAATATAATATAAAATAATATTATTAAATGTCAATGGCTGTAAAATATATACATATATATATATATACATATAATTTCAAACTTTAGAAAAATTATGATGTACTCCCCATCTCCATAATACATCGAGTACCCCTCTCAGATAAACTATAAAATCTCTTTAACTTATTTTGACTCTTATATATATATATATATTATTATTTAAAATTCAATTAAAGTATGTCCAATCCATAAATAAAAATATATTGTATGTATATATACAACATATATGAATACATATTGTATATATACAATATTTAATAATGTAAATTTATATTAGTTTATGATACGTTAAGAATGTGAGTATTAACTAGTAAAGAAAAAAATTGATACAACATGTTAAAGTATGAAAAATAAATAGTTTTAGACATTCTTTAGTGATTTTTTATTAATAATTTTTTATTTTCTATGTATGTGTGTAAATATATGTCAGCATACTTGTATTTTCGTAAGTTTATTTTAATATTGTGCATAAATGGATGCACAATAATTATTTTCCCCTCAAAATTAGAAAAGTTTCAATTTTCCCTCCAAAATTTGAAAAATCCCCAAATTGGATGCAAAAGTGTCACTTCAAGTACTGAAATTGCCACAAAATTGAAAAAATAAAGACTTAATTACAAATTGAAAAAAAATAATGTCCTAAAGTTGTCACCCCACTAATATATAGGACTAAAATTGTAATTTTTCCTAATTAGCTAAATATAACTATAAAAATAATTATTATCACTTAATATCTTATCAAAACTATTCTCTCTTCTTTTTTGTAGTGCGTATAAAGTATAGACACATGAATAGCCTAATGGAGTTCAACTTTCCCAAAAGTAAAATTACATGTAACTTATAACTAAAATTCTCATAAATCTAATCATCTATAACACGTGCAAGGATTTCAAATTTTAAAATAAAATGAAAAGAGAAAAGATAGAGGGAATAGAAAGATCAAAAAGACAAAGAAAGTAGAAAAGAATAAGAATCGTGAGTCTAAAGTCTAAACATAAACGTGAGACTGAATGAATTCAGCATACTCTAAAATCTAAATCTCTAGTCATCGTCTATTTCATTAAAAATAAGAATCGTGAGTCTAAATCTAAAGTCTAAACATAAACGTGAGTCTGAAGGAATTCAGCATACTCTAAAATATAAATCTCTAGTCACCGTCTATTTCTCTTTGGCATAGTTCTGCTTTTTTTTAAAAGCTTTGACATAATTCTTGTGACCTAACAACTCAAGCTAATCCTCAAATTCATAGTTGCAATATAAAAGTGGTCAACATTTGCAGAATGAATACTTCGTCATTTGTTGGCAATGAGCTCAATTGTTAGTGTATGTTTTAGTATGTATATAGTCAGACCCATTTGTATCGTTAGGGTTTCGTTTATCTCTATTTATACATACATTTATACTTTTGTAACATTCATTTAGTGATACTACATACATATATTATAGAGTTCAAACATCCTACATTGTTTGAACTCTATCAGTTTTAGTATGTATATAGTCCGACTCATTTTTATAGTTAGGGCTATTTTTATCTCAATTTATACATACATTTGTACTATTGTAACATTCATTTAGTGATACTACATACACAAATTACAGAGTTCAATTCTCTTTTGTCCTTTGAACTCTATCATGGTATGGTCACTAGGGAAAGCGAACCTGTGACTCCCACCACCACCCTCACGACAACTATATCCACCATCACCACGGCCGCCACCACCTTGCCTCTCGATCCTTCTTCATCATCCCTTCACAAATCTTCTCTCTTCTCATCGCCCGACCAAAAGCTACCTCCCCTATCTCTTTCTTCTCTAGCGATGGATGGAACCATCAACATCATCCCGCTGTTGGTCACCTTGACGACAGACCCCTCCCTCTCCCAAATGTTCTCTCTCTTATATAACATCTCTTGTTTCCCAGACATAGCCACCCTTCTCTCCACAAATTCGTCTTTCTCAGTGGAAACCTTCATCGTCGCCGCTGCTATGTCCATCTTTACCGGTCACGCTCGTCCTTCACCTCCATCACAACAGCACTCCACATTCTCAAACTCTAACTTTCCATATTTCTTCTCTTTCCCAAATGAGCAGTTATCAAACCCTAACCTTAATTATTTTCTCAACCCTAGTGACGTCGCTCATCCGCCTCAGTACAGCGGCACCGCCACCTACCCTCCTCTCACTCTCTTGTTGTCGCCCTATCATCGCCTTCCACACAGCCACCTCAATCTCTCATCTTCCACATATACCACAAAGCCCTAATTCTTATGAAATTCTAATATCCACTAATTTGTCCAAATCCTCTCTCTTATCTCAATCTATGTTTCCACCTCACGTGGCCTCTCCCTCATAATCATTGTCCACTCTTCCAAATTCCCAATTCATGACAACAAAGTTAAATTCTGAAAAATTCACTTTTGTGAAATATCAGTTTGAAACGATACTTGCTAGTCACAATATCTTGGGCTAAGTTGATGGATCTTTACAACATCCATCATCTCATGTTCTCAAATCGCTTGGTCAACTTGTTACAAACCCTGCATACACTTCTTGGTATCGAACTGATCGTAGCATCAAATTTTGGATTTATGCGACATTCACTCATGAAGTTTTGCAAGAGATCTATACCCTACCTATCTCTCACAAGTCAAGCTCACTCTAGAGCATCGCTTTCTTCAGAAATATCTTTCAAAACAATTACAGTATAGAAGTGATTTCTACAATATCACAAAGGGAGATCTTTCTTGTGACGTCTATCTTAGAAAGCTGAAAAATATATGTGACAACCTCGATACAGTCAATCATCTTATCTCTCCTATTGATCTCGTTATTCAAGCCCTCAATGAGCACCTTCCTAAGTATGAATCCTTTGTCACTATTGTTTCCTTATATTCCTTATCTTCTCACCTTCGATGATCTTTGGGCACAACTCCTTCAATTTGAGAAATGCCTTCGCCAGAATCACACTCCTTCATCTACTTCTAATGCCTTTGTCTCCCACTCTCACTCTTTGAAGTCCAGCCATTCTGGTGGTAAAGGTTGTGGTAGCTCATGTGGTCAGTGTTATGGTTCCAGACGTGGGAAGGTCCGTCATGGTCGCGGTTCATCCTCCTCTCCTCAAACTTCTGAGCACTCTTCTCATAACTCTACTTATTCTACGACTCAGTCTCAGCAGCCCCATCGTCAGCCCTGGTCTTCTTTCGATGCCTACTTTTGGTCAGACATGTCAGCTTTGTGGTATCCCATATCACACCTGCCTCTCGTGTCCCTAGAGGTTTAACCACTTTTAAGTTTGTAAGGAGCTTCCAAAATCTTCCCTGTCTATTGGTGACAGCTCTGACATTGTCTGGTATCATGACAGTGGTGCATCTGTACACATGACTCCTGATGAAGGTAAACTTTCTAACCCCATTCCCTATATTGGTACAAACAAAATTTTGGTTGGAAATGGTGCAGTATTGTCTATTACGCATGTTGGCTCTTCTAGTTTGCATACCACTACTCGTACCTATTAGGTATGTGCCCTCGATCCCAACGAGGAGTTAGAACTTAAAGGGCACTGATTTATATTGTGCAAATCAGCAAACATTTCTTTTGTTCATATCGCTCTTGATGGCATTAATATAAGTATTGAACAAATAAGTCCCGAGTAATCAAGAGGGAGATTATACTCTTCAATAGTTAGAGGAGAAGGACACTAGAAGTATCGGTTCCTCATTAAACTAGAGTTCGCAAGCCAAAGAGTCTTAATTGGGCATTAAGACCAGACTTGTACGATGCAAGCTTTAACAAGGAGTGTCAGTCGGTCACTTTGGATGGTGGAAGCTTGGTCATAGATATATAAATGGAATTGATGTATTCGAACACAGCTCGCTGTAATTCAATCACATGGGTAATTACTCATTGACTGTCAATGATTGAATTATTGGTCACAGTAGTGTGGGTGAGCCTCAATCCTGAAGTTTCGCGAAGATTGGACTTGTGACATTCAACGAGTTATTAGAGTAGTTAGATCCAATTCACCCTTTTGTGGGATCAACTTCGAAGTGCGGTTCAGAAGGACAAGTGGCAATTATTCGGTGATTGCCAATATGGGATTCAGTGTCTCGAGTTATAACAAGTTAACGTCCTGCGTGATCGTAGGTAAATGAAATTATAAGTCTTTGGTCAAAGCAGGAGAACTAACTTGTGTATTGTACACAAAGGTGGTTCAGTAATTTCATCTTACTATGATTCATTGAGCACATCATCGAGTCCTATGAGTTTGACACAATCCATGACTCTCACTCGATCTGGATATTACAGTGAAAGGCTTATACTCACAGGGTGTCTATGACCTAAAGGTTCGTATATGATCTATTAGAATTGATCTCAATTGGATTTCGATGTGAGTCCATAAGACTGGCTAGGTGACACTCACATCCTTGGTCTCCTCCCAATGCCAATTGAGACAAACTTAGAGAGTCGCGCTTTCAAGGAATTAAGCGAAGAAATTCTTTTGCTGTCAAATAACATAAATTAGGTAATTTGTAATTTGAGGGACAAATTAATTTCTTTGATTAATTAGAGTAATGAAAATAAATTCATAATAAATAATTAGATTTATTTATTATATTTCTTCCTATACTAAATTAATTATGAGATTAATTAATTTAGTTGATTAATAATTAATATCATATTTTAATTAGATTCAAATATGTTGGACTTAATTAATAATTAGACTAAGTTGAAAGTCAACTTGGACTAATAGGAATGAAGGTGGGCGGGCATTATGTTATTGGTAGGCTCAAGGAATTAATTGATACCAAGCCCATCATCCCATATTACACTACCTAGATGAAAAACCTAAGTCACACATAACAAACTTGATAGACAAGAAAGAAGAAAAGAAAATTCTATCTCCTCTTCCTTTATAGCCGTTGGCCATGGTGGAGCCAGTGGATTTTCTTCAATCCTTATTCTGACGTGATATCTAGAGGCAGGAGTTCTGGGGATTGCTGTTGTGTAGACGGTAGATCAAGAAACGAATCACGCTTCAATAATGGCAAATCATTGTGTTCTTGTTTCTGTTTATATAAAATTATTAAATGTCATAAAGTGATCCGGCTTTAGGAATCCATGAATGTTTACGTTTCCGCTGCACATCTGATTGGATTCCTAGCAGTAGTATCAGAGCCAACTTTAATGGCTTTAATAATTTTACGCGTTTCTGATTATGTTGGTAAATTTGATTTTGAATTAAATTGAATATTGTTGATGAATTTGTTTAGAACAATTTTATTAATGATTATGAATTGGATTTATTAGGTAAAAATTTGAAATTTTGGATTGGATCCAAAGATCGAAAAACGAAGATTTAATCAATAAGGAAGTATGTGCTAGCATCGCCGGCGGCGACGCCGCGAGTAACCCACGACAAAGACAAACTTCGTCTGCTGTGTGAAGCAACCATGGATGGTTGCTGTCGCATAACAGCAATGGCTGTGCTCGATGCAAGTATTCAGCACCGCCATGCTCTTTCAAACGATGACACCAGTGGTGTCGCCGTCCACCTCTTATGGAGCGGTGAAGGTTGTCGCCTCTCCGTCAAGGACCAGTGGCTGTGCAGATTGGATTTGCACAGCCTGTAGGATTTTTTCTTGAAAAGACGTGATGGCAGCACGACTGCGACCTGCAATGTCATCGTCGTCTGTGCCGGCTGGAGCTGACGACGGCGCACGTTGGAGGGGGAAGACTTCTGCCCTAGTTGGCAGAAGTCCAATTGTGTTTGGGCCGGATCCAACATAATTGAGTTATATGTTGGACTCGACCCAACAGAATAAATTAATCACATGGCACTAGGCTTGGCCCAATGCGTTAAGCTGGATGGCTAGGCCTAGCCCAACGCGTTGAGCTGGACGGCTAGGCTTGGTCCAGTGCTTCGGGTTAGGTGACTAGGCCGAATTCCTGGGCCTTGCTTAGCAATTTTAATATGTGTTTGGGTTTGACCCAATATACTTAGTCTAGCCGAATTGATTAATTTAAATAGCCCCCTTTTTAAATTAGAATTTTTTACTAAATTGGATAATCTATACTATTATATAAAGTGGGAGGGGCTTAGAGAAACTTTCTTGGGCTATCAAGTTTTGGTGAAACTACTTTTATTTCAAAAACTTGACAAGTGTCCCAAGTATTTCTTTTATATTAACTTTTAATTTTTATTTCTTATTTCTTCTCCCATATTCTCCACCCCCTCCTAATATTTCCTTTTTTCTCTCACAGTCTCTCACATCTACACGTTCTTTTCTTTTCCCCTTATTTTTGTCTCTTTATATATCTTTTTTATATTTTATTCATTTGATGATTATTCAAAAATTTAAATGTCAAATTTTTTTTATTTTGAATTAATTGATTTTAATCAAAAAAATTAATTTTTTTTAATTTTTGCACACGCATAGAGTGTGCTACAGTTACTAGTGTTGGATATAATCCACATACCAATGTAAAATTAGACAATTGATTAAATTGGAATTAATCATAACATCAAAATTTAATTTAATTTAATTTTGTAGTTATTAAATTAGATTTAATTTTTTTGATTAAGTTAGATTTAATTCATTACAACTAAATTATATTTAATTTGTCTAATTTAAATTGGTATTATTTTATTTCATTTAAATTGGATTTAATTGAGATAATAAAATTAGATTTAATTGTACCATCAAGTTTAAATTATATTTGAATTTACGATTAAAATTAAATTAGATGTAATTCAACTTTGATTTAAAATGACTTGGTCTTTTCTTCTAATTAAAATTTAATTTGATTATGATGTATCTAAGTTGTGAAATTAATCATAAATGATTGAATTAGATTTAATCTCCTCATTTAATTTAATCTCTCTATAATTATGTTTGATCTAATTATATGAGTAAATTGGATTTAATTTACCATGGTAGTTTAATGGGATTTAATTGCACTTTGATTAAATTAGATTTAATCCTCCCATCAAAATTAAGATTGGATTTAATTTTTTCAGAATTAAATTGGATTTAATTTACCCATGGTAGGTAAATGGGATTTAATTACACTTTGATTAAATTAGATTTAATCCTCCCATCAAAATTAAGATTTGATTTAATTTTGTCATAATTAAATTGCGTTTAATTATGAGTAAATTGAAATTTGATTTTAATTTACTCTAACGCCAACATAATCTTAATAAGTTTATTTAAACACTTTGATGTGTTTATTGTGGGATGCCTTTTTATTGCTTTGAGTTTTTATCTGGGTTGTATCGGGCCGAAGTTTGAGCCCCCCAGTTTGTATTTTAATTTTTCATAGATTTATGTATAGAATGCACTTTTTCTATGTAATTAGAATAGGATCTTTTGGAAGAAGATCTGCTTGGAGTTGGAAGACCTAAAGCTAGATATAGGTTAGATCTTATAGGTTTCCCAACTTGTGATTGAGCCATTGGCTTGACCCAATCTAGATAAGTCCATGGAAAACATGTTTGGTAGAATTGCTAGTACTTTCTACTTCATTAATTTATATCAATATCTGCGCATAAGAAATTAATGTGCAAAGTGAGACCTTAATTAAAACAATCGAAATTCTCCCAATCTTTAAATACTGAATTTTTTGAAAAAGGAAATTGGATTTTCCGGCTCTCCATCAAACTTATGAAAGATGAATTCATATCTAATGCATAATTTCTTCCCAGTAAGTGGGGGTTATGCACTAAGGTATGTATTTAGATTTCATAAGTGCATTAGATGCCTTTGGTCGAAGCAAATTCCACCCCATATATCGACAGAGGGTTGCAAGATGGAATTTGTTGGTCCCAAGTGGCATACGAAAGGGTCTAGAAGGGGGGGGGGGTGAATAGACCCTGAAGTCTTTTTCGACTTCACAAAGTTTCGTACTAAAATAGTTTGGACGCTTGAAAATGTAAACGCTTGGCTAAGCGTTTACAAGAAGACTGTTTTGATAAAGTTAACTTAGACTCAAGATCTGAATACTATAACCAGATCGGTTTACGCGTTCAGTTCTTTGATCAGGGTTAGCACAGCGGAATGATTTAGAGTCTTCTCTTGGAAAGGTTTTAGCGTCACAAAGTTTTCTTTAGTTGCTTTCCATTTTAAAACGTTTTTGAACGCTTAGAGTGCTTAGCGCTTAAAACTGATTTGAAAGCTTAGCATTCTCTTTTGGAAATAATCGCTTAACTGTTCTAATGCCTTTTTTTAAAGATATGATATGCAAATTATAAAGTAAAGTAATAAAGCAGTAAGTGACACAAAATATTTGTAAGGTTCACTGGGTGGTGTAATCCCAGCTACGTCATTTTTCTCCTTTGCACTCGGAGGCAATCCACTAAATTGATTCTTGAAGAGTCACACAGAGACTTCTACAATATAGGGACAAAAGAAGCGATGGATGTGGATGACTTGAGCTCCTTGGTCACACAAATTTCTGCTACAAGCCACTTCAATCCTCCGCTTCTGGAAAGACGATCTCGAGCTCCTTGATCACACAGACTTCGGCTCCAAAAAAGATCTTCTCCAAGATGGCCTTGAGCTCCTTGATCACACAGACTTCAGCTCCAACAAAGACCTTTCTTCAACAAGCTTCTCTTACTCAAAAATACTGCTTGTGGAAGTCAACAATCTTTCTCACTCAGATGAAAGGTGTTGAGGGTTTATTGTAACAGGTTTGTTTGATGTTGGGAAGTTCAAACAACTTGGGATATCTCAATAATAGTGTAGGGTTCTTCTTGGAAGATGTTTGAGATATCGGGTGACTGTCTGGAATGTATTTGAGAAGCTTGAAGGATTTTGGCTATGGGGTTTGCACGCTTTTTCTCTCAAATTATTTCTCAGCTCTCTTTCACATTTTCGTCTTTTTCATGTGCACACTCAGAGATAGCTGAAGGGTACTATTTATAGAGAATCTCGGGATTTGTCCGTTGGAGACAAATCAGGCGTGTGTGCCTCACGCAGAGCTTTAAATAGTCCCTTTTCTGACATTCCTTAATTTCTGCTGATTCCGATTGGACAGGAACAGGTTTGAGCACTGAAAAGCTGACAGTCTAGTAAAAAAGGTGGCTTGTCCACAAGTCATATTGTCTTGTCACATTTAATGCACTTATCAAGCATTTAATGCGTTTTGAATTTATTTCCGTTGGAAATAAATGACAGCTGATGATTGGATGACTTGGGAAAGTATTTCAGGTGAATCGCTTGAGTGAATGAGCGCTTAGATCAACACTCCTTGAACAGTCCTTTAGCGTTAGCTAGGCACTGAGAACATTCTCTTGAACGCTTGATTCATAACTCCTGAAATAGTCTTTAAGCGTTTGACAAGCGCTTAAGACAAATCTTCATCTTCATTTGACTTCAGACGCTGATCTTCAACTTCATCTTTAATAGACTCACCTAGAATTCTATTAGCGACTCTGTATCTAATACTATGTCTAAAATCTATAAAGATAAAAATTACAAGCCTATCAAACTAATAAACTTTCAAACGCTTATACATATATTCTATGAAAGTATAAACTTACATTCTTTTGGGGTCTAACATGAAATCCTATCTTGTCATCATCAAAACCACTAACATGAAATTCCTAACAGAATTCAATTTTTATATTGATAGGAGTTGATGGGCCCAGGTTCAGATAGATCACAACCTATATATCGACAGAGGGTTGCGGTCTCGTGATCTATGAGCCAAACGAGATTGAATTGCCTGTTAGATGAGGCTGGCAAGGACTGCCACTTTGATAAATCTAGTGAGCCATATATCCTTAGAAGGTTGCAACTCATAGATTTATTAAAGAACTCAATCACCCACTACGAAATCAGTCCAACGAGATTTTCGATTATTATAGTGAGAGTGCAATATTTTGAAAAAATGTAGAGGGGTCTAATTGAAGATTAAAGTCCTAATTTCACTTGGATGCAATATAATTATCTAATTGAATCTTAGTTTATTTTCTTAATTGTTATTATCTCTCTTGTTAGCCAAATAATCCATTATTAAGTTCGAGAATATTGTCATTATTGGCCCAACTTCTTTTATTGACTAAGAAACTTGAGAATAGTCCTCAGTTAAGAGTCACAAAGTTGTATATGCTTGAGGCAAGCATCACTCATGCCCCATGGAGGGGCGATGAGTGGGGTTTTTGCAAGAGGCGCAAAAGATATAAAATTTTATATTTTAGAAACTAACATTCTATGATTGTTTTTCTCACTTCTTGGATTCTAGATCCCAGAGATGGTACTCAAATTTAGAATATTGAACAGAGATCTAGAAGGAAGTAGAAATCTAGAAGAATAATAAGTGATCTACATTGGAACCAGACATAGTGTTGGTAGAGTCAAATTAGGATTCACCTCTGCTCTTTTAATTCTGGACATGTCACAACCAAGATGATTGTTTTGTTTTACCAAATAAATGTTGATCTTAGACTTGGTCAGGAAACATATTTCATTGAGAAATTTTTTGGTATTGACTTACATAATATTTATTTTTGAAATAAATGTAAAGACAACGCATCATCGTTGAATTGTTTGAACAAAGTTGAATGTTTGGAATAAGTGTACTGTGAACAGAAATTAGAGAACGTAGTATTGATTGGCACCTAAGATTCGATCATGCTTGTGAGAGCATAAGATCACAAGTTAGGATAAACATGGTAACACAAGCCTATTTGGGATTAGATCCCTATCCAAACGTTGGAATCTTATCTCATGTACAGAGAGGTCGAATCCCTCTTGATTAGAGGGCCACTTAAGTTTCAAAATTTGATATATACTGACTCTAGAGGGCATCATATAATGATACTGAGATTAGATCGATATCAGAAATATATGGTCACCCGAGCCAATTCATTCTTAGGAGAATGTGACATGGCTTCACATCTGACACTTTTAGTAATTCTACAATTGAATAAGGCAATAAGTATGAAGTGAAGAAGCACTGTTAGACATGAATCCTTCTATAAGAAGTTGCCCAATTCGATGTGGTCATATGCTGCTCATAGGAGTATATTGAATAAGAAGTCTCTCTAAGTTCATTCCTAAGACGCCATATGAGATATGACGTAAGAAGAAACCTAATCATTACACGTAAAGATATGGGGATGCCCAGTCTACGCAAAAAAGACAAAGGTAGAAAAACTGGAGTTTAGATTCCTAAAAGGAGGATGTTTTGGTTATCTTGAGTAAATCTAAGGGATAACCCTTCTACCTATGTAATGATCGAAAGATCATTATGGTCTTAGAGGCTCTTTGGTCTTAGAGACTCTACAATCTTAGAGGCTCAATCTATCAAGGAAGAATTCCTTGGAAAGATGGTAGAAAGGTTGTTCTGTAAGAACAAAACCAAAACTCTTTTGGAGACTACTATTCAATAAATCTGAATTAAACTTGCTATGAATCACACGACCAACGAATTAGTCTAATAGAGTATCCCACCACCTAAGAGGATATGGTTGTATGCTGTAGCAGAGGAAAACCAAGGATATGATCCCTTTATACATGACAAATCGATGGTGAATATGAAATCTGCGAGATGGTGTATGATTGTTAAAAGCAAAGATGAATTGTATCAAGTCTAGAGGGTATAGTCATAAAAGGGGCTTTGACTATGAGAAAACCCCTTTTCCTTAACCATGGCAACAATCCATTGAAATCTTGCTTTTGATAGTGATACAACTGAATTATAGAATCCAACATATGAATGTGAAGACATGTTCATCAAAGGATTTCTCTAGGAGGAGGTCTATAATGAACAAGCCCAAGGATTTCACATCTAAGACCATTTTTGAAAAGGTCTACAAATTAAGTCCATTTATGGATCTAATATGTGTGTTATCAGACATCTTAATGGTAAAGAATATTTTTCTTTATGGTGATCTTACCGAGACAATTTACATAACTCAGCCCCGCAATTTCATTCACATGTGTGTCAGTTACAGAAGGCTTTATATGGTCTTAAACAAAAGGCGGGCTTCGTTTCAGAAATTTGGATCATATTTGCACTATCTTAGATTAATAGCAGCGAAGTTGACATGTCGATGTTCGTCTATCACTCTGGCTCCGTTGTTGGGATTGCTATCCCTATGTTCTCTAATTCCCCCCCAGACTGTGTATACGCAGCAGAAACAAATATTTAAAATTTACTTAAACAAAATCCCTAAACAAGGGATTAGGTAGACATGGTACCATCAGATCTACGAAAAATATACATAGGTTTTTTTTTGTGGTGTTACCTTTTTGACGAATATCCACCGGTTGAATTCTCTGATGCTTCCTTTGCTTCAAGGTTGAATTGTCTTGCTCCAATTGTTCCTCCAAGCGATTCCCTTAAAGCGGTTTGCTCTATCGCCCCAAGTGTTGCGCCTCTAAGTTTATCCACACATTAACTCATACCCTCGATCCTTTTTTTTCAATGCTAGCCTAAAGAGATTAAATATTTGACTTGTGGAGAAAAGGGATGTAATAAGTGTTTAGGCTCTAATGCAGAGAAGAGGAAGAACAGAGAAAGAATGAATAACCAATATTCAAACTTGTGATATGTTAATTAATTAATACATTCAATACAATATATATATATATAAATATAAATGTAGATAGGTCACCACCTTTAGTCAACCTATACACGCCATGCGTGTATCTATGTGTGTATATATATATTATATTTATATTATATTTTCCTTTTTTTCTTATTTTCTCTTCCGTAGTTATCTAAGTCCACCAATTAACTAATTAGATCTTTCCATATCTTCAAGATCCATCCATATATATTTGAGATATTTCCAAATATTTAAAATCTCTCCGTATAATAATATATTTACATACATAAATTAATTTGTTGACTTAGTGAACAAGACAAACTTTCCACCACATACACATACATGCATGCCTAATGAGTGTATCTATATATATATCTATATATATATATATCTATATTATTTTCTCTTGCACATTAATTAATCAGACCACTAATTAATTAATTAGTCTTTTCAGATTTAATATTCCAATATTAAATCAAGACTAGTATTAATTACTTAATTAGTTTATTCTTTTTTTCCGATTAATTAATACACATTAATTAATATTTCCATTAGTTCACAAGGAATTAACTTAAATAATAGGTAGTACACTAAGTTAGTGTATGACCCCTTAGGCTCATTACAAGCTACTAATAGGTCTTATCCCCAAAGTCTAGACAATCCTTTAATTGTCTTAATAAACTATTTACTTAAATAATTAATTGGGCCTTGAATTAATTTTATCATATTAATTCAAGGCACTTATTGGTCATGGTTCGAAGTCTAGCAACAACGCCATGACTTCCTAGATATTAACGACGAACAGCAAACCTTCCATCTTTTCATGTCTAAAGTCCAAAGTTTGGCCCCGGTGGAAATCCTAATAACTTAGAGACTATAACTGTGTTGGAACACTAATGATCTGCTCTTCTAAGCAGGGACCCCCATTCCCTATTTTAAGACAATGCTTGGCCAGAGTCTTTTATAGATCATTCGGCTTACGTAACAACATAAGCAATAGCAGGCTACGTGTCGTGGATGCATCCTATATCTAATGTCATATGTCCAGTAATACCATCAGACTACACCGAACATACGCACTGTATAATTCTCCTGGAATTCTTGTGTATATCAAAGTGCAGTGGGTGGTACACTTTTGTGCCATAATATATCAGGTCAGAGGACTAATCTCACACTACAAAACTGAAGGACTCTAAGTTTGACAGGGAACCAATGAAGAATCCTTGCGAGGTCGTCCAATCTTATATTTACCCAAGTATGGATCTTTATGAATGCACTGATCACAAGGTCATTGCCCATGGAACAAGTCGCTCTCCCATGAGAATGACACACAAAAACAAATCTTGGTGAAACTGTGATATCCCACATCTCACAGTCTCTATGACTTGAAATAGGGTTTTAGGATTACAGGCATCGAGAGCGTTCCATAGTTACCACTCCCCATGTGGCAACCACTTTACTAGCCATGAGTAATCCATGGGATCATTATCTAAACTAATTAAAGCTTATGCGATAAAGAAGAAAAGGTGCCTAACTAAGTTTGATGTAAAGTTATAGACAAGAATGTAACAGTGTTTACTATCCAATGGCCATGCAACTAGATGGCTTGGAGGACACATCACACTATCAATCTCTCACTTGCCCTAGAACCAGCTATCCATGCACCAAAGAGCCTATCCTCCACGGATGTCCTTCGAATACAACTTGACCTAGGGTTTGGTAAAAACAAGGGTCTGCTACATTTTTCGCTGACTCGACTCATTCCGCTCGAACGTCACCTCTGTCATTGATCTCCCGAATCAGATGATATAGCCCAAGAAAAGTGCTTGGATTACGGGTGAGACCTTAGCTCTCTGGAAAAAACTTTACCACCATTATTATCGTAGTACGCCAGTACTCAATCTACAGTGGATGGAACTATATCCAATCCTTTGATAACTTCCTCATCCAAACATTCTCTTCTACAGCCACAACAGTGGCTATATACTCATTATCTATAGTGAAGTTAGCTACATTCTTGCATTTAGACTTTCCTCAGCTTACGGCTCCGCCGTTGAGTATAGAAATAAAATCAAATTTGATTTCAAGTCCTTTGACCACAAAAAATAGAAATAGCATGACTTCTAGTACCAATTCTCCTATATCGTATACAAAGAAATATTTCTTACGACATTCCAGTGGTCCATTCTGGATCAGATTGAATTTTGGCTTGCACAAGCCATATCCTATCTTCATACATAGAGTAGCCTACATATTTGTTCCCATTGTCGATGCATTGGGTGTGTGTGTGTGTGTGTGATATCCCTTCTCTTTCCTTTAGCGTATTCAGGGACATCGATTAAGAAAGAGATAGGTCAAACAACCAGGAATCTCTTCACGGATTTTTTCATGTTGATCCTCGTCAACATTGTATCTATGTATGTTGACTAGGAGAGGCCCATCAACCTAATGCCTTTCTTTGATATTCCCTCATAGCGAGTACTTAGGATGCTTCTCCCATGTCATTCATAGAGAATTGGGTCGATAACCATCTTTTGTTGATTATAACATATCTACGTTATTTTCCATTCCAAAGAATGACATCAGCACAGAGCTCTACTAAGCCAGTTACCTTCCCACTAACATTCTCCCACATACAAAAATTGTTCCCCTTAACGATTTCATTGCATCAACAGTTCCAGCCTCGAGAAGGTTGTTTCAATCCATAGATTCACCCTTGGAGCTTGCACGCCTCGTTCTTGCTCCTACTATTTGAGAAGATCTCCATTATTTCCATAATCTTTACTAGAAGGCCCATTTGTAGCTTAATGGTCCTAATACCCGTTAATGGGTTGATCAAGGTTTAAACCTTGTTTGGAGTTCTAATGCTTCTAGATAATTTCCTGAAATCCTTATCCAACGTTACCTCCCTATAGAACCTTGGATCCATATCCAATGGAAGGCCGTCCTCATTATCTTTCAAAAGATAATAGGTGGTCCCTATAGAACCTTGGATCCATATCCAATGGAAGGCCGTCCTCATTATCTTTCAAAAGATTATAGGTGGTCCCTATTGAACCTTGGATCCATATCCAATGGAAGGTCGTCCTCATTATCTTTCAAAAGATTATAGGTGGTGCAACTAGTGCTGTTATGGTTGTGGTTCACAATCGTTGTCTATTTCGATAACTATCAGTGGTTTTTTGCGTTTATTGAGTTTCCTCATGCTCTATTACCTTCTTAGTTCTCTCATAAAAGAACTCCATCCATACGAAGGTTGTATTCCTTGAAATAACAATCCCTTTTATTTCAAGGGGCAATAGACGTGGTACCCCTAAGACCTCTTTAGGGTACCTCAGAAACTTAGATAAGGCAAATCCCTAATTCATCTTACCTCCCACTAACTAACGTAACAAAAGTAGTTCACCCTATTTCCCTTAGATATTCATAGGTGGTTGATTTGCCGTATCATACTACTACGATACAATGGGTCACTTTGTGTTTGAAAAACAACCTATCTCCCTTCTAGGTCGTAATCCTATAATGGGTTGGTTTCATGTATGCTCGAGGTTGTTGTATTACATGAGTTATAGTTTTCAGAATAAAGATTGTTTCCCAAGATATGTCATAAGAATTAATCTAGAACTATCACTCATGGAACAAAAATATTTTATTTCAAAACAAAAGATAATTCTTCGTCTAAAACCAAGACGAAGATATGGTTCTTAATCAATTCAAAAACATAATTAAAACATTATTTTAGAAAGACTATTATCTCTCCATACAGTTAAATAGACTTGCCCTGTGGGTTCTAGCAGCGACAGATGCCCTTTGTACCACTCTCAAGGCCTCGTCTCCATTATTTAGTTGCTTGTTTCTTTTTACCAATTGCAAACCATTGCAAAGGTGAGTATCACAATGGTGACAAACATCGAAGAAACATAGTTAAGCAACAAGTTAACCATAACAACAAAACATACCTTCCTAGCATTCCCTAGGAGGTTCTAGGCATTCATCCTTCCATTGTCCCTTCATTTGACAGTTCATACATCTCATCTCTGGAACCTCATTCACGGGTGCTGAGTTCCCACACACTTGATTTAGCTCAGAGGCAATATCTCTGACTTAATTTATGGAACCTATCTTATCATTTATATCCTCAATTATAATGGCAAACATGAGACGTCGCACCCATGCATTATCTCTTTGCCATTTCATGTATGTTTCGCGAACCTCATGAGCTGCTAATAAAGGGGGGAAGGCTTAGACTTCATGTGTCAACACATAGTCGATTCCTTCGGATCAAGGAAAAGTTTTCACATAGAGGTACCCTTCAGAGAAGTTGAGGATAGTTAACTTATTAGATTCTAAGGTTTCAATGAGCGGAGTTTTAGCAATTTGGTCTATACATTGCAAAAAACAAAAAACATTAGCATTCGGTCTAACTATATCCACGCGTAATTTTGGACTTTAAATTACATTTGTGCCTCCTATGCTTTTCGAGTTTCATCACCCCACGGATGAAAAATGGACAGTTTACCAAATTCCAACTAGCTCAAGATTTCAAACGTCCCACCTCATCCAATGGCTCATGGTCAATGGATGGTAACATTTGAACAAGCGCGCCGTCCCCATCCACTCTCATAGTGGTTCTCGAGATAATTTGCTTCACCTATCATATATGCCCAAGAACATGAGTCCATATACTACTTTATGTTTAAGTCTGAACCATCAAATTCTCACAGCAAATTAGAAGTTAGATAGTCTTACGACTCATGGACGACTTCTAATATAACCGAAAACCATTTGTACTTCTATTCGACTTCTTATTCTAATAGAAGTCCTAGTTGCGAAATTACTGCCTTATAACTTGATAGAGCATCCCACGACTCGTGGACTATAACGACAAGCCTCCGTTTATTCCTTTTCACATCTAATGATGGAAGGCCCTGGACCTAATTGGGATCAGCCAAGTTCTTAATTTATCCAATAATGGGTTTATTATTTTGTATGGGGTTTTCACATGCAAGCTCTCACAATTTTCAGTTATTTATGTTTCTTAGATCATGCAACCAAGCGCATCATAAAAGCATAAGAATAAATAACCATACATAAGCATGCCAATAAAGTGGTAAATGTAATAGTTGTCGAGCCTAGCTAAAAACAACCCAAGCCAACAAGGTGTAGACCAATCTAATCTAAGGCTCCGGACCCTACACTAAGGTCTTCATAGCCTCCAACATTGAACATCTCCATCTCCATCTCCATCTTTGATTACATCAATACAATTAAAGAAAAAACCTTACCCTCTCATGTACATAAAAGAAAACATGGAATGCAGACTTTAAATTAAAAAAAGACCAGTCTAAGGCTCGATTCTGATCACCACATAAGTCACATAATTCATGCTCTCATCATGTACTTGAAATTAAATTTACAGTCTTCAATTAAAGATAACCTAATTCAATTAAGGAATCAATTAATATTTTTCTAAAAACCCATTTTAGAAAAGGCCATAAAAAACCCTTATTTTTCATAAATCCAAATATTGCCCATTAATCCAAAATATTAAATTTATTTAACTCCATTAATAACCACCAAATTGTTAATTTTTAAAAATTAATAAAAACCCATATTTTGGAAACCCCATGAAAAGTCCACTTTTTCGTTTAATCCAAAAAGCCCAATTTCAAAAAAAAATTAAATTATTTTAATTCCACTATTAATAAACATCTAAAATATTAATTTTCAAGAATTACATAAAAACTCGTATTTTTGAAAACCCCATGAAAAGGTCCACTTTTTCAATTAATCCAAAAAGGCCAATTTCAAAAACTTCAAGTTTACTTAATTCTCAAAATCAATAAAGCACCAATTTTATTTTAATTTCAGTAATTAAATGAAAGCCCATGTCCTTGAAATTATTCCAATTTTAGGCCCAAGCCCAAAAATTAGAAATTGAAAAAATAGCCCATAAGCCCTTAATTACAATTTCACAAAACTTTGGAAAAACCCTAAGGCCAAAACCTATTCGTCGGGGCAACAAGATTCATGCGCCGCTGTATACAGGGATACAGCGCCGCCCGCGGCCGCTAAAGCAAACAACAGTTCTCTGTTCGTGTGACTCACGCACACAGCGACCTGCTGTCTACGGACGAGTCCGAAACAGCGGACTCGTCGCTCGCTGCCATGTGAATATTGAGTGTGGTAGCGGGTTCAATTTTTTTCTTCTGTTGTCGAACTCAAATACGCATGAATATCCATGAATAAAAAACATAGCAATATTCAAGTTTTCCAAAAATGAAAATTTTCAGATTTAAAAATAATTAATCAATCCAAAAATTACATCCGAAAATCCAATCCGATTACATACGATAAAACATAAATTTAAAGCAGATAAACATATAAGTATTCGAGCCATGTCAAACCTTGGCTCTAGTACTACTGTTTGGGATCGCTACCCTTACAACATCTAATCCCCCGGGACTGTGTATACGCAGTGAAAATAGATATTTAAAATTTAATTAAACACAATCCCTTAACAAGGGATTAGGTTGACATGGTAACATCGGATCTACGAAAAACATACATAAGATGTTTTTCATGTTGTTACCTTTTTGACAAATATCCACCGGTTGAATTCTCTGATGCTTCCTCTACTTCATGGTTGAATCATCTTGCTCCAATCGATTCCCTTGAAGCGATTTCCTTTAGCGCCCCAAATGTTGCGCCTCTAAGTTTATTCTCATCTTAGCTCGTACCCTTGATCCTCTTTTTCACCACTAGCCTAAAGAGATCAAATATTTGGCTTGTGGAGAAAATGGATAGAATAAGTTTTTAGGCTCGGAGAGAAGAGGAAAAAGAGAGAAAAAAATGAATCCAATATTCAAACTTGTGACAAGTGAATTAATTAATTTATTGAATATAATAGTAACATATATTAAGGTAATCACCTTTGGTCAACCTATACATGCCGTGCCTGTATCTATGTGTATTAGTGTGTGTGTGTGTACATACATATATATATATATTATATTTTCTTTCTTTCTTCCTTAGTTAATTAGATCCACTAATTCACTAATTAGATCTTTCCATATAGTTGAGATCCTTACATTCATATTTTAATTCTTTCCATATCTTCAAGATCCATCGATATATATTTGTGATCTTTCCAAATATTTAAGATTTCTCCATATAATAATATAAATATACATATATAAATGTGTTGACTTAGTGAACAAGACTAACTTTCCACCACACACACATATATACACGCCTAATGCGTGTATCTATATATATATAATATTATTTTCTCTTGAACATAATTTAATTGATTAGACTATTAATTAATTAATTATTCCTTTCCAAATTTAACATTTCAATTTCAAATCAAGACTAGTATTAATTAAAACCACTTAATTAATTTATTCATTTTCTCGATTCATTAATTCTCATTAATTAAACTCTCCTTTAATTCACAAAGAATTAACTTAGTCAATAGGTACTACACTAAGTTGGTGTGTGACCTTTTAGGCTCATTAACAAACTTCCAATACTTCCTATCCCCAAAGGCTAGACAATCCCTTAATTGTCTTAATTAACTATTTACTGAAATAATTAATTAGGCCTTGAATTATTTTTACCATATTAATTCAAGGCACCTATTGGTCATGATTCGCACGTCTAGCTACAGCGCATGACATCCTAAATATTAATGATGAACAACAAATGTCTCCAAGTTACAATCTTCATGTGAGTCAAATCCTTCCATCTTTTTCCCGTCTAAAGTCTAGGTCTTGGCAGCGGTCCAAACCCTAACAACTCAGAGACTATGAATGTGTTGGAACACCAATGATCTGGTCTTCTAAGAAGGGACTCCCATTCCCTATTTTAAGACAACGCTCTGACCAGAGTTTTATCGATCATTCGGCTTACGCAATAACATAGGAAATACTAGGCTACTTGCCATAGATGGATCCCATATTAATGTCATATGTCAAGTAATATCGCCAGACTACACCTAACAAATGATGCAGTATGATTCTCATGGAATTCATTTGTATATCAAAGTGTAGTGGGCAGTACGCCTTTCAGCCATGACATCTCAAGTAAGGGGACTAATCTCACACTATGAAATTGAAGGACTGCAAGTTCAACACGGAACCAATGAGAAATCCTTGCGAGGTCATTCAATCTCATACTCACCCAAGTATGGATCTTTATGCGTGCACTGACCCCAAGGTCACTGCCCATGGAACAAAACAGCCTCTCATGAGAATAGCACAAACAAACAAGTCTTAGCGAGACTATGGTATCTCATAGCTCACAATCTCTATGACTTGGAATAAGGTATTAGGATTGCAGCCATCAAGAACGTTCCTTAGTCGCCACTCCTAGTGTGGCGACCGTACCCCTAGCCATGACTAATCCAAGGAATCTTTATCTAAAATAATTAAAGCATATGCATAAGTGAGGGTGCTTAACTAAGTTCGATATAAAATTAAAGACAAGACTGTAACATCATTTACTATCCATTGATCAAGCCATTAGATGGCTCGCCGGGCACATCACACTATTATTTATCACCTTGGTTCTCTTGCTACATGTTGATGACGTTATCTTAACCGGGACTGACTCTGCTGCACTTACTGCTTCATTTCTTTTCTTTCCCAAGAGTTTTCTAACAAGAATTTGAGAGATCTTCACTGCTTTCTGGATATTCATGTTACACGAGACTCTCTTGGACTCTTTCTTTTTCATAAAAAGTATGTGACTGAAGCTTCTTCAGCGTGTTGACATAATGAGCTTGAAGCTTGTCACCTCTCCTCTTAGTGCGGGAAGATTGTTCCCTCTGCTCTTGAGGGTGACCTTTACTTTGATTCATCTCTTTATTGCAGTACTATAAGGGGTCTTAAGTATTTCACTCATACCCGCCCTGATATTGCTTATTCGGTTGCCTTGGTTAGTTAGTTCATGCACTCACATCGAGATATTTGCTTTCAAATGGTTAAGCGAATTCTTCGATATCTTTAGGGCAGTCTCGTCTTTGGTCTACTTATCCGCTCTTCCTTGTTGGATTTTCTCAGCATCTACGTTGATTCAGACTGGGCTAGTTGTCCTGATAACCGACGCTCTACGACTGGCTATGTTGTTTATCTTGGTGATAACCTTATCTCCTAGTCCACTAAGAAGCAAGCCACTATAGCATGATCTGGTACTAAGTTTATTGTCATTCTATTGCCTATGTTGTTGCTGAGACTTACTGGATGTGTTACATTCATCTTAACTTGGGCATGTTTATTCTGCATCCTATTCATGTCTATTATGATAATATCAGTGCTATCTATTTTGTTCTTAATCATGTGTTTCATTCTCTCACAAAACGCATCGATTTAGATTACCACTTTGTTCGTGAGAAGGTCCCCGTTGATGATGTTTTGGTGAAATGTGTTCTCAATGCTGGTCAGATTGTTGATATTTTCACCAAAGCCTTACGTGCTCATAAGTTCTCACAATTATGGGCCAATCTTTGCATTGGTCCCACAGCTCGGATTCAGGGGGCGTTAGTGTATGTTTTTAGTATGTATATAGTCCAACCCATTTGTATAGTTAGGACCACGTTTATCTCTATTTATATATCATGCAATGATAATACATACACATGTTACAGAGTTGAATTCTCCTACGTCCTTTGAATTCTATCATCAATGTTGAAGATTGGGTTTGTGTTTTAAGTGTTTGGCATAAGTTCAACTAATCATCTTAATGAACTTTGTATTTTGGATATGAGATTTCTTTGACTAATATTGATATACATTCAAATAAAGTAGTGTTTAAATTGTGTCACTAAATCTTCTGTGTAGTATTGCAATTTTTGTGCTTGTAGGAGTCCTCTGAAGGACTATGCGCATCTCCCAACCCGAATTGATTGGGACCAGATTATGGGTTGTGGCACGAGCTCAGATAACTCATATTTATCATTAGTATCGATATTTCAGATTGTTTCTAAGTGAATGGATATAGATTGTTTGATCGAGTTCATACAATCAACAATCTTAATAGTATGAACAGATAAAGTAGATATCAAGCGAGCGGATTATTAATAAGATAACTCTATGTACAGTATTTTTATAAATAAAATCAATTCATATTATGGAAATCTTTATTCTAGAACTATCTTTTAGATCACTTAGAATAAAGTACCTTAAAATCACACATAGCTGCGGGACGTCATCGCGTATCGGATATGGTGATGATGGAATACGTCTCTAAGACTGTGGTTCTTTAACTAAGTTCTAAGTCATGAAAGAGTTCATCAAGATGAGGGATATTGATGTACCTAAGAAACTTGCTAATATGATGCACACTCTTGGAGGAATGTACCTCGTTCCATAGGTATTGGCACGGTGGAAGCCGGTGCATGTATGAGGGTTCTCCGTTTGAAAATGGATAAACTGAACTGCCCCATGAAGTTCCTGAAAATGAATCTAAGTTGAATCTGGAACTTCCACAATCACGTAGTATAAGAGTAATCCTTATGGACCAGAGATTCCATTGGATATCTTGTGTATGATCCATCATACTTTGATTTATTCCATGATCAAATGGCGGACAGTTATATGGGATATATTGGGTATGTTTGATCATATGTGGAGAAACATGAAAATCAAAATGGGATCCATCTCTGACTTAGTGAGGTTGTGCATCTCCTATGTTTACATAGTGCGTTAACTTAAGAAATCTTTGGCCGAAGTAAGATATCTAAAGAGGCACGTGGTTTTCTCCTTTAGATGATCAAAGTCAACATCATTAGTTATGGGGATCATAGTATTTGAACTATTAGAGTTTTGACAAAACCTATGCCCTAGGTTCAATAGGGAGATCAGATGGAAGGGTCTGACTTATACGAGAATCATGATTCTAAAAGGCGTATTGGTACGTGTCGAATGTGCCAAAATAAAATTTACTGTTCTCACAAGGATTTGTAGTACTCGTAAGTCCAGGTCGAACCCTAGAGATTGGTTGATCAAAATAATATTCAATGGGGGGGGGTGTTGTTTGGATGAATTCAATGACTAAAAACGACAGGAACTAAATAGGAATTTCAATAAACGTAAAATATCGATTCAAGGATAATTCGTTCTTTAATTCAAGTCGATCATAGACACCTAAAATACTATCTATTTTTCGATTACTTAGCCAAGAACCTAAATAACCAGCTATTTAGATCCTTATTGACTTCCTTATATCATTAACCAAAGCCCAGCACCCGGTTAAATTCTTATTATCAACTGAATCGGTATTAAGCAATCCTAATCATGTCAATAATAGCATAATGAATTAGAAGCGACTAAGGATAAACAATAGTTTAAGCAAGCGCCAACTATTTAATTTACACTAATGTTTCCCTCGAGTAATCAATGAAAACTGGGATCGCAATCTTGAAAACTCAATTGCTACGAGCACAAATCAAGCATAACAATTACGGATTATGAAGATTTGTTAGCAATAGATTGTAATAGATAATCAACTAATATGCATCTTAGATTATCATCTACACAACCATGAACATTAGTAATAAGAAACAAAAGATAATCAACCCATAGATAGATCATGAAGCTCCGTGTCTCACAACATATGAATTAAATTGAACTACCTTGAATCGAAAGAGAAAATTAGCTATTCATTAATAAAAGTACAATAGTTGATATAGTATTTTTCTTAACTCTCTTCTCTTTTTTTTAGCTCTAAGAATGTGCTATATTTATAGAGAATAGGCTTCCTTCATAAGAATTTTAAGTTGTCTTCTCTTTGAAATCAATTTGAAGTTGTCTTCTCTTAGAAATCAATTTGAAGTTGTCTTCTCTTAGAGATCATTTTGAAGTTGCCTTCTCTAGCCGCCAGATTTTAATGCAGGAATTAGAACACTGATTTGGACTATTTGCAGTCCGAATTTGACTTTGCCTCCTCTTAGAAAGTTGTAGATATGCATGTTGGCTATCCAATTCAGCTGGTTTTGTCCAAATACAATGCATGTACCGCCAGATATGAATTTTCTACCAAAGTGGTGCAGTCCAGCCCGCAACAAAAACAGCTGTGAGTTCTTGAGTGTATTTGAGCCTTATCCCATCCTAATTCGGTTTAGTATTCTTCATATGAATTATGGAGATTTTCATTTGATTTCTAACCATATAAAAATCACTAACACAAGAGGTGTTTAGCTCCAGATAGGATTGTAATTCCATTGTCGCGCCGAATTGCCCAATTTGATTGAAAATGATTAATTCAATTTAAAACCTACCCAATTCATAAAATAAGATAAGATTAGTTCAAATGGGTGTATAATCACAATAAAATGCTAAATATAAAGGGAATTAAATATATAAATATTGCACTCATCACGTATCTTTTACTTATCATTTACTTATTTGTAGGTGCCTTGACTTAGTAAGGTGATTAATTCAAAGTTTGATTAAATCAAGGGATATTTAATCTAGGTTTTTCTATTTTTGGAAAGTACACTGGCACTTCTGGAAAGTGTACCTACTACTGACACATAAATAAGCCTACAGGGTCACACACATAACTCTGTAGAGTTTCTGTTTTATGTTGTGATTAATCAATTTATAGAATTAGAGTAAATTAGGAAAGTCTAGTACTTTCCTAATTAGGAGCATAAATTAATTGGTGGGATCCAGTTAATTGTATATTTATTTAATCAACATGGATTAATTAATTAATGGACCTAGATGAATCCAAGTATTTTATTTAATTAGATTTGACCTAAGTTAAATAAATAATATATGTATTGGACTAGGAATTAATTAAAGTTGGACTTTAATTATTAAAATAGGATTTCTTAAAGTTAGACTTTAAGTAGCTAAGGAAATAAATAGAGTTAGACTCTTATTTATTATATTTAATTACATTGTTAGACCTATTAATTAAATTAGACTTGGAGTCAAGAATTAAATCAAGTGAGATAAAATTCTTGGACTCCAACACTTGAGGAAGGCATTTACAAAGGGAAGGATTTGATCCTCCTCCAACTCTTGCATCCAGAAGGATCAAGGAGACATTATTAGGATAATTATCATATGGGTGTGGTAATTATCTAAATTTAATAGGATATGGATTAAATAGAGTTTGAGATTATCAAGTTATTTAGATTGAGAGAGAATAAGATTCATCTCTATCCAAAATACACTAGGATAATATCAAATATAATTAATTATTATCCTAATCCTATTTGGATTGGCATGGAATGAAATTGTTAGACAATTCAAACTCTTCCATACTATGACTATAAATAGGAGGTTTCATTAGATGAAAAATACATAATACTTTTTAGAGCAAAAATCACTCAACCTAGAGAAAATTAAAGGGAACGTCTTCCTCATATAGTCGTGCCCTAGCTTTCCAATACAACGTAGTTTTGCTCATGTGTTGAGCTTAACTACTTAGAAAATATTTCATACCTTTTACTATAAGCCTAGATTAGAAGATCTAGAATCACTCTATTGGCTAGCACCGATAATAGTTTGATTAGAAATTTGAAGGAGGTGTGGATACACTTCGAGGCGCAGCACTTGAGGCACTATTACTGGGAGATACAAACGGAGCTCGGAGCTTGGTAGAAAATATGGGAGGCAACTTGAAGTTGCTCAGGATTGAAAGATCCAAAGAATAGAAAATTACTTCAATTGGTAAGTTTTCTATTTGATGGTCCCAAGTGGCATACAAAAGGGTCTAGAAGGGGGGGAGGATTGAATAGACCCTGAAGTCTTTCTCGACTTCAAAAAGGTTCGTATCACTTTTTAAAGATTTGAACGCTTAGAGGACTGAGTGCCAGGTCAGACACTTCAGTAAAGATAACTTAAACTTAGTGATTTTAGCAATTTACCAAAGTAGGGTAAAGCTTAGATCGCTTAATCAGGATCAGCACAACGAAAATGATTTAAAGTTTTACCGTTCATTTTAGTCAAGTAGTCGCTTAACCATTTGACTTGTCTTTTTAAGAATAAATGATAGAATGTAAAGTAAGACAATAAACTAGTAAATAGCACAAGAATTTGTAAGGTTCACTGGGTGGTGTAATCCTAGCTACGTTCTTCTTTTCCTTGAACACTTGGAGGAATTCCACTAAATTGATTATCGAAGGATCACACAAAGGCTTCTACAAAATAGAGGTGTGGATGATGATCTTGGCCTCCTTGATCACACAGACTTCAGCACTAATGAAGATCTTCACCAACAAGCTTCTCTCACTCAGAAATACTGCTTGTAGAGTCAACAACTTCTTCACACAGATAGATGAGGTTGAGGGTTTTGATCACGAGTTTGTTTGATTTTAGGAAGTTCAAACAACTTAGGATATCTCAATAATAGTGTATGGTTCTTCTTTGAAGATGTTTGAGATATCTATGACTGTCTGGAATGTATGTAGAAAGCTTGGAAGAATTTTGGCTATGGAGTTTCTAAGCTTTTCTTGAGAAAATATTTCAGCAAAGTTTTGACTTTCTTGTGTATGTACGTGTTATTTTAGGGTTTGCCGAGGTAAGGTATTTATAGGCAATTTCTTGGGATTTGTCCGTTGAACACATGTAGGAGCGTACCTCTCACGCGCGAGTGAGTGAGTCTTACCTTTTCTCTGACATTCCTAAAATCCTGTTGCATTGATTTAATGTGGCAGGTTTGAACTCTGAAATTCTGACCGTCTAAGTCAGTAGGCAGCTTGCTCCGTATACAATCTGTCCTTATCATATTTAATACTATTATCAAGCATTTAATGCGTTTGAATTTATTTTCCGTTGGAAAAAAATGCCTGTTAAATAATTGCATTTAAGTCCTTAGTGACTTCGGAATTTATTTCAGGTGAATCTGATCTTCTTAATCGCTTGATTACTTTGATCGCTTGATTCATAAACCCTGAAACAGTTCATAGCGTTTGGTAGTCTTTTAAGACAAAATCTTCATCTTCGCTTGGCTTCAGACGCTGATCTTCAACTTCATCTCTAATAGACTCACCTAGAATTCTACTAGCGACTTGGTATCCAATACTTAGTCTAAAATCTACAAAGATAAAAATTATAAACCCAATACAATTACAACCTTTCAAACGCTTATTCAATTGGTCTACGAATATTTAAACTTACATTCTTTTGGGGTCTAACATAAAATCCTATCTTGTCATCATCAAAACATCTAACATGAAATTCCTAACAACTTTCCCCTTTTTTATGATGTCAAGACCTTAACTCTTATAACTCTTTTATAGATTAAGAGTTCAAAGAAAATCCCAAAAAAAAAGAATCATAAGTTAGCGTTTGGAAAGTTAGTTAAGCTAGCTAATGTTAGATTAGCCTCAACAAGTTGTTTCAGCAATAAATCATTCATTCATTCATATGAAAAGTAAGCATACATCATTTATACTGAAAGTAAATGATTTAAAGCGACAACAGAAACATATAAAAGAATCATCTTTTCTGACGCTTCTTATTTACCTTTTCTTGGTAGATTTCAGGTACATTTCATTCGCTAAGTCTAGAAGAAGTTTATCAATGTCTATCATAGTGGTATGCTGAACTTCATTATAGTCATGCTTTCTCCGTCTAGCGCTTTCATTCAGCTCCAACAATCTTTCCACCCAATCTCTCGGAGGGATTCCAAGTTCTCGAATCAAGTCATGATAAATGTCTTGTCTTCGATCATTGGTGGATTTCCAATTGATAGGTCTTCTTAGAGGTCCAGCGCATGGATGAAAACCCATATTCTCTAAGAAGTTAATATCCAAGTCTGGAAGCATGTGCCTGCCTAGATAGTATCTTGGCTTATGCTTCTTAGTGAGCATTTTCTTTATGCTTACTATTTCTTCGAACATGGAGCGCCAATGCTTATTATCTGTTTTAGAGATTGGCTCCTTCAAGGTTTTGGACTGGGACTTTTATTTCAGATCTTCCCCCTTTTTGGCATCATCAAGGGAGGTTTTCAATTCAGCAATGTCCTGGCGAAGAAGTTTGACTTCATCCACTAACAGAGCAACTTGCTCAGCGATACTCTGAGAGACTAAATTGGAGGAAGTATGTCGCTCAGTATCAGCAGATGCATTCTGGTTAAGCGTCCGGTTAAAGTCATCAAATAGTTCTTTGACTAGCGGAGCGATATTATTCATGACAGAGATTGTGATCTTGTTAGCGTTATGAATGTCAGCGAGAAGCACTCTATCGACTTGATTTAGCATTGAATTGCTTCTTTCTTCTAAACATGAACAAGATCCCGTTATATCGCTAAGAGAATTCTGAACCGCTTTTCAAAAATCACGAGCTTCTTGATCACTTTCTGAGTCAAAGTCCGAAGATTTAGTGGACGAGATAGGTCCTTGTGAGCTAGAAACTGCGGCCTTTCCCTTGGATTTATCACTGATAAATGGCTCTTCAGGCGCTGCAGTAATTTCTGCATGAACTTCGTCTACCGCTAAGTCAAGAGATTGAGTTACTTCCTTAATCGGAACGTCTAGATCAAATGTGGGAACCTCGACTGCTGGATCGCTGGGGGCAACTTCAATTTGTACATTTGCGTCTGTGCTTGGAGCAATTTCCACAGCAGGAGCTTGTTCCTCTATCATCTCAAAAATCTCCATTTGGGGAGAAGGTTTCTCAACATCAATAACCCAGAGAGGGCCAATCGCTTCCATAACATGCCTTGGACTTATGATGTTGGTCTGCGGAATGAAGAATATAGTGTCTGCACGCTCTTCAGTGCTGAGTGTCAATTATACATCCTTTGGCAGATCAATTCCTGAAACATAAGAATTGTAGAAGTCTAACATAGAAGGCATCAGCGCTTGAGCAGCTTCTTGACCCACTGACCGAATAAGCGAAATCATCTTGGACACTTGGATATTCTGCTCACACATTAAGACAGGGTGAAGATTATAGCCTCTGAATGGATTTAGGCTAAAATATTCAACGAAGGTGAAGTCCAGCGATTGTGCATTTTCTACAATTGCTCTCCTGTCTCTGTAGAAATCGGCAAACTCAGCATGGTCATTTTTAAGTCTCACGTAAGCTTCGTTGTGCCCTAGCAGAATTGGCCGCTCACTGGTGGAAGCATCTTCATTTAAGTCTGAAGAGATACGCTGTACAAAGTCTTGGTTTGGATGATAGATATAGCGTCCTCCCAGAGCGATTAAGGCTAGATGCTAGAGAATATAGCGTTCTATTGACTGTCTGTAATAAGGCAAATCGCTAATATTCCCCACCAGATTCTTTCACTGATTGAGTAGGAACACAGCAAAACCTCTACGTTTGTATTCCACTCCAAATTGAAACAAGAAAGGATACCTCACTAGTTCGTCTAGCGTGTAGAAATGCAACACAAACTATTCAGCCCATCTTACGGTATCCATCATCCATCTGTTGCCAAGTTTACCAGCCTTTTTCCTATCTGCTCTAGCAGCAAGACACTTCTCGAATCGCTCAACTTCTTCATCATAGTTGTCAGCCCATAATCTTGCTAGATACTCGCGGGCTTCATCTTCTATCCATGAATTGATAGGGTTAGGACGCTCAGCTACGACTAGTTCTTTTCCTTTCCATAACTTGAGGGGCTTTGGGGATAAAGCGTTCTGAGGAGAATGAACGACTTTGGGATAGGCAGAGTATCCAATTCTATTAAGGATTTCTTCATCGGGGTTCTTCAACCAATCACCCATATGGGGATTTTTGATGACGATCTTGTTCTGGCGCAAAGGATAAAAAGCTTCTGCTGAATGACCAGTAAAATTGAAATGCTTTTCATCAAATTTTATCATGTTGAACGCTGGTCGTTGAATGTATTTAAGACGGGATTGAAGACGCTCAAGCGTGTAAAGACCGAGATTAGAAAAACGCTCGAAGAAACCAAACTTATTAGAATTAGAGATATCCGGGTTGTGGATAGTATCTTAAAAATTTATCTCCATGTCAACCAAAGTTCGGGTGTCCTTTTCTCTGGCTGCAAAGTAGAATTCAACGTCTGCATCATAGCCATGAGGAAAGAAATCAATGACACGGGGGGGAGGTCCTGTTGGAGTAGGAACAATGGCAATCACTTTTGTTGGGATAGGGGCCACTTCTATCGATCGCTCAGCATTAATAGCCTCTTCTTGAGCTAGAGATATTTCAACGTCAAGAAGGACATGTGCAACTTCTTTAGCAATATCCAGAACAGTTGTCATTTCCACGTCCAATTCAACATTGTCCTCAGGAGGAGGTGCATCAGCGTTCGGCGTACTTTGAGCTGATACATGCAAGCGTTTGAGAAAAGCAAGCAAAATTTCCACATAGTGGAAATAGACAAATAAAGGATTAAAAAACGCTTACTCTGATTCAATCGTTTGCTCTATAGGAACTTCAGTTTCCATAGCCGCAGGCTCCGAGACTACTTCATCATCTTCAAGATTAATGAGAGCAGTAAGGGGATCAGCACGAATAGGAATTTTGAACTCTTCTAATATATTCAGAGTATGTTGGATTCTATATTTGCTAAACGCTGAAAAACAATTTTATCCTAGTGTTAAAAGAAAAACATAGGAAGTGATAAAATACATTGTCTAAGACAAGTACTTACCCTGATAGTCAAGCTCTGTTGAGAGAGCTCCAGGAGCGGGCTAGGCAATTGGTGTGGTAGGAGAGGGAGGGGAAATACCAGATGATTCTCCAAGCGCTAGTTGTTCAAACACTAGCTCGGACGAAACGCTAGCGAATCCTCCTGGTGTAGAGCGCTTATGTGCTAACGACACTTCTTCTTCAGCTTCTTCCTCTTCGGCAAAGATAACAAATGCGGGAAGAGGAGAAGGGGATTTTAGAGAAAGAGAGGGAGACTTTTGCTTCTTCTTTGGCTCCGGCTTCCTTTGCTGCTTCTTGGCTGGCTTTGATGACTCAGCGACTTTCAAAGCGGTTTTTCTTTTAGGTCGCTTTACCACCACTTCCTCTTCTGATGATGATGAAGACGAAGTCTCTTGTTCTTCATCACTTCTTCGAACAATACCTTCCGCAAGGAGTCGCTCGCGCTCTTCCTTGGGAACCGCTGCACCAACCCATCGCAAGGGTTTCAATAGCTCACCGACCATCTTTTTTCCATAGAATTTAAGCATTGGGACTTTCTTACCATTGGTGTTGACGAAACCGCTAGCGCTTAAAACACGACTTAATAAAATCCCATAAGGCTTGGGATTCACTGACTCAGCCATCGCTGCTTTAAAACGATTAAAGACGTACAGCGACCAATTGATCTTCAACTTGGTCAAGATGGCTACCATTATCTTATACTAGATGTTAGAGATTTTGTCGAAACTACCTTTCCTGCAGTCTATCATCTTAGAGCAAATGTCATCCAGAATGACATATTCGCCCTTCATGTCATTCTTCTTGAAGTTCGGTTCATAAGCAGCTTCAATGTCATCTTTCTTGATCAGTGCCCGGATCTTGGTGGCATTGCCAAGAGTGAATTCCTCAACTTCTCCTCCATCATTGGGCAGTTGCAGTAAGGAAGATAAAAGTTGAGGAGTGAGAACAAAGGTCTCTCGGGCAAATGGAAAGACGCAGGAAATGGAGTTTCCATCGTCAGAAATTTTTCCGTTCTTGAAGAAGAAAAGGGTTTCTTCCTCATAAATGTTTGAGTGGGAAGTAAGAATCTTTCGTAAACCTGTCACTTAAATAAGGGAAAGAACAGTCCTCAGAGGAAAGTTTTGGTTATCGAAAAGATAGTCCCAGTTTATCAGAAAGCCAGCATTGACTGTGACTGGTTTCGGAGTCTTGGAAGATTTTCTAGTGGTCGACTGGAATATTTTGGTGGCGCCGTTGATGAAGGTTTGAAGCTTTTTGAGAGAGTTAGAAAGAATACTTTTTTCCTTGAGAGAGTTTTACAACAAAGAGAGTTTTGAGAGTGATAAAATTTTTCTGTAAAATTTTGGAGGGTTTAAATAGAGGCAAAAATAACTCTTCAATAGCTTGGCTAAATGCCACATATCAAGAAATTAATGTTGGAAATAACAAAAATTGAATCTAAGTCGTTTAGTCATGAATACAGATTTAAAAAGGTGCGATAAAATAGGATAACTGCTGTGAATATTAAATTTTGGAGTTCGTAGTTACTTTTTCGAAAACGTTTGAAATTTTGAAAATGTTCAGCGTGAGTTGCACACGCCTAATGGTACACTGACACGTACCCAGCCATGCACAGTTACTGAACCGCCTATTAATAGGAATCATTGACCGACAATTTGATTTGATAGAAGCACATGGGCAGTTGTCAAATCTTATCTTTTGGACTTATCCACACGCTACCTTTTTAGCGATGAAAACAATGCATGAATTTCAGAAAAAGTTACGTAGCGTTTAAGTGGGAATATTCTTAACGCTGAAGTCTTTTAATAAAGTTCAATCGCTTTGAAAAGACATTTTCATTTAATTTTATTAGAGATTGATTTTGTTATGCATAACAGATAAACGCTATTGTGATATACACAGAATTTTGAAATTAATTTTTTATCATAGACGCTTGTTGATTTGAATAAGTACAATTTTAAAGTTTCCCCTAAAATTGATAACTCATTTCAATTTTGAAATTGCTTGAGACAATATAATTGTTAGGAATTTCATGTTAGAAGTTTTGATGATGACAATTAAGTTTTTGTTAGACCCCAAAAAAGTTGTAAGTTTATTTTCGTAGAAAACTTGTATAGGCTTTGAAGCGTTAGACTTGTAATAGATTTATTAGGCTTTGTTATCTTACTTTAGAGTGTTAGGCAAAATAGTCTTAGGCTGAGCGTCTGATGATTTCTGAGTGAGTTTATCAGTGGTAAAGTTCGAAGACTCAAGCGCCTGATCTCAGAAGATAGATACAGTCTCCAAGCGTCCACTTTGGCCAGCTATATCAAGCGTTACCTTATGGGACAGAAGTGATTTCACCTGAATTTACTTCTAAGTCCAGAAGGAGTTTAATGCAAATATTCTCAAAGCATTAAATACCAACGGGTATTAATTTCAAATGCATTAAATGTTGATAAGAGCATTTAATATGATAAGTAATGTCAGACGTACGGAGAAGCCACCCTATTGGACTGTCAACTATCTCAGACTACAGCACCAACTTTCGTGCAGCAGATTTTCAGGAAAAAGGACAAAAGCTGTTCACTCGCGAAAGTGAGAGACACGCGCCAGTGCATGTGTCAAACGGACACTTTCTCCAAGAATACCTATAAATAGGACTTCAACAACAAACAAAAAATATGCGAGAACAATTTTATCAAGCCAAATTGCTGTTGCATTAAAATCTCATTCCTTAAACTCTCAGAAAAGCCAGAAAATTCAAGAAACATCCTACTTGCTTTTCTTATATTCCTGAGACAGTCAACAAATATCTCAAACATTCTTTTTGAAGAAACCAGATTCCTACTGAGATATTACCAAGTTGTTTGAACTTCATCAAAATCAAACAAACCTTTTAGAAAATCCCATCCAAGCCTCGCGATCTGTGTGAAGTCGAAGTTGGATACTTGCATCATTTCTGGGTGAAAGAAGCAAGAGGGTTGAAGTGATTTGAAGCAGAAATCTGTGTGATCAAGGAGCTCAAGTCATCGACATCCATCTCTCCCTAATTTGTAGAAGATTCTGTGTGATTCTTTGAGAATCATTTTAGTGGATTGCCTCCAAGTGCAAAGGAGAAGAAGGACGTAGTTGGGATTACACCACCCAACGAACCTTACAAATATTGTGTTATTTACTTTTCAGTCATTTCATTCATCTATCATATCATTGCATAAGTAAAACACAATCAAAAGCTAAGCAACTAAGAAACATCTTGTGACGCTAAAACTTTCAAAGAGAAGACTCCAAAATCATTCCGCTGTGCTAACCCTGATTAAAAGAACTGAACGCTTAACCTACAAGGTCAGAGTATTCAATTCCTGAAGTCTAAGTTAACTTTATAAAACAGTCTTCATTAGACGCTTCACAAAGTCTCAAATATCTTATGTGAACGCTAAAGTGAAGCGTTAGACACTTCAAGCGCCTATCATTTCAAGCGTCCAAATACGTTTAATACGAAATCTTTTTGAAGTCGAAAAAGACTTAAGGGTCTATTCAACCCCCCCCCCCCCCTTCTAGACCCTTTCGTATGCCACTTGGGACCAACAAGTGGTATCAGAGCGGTTAATTTTGAAATTTTAAAATTTCCAAGCATAACTGCTTGTTTAGATCCTTTTCTTTCAAAATCTAGTTGCTTTTTAAAGCTTAGATATGGCATTTGCTAAAGTTCCCAAATTGACAGAATCAAATTTTGACACATGGAAAGTCAAAGCATTTACGTATTTATGTTCATGCGATGATGACATGTGCGATATTATTTCAGATGGGCCAATCAAAATATACAAAGTTATCACAAGAGCGCCTGGAGCCACAGAAGAAACCCCTGATGGTTACGTTGAAAAACCAAAACAAGAATGGTCTCCAGATGAGCGTCGAAGAGCTAACTTGGACAATGTTGGTCGCAACGCTCTGTATACGGCTATTGGTGATAATGATAACTTATTCAATAAAATCAAATCTTGCAAAACGACTAAAGAAATATGGGATAAGCTGGCTACAATCTGTGGTGGTTCAGCTCAAATCAAAGAAAACAAACTTTCCATTGCTAAGGAAAAGTTTAACGGATTTAAGATGCTACCCAATGAAACGCTAGAGCAATTGGATATAAGATTCACAGCTCTTGTTACAGAACTTACGTCATTGGGAATGGACTTACAGAATCGAGAAATGGTGGTTAAGATCTTTAGAAGTCTACCAAGTAAATTCTTGATGAAGACAACAGCTATGAGAGAATCAAACATGCTGGATCTCTTAACTCCAGAAGACGCCTTTTCAGAGCTAAAAGCTTTTGAGTTCGAGTTGAACTCTGCTAGTGACATTGTGAGTAATCCAGTGATTGAATCTGGAGCGCTCATTGCATCAATCAAAGGCAAATCGGGTAACAAAGGAAAGAATTCGGACATTAATGAGGAAGAAGAGTTGGCTTTGCTGAATAGATTCAGGAAGTTCTTGAGATATGAAAAGAAAGGAAAAGGTCCTAATAATCAAGGACAAAGTTCATATCAAGCGCCTTCTCCCGTACAACAACAGTTTCAAGCGCCTCAATATTCTGTTCCTTTACCTCAAGCGCCTGCTCAATATCAAGCGTCTACTCAAAGTCTCCCAGCTCCAGTGGTTTCAAAACCACACACTGCAAGGCTAACAAGTGAACAAAAAATGAAAACCAATCTTTGTTATAATTGCAGGAAACCAGGGCACTACCAGGTAAATTGTCCCTATCCAAATGTATCCAAGCCCTCAAGGCAGGATTACTTGGATAGAAACCAATTCAGGAGCAACCTTCGACAACAAGGTTTGCTTGCGGAATCAGAACCAGCATCAGCACCTGAAGATTTAGAATCATCAGACGAAAGTAGTGATGATGATGAGCCGTTAGATGACTCAGCGCTCATATGTCTCATGGCCAGAGATGATGAAGCGTCCCCTAAGGTAATCAATGAATTATCAATTCCTCTTTCTTATGATGAATTACTTGACAAAGTCAGAGAATATTACAATGAATGTCAAGAAGCTGCCAAAATATATCAAAATGATCTCGCTATTATTTCATCACTCACAAACGATAAAGTAACGCTCAGAGCAGAGTTGCAAATTCAGCAACAGTGCATTGAGAAAAACCAATCGCTTGAGAGTGAAGTTATTCAATTGAAAGGTGATCTTGATATAATAGTCAAGAGAGAAGCTGATCTGATGGCTAGACTTGTCAAGTCAGAACAGCTCGTCTCATCGTTGTCCAAAGCATCCAGAAAGCTCGACAATGTGACTGAAATAACAAGGTTGTTTGGAGAAAAGACCGGTTTAGGATGCAATGAATTCGGTAAACAACCAAACAAACCTAATGTTACGGCAAACAACAAAGGAAAAGGTGTTTTCTTTGTTGAGAAAGGTTCACAAGGTCAAACTCAAAATGAACCAAGGGACAATGGTAAGAGGCCAAATGAGAAAGTCAAAACTAACTCAGACAAGGGTAAGGCTAAAGCAAATGATCCACAAAGACAGACTCATCCAAACGCTCAAAAAGCTAAGGATAAATCTAGTCACTGTGAATCAAGCGCTAAGCGTCCAGCACCAAACGTGCAACCCAAGCCAGAGCCAAGGAAATACCAGCGTCGATATCCAAGACAGTCAAGATCATATTATCGATACTATGATAATTATGATTATGACTATTATTATAATCGTGGATATTATTATACATCCAAAAATTACACACAGCACAAGGTGAAACCCAAAAAGGCCAATATTCCTACTATGAAGACAAGGCAAATTTGGGTTCCTAAAGTTCTACGTAACACTAACAAGGATACTAATGTTGAAGGACCCAAGCAACAATGGGTACCTGAACAAAAATAGAACTTCCCTTTTGATTGCAGGTACCTAGAGCTAAAGTCAATACATCTGTTTGGTATTTTGATAGTGGATCGTCAAGGCACATGACAGGTTCCAAAGATCTTCTGATCAACTATCAAGCTGCCAATGGTCCTCAGGTTGTATTTGGTGATAACTCCAAAGGTAAAACCAAAGGTATAGGTACTGTGCATAGGGGGAACATCATGATAAGTGATGTTTATTTTGTTGAGGGTCTAAAGCACAATTTATTAAGCATAAGTCAATTCTGCGATAAAGGCTTTGAAGTCATATTCTCAAGTGACTATTGCTATATAAACGACGCTAAGACTAAATCTACTAAACTAAAAGGAAAAAGGAATAACAACGTATATTTGGTAGATTGGGGTTCAACATTGATAACAACCCAACATGCTTTGTTGCTAAAAATGAATCTAAAATGGGTTGGTTATGGCATAGAAAAATGAATCACCTCAACTTTAAGACAATCTCTCAGCTTATAAGTCAAAATCTTGTAGAGGGATTGCCAAATGGACCATTTCATAAGGATCGCCTCTGTGACGCTTGTCAAATGGGTAAACAAGTTAAATCATCTTTCAAGAGAAAACCTCATCTATCTACTTCTAGAATACTTGAACTACTTCACATGGATTTGTTTGGACCTGTTCAAACAATCAGTGTAAGCGGTAAAAAGTATACTTTAGTGGTAGTAGACGATTTCTCTAGATTTACTTGGGTGGAATTTCTTTCATCCAAAGATGAAACATGTGACAAGTTAACAGCGCTTATTCGGCAACTTCAAACATTAAAAATCTTAAGGTTGCAAGAATAAGAAGCGATCACGGTACTGAGTTTACTAACAAGGTTGTTGAGAAGTTTTGTGCAGAAAATGGAATACATCATGAGTATTCAGCTCCCAGAACTCCCCAACAAAATGGTGTTGCTGAGCGCCGGAACCGAACGCTTAAGGAAGCCGCTAGGACTATGTTAGCTGAATCCAAGCTTGCTCCTAGATTTTGGGCCGAAGCGATCAACACTGCTTGTTACACTCAAAATCGATGCATGATCAACAAACAGCATGGAAAAACTCCATATGAACTGTGGAAGGGACGTAAGCCAAATATTTCATACTTTCACGTCTTTGGTTCTAAATGTTTTATCCATAATAATGGATCCCAAAGCCTAAAGACTTTTGATCCTAAAGCGGATGAAGGAATCTTTCTAGGCTACGCCAAAAATGGAAAGAATTTTCGCATTCTCAATAAGATCAAATCGAAGGTTGAGGAATCTATTCATGTTGTGTTTGATGATGCTAACCAAGAGCCGAGTAAGGTAAATGTAAATGATGTAGGAGTTGAAGATCTATGTCATCAAGCGTCCAAAATTACTATTGATGAAGATACTGACGATGATGATGAGATCTCAGTGCCTCCTCCTAAGAATACTCGTGAAATCAATCTAAATTATCATGTAAGAAATACGGATGATCATGAAGAGAATGATCATCAAGAGCAAAGAAGGAATCGTGAACTTGAAGCGCCAACGCAGGAGAATGGTCAAGCGAATGATTCTCAAGCGCCTGTTCATTCTCAAAACCCCTTCCAAACAGATAGACTATGGTTACGTGACCATCCACCTGAGCAAATCATTGGAGATATTGAAGCACCAGTTAGAACTAGAGCCGCTACATTTAATGAGGCTATGTTCGCAAGCTTTCTATCTCAAATGGAACCTAAGAAAGTGGATGAAGCGTTAAGTGATCCAAGTTGGATTGAAGCTATGCAAGAAGAGCTCAATCAGTTTGAGCGAAATAAAGTTTGGATGCTAGTACCAAGACCAACTCATCAAGGAGTTATTGGAACTAGATGGGTATATAGAAACAAGATGGATGAGGACGGCATTGTTGTAAGAAACAAGGCCAGACTCGTAGCTCAAGGATACTGCCAAGAGGAGGGCATTGACTTTGATGAGACATACGCTCCTGTTGCTCGTCTTGAAGCAATCCGCATGTTTCTAGCGTACGCAGCGTTTAACAAGTTTACAGTATTTCAAATGGACGTAAAGAGTGCCTTCCTGAATGGTAAACTCCAAGAAGAAGTGTATGTGGAGCAACCACCAGGATTCATCAACAATCATGGTAAGGGTATGGTTTACAAGCTAGAAAAAGCACTTTATGGGCTTAAGCAAGCACCTCGAGCATGGTATGACACTCTCTCTATCTTTCTTATTGGTAAAGGTTTTTCAAAAGGCAGCGTTGACACAACGTTATTTAAAATTACCAATGATGAAGATATTCTCTTAGTTCAAATTTACGTTGATGACATTATATTTGGTTCTACTAATAAGCGTCTGTGTGAGAAATTTTCGAAAATGATGCAAGAACAATTTGAAATGAGCATGATGGGTGAATTAACTTTCTTCTTAGGACTACAAGTTAAACAACTCCCTAATGGCATATTTATCAACCAAGCTAAATATACACGAGATATGATTAAGAAATTTGGTATGGAGAAATGCATCATATTCAAAAATTCCAATGAGCCAAACGCTTAAGTTAGATAAAGATGAAAGTGGAAAGAAAGTTGATATCACTAATTATAGAGGTATCATAGGATCACTTCTTTATCTCACTGCCAGTAGACCTGATATTATGTTTTCGGTATGTATGTGTGCACGATTCCAAGCTGATCCTAAAGAGTCACACTTGACTGCTGCCAAGAAAATCCTTAAATACCTAAAAGGCACACAACATGTGGGCTTATGGTATCCCAGGGATTCTCCTTTTGAACTAATCGGTTACTCAGATGCAGATTTTGCAGGTTGCAAAATAGATCGTAAAAGCACTAGTGGTACTTGTCAATTCTTAGGTGATAGGTTAGTTTCATGGCATAGCAAGAAACAACAATCCATAGCTACCTCCACAGCCGAAGCTGAGTATGTAGCTGCAGGAAGTTGTTGTGCACAAGTTCTATGGATGAGGCAACAACTTAGAGATTACGGAACAATCTTAGGACCAACTCCCATTCATTGTGATAACCAAAGCGCTTTAGCCATGACTCAAAACCCTGTTCTTCATTCAAGAACCAAACACATTGACATTAGATACCATTTTCTTCGTGACCACGTTCAAAAGAAAGATATCTCCATGCACTTCATTGGAACTGACAAACAACTGGCAGATATCTTCACCAAAGCACTCAATGAACAACGTTTTCTCACTTTGAGAAGTGAACTAGGTATGATTGATTTAAACGCTTGATCATGAAGCATCATATTTTATTAGGCATATAATTTAGGGGGAATCCACTTAAGTTATATCTCACAATATTCTTTAAAAAAAAAAAAAAAATTATACTTGACCATAACTGTAAGCGTCAATGATAAAAAATTTTCAGATGCATAATCATCAACGCTCAGTTCTATGTTTGCATAAAATATTGAATGCTCAAAATATTGAAAAGACTTTTGACTTCAAGCGTCCATTATATCAGCTAAGCGCTGAATAGTTTATCAAAAATTTATAAAATATTTTCGTTACAAGCCATGCATAAAATTTTCAAACTTCTTTCAAGGTCGTGGGTAGACTCAAAGGTCTATTTTGTACTCTACTCACACGCCTCTATCACATCAAACTGGCGGGTACTCAAATTTTTTAAAAATGACGGTTCAGAGATAGCCCGTATTTGTGTACGTGTCAGTGTACAAACATGCGCGTGTGTTACACTCTGAAAATACCAAACGTTAATTTTTTTTTAACTCGGATGTCAAATCTTTATATGTGAGAATTACCAAATGTAACTTCTCTCTTTTACACAAAACTCGCGTCCGCAGTTAATAAATTTATGGCTAAGATTCAACAGTTATTACACGTGTTTAAATCCTACTAAGACTACATAACACAAGTTTCAAAACTCTTTACTGTGTCATTTAAAACACAAACTCTGCAGAAAAAGTAATTTACTTTCTACTCAAGCATATCTGCAAATCTCTCTTTATCTCTCTCTCAAAACAACAGAAAAATCTCAGTCCATCTTCTTCTTTTAAAAAATGGCACCAAAGAAATCATCATCTACTTCTGCTGAAATTACCATCAAGGTAACTGAAGGTCTTGTTGTCGACTGGAAATTTCTATATGAACAAACTCAGATCAACCTGACGGACATAATGGACATGGTCGTCAAAGCTGGGCTCAAACCCTTCTTAACCCAATACTCTTATATGTTTCCCACTGAAGTTGAAACTTTCTGGAAGACTGCTACACTTTCAGAGGACAAGAAGTCCATCTCTTGTCAAATTCCCTTCTCCAAGAAGGAGTCTCCAAAGGAATTCATCCTATCTGCTTCCACCATTGCCAAGAACTTCAATTTGCCTAATGAGGGTGAGGCATTGGATTCTGTTACGTTGAAACAAATTAAGGAAGCATGGGCAATCATGAGTGCATACGACGACGTTCCTTACACTCAGTACTTCGAGAAGAAAGACCTGGTGTCCAAATACCGGTTATTGGCTGATTTCTGCAGCAAGATCATAGAATGCCGCGTGGGAACCTTTGATAAGGTAAATCCTGTTCAATTTCAGATGATGGTTGCTATACTCTTCAACATCAAAATCAACTGGAGTGAGTACATCTTTGGACGGTTTCGGGACAGTCTAAGCGCTTCAAATAAGCCTTATGGACTCATCCTGAGCGACATCTTGTTTAAATCGAATTGTGTGTACTCGTCTGGACTTCCGTTGAATAAGTCCAAGTTGTTGGGAAAACGGATTCTGAACAATATGTTCAATCCTCCAAAAGTTAGTGGTGCGGCTAGACCCCTATCTGAGCGGCTGGAAGAACGCCAACTGCTTGCTCAAAAGGCGGAGAGACCAGTGCCAGAGGAAGCTGTGAAGCGTCCAGCAGCAACGAAGAAGAGAGCCCCCAGAAAACCAAAAGTTAAAATTGCCGTCCCCTCTCAAAAGATTGATGAGGAAACTGATGAGGATGCCGAGGACAAGTTGCCTCTCAAAAGACGAAAGCTGGAAGGGATCATTAAGCAAATAGACTTTGAAGAACCAGCTGCTGATCCTCCCGCTCCTCCGGCTAAACTAGTTGAAGGAGTCAACATTAAGAAAATCTTTAAGCGTTCCAGGACTAGCAAGCGTCAAGCTGCTCCTGAAGAGCCTGAGACAGTTGAGCCAAGCGCTCAAGTTATTGTTGAGCCAAGCGCTCAAGATGTTGCTGTTGAGCCAAGCGCTCCAGAAACTGCTGTTGAGCTTAGTTCTCAGGGTAAGTTTATTTCTTCCCACAGCATTTCTATTCCTACATCTGTAGAAGATCCTGCTCTTATAGAGGATGGCTCTTGTTTTTCAGCTATAGTTCCAGCTGCTGCTGAAGTGTCCACAGATGTTCTGTTGGATGTTGACCTGACTGGAGTCGTAGCTATCGCTCAAGATGTTGCCGCTGAAGTAGCTGCAATTGAACCTGAGGAACCTGCTACTTTAACAGAGGCACGTTCAGAAGGTCAGAGCGCTGCTGAAGACGTTACAGCTCCTCGTCACTTCTTTCAACTCGATCCGCTGAAGACAATTGATCATTCAATTAACTATATGCCCCCAGCGCTCGACGAAGATTTCATTCCTGCAGGATATAATAAAGAAAGATATATTGCTGCAGAAGCTGACGCTGCAAGACTGATTGACTTTGACAGCGAAATCAAAGCAACCGTTCTAGACAGACCAGGAGACAGACCTCCTAGATGTGCCGTGGATGTGGCTTACTATATTGATAATGGCCACAGCAGACCAACTGGGTTCGCGCTAAGGGATTACACTGTTCGTGTGTATGATCCTCTCCGTCCTAGCTTTCTCAATCCCTCAGAGTCAGTCTTGAACAGAGAAGGTTACACACATTTCCCACAGACGGCTCACAGCGCTGAAAATCTTGCATCGGTCCGTCCTCTTAGTCTATGGAAAAATAAAGAGATTCATGCTGGTGAGCGCCTTGAATCGTTGACCGATCTGCTCCAGACTGAAGCTGATGCTTACTTTGACAGCGTCTGGAATGCCAACTATCAGCCTGATAAGCACCGCTTTGAAGCCATAAGAGATATTCATCTTGAAGGCATTCGTGCTATGGTGACTGCTGGCACAGACTTCTGTATAAATGAAGTAAATTGGGTTGAAGCGTACATGGGACATAAATACACCTTCCCAGAGTTAGTCCAAGCTCCCCATCTTTTCGGCATAGGCATGCATGACAAGAAGCGTCAATTCGCCAAGTATTGCCTCCTGAAGCGTCAACAAAGACTCGGACCTGTTCTCAAGCTCCCAATTATTAGACATCAAATTGAACAATGTCTACGTCAAGAACTTCAGAGAGTATCCCTCACCCCTCTTTGGTTTAATGCTCAAGCGTCTTCCAGTGGTACAGTTGGTGAACGGTGCTTAAATCTTGCTCCAAGCCACTGTGAAGAAAACTTCAATCTGATGGTAAAGATTCTATCTCCAGTATCTCTCTTTGATAAAATCTTCACTGCCAATCTCAGATCTTGGAACGGCTCAGTGATCAATTCATTCAAAGGATATCCACTGCTCCCTTCCATTCGCAGTGAGGTACTCAATCACTATGAGTATGTTCTCTCTCTGCTTGAAAGGAATCAAGAGCTCGCTCAAGCCATTTATCCGTATCTTGAAGAGTACTATGCGGACTGTGTGCCTACACATCGACGTCCTGCATCTCTTCCCTCAGATTGCTTGATTGGATTTTCCAGAACTCACTGCACAGATTCACTATTCTCCATCGCTCAAGCGCCGTCCAAAGTTTTTCCAGATCATGTGCTGGATATCATTGGTCCAATGTACATCAGGGCCATTGATAGTCCTCTTCGCACATTTATCTCCGGTACTTGTATGTCTAGGACCAGACTCATTGAACTCTTGGATTCTACATCCACCTCTTATGCCGACTCAGCAAGCTGGAACTTCCAATTCACTGACTTTCGCCAACCTGAGTCAACGCTTGAGGAAGCGCCTGCTGAGACATCTGAAGCGTTCAAATCTGCAGATATCAGTATTCCTGACGCTCCTGAACATGCTACCATTGATAGTGCTGAAGATCCTTCCCTGGATATTCGAGGTACTGTTTTTGATCCAGCCTATCAAGTTCCTTTTGACTCTCTCAAACACTCATCACGGTTCAAGCGACCAGCTCCTCAAGCGGTTCAATCCGATGAGAGTCAAGCCTTCGGTCCCCTGCTTAAATCTGTTTTGGAGACAATTAGCGCTCAAGCTACTCAGAGTGAAGAATCTCTCCATTGGATTAAGGAAGACCTGGCAAAGATTGAAACTCACGTAATGAGCGCTCAGATTGCTCATATGCGTAGTTCAGCTCAAGCGGCAGTTGGTGAGTGCAAACAAGACTTTCAAGAAATGCAGGATGCTGCCCACGCAACCCAACTTGCCATGAAAGAAGAACTTGAAAAGCGCCTTGCAACCCTTGAGATCTCTGTGAATGACGCCACCAGCGCTAAGCTTCTTGTTATGCAGGAACGCTTCGACAAGCGTCTGGATGACATCACAGATTCCTTATCTCAGATTGCTCATCAGGTAAGTGTACTCACAAACCACTTCTTAAAATCTGATGATGGCAATAAGGGGGAAGAGAAGAAGAAAGGAGAAAAGCGGAAAGCGTCCAGTTCAAAAGTTGAAGATCCTCCGTCTCCTAAGCGTCAAGTGCCTCCTTCTCAGTCTGCGCTTAATCTCCCGTCTTGGATAACTGCTCTGAAACAAAGTTCATCCGGAGCGCCCAGTAGTACGCTAAGGGAACCTCCTAGAGCGTTATATCCAAACCTACCAATTCCTACAAGAGCACTGCTTGAACAGTTTGACATTCCTCTTCAGAGAACATCCATTTCAGAACCTACAGATCCACAGATCTTAGCTGAAGAAAGAAAGATGACTGATTTTAGCCAAGCTTTTCGAATCTGCCTAAGGTACATTGGTATTGACCCAACTGACTGGGATAATCATTTTACAATATTCAAGAAGAGACAACAAGAAGAAAACAAGCTTATCATCAACAAAGATCATGAAGCAATGATGATCTTGGAAGACAATCTGACTGAAGCTATCCGAGCTGAAATGCCCAAGCGATACAGAGTTAGACCAAGTCATTAAAGCTTTCTGATTCTACATTATCTATATTCTTGTCTCTTATATCTTTAAATATTCAGCTGTAAAAATGCTTGTAATTCTCGATAAATATGAAATGCATTTTTCTCTTGCTGAAACATCTCGTTGAAGCGTAACTAACTTTAACTAACGTCTACTGATCAAAGCTAACTTTTACTTTTGGCTGTCTAACTCTTGAACTATAAAAGAGTAAGTATTGCCATCATCAAAAAGGGGGAAATTGTTAGGAATTTCATGTTAGAAGTTTTGATGATGACAATTAAGTTTTTGTTAGACCCCAAAAAAGTTGTAAGTTTATTTTCGTAGAAAACTTGTATAGGCTTTGAAGCGTTAGACTTGTAATAGATTTATTAGGCTTTGTTATCTTACTTTAGAGTGTTAGGCAAAATAGTCTTAGGCTGAGCGTCTGATGATTTCTGAGTGAGTTTATCAGTGGTAAAGTTCGAAGACTCAAGCGCCTGATCTCAGAAGATAGATACAGTCTCCAAGCGTCCACTTTGGCCAGCTATATCAAGCGTTACCTTATGGGACAGAAGTGATTTCACCTGAATTTACTTCTAAGTCCAGAAGGAGTTTAATGCAAATATTCTCAAAGCATTAAATACCAACGGGTATTAATTTCAAATGCATTAAATGTTGATAAGAGCATTTAATATGATAAGTAATGTCAGACGTACGGAGAAGCCACCCTATTGGACTGTCAACTATCTCAGACTGCAGCACCAACTTTCGTGCAGCAGATTTTCAGGAAAAAGGACAAAAGCTGTTCACTCGCGAAAGTGAGAGACACGCGCCAGTGCATGTGTCAAACGGACACTTTCTCCAAGAATACCTATAAATAGGACTTCAACAACAAACAAAAAATATGCGAGAACAATTTTATCAAGCCAAATTGATGTTGCATTAAAATCTCATTCCTTAAACTCTCAGAAAAGCCAGAAAATTCAAGAAACATCCTACTTGCTTTTCTTATATTCCTGAGACAGTCAACAAATATCTCAAACATTCTTTTTTGAAGAAACCAGATTCCTACTGAGATATTACCAAGTTGTTTGAACTTCATCAAAATCAAACAAACCTTTTAGAAAATCCCATCCAAGCCTCGCGATCTGTGTGAAGTCGAAGTTGGATACTTGCATCATTTCTGGGTGAAAGAAGCAAGAGGGTTGAAGTGATTTGAAGCAGAAATCTGTGTGATCAAGGAGCTCAAGTCATCGACATCCATCTCTCCCTAATTTGTAGAAGATTCTGTGTGATTCTTTGAGAATCATTTTAGTGGATTGCCTCCAAGTGCAAAGGAGAAGAAGGACGTAGTTGGGATTACACCACCCAACGAACCTTACAAATATTGTGTTATTTACTTTTCAGTCATTTCATTCATCTATCATATCATTGCATAAGTAAAACACAATCAAAAGCTAAGCAACTAAGAAACATCTTGTGACGCTAAAACTTTTAAAGAGAAGACTCCAAAATCATTCCGCTGTGCTAACCCTGATTAAAAGAACTGAACGCTTAACCTACAAGGTCAGAGTATTCAATTCCTGAAGTCTAAGTTAACTTTATAAAACAGTCTTCATTAGACGCTTCACAAAGTCTCAAACATCTTATGTGAACGCTAAAGTGAAGCGTTAGACACTTCAAGCGCCTATCATTTCAAGCGTCCAAATACGTTTAATACGAAATCTTTTTGAAGTCGAAAAAGACTTAAGGGTCTATTCAACCCCCCCCCCCCCTTCTAGACCCTTTCGTATGCCACTTGGGACCATCAATAATAAAGTGGAATCCCCCTAGATTATATGCCTATAGATGATAAGATGCTTTATGATTTAAGCGTTTAAATCAATCATACCTAGTTCACTTCTTAAAGTGAGAAAGCGTTGTTCGTTGAGCGCTTGGGTGAAGATATCTTCCAGTTGTTTGTCAGTACTAATGAAGTGCGTGGAGATATCCTTCTTTTGAACGTGGTCACGCAAGAAATGGTAGCGAATGTCAATGTGTTTAGTTCTAGAATGAAGGACTGGGTTTTGGGTCATAGCTAAAGCGTTTTGGTTATCACAATGGATTGGGGTAGGACCTAAGATTGTTTCATAATCTCTAAGTTGTTGCCTCATCCAAAGGATTTGTGCACAACAGCTCCCAGCGGCTACATATTCTGCCTCGGCGATAGAAGTCGCTATGGATTGTTGTTTCTCACTATGTCATGAAATCAATCTATCACCAAGAAATTGACATGTACCACTAGTACTCTTTCTATGTATTTTACATCATGCAAAATCTGCATCTGAATAACCAATTAGTTCAAAAGGAGAGTCCCTTACCATAGGCCCACATTTTGTGTGCTTTTTAGGTATTTAAGAATTTTCTTGGTAGCATTTAAGTGTGATTCCTTAGGATCAGCTTGAAAGCATGCACACATGCATACCAAAGACATAATATCAGGTCTACTAGCAGTAATATAAAGAAGTGATCCAATGATACCTCTATAGTTAGTGATATCAATTTTCTTCTCACTTTCATCTTTATCTAACTTAAGCGTTTGGCTCATTAGAATTTTTTAAGATGATGCATTTTTCATACCAAATTTCTTAATCATATCTCTTGTATATTTAGCTTGGTTAATAAATATGTCATTATGGAGTTGTTTAACTTGTAATCCTAAGAAGAAAGTTAATTCACCCATCATGCTGATTTCAAATTGATCTTGCATCATTTTTGAAAATTTCTCACACAACCGCTTATTAGTAGAACCATATAATACCATCAACATAAATTTGGACTAAGAGAATATCTTCATTATGGGTAATTTTAAATAACGTTGTATCAACGCTGTCTTTTGAAAAGCCTTTACCTATAAGGAAGATAGAGAGAGTGTCATACCATGATCTTGGTGCTTGTTTAAGGCCGTAAAGTGCCTCATCCAATTTGTGGACCATATTTTTCCCATGGTTGTTGATGAATCCCGGTGGTTGCTCCACATAACTTCTTCTTGGAGTTTACCATTCAGGAAGACACTTTTCACGTCCATTTGGTACACTGTGAACTTATTGAATGCGGCAAACGCTAGGAACATCCGAATCGCTTTAAGGCGGGCTACTAGGGCATACATCTCATCAAAATCAATACCCTCTTCTTGGGAATAACCCTGAGCGACTAATCTGGCTCTGTTTCTTACCACAATGCCATCTTCATCCATATTGGTCCTAAAAACCCATCTAGTTGCAATAACTCCTTGGTGAGTTGGTCTTGGTACTAGTGTCCAAACCTTACTTCTCTCAAATTGGTTAAGCTCTTCTTGCATCGCTTCTACCCAACTTGAATCACTGAGCGCTTCATTCACTTTCTTTGGTTCCATTTCAGATAGAAAACTTGCGAACATGGCCTCATTGATTGTAGCGGCCCTAGTTCTAACAGGTGCTTCAATATCTCCAATAACTAGCTCTAGTGGATGATCTCTAAGCCATTTACGATCTGGTTAAAACGGGTTAAGAGACTCTTGATTATCAATCCCTTGACCCTCATTTGTCTCTTGCTGACACAAAAAATCCTTACGTGTTTGCACAGAAGTGGACTGATCGTGTATAGTAATAAAGTGGATTTTTAAGTCTGGATTGTCGATCCCACTGAGACTTGTATTTTATACTTCTTGAATTTAAAGCAAGCAATAATTAAACTAAAACTAAAGATTTCAAGATTTCAAAAGCAATAAAATAAACTAAAACAAGAATTAACTCAAACATTATGGAAGCAAGATACAAGAAACAAGATGTCGAAATCAAGATAGCTATGGAAGAGAGCAACTAAGATACATGTGTTGACATAATTTAATTAATTCTTGTTAAAATCATGTTATCATATTATTAAACTACTTTTGCTTTGGTGAAAATTTCTTAATTAATTACTACCCGATATCTCAGCTGTAATAATCCTATGACTAAGTGATGGTTCTCTAAATACGTCTATCCGAGAATCAAATCATTAACCATGCATTCACGTTTTAGAATTTCCCCGGATAAATCCGGCTAACTGCACCTGGAAATCTATACCTATCTCTAGGAGAAATTTCTCATTTTTTCGGATGATGTGATGATTTCTTTGAACCCTACTCTATATTCTCTCGAATGAATAAACTAGGCTAATTAGCAAGCATATGGTGATTAAACATATGATTAGAATTAAAGCACGAAATCAATATACAAAGCAACAATAGAATTAATATGAAAAATACAATTTATAAATCAAATATCATAATTTAGTCTCAACATGGCCTTAGTTCGAAGAATCTAATTCATCATAAAAGATAAAAGATAGAAACTTAAATTAAGATTCATATTCATAGACAAAAATAAATCTAAATCTAAGACACTCCCTCGTATTTTTGATGGTTGAACTTCGATCTTCATCTCTTCCATGCTTCTTGATTTCTTCACCTTCAAGGGTTCTTGAAAATCTTCATGAATATGTAAAATCTATTGTATACGTATTTCGTCTCTTCCTTTTGCTACTATAAGAGGAGGTATTTATAGAAGAGGATCCCCAAGTCCTCTACTTGAATTAGGCCTCAAAACTTGCCAAAATTTGTCGAGCCGACTCCAAAGTTCGTACATGAATAGTCCAACGTTCGTACGTTGGATGGAGTAGCAATTTTCATTCTGCGTAGCGATCTTGTTTTCTTCATAACGTTTTCCCCCAATCTTGGATTTAGGTGATTCAAGTTTCCACGTGAAGCTAATACATAGATCTAAAACGTTGTTGAAAAAACATATGTCAAATTCAGTCTCTAAGTACTTTGAAATTCTGCATTTCCCTACAGTTTTCCTCAATTGCACTGATTTTCCACCTTTACTCAATAAACACACAAATTAACCGCATATGTGGCATAAATCATGCATAAACCAATGTAAATAACATAAATATGAGGATCTAAAACAGGTAAATCTCACACCTATCAACACCCCCAAACTTAACATTCATCGTCCCCGAGCAAGAAAAAGACTTAGACGACAAAACCATGATCAAACATCAATCTAAGACTAAAACTAAAATAAATAAAAAATAAAAACAACTCATTTTCGTAGAGTTTACGATTGAACTTAGCATGTGCAATAAGCCTTTAAACCTCAAAGTTAGCAGAGAGGACGAGTATAGTCTCGTGAGGGTTTGCAGATGATTTACCAACAAAATCAAAAAATTTCAACCACATCCAATCAAGACAACTCAACAAAATTAACAAGAATTAATGACACAAAATCAACTGTTAAAGCTCAAAATTATATACACATATCAAAGACTTGCTCATGTTACACCTTGACTCGAATAAACCTCCAAATGGTGTACTGATTGTAAGTCTACGACATTAAAGTCAAGTGGCACCCTTACCAAATTTCAGATTTTCTCCCATATCTATTAACCTTTGATCAATCCTAAAGCACAAGCCTCATAGAAAACTTCATATTCACTTACATTTCATTACTTAAACCATTTAAACTTTAAACTCACATGAAATTTCCATTTAAATTCATTAAGGCTAGGTCATGCGCAATGTTCTATTCCCTTAGGCTTTCTATGACGCCCATGTATCGAGTTTTAGACCAATGACTCCCAAACTAGATAGTTTTAGGGCATTAAGTGTCCAGACACTCCTTACGGATTTAATCACTCGAGTGCCAAAGGCCACGAAATAAAACTAGACCTTTCATTCACTTTTAACTTTAATTGGCTTGAGCTTAGCTCAAATTAGCATAATAGTACAGTTTATAGGTATGTAACTTTTCACCTCCAGTACATATTAGCCTGTCATTATAGTCATACCAATTGTCAACCTTATTCATTATTCATTAAGCATATGAAGCAACTACTCAACTCATGATCTTAAGAAGAATCTAAATCAATATTTTCGGGAGAATTTTCTTAAGTGTTTCAAGATGGTTATCCACTTACCTCCTCTACCATCGACTTATCGTGCATTTGTGATTCATCTAAGGAAAATCTACTCTAATCTAGGGTCTCACGAGCAAATTAAAGATATATGTATTGCATTGAATTCCAATATAATCAAGAAATTAGGCCATCGAATTCAAGTTAGTCCATTTTATTGCATTAATTGGTGGCTAAAAAAAGAATTTCATGCTCGATTTTCTCAACATAAAAGCATCCAAACATGATAGCATATAAACTTCCCCAAACTTGAGCTAAACTAGGAACACATGATATGAATGTATTAAAAGCACAAAGTACGACCCACCTACACCCCCAAACTTAAACTCAACATTGTCCTCAATGTTGTCTCACATAAAAGCGTGAAATAAGGGTATAAAAGTAGACCCACAACCATGGATGTTGAAAAATAATCCTTCATCCACAAGTGTGTCTTTCCAGCTCAAATCATCAAAATCAAACATCTCAAACCAAAGGGAAGGAAACCAGATACTAATCATGCTCAACATACTCAAAACAAACCAAAACATCAAGCATAAAGGAATACATACCAAAAGTGCATGTTCAAAGAAAACACCAAAACAGAAAGGAAACCAAAACTAAGCAAAACAAGAAACACACAAAAACAAAAGATGAAAGAAAAACTTACAAACTTGGGTTGCCTCCCAAGAAGCGCTCTTTTAAAGTCACTAGCTTGACTTTACAGAGTTGGTTCAAGGAGGTTTACGTATAAGCGCCTTGTTTGTTCTCCAATCAAGTCTTGGGTATTGATTCAATCTTTGGCTATTGGTTTTGAGGATTGGCCCATCGTGTGTGATAAATACCCTAGGTTGAGACTAAGCTATCATCCAGTCATGAATTCTTTTATGGTCCCTCAACACCTCTACTTCCCTTTCTTCCCCATGCTTCGGATGGTGGTGTGGACTCTCTTCCAAGTTAGAGACAATGTCTCATTGTTCTTTACCCGTCACTTTGACATACTTGAAGTCTACGATGTAGGGATGTAGAAGATCATTGGCTCGTTTCTCCTGAAATTGCTCAACACTAAAAGGATCAAAAGCATCAATGTGTAAAGACAAATCAAAATCAAGTGGATGCTCAAAAACCTCATAGCTATCACAATTAACCATGTCATCTCCTACATTCAATGACAACTTACTGATTTACCTGTGGAGAGGGAAGATGGTGGAGAATCTTCAACCAGTTGAGAGACTGTAGGAGTGGAAGCCTTGGAAGTGGGAGTTTCTTGTTCTACACATTCAAATGTGCCATACAGTATGCTTCTAACTCTGCTACACTTTTGGCCGCTCGTTCGGGTGTAATCTGCTGGGCAGAGATCAGTTCGTTTTCCCATTCATCATCTTCTCTCACTGTCACGTTAGTGCATTACCCCTCTATATTGCTCTCAATGTGACTTGGCCATGACTCCGGTGCTTCTTCAGACATTTTGCTCAATTGTTACTCGAATTGATAATTAATCTCCTTTATTTCCCGAGATACTCCATCAATGTAAGGCGGAGCTCTCCCATAGTCTTATCGAGTTGTTCCTCCGGTGTAGGATTTCTCACTTGACAATGTTGTGGAAAGAACCCTTGTGCAAAACATACTTGAATGACGTCGAACACCCATTGCCTATTTCTCGAACAATCCAAATCCTCGAGAGTAAGTTGCTAGCCTGAATAAGTCCTAGAAACCATTCTTCTTGCTCTGGGGTCAGAAACGAAAGATTTCCTACCATTTATTGGAATTAGAATTAAGACAAAAAACTAAAGCAAAACTAAATATAATACAAAAATTATAAAAACTTGCAATAAAAACAAAAACTAAAAAAAACAAGTCCCCGGCAACGGTGCCAAAAACCTGACACGAAAAATCCTTACATGTTTGCACAGAAGTAGACTGGTCGTGTGTAGTAATAAAGTGGATTTTTAAGTCTGGATTATCGATCCCACAGAGACTTGTATTTTAGACTTCTTGAATTTAAAGCAAGCAATAATTAAACTAAAACTAAAGATTTAAAGATTTCAAAAGCAATAAAATAAACTAAAACAAGAATTAACTCAAATATTATGGAAGCAAGATACAAGAAACAAGATGTCGAAATCAAGATAGCTATGGAAGAGAGCAACTAAGATACATGTGTTGGCATAGTTTAATTAATTCTAGTTAAAATCACGTTATCATATTATTAGACTACTGTTGCTTTGGTGAAAATTCCTTAATTAATTACTACCCGATGTCTCGGCTGTAATAATCCTATGACTAAGTGATGGTTCTCTAAATACGTCTATCCGAGAATCAAATCATTAACCATGCATTCACGTTTTAGAATTTCCCCGGATAAATCGGGCTAACTACACCTAGAAATCTATACCTATCTCTAAGAGTAATTCCTCATGTTTTTCGGATGATGTGATGATTTCTTTGAACCCAAATCTATATTCTCCTGAATGAATAAACTAGGCTAATTAGCAAGCATATGGTGATCAAACATATGATTGGAATTAAAGCACAGAATCAATACACAAAGCAATAATAGAATTAATATGAAAAACACAATTTATAACTCAAATATCATAATTTAGCCTCAACATGACCTTAGTTCGAAGAATCTAATTTATCATAAAAGATAAAAGAAAGAAACTTAAATTAAGATTCATATTCATAGACAAAAACAAATCTAAATCTAAGACACTCCCTCGTATTTTTGATGGTTGAACTTCGTTCTTCATCTCTTCCATGCTTCTTGATTTCTTCACCTTCAAGGGTTCTTGAAAATCTTCATGAATATGTAAAAACTAAGTCTAAACCTCATTAGGGCTCTATTGTATGCCTATTTCGTATCTTCCTTTTGCTGCTATAAGAGGAGGTATTTATAGAAGAGGATCCCCAAGTCTTCTACTTGAATTAGATCTCAAAACTTGCCGAAATTCGTCCAGCCGACTCCAACGTTCGTACGTTAATAGTCCAACATTCGTACGTTGGATGCAGTAGCAATTTTCATTCTGCGCAGAAATCTTATTTGCTTCATAACGTTTTCCCCCAGTCTCGGATTTAGGTGATTCAAGTTTTCAGGTGAAGCTAATACACAGATCTAAAACTTTGTTGAAGAAACATTTGTCAAATTCAGCTTCTAAGCACTTTGAAATTATGCATTTCCCTCCAGTTTTCCTCAATTGCACTGATTTTCCACCTTTACTCGATAAGCACACAAATTAACCACATATGTGGCATAAATCATGCATAAACTAATGTAAATAATATAAGAGTAATGCTATATACCGCCTTTTATATGCCACTGATTTTTCTCCTCCCTTAGTTTTGGTAAGAAATCACTTGCAATTAATTGATTTTAATGGATTTAATATATCCATACTTTTTAAATCAAGGGGCGATGAAAAATCGGTGGTACAAAAACGGTGGAATATAGCATTTTTCATAATATAAATATGAGGTTCTAAAATACGTAAATCTTACACCTATCACTTGCGCAGTCGCTGCATCATTCACAGTTCCAATTTGCTCTTGATGATCATTTTCTTCATGATCATCAGCGATTGTGATATTATCATCATTAGTAACCTCACGAGTAATCTTAGGATTGGGTACAAAGATCTCATTATCCTCGTCATCATCACTATCATCACCATATTTTGTGACGCTTGTTGGGTAAGTTCTTCAATTCCTACATCATCAGGATTAACCTTACTCGGTTCTTGGTTAACATCATCAAACAACATGAATGGATTCTTCAAACTTCGATTTGATCTTATTTAGGACACAAAAACTCTTTCCATTCTTGGCATAGCCTAGAAAGATTTCCTCATCCGCTTTAGGATCAATGTCCTTAGACTTTGGGATCCATTATGAATGAAACATTTTGAACCAAATACATGAAAATACGAAACGTTAGGCTTACGTCCCTTCCACAACTCATATGGAGTCTTCTCATGCTATTTGTTGATCATACACTGGTTCTTAGTGTAGCAAGCGGTTTTGCTAGCTTCGGCCCAAAACCTTTGAGGCAGCTTAGACTCTGCTAACATCGTCCTAGCAGCTTCTTTAAGCATTCTGTTCCATCGCTCGCCAACTTCATTCTGTTGAGGTGTTCTAGGTGCAAAATACTCATGCAGTATTCCAAAATCTATACAAAACTTCTCGACAAATTGTGTTAGGAATTTCATGTTAGATGTTTTGATGATGACAATTAGGATGTTATGTTAGACCCCAAAATATGCAAGTTTGATTTTAGTAGAAATCATGTATAAGCTTTGAAGCGTTAGATTTGTAATAGGCTTTATAGGCTTCGTTTTGTTTTTATTCTAGATTGTTAGGCGAAGTAATCTTAGGTTGAGCGTTTAGTGAATTCTAAGTGAGCTTATCAGTAGTAAAGCTTGAAGACTCAAGCGCCTGAAATCTGAATGAAGATGAAGTTTCCAAGCATCCAAATGACCAGCTATATCAAGCGTCACCTTATAGGACAGAAGTAATTCAAGCATGGATAAGCGTCTATCAATGATGGATTTCACCTGAATTTATTTCCAAGTCCAGAAGGAGTTTAATGCAAATATTCTCAGTACATTAAGTGCCAACGGGCATTTAATTCAAATGCACTAAATGCTGATAAGACCATTAAATGTGATAAGCACTTTCAGACATACGGAGAAGCCACCCTATTGGACTGTCAACTATTCACATACTGCAACACCAACTTTTGTGCAGCATATTTTCAGGAAAAAGGACAAAAGTGGTTCACGCGAGGAAGTGAGAGACACGCTCCTGTGCATGTGTCAAACAGACACTTTTTCCAAGAATGCCTATAAATAGGACTTCAACAACTAGCCAAAAATAACGATCCACTCCAAGCCAAATTGTTGTTGCATTGAAGTCTCATTCCTTAAAATCTCAGAAAAGCCAGAATATTCAAGCAAACATTCTCCTTGCTTTTCTTCAATTCCTGAGACAGTCAACCAAATATCTTTAACATTCTTTTTGGAGAAACCTACACTACTATTGAGATATTCCCAGTTATTTGAAGTCTCGCAAATCTGTGTGAAGTCGAAGTTGGATACTTGCATTATTTCTGGGTGAAAGAAACAAGGGGATAGAAGTGATTTGGAGCAGAAATTTGTGTGATCAAGGAGCTCAAGTCATCAACATCCATCTCTCCCTAATTTGTAGAAGTTTCTGTGTGATTCTTTGAGAACCATCTTAGTGGATTGCCTCCGAGTGTTCAAGGAGAAGAAGGATTTAGTTGGGATTACACCACCCAACGAACCTTACAAATATCGTGTTCTTTACTTTACAGTCACTTTTCATATTATTATATCATTGTATAAATCTGTTAAGTAAAACTCAAGTGAACGCTAAGCAACTAAGGAACCTTTTGTGACGCCAAAAGCTTTTAAACAAGAACACTACAAAATCATTCCGCTGTGCTAACACTGGTTAAAGAAGTGAACGCCTAAACTTATTTGGTTGTAGTATTCAAATCTTGAAATCTAAGTTAACTTTATAAAACAGTCTTCATTAGACGCTCAGGTCAAGCGCCTACTTCTCAAGCGTCCAACGAATTTTTATACAAAATTTTTGAAGTCGAAAAAGACTTCAGGGTCTATTCAACCCGCCCCCCCCCTCCCTTTCTAGACCCTTTCGTATGCCACTTGGGACCAACAAGTGGTATCAGAGCGGTTAAAGTTGAAATTTTAAAATTTCCAAGCATAACAGCTTGCTTAGATCCTTTCCTTTTTCAAATCTAGTTGTTTTTAAAAATTCTCTTTATGGCTTTTTCTAAAGTACCTAAGTTGACCGAATCAAACTATGACTCATGGAAGGTCAAAGCTTTCACATACCTTTGCTCATGTGATGACGAAATGTGCGATATTATTTCAGATAGACCAATACAAATTCTGAAGATTATTACCAAAGCGCCTGGAGCCACGGAAGAAACTCCAGATAGCTATGTTGAGAAGCCTAAACAAGAGTGGTCCACTGATGAGCTTCGAAGAGCATATTTGGACAATGTTGGTCGAAATGCTTTGTATACGGCTATTGGTGATAACGATAATTTATTCAACAAAGTCAAATCATGTAATACCACTAAAGAAATTTGGGATAAGTTGGCCATAATCTGTGGTGGATCATCTCAAATCAAGGAAAATAAGCTCTCTATTGCTAAAGAAAAATTCAACAGTTTTAATATGTTACCTAATGAGACCCTAGAGCAATTAGACATAAGATTCACAGCTCTTGTTACGGAACTTACTTCGTTGGGAATAGAGATGCAAAATAGAGAAATGGTGGTTAAGATTTTCAGAAGTCTACCTAGTAGATTTTTGATGAAGACAACCGCAATGAGAGAATCTAATATGTTGGATCTTTTAAGTCCAGAAGACGCCTTTTCAGAACTCAAGGCATTTGAGTTTGAGTTAAATTTAGCCAGTGATGTTGTGAGTAGTCCGGTAATTGAATCTGGAGCACTCGTAGCATCAATCAAGGGTAAATCGGATAATAAGGGAAAAGGTTCAGATATCAGTGAGGATGAGGAACTAGCGCTTCTAAATAGATTCAGAAAGTTCTTGAGATATGAAAAGAAAGGAAATAGTCCTAAGCATCAAGGACACAGTTCATATCAAGCGCCTGCTCCAATACATCAACAGTTTCAAGCGCCTCAGTATTCTGTTCCTATATCCCAAGCGCCTGTTCAGTACCAAGCATCTGCTCAAAATCTCTTAGCGCCAGTGGTCTCAAAACCACACACTACAAGGTTAACAAATGAACAAAAGATGAAAACTAATCTTTGCTATAATTGTAGGAAACCAGGGCACTACCAGGTAAATTGCCCTTATCCAAACATATCTAAGCCTTCAAGGCAGGATTACTTGGATAGAAACCAATTCAGGGGCAATCTTCGTCAACAAGGTTTGCTGGCGGAATCAGAACAAGCATCCACACCTAAAGATTTGGAGTTTTCAGAAGAAAGTAGTGATGATGATGAGCCAGTGGATGACTCAACGCTTATTTGTCTCATGGCCAGAGATGATGAAGCATCTCCTGAGGTAAACACTAAATTATCTCTTCCTCTTTCTTATGAAGAACTGCTTGACAAAGTCAAAGAATATTATAATGATTGTCAAGTTGCCGCCAAATTATACCAAAATCACTTTGATATTATTTCATCCCTCAAAAGTGATAAAGTGACGCTCAAAGCAGAGTTGCAAGTTCAGCAACAGTGCATTGAGAAAAACCAATAGCTTGAGTGAAATAATCCAGTTGAAAAGTGATCTTGATATAATAGTCAAGAGAGAAGCTGAGCTGATTGCTAGACTTGCTAAATCAGAACAGCCCGTCTCATTATTATCTAAAGAGTCAAGAAAGCTAGACAATGTGACTGAGGTAACAAGATTATTTGGTAAAAAGACCGATTTAGGATGCAATAAATTCGGTAAACAACCAAACAAATCTAAAGTTACGGCAAACAACAAAGGAAAGGGTGTTTTCTTTGTTAAAGAAGGTTCACAAAATCAAACACATGTTGAACCAAGCGATAATGGTACGAGGCCAAATGAGAAAGTCAAAGCTGACTCAGGCTAGGGTAAAGCAAAGGCAAATGATTCACAAAGACGGGTTCATCCAAACGCCCAAAAGGCTAAGGACAAATCAAATCACTGTGAATCAAGTGCTAAGCGTCCAACACCAAAAATACAACCCAAGCCAGCGCCAAGGAAATACCAGCGTCAATATCCATAACGGTCTAGATCATATTATCGCTACTATGATGATTATGACTATGACTATGATTATTATTACTATTATAATTGAGGATATTACTATACACCCAAAATAGCACACATAACACAATGTGAAACCCAAGAAGGCCAGTATTCCTACAATGAAGACTAACCAAGTATGGGTTCCTAAAGTTCTAATTCAAACTAACGATGCTACTAATGTTGAAAGACCCAAGCACAATGGGTACCTAAATAGAACTAGAACTTCCCTTTTGATTGCAGGTACCTAGAGCTAAAGCCAATACATTTGTTTGTTACTTCGATAGTGGATCATCAAGGCACATGACTGGTTCTAAAGATCTTTTGATCAACTATCGAGCTGCCAATGGTCCTCAGGTTGTATTTGGTGACAACTCCAAAGGTAAAACCAAAGGTATAGGTACTATGCATAAGGGGAACATCATGATAAGTGATGTTTAATATGTTGAGGGTCTAAAGCACAATTTATTAAGCATAAGTCAATTTTGTGATAAAGACTTTGAAGTCATATTCTCAAGCGACTGTTGCGAAATAAATGACGCTAAGACTAAGTCTACTAAATTGAAAGGTAAAAGAACTAATAATGTATATTTGGTAGATTGGGGTTCAACACTTGATAACAACCCAACATGTTTTGTTGCTAAAGATGAATCTAAAATGGGTTGGTTATGGCATAGAAAACTGAATCACCTCAACTTTAAGACAATCTCTTAGCTTATAAATCTAAATCTTGTAGAGGGATTACCAAAAGGATCATTTCATAAGGATTGCCTTTGTGACGCTTGTCAAATGGGCAAACAAGTCAAATCATCTTTCAAGAGAAAACCTCATTTATCTACCTCTAGAATACTTGAACTACTTCACATAGATCTGTTTGGACCTGTTCAAACGATTAGTGTGAGCGGTAAAAAGTATACTTTGGTGATAGTGGATGATTTCTCTCTATTTACTTGGGTGGAATTTCTTTCATCCAAAGATGAAACATGTGACAAGTTAACAACGCTTATTCGGCAACTTCAAACATTGAAAAATCTTAAGGTTGCAAGAATAAGAAGCGATCACGGTACTGAGTTTACTAACAAGATTGTTGAGAAGTTTTGTGCAGAGAATGGAATACATCATGAGTATTCAGCTCCTAGAACTCCCCAACAAAATGGTGTTGCTGAGAGCCGGAACAGAACGCTTAAGGAAGCTGTCAGGACAATGTTAGCAGAGTCCAAGCTTGCTCCTAGGTTTTGGGCCAAAGCGATCAACAAACAACATGGGAAAACTCTATACGAACTATGGAAGGGACGTAAGCCAAATGTTTCATACTTTCACGTCTTTGGTTCTAAGTGTTTTATCCATAATAATGGATCCCAAAGCCTAAAGACATTTGATCCTAAAGCGGATGAGGGAATCTTTCTAGACTATGCCAAGAATGGAAAGAATTTTCGCATCTTAAACCAGATCAAATCGAAGGTTGAAGAATCTATTCATGTTGTTTTTTATGATGCTAACCAAGAACCGAGTAAGGTTAATATGAATGATGTAGGAGTTGAAGATCTATGTCATCAAGCGTCTAAGATTACCATTGATGATAATAGTGACGATGATGATGAGATCTCAGTACCACCTCCTAAGATTTCTCGTGAGGATATTTCGGATAACAATGCAAGATCTGCTGATGATCATGAAGAGAGTGATCATCAAGAGCAAACAAGAATCAGTGAACTTGAAGCGCCTACGCAAGAGGATAATCAAGTGTCTGATCGTCAAGCGCCTGTTCAACCTCTTAACCCGTTCTAACCAGATAGACTATGGCTGCGTGATCATCCACCTGAGCAGATTATTGGAGATATTGAAGCGCCTGTTAGAACTAGAGCTGCTACATTTAATGAGGCTATGTTCGCAAGCTTTCTATCTCAAATGGAGCCTAAGAAAGTGAATGAAGCGTTAAACGATCCAAGTTGGATTGAAGCCATGGAAGAAGAGCCTAATCAGTTTGAGCGTAATAAGGTTTGGACGCTAGTACCAAGACCAACTCACCAAGGAGTTATTGGAACTAGATGGGTATATAGAAATAAGATGGATGAGAATGGCATTGTAATAAGGAACAAGGCCAAACTCATTGCTCAAGGTTATTGGCAAGAAAAGGGTATTGATTTTGATGAGACATATGCTCCTGTCGCCCGTCTTGAAGCAATTCGTATGTTTCTAGCGTATGCAGCGTTCAACAAGTTTACAATGTATCAAATGGACGTGAAGAGTGCCTTCTTGAATGGTAAACCCCAAGAAGAGGTATATGTGGAGCAACCGCCAGGATTCATCAACAACCATGGGAAAAGTATGGTCCACAAGCTAGACAAAGCACTTTATGGGCTTAAGCAAGCACCCCGAGCATGGTATGACACTCTTTCTATTTTCCTTATTGGTAAAGGTTTTTCAAAAGGCAGCATTGATACAACGTTATTTAAGATTACCAATGATGAAGATATTCTCTTAGTCCAAATTTATGTTGATGATATTATATTTGGTTCCACTAACAAGCGTCTGTGTGAGAAATTTTCAAAAATGATGCAAGAACAATTTGAAATGAGCATGATGGGTGAATTAACTTTTTTCTTAGGATTACAAGTTAAACAACTCCCTAATGGCATATTTATTAACCAAGCTAAATATACAAGAGATATGATTAAGAAATTTGGTATGGAAAATGCATCATATTCAAAAATTCCAATGAGCCAAACGCTTAAGCTAGATAAAGATGAAAGTGGGAAGAAAGTTGATATCACTAACTATAGAGGTATCATTGGATCAATTCTTTATCTTACTGCTAGTAGACCTGATATTATGTTTTCGGTATACATGTGTGCAAGATTTCAAGCCGATCCTAAAGAGTCACACTTAATTGCTGCCAAGAAGATCTTTAAATACCTAAAAGGCACACAAAATGTGGGCTTATGGTATCCTAAGGACTCTCCTTTTGAACTAATTGGTTACTCAAATGCAGATTTTGCAGGTTGCAAAATAGATCGTAAGAGTACTAGTGGTACATGTCAATTTCTAGGTGATAGGTTAGTTTCATGGCATAGTAAGAAACAGCAATTTATAGCTACCTCCACAGCCAAAGCTGAGTATGTAGCTGCAGGAAGTTGTTGTGCACAAGTGTTATGGATGAGGCAACAACTTAGAGATTATAGCATAATCCTAGGTCCCACCCCTATTCATTGTGATAACCAAAGCACTCTAGCCATGACTCAAAACCCTGTTCTTCATTCCAGAACCAAACATATTGACATTAGATATCATTTTCTTCGTGACCATGTTCAAAATAAAGATATCTGCACTTTATTGGAACTAACAAACAACTGGCAGATATCTTTACCAAAGCGCTCAATGAACAACGCTTTCTCACTTTGAGAAGTGAACTAGGTATGATCGACTTAAACGCTTAATCATTATGTATCATATTTTATTAGACATATAATTTAGGGGGAGTCCACTTTATTTATGTCCAAAAGATTTTTGAAAAGTTGTTACAAGTTATCAAACTTAGGGGGAACCCTAAAATTGTACTTGAACATAACTGTAAGTGTCAATGATCAAAACTTTCATATGCATGATCATCAACGCTTAGTTTTATTTGTGTATAAAATATTGGACGCTCAAACATAAAAAGGTCTTTGATCTCAAGCGTCAATATTACAACAGTTACAATAAATACCAACAAGTGGTATAACAATGAGTGGTATATGTTAAGCGTTGAACCAATTCCATTCAACACTTAATATAAAATTGTTTCTAAAACTCATGCATAAATTTTACAAGCTTTTTGAAGTAGTGGATAGACTCAAACAGTTTATGTTGTACTCTATCTACACGCTTCCATCACATCAAACTGGCGGGTAATCAAAACTTTTCAAAATGGAGGTTCAGAAATAGCACGTGTCTATGTACGTGTCAATGTATCATCAGGCGCGCGTACTACACTCTGAAAATCCCAAACCTTTTTAAAACTTTAACTCGGATGCCAAATCTTTATAAATGGGAGTTACCAAATGTAACTTCTCTCTCTCTCTCTTACACAAAACTCGCGTCCACAGTTAATACTTTTCATGGCTGAGATTAAATCATTTTACACATGTCTACATCTTATTGAGACGAGAGAACACAAGTTTCAAAATTTCCTTCTGTGCCATTTAAAACACAATTTTTGCAGAAAATTATTTACTTTACTCTCTACAAATTTTACTCTCTCTCTCCCTCTCTCTCTCTCTCTCTCTCTCTCTCTCTCTCTCTTTCAAAGCAGAAGGAAAATCTTAGTTCATCCCTTTACTAAAATGGCACCAAAGAAATCTACTTCTGCTTCTGCCGAGCCTATCATCAAGGTTACTGAAGGCCTTGTTGTCGATTGAAAATTTCTTTATGAGCAACCTCAGATCAATCTAACTGATATGATGGACATGGTAACCAAGGCTGGGCTCAAAAACATTCTTGACTAAGTATTCTTATTTGTTTCCAATGGAAGTCGACTGACACGAAAAATCCTTACGTGTATTAAACAGCAAGTGGACTGGTCGTGTGCAGTAATAAAGTGGACAATAAAGTCCGGGTTGTCGAACCTCAAGGACTTGTATTTTAGTTTATGATTTTAAAGCAATTGAAGAATTTAAACTAAAACAAGAATTAACTAAAATATTATGAAAGTAAGATATAAGAAACAAGATGTCGAAATCAAGATAGCTATGGAAGAGAGCAACTAAGACACATGTGTTGGCATAAATTAATCAATTTTCACTATAAACATGTTCTCATATTATTAGACGAATGTTGCTTTGGTGGAAAAAACCTTAAATAATTACTACCCGATGTCTCGGCTGTAATAATCCTATGATTAATTGATGGTTCTCTAAATATGTCTATCCGAGAATCTAACCAACAATCATGCATTCAAGTTCTAGAATTTCCCCGGATTAATCCGGCTAACTGCACCCGGGAATCTCTACCTATCTCTAGGGGCAATTCCCTATTTTTTACGGATTATGTGATGATCCTCTTTGCACCTTAATTACCTTCTCTCGAACGAATAATTTAAGCAATAAATCATGCATATGGTAGCTAAGCATATGATGCATTCAAACAAGATCAAGACACAAAGCAACAATAGAATTAATATGAAAAACACAATTTATAACTCAATTATCATAATTTAGCCTCAACATGGCCTTAGTTCGAAGAATCTATTTCATCATAAAAGATAAAAGATAGGAACTTAAATTAAGATTCATATTCATAGACAAAAACAAATCTAAATCTAAGAAACTCCCTCGTATTTTTTATGGTTGAACTTCGATCTTCATCTCTTCCATGCTTCTTGATTTCTTCACCTTCAAAGGTTCTTGATAATCTTCATAACTAATCTAAGGATGATGAAGATGATGATAGGATGTGTTTAGGCTCCCCCAATGGGGAATGTGTTTTCAAGTGTGTTTTAGGATGGTCTTCAATCCTCCTTTTATAGCCAAAAAATCCACCTACCAAGAACATGTGCTTCCATTCTCTTTTCTTTCCACCTACCATTCTCTTGTTTTCCATCTACCAAGAATGTGAACTACCATTCTCTTGTTTTCCACCTACCATTCTCTTACTTTCCTCCTACCAAGAATGTGAACTACCATTCTCTTATTTTTCATCCACCAAGAATGTGAACTACCATTCTCTTGTTTTCCACCTACTAAGAATGGGAGCTGCCACTTTCGTGTTTTCCAGCGCAGAGATAGTGTTTTATTCATACAATTCTCCAAAGACCTCCGAATTTGATTCTTCAAGTCCCCATGTGAAGATAAGACATACATCTACAACTTTGTAGAAGGACACTTCATCCAATTCTATCTCTAAATATATCAAAATGACGTTCCAATGTGGAGGTTGTTTCTGATTTGGCGCCCAGGTGTGTGAAATGGTACTAAAATATGATTTTGGCTAACTCCAGCTTGTTTCTTGCTTGTTTGGTCGTAGAGGTGTGAAACATCTTGGCCTAAACTTGTTTTATACGTTCTTTTTCCACCCTTTCTTCGATTGCATCCACTTAAGGCCTGAAATCACTTAATGCACGAATTAAACGCACAAGTGACAAAATCAAGCGATAAATGAACCTAAAACATAAACGCAAAGGGGCTTAATAACACGTAAAAATGACTCCTATCATCGACACCTTCTGGAAAACTGCTAAACTCTCCGCAGACAAGAAGTCTATCTCTTGTCTCATTCCTCTATCCAAGAAGGAGCCACCCAAGGAATTCGTATTGACTGCTGCTTCCATTGCTAAGAACTTCAATCTTCCAAATGAGGGTGAGGCATTGGACAGTGTAACTTTAGAACAAATCAAGAATGCATGGACGACTAGGAGTGCTTATGACGGAGTTCCATACAAACAACACTTTGAAAAGAAAGATTTAGTGTCCAAGTACCGACTGATGGCTGATTTCTGCAGCAAGATCATAGAATGTCGAGTGGGTACCTTTGATAAGGTGAACCCAATTCAATTTCAGATGATAACGGCGATACTCCTCAACCTCAAGATCAACTGGAGTGAGTATGTCTTTGGAAGGTTTCGGGAATGTCTAAGCTCCCCAAATAAACCTTATGGACTTATTTTGAGTGACCTACTGTATCAATCAAACTGTGTCTATTCGTCTGGTCAACCGCTGAACAAGACCAAGTTGCTGAGAAAAAGGATTCTGAACAATCTCTTTAATCCTCCCAAAGTTGGTGGTGGTGCTAGACCACTGTACGTGAAGCATCTGATGAAGTACATGAAGCATCTGATGAAGAAGCTGAGCGTCCAGTTCCAGAAGAAGCCTTGAAGCGTCTGGTTGTTACTAAGAAGAGGGCTCCCAGAAAGCCCAAGGCTCAAGTCATTGCTTCTCCTCAAAAGGATGATGAGGACACTGATGAGGATGCAGAGGACAAGATACCTCTCATCAGGCGTAGGAAGCTGGAAGGGATTATTAAACAAATAGACTTTGCGGAACCAGCTGCCGCTCCTCCCGCTAGAATGCTAAAGCTCGTTGAAGGAGTCAACATGAAGAAAATTTTCAAGCGTTCCAGGACAAGCAAGCGTCGAGCTGCTCCTGTTCCTGAAGAGCCTGAGGCTGTTGAGCCAAGCGCTCAAGTTGCCATTGAACCAAGTGCTCAAGTTGCTGCTGAGTCAAGCGCTCAAGTTTCCATTGAGCCAAGTGCTCAAGTTGCTGCTGAGTCAAGAGCTCAAGGTGCTGATGAGACTCGTTCTCAGGGTAAGTTTATTTCTTCCCACAGCATTTCCTTCCCTACATCTGTAGAAGATCCTGCTTTTATAGAGGATAGTTCTTGTGTTACAGCTTTAGTTCCAGCTGCTGCTGAAGCATCAACAGACGTCCACCTGGATGTTGAGATGACAAATATTGCAGCCATTGCTAAAGATGTTGCCACAGAAGCTGCTTCACTCGAAGAAGAGGAACCTGCTCCCAAAAAGGTTCAAGCATCAACTATTGTTCCGACTATAACTGAGGCACGCTCAGAAAGTCAGAGCGTTGCTGAAGACATCACAAAGCCAAGGCATTTCTTTAAGATGGACCCACTGAAGGCGGTTGATCATTCAATCAATTATATGCCCCTATCACTCGAAGAAGACTTCATTCCAGCAAGATATAATGAAAAAAGATACACTAATGCTGAGAATGAGGTAGCCTCGCTAATTGACATCGACAATCAGATTAGGGATGTAGTGTTCAACACTGAGATGACAGAAATTGAGAGGAAATATTATCTGGCAATACAACTCGGTAAAACTCCTAATCAGATACCTTCTTCCCTTATTCTTCAACAAGACAGACAAGGAGGCATAACTCCTAAGTGTGATGTAGATCTGGCTTACTATCTAGACTATGGGCACAACAAGTCAATCGGTTTCGCTCTAAGGGACTACAACATCAGAGTGTATGATCCTCTTCACCCAACCTTTCTCAATCCGTCTGAAGCCTTCTTGAACAGAGAAGGCTACACACATTTTCCTCTCATAGCAAACAATGAAAAGAACTTGAATTCTGCCAATCCACTTCTCCTGTGGAAGAATAAAGGAATTCACGCCGGTGAGCGTCTAGTATCTCTTACAGATGTGATCCAAACTGCAGCGGATGCATACTTTGACAGCTTCTGGAATGCTAACTATCAGACTGATAGATACCGTTTTAAATCTATTAGAGATATCCACCATGAAGGCGTTAGAGCTATGATTAATGCTGGGACAGATTACTGTATGGTTGAGGTAAATTGGGCTGAAGCATATGTGGGTCATAGATACACTTTTCCGGAGTTAGTTCAAGCTCCCCATTTATTTGACAATGGCATGCATGACAAGAAGCGTCAGTTTGCCAAGTATTGCCTTAAGAAGCGTCAACTGAGAGTTGGACCTGTTCTCAAGCTCCCACTAATTTGACTTCAAATTGAGCAGTGTTTGCGTCAAGAGCTTCATAAACTATCCAATACTCCTCTTCACTTCAACGCTGATACATCAACCAGTGGCAGTACTTCAATATCTCGCTTGAATTTTGCTCCAAGCCACTGCGATGATAACTTCAACATGATGGTGAAGATTATGACTCCCCTATCACTTTTCGACAGAATATTCACTGCCAATCTCAAACAATGGAACGGTTCAGTAATCAACCCCTTTTGAGGATATCCCTTACTCCCGTCTATTCGCAAGGAGGTACTCAGTCACTATGAGTTTGTCCTCTCATTGCTGGAAAGAAATCAGGGACTAGCTCAAGCTATCTATCTTTATCTGGAAGAGTACTATAATTCGTATGTTCCTGAATCTCAACGTCTTCAAAGTCTTCCAACAAACAGATTGATTGGATTCTCTAGGAGTTACTGCCCAGATGCAATTTTCTCTATCTGCCAAGCGCCGTCCAAAATCTTTCCAAATCATGTGCTGGATATCATTGGTCCAATGTACATCAGAGCCATAAATAGCCCAATTCGCACTTTCATTCAAGGGACCTGCATCTCTCGTTCCAGGCTGACTGAACTTCTGGAAGCTGCTTCAGATTCCTATGCTACTCTCGCCTCTTGGAACTTCCAATTTGATGACTTTCGTCAAGAGGAATAAACGCTTGAGGAAGCGCCTACTAATTTGGTTGAAGAATCCGTACCAGCGTCCACTTCAGAAGTTGCAAGTATTCCATCATCTGTAAAAGAACCAATTCAAGCGTCTCCACCAAGAGCTATTCCTGACGCTCCTGAACTCGTTGATTCTGTTGCTGCTGATACTGCTTAGGATCTTCAAACTGATGTACGAGGTACAATTTTTGATCCTGCATATTGAGCCCCCCTTGACTCACTCAAGCATACATCCAGATTCAAGCGACCGGCTCCTCAAGCGGTTCCATCGGATGTGGGTCAAGCGTTTGAACCTTTGCTAAAATCTGTCTTAGAGGAGATGAGCAATCAAGCTACTCAGAATGAAGAATCCCTCCACTGGATTAAGACAGATTTGGCAAAGATTGAATCTCAAACTATGAACGCTCAGATTGCTCATATGCGAGGTTCTGCTCAAGCGGCTGTTGATGAATGTCGTAGAGAATTTCAAGTTATGAATGATGCTACCAGCGCTAAGCTTCTTGCAATGCAAGAACATTTCGAAAAGTGTCTGGATAATATCACAGCTTCAATGTCTCAGATTGCTACTCAAGTTAGCCTACTCACACAACATTTTCTAAAGGCTGATGATGGCAATAAGGGGGAAGAGAAAAGAAAAGGAAAGAAGAGAAGAGCGTCTGGTTCAAGAGCTCAAGATCCTCCTCCGCCGCCGAAGCGTCAGCAATTATCTACTCTTTCTGCGTCAAGACTCCCATCTTGGATAACAGCTTATGGAGTAAGTGATTCTGCTGGAGCGCCTAGTAGAACGCTAAAAGAACCTCCACTAGCACTATATCTAAATCTACCAATACCTTATAGAGCACGGCTTCAACAGTTTGACATTCCTCTTCAAAGAGCATCTATTCCAGAACCTACAGATCCAAGAATTTTAGCTGAAGAGAGGCAAATGACTGACTTCAACCGAACTTTCAAAATTTACTTAAGGTATATGGGTATTGACCCGACTGAATGGGACAAACACTTTATTGCTTTCAAGAAGAGACAAAAGGAAGAGAATAAGCTCATAATTGACAAAGATCATGAAGCGATGATGACTTTGGAAGATAGCCTAACTGAAGCTATTCGAGCTTAAATGCCCAAGCGATACATAGTTAGACCAAGTCATTAAAACTTCTTGATTTACACTATCTATATTCTTGTCTCTAATGATATTTTTGTTTAGTTGTAAAAATGTTTGTAATCATTGACATATATAAAATGCATTTTTCAATTGAAACAACTCGTTGAAGTGTAACTGACATCAACTAACCTTATCTAACCAAAGCTAACTTTTATTTTGGCTGTCTAACTCTTGAACTATAAAAGAGTAAGTATTGCCATCATCAAAAAGGGGGAAATTGTTAGGAATTTCATGTTAGATGTTTTGATGATGACAATTAGGATGTTATGTTAGACCCAAAATATGTAAGTTTGATTATAGTAGAATCATGTATAAGCTTTGAAGCGTTAGATTTGTAATAGGCTTTATAGGCTTCGTTTTGTTTTTATTCTAGATTGTTAGGCTAAGTAGTCTTAGGCTGAGCGTCTGATGAATTCTAAGTGAGCTTATCAGTGTAAAACTTGAAGACTCAAGCGCCTAAAGTCTGAATGAAGATGAAGTTTCCAAGCATCCAAATGACCAGCTATATCAAGCGTCACCTTATAGGACAGAAGTAATTCAAGGATGGATAAGCGTCTATCAATGATGGATTTCACCTGAATTTATTTCCAAGTCCAGAAGGAGTTTAATGCAAATATTCTCAATGCACTAACTTCCAACGGGCATTTAATTCAAATGCATTAAATGCTGATAAGAGCATTAAATGTGATAAGCACTTGCAGACGTACGGAGAAGCCACCCTATTGGACTGTCAACTATTCACAGACTGCAGCACCAACTTTTGTGCAGCAAATTTTCAGGAAAAAAGACAAAAGTGGTTTACTCGCGGAAGTGAGAGACACACGCCTGTGCATGTGTCAAACGGACACTTTTTCCAAGAATGCCTATAAATAGGACTTCAACAACTATCCAAAAATAACGATCCATTCCAAGCCAAATTACTGTTGCATTGAAGTCTCATTCCTTAAAATCTCAGAAAAGCCAGAATGTTCAAGCAAACATTCTCCTTGCTTTTCTTCAATTCATGAAACAGTCAACCAAATATCTCAAACATTCTTTTCGGAGAAACCTACACTACTATTGAGATATTCCCAGTTGTTTGAACTTTATCAAAATCAAACAAATCATTTAGAAAAACCTCATCCAGGCCTCGCAATCTGTGTGCAGTCAAAGTTAGATACTTGCATTATTCCTGGGTGAAAGAAGCAAGGGGATAGAAGTGATTTGGAGCAGAAATCTGTGTGATCAAGGAGCTCAAGTCATCAACATCCATCTCTCCCTAATTTGTAGAAGTTTCTGTGTGATTCTTTGAGAACCATCTTAGTAGATTGCCTCCGAGTGTTCAAGGAGAAGAAGGACGTAGTTGGGATTACACCACCCAACGAACCTTAAAAATATCGTATTCTTTACTTTACAGTCATTTTTCATATTCTTATATCATTGTATAAATCTGTTAAGTAAAACTCAAGTGAACGCTAAGCAACTAAGGAACCATTTGTGACGCCAAAAGCTTTTAAACAAGAAGACTACAAAATCATTCCGCTGTGCTAACACTGATTAAAGAAGTGAGCGCTTAAACCTATTTGGTTGTAGTATTCAAATATTGAAATCTAAGTTAACTTTATAAAACAGTCTTCATTAGACGCTCAGGTCAAGCGCCTACTTCTCAAGCATCCAACGATTTTTATATGAAATTTTTTAAGTCGAAAAAGATTTCAGGATCTATTCAACCCCTCCCCCCCCCCTTTTAGACCCTTTTGTATGCCACTTGGGACCAATAAATTGGTTAGTAAATTCAGTTCCTCTATCATTTCTAATTCTCGTCACATTTAAATCTTTTGAGGTTTGTAATTGACAAATTAGCGTTGTGAGCTTAACACTAGTTTCATCTTTGGTGGCTAGAAATTCTACCCATGTGTAGCGAAAGAAATAATCAACTATTACTAGTGAATACTTTTTACCACTAACACTCATGATTTGAATAGGACCAAACAAATCTAAATGCAACAGTTCAAGAATTCTAGAAGTAGATAGGTATGGTTTCTTCTTAAAAGATGATTTAACTTGTTTACCCATTTGACATGCATCACATAAGCGATTTTTCTGAAGGAAACCCTTAGGAAATCCCTCTACTAGATTTAGCGATATTAACTGAGAGATTGCCTTAAAGTTGAGGTGATTCATTTTTCTATGTCATAACCAACCCAATTCATTTTGACTCTTAGCAACAAAGCATGTGGGGTTGTTATCAATTGTAGAATCCCAATCTACGAAATACACATTGTTTGTTCTTTTTCCTCTTAATTTAATAGACTTAGTCTTAGCATCGTTAACATAGCAACAGTCGCTTGAGAATTTGACTTCAAAGTCTTTATCACAAAATTGACTAATGCTCAATACATTATGCTTAAAACCCTCAACATAATATACATCACTAATCATGATGTTCCCCTTATGCATGATACCTATACCTTTGGTTTTATCTTTGGAGTTATCACCGAATATAACTTAAGGACCAGTGGTTGCACGATAGTTGATCAAGAGATCCTTTGAGCCAGTCATGTGCCTTGATGACCCACTATCAATGTAAAAAACTGAAGTATTGTTGTTGGCACTAGGTACCTGCATTTAAGGGCAGTTCTAGTTCTTCTTAGGTACCCATTTTGTCTTGGGTGCTTCAATGTTAGTGACTTTAGTTTGAATTAAAACTTCTAGAACCTATATTTGCCTTGTCTTCATGACAGGAAGATTGGCCTTCTTGGGTTTCGGTTTGTGTTGTGTGTGCTTTTTAGGTTTATAGTAATACCCTCGACTATAATAGTAATCATAGTCATAATCATAATCATCATAGTATCGATAATATGATCTAGATCTTTGAGGATATTGACGCTGGTATTTCCTCGGCACTGGCTTAAGAGTCGCTTTCGGCGATTGGCGCTTAGCATTTGATTCACTTGTAGATGGTTTATCCTTAGCCTTATGAGCGTTTAGATGAATCTTCTTCTGTGAATCATTCACTTTCATCTTCTCCTTATTGCCTGATTTGGTATTGACCTTCTCATTTGGCCTCTTACCATTGTCCTTGGGTTCATTCAACGTTTGACTGTTTGAACTTTTCTCAACAAAGAATACACCTTTTCCTTTGTTGGTTGCCGTAACCTTAGACGCTTTTGATTTTTGACCAAATTTATCACAACCTAAACCGGTCTTTTCACCAAAAAGTCTGGTTACCTCAATCACATTATCTAGGTTTCTTGACGCTTTGGATAATGATGAGACAATCTATTCTGATTTGGCAAGTCTAGCGATCAATTCAGCTTCTCTCTTGATTATTATATCAATATCACTTTTTAGTTGAGTAATTTCACTCTCAAGCAATTGATTCTTCTCAATGCATTGTTGCTGAACTTGCAACTCTGCCTTGATCGTCATTTTATCACTTGTGAGCGATGAAATAATAACGAAGTGATTTTGATATACCTTAGCGGCATCTTGACAATCTTTGTAATACGCAGTTACTTTGTCAAGTAGTTCATCATAAGAAAGAGGATGAGATAATTCAGTGCTTACCTTAGATAGTGACTCATCGGGCGCTTCTTCATCTCTTGCCATGAGATAAATTAACGCTGAGTCGCTTGTTGGCTCATCATCACTGCTTTCATCTGATGATTCTAAATACTCTTTAGGTGCGAAGAATGGTTCAGATTTCGATAGCAAACCTTGTTGGCGAAGGTTGCTCCTGAATTGGTTTCTATCCGCATAATCTTGCCTTGTGGGCTTAGATACATTCGGATAAGGGCAATTCACCTGGTAGTGCCCTGGTTTCCTGCAATTGTAACACAAATTAGTTTTCATTTTCAGTTTAATGGTTAATCGCTTGGAAACTATTGGTGTTGAAACATTCTGTACTGGAGATGGAGGCACTTGGTATTGAACTGGCGCTGGAGGCTGAGGAGCAGAAAACACTGACGCTTGATACTGCGGCGCTGGTGCAGGAGGAGGGGTTTAAAATGAAGTCTGTCCAGAAGGATTTCTCTTTTCATATCTTAGAAATTTCTTAAATTTTCTAACCAACAAAGCCATTTCATTTTTCTCATTCGATTTTGTTGCTTTCACCTCACTGACTGACTTTCCCTTGTTCTTAGTAGTAGCTATCAGGGCTCCTGATTCAGTCGCTAATGTATAATTCGTCGTGTTACTGACTTCAATAGTTCAAATTCAAATGCCTTCAACTCTGAAAATACATGTTTCAGAGTTAGAGTTTCCAACGTTTGTGATTCTCTCATGGCAACCGTCTTAATCAAATATTTGCTTGGAAGACTTTTTGAATATCTTGTTAACCATTTCTTTGTTAGTCAACTCCTTGTCCAGTGACGCTAACTCTGTTATGAGCAAAGTGAACCTTGCGTCCAATTGTTCTACCATCTCATTGTTCTGTACCTTAAAATGCTCAAATCTTTGCATGGCTATAGAGAGCTTGTTCTCCTTCATCTGTGCTAAACCTTCACATACGATAGACAACTTATCCCATATCTCTTTTGATGTCTTACATTGCTTGATCTTGGTGTGCGTCATTGTCTCCTAAAGTTGAGTATAGTGCACATCGTCCAACATTATCTAGATTTGCTCTTTTCCGATCTTCTGGCGTCCATTCTAACTTGGGCTTCTCAACATAACCATTTGGAGTAGCCTCAGTCGCTCCAGGGGCTCGAGCTACAACTTTCATGATCTGAATGGGGCCATCTGTAATTACATCACACATCTCATTATCACATGAACATAGATATGCAAATGCTCTAAGTTTCCATGAATCATAGTTTAATTCAAACAGCTTAGGCATCTTGTTAAAAGCCATAATATGAGATTTTTATAAAAAAAATAAAGCGACTAAGTTTAGAAAAATGGATCTAAACAAGCAGTTATGCTTGGAAATGCTTAGGTTTCTACTTCAATCGCTCTGATACCATTTGATGGTCCCAAGTGGCATACGAAAGAGTCTAGAAGGAAGGGAGTTTAAATAGACCTTGAAGTCTTTTTTTACTTCAAAAAGGTTCGTATCACTTTTTTAAAGATTTGAACGCTTAGAGGACTAAGCGCTAGGTCAGACGCTTCAGTAAAGATGACTTAGACTTAGTGATTTTAGCAATTTACCAAAGTAGGGTAAAGCCTGGATCACTTAATCAAGGTTAGCACAACGAAAATGATTTTAAAGTTTTAGCGTTCGTTTTAGTCAAATAGTCGCTTAACCGTTTTACTTGTCTTTTTAAGAATAAATGATAGAATGTAAAGTAAGACAATAAACTAGTAAATAGCACAAGAATTTTTAAGGTTCACTGGGTGGTGTAATCTCAGCTACGTCCTTCTTCTCCTTGAACACTTGGAGGAATTCCACTAAATTGATTATCGAAGGATCACACAGAGACTTCTACAAAATAGAGGTGTGGATGATGTCTTGGGCTCCTTGATCACACAGATTTCAGCACCAATGAAGATCTTCACCAACAAGCTTCTCTCACTCAGAAATACTGCTTGTAGAATCAACAACTTCTTCACACAGATAGATGAGGTTGAGCGTTTTGATCACGGGTTTGTATAATTTTAGGAAGTTCAAACAACTTAGGATATCTCAATAATAGTGTATGGTTCTTCTTTGAAGATGTTTGAGATATCTATGACTGTCTAGAATGTATGTAGAAAGCTTGGTAGAATTTTGGTTATGGAGTTTCTAAGTTTTTCTTGAGAAAATATTTCAGCAAAGTTTTGACTTTCTTGTGTATGTACGTGTTATTTTAGGGTTTGCTGAGGTAAGGTATTTATAGGAAATTTCTTGGGATTTGATGTGGCATTCCTGAAATCCTGCTGCACTGATTTGATGTGGCAGGTTTGAACTCTGAAATTCTGACAGTCTAAGCCAGTAGGCAACTTGCTCCGTATACAATCTGTCCTTATCACATATAATGCTCTTATCAAGCATTTAATGCATTTGAATTTATTTCCCATTGGAAATAAATGCCCGTTAAATGATTACATTTAAGTCCTTAGTGACTTCGAAATTTATTTCATGTGAATCTGATCTTCTTGATCGCTTGATTCATAAACCCTGAAACAGTCCATAGCGATTGGTAGTCGCTTAAGATAAAATCTTCATCTTCGCGTAGCTTCAGACGCAGATCTTCAACTTCATCTCTAATAGACTCACCTAGAATTCTACTAGTGACTTGGTATCCAATACTTAGTCTAAAATCTACAAAGATAAAAATTACAAGCCTAATACAATTACAACCTTTCAAACGCTTATACAATTGTTTTACGAATATATAAACTTACATTCTTTTGAGATCTAACATAAAATCCTATCTTGTCATTATCAAAACATCTAACATGAAATTCCTAAACTATTCTTGTATTAAATGAATTAATCTGAGCCGACTAAATCCTTGTCTGGGTGGTGGTTAACTATATTACCTTAAATTTTTTTAGATTCCGCTTGTAGATACCGAGGATTAACAAACCCAACAAACGTGTCTTACTAGATTAATTAGCATTTGTTTGACCCACCAGATGCGTAAAGTAGTGGTTGGAGCCATGTTCCAACTGGATGCATTATTTCGCACCTCTGGGTGCATTTGGTCAATCCAAACTCACCTATTATAAAAAAGGGGCCCCCGAATCCGAATTCTTCACCGATTCACTCATGTTCTTTCTTTCATGTGAACTATTTTTCTTTTTTCGAATGAATCGGTTATAGGATATATGTTATGAATATCAAAATGCGATAAATTACTATAAACTAACAACTATTACAATCAGCTAACAACTACTATAAAATTAGGAAAAAGTTCACACGCCTTTGGTGAGAGTAGAACTCAATATCTTTAATGTTTTGAAGCTTCAGCTTTATCAGTAAAGTTAAGCTTCATCAACTTTCCTATGTACTTTAATACTATCAAAAGTATTCTTGTGCTATATGGTCCCTTTTTAAGAAAGAGAGTTAAAAATTTATTTTGCTCATTCTATTATCTCAAGAAGTTCATCGATATATCTTGGAGATATAATAATCATATTCTATAAACACTGAACACAGGGAAATATAGTGTTAAAGATATAAAATTAAACTCTAGCCCCAACATTGTTTATTTTCATAAGCATCATCCTATGCAAAAATTTCTCTGAAAAATTGCATTTTTGTACGATTTTTCATACAAAAAAGTGTCACATTGGCAATTTTTGTACACTCCAGCGAATATTTGGCAATTTGAGCACAAATTTCACCAGAAAATATTCTTTGGGGCGAAAATTGGCCTGAATTTGATTTTTCCTTTTTTTATTTGGCGGAAAATTACCTTCAATTTGGAAATTTTCGCATGTGGAGGGAAAATTGACTTTGAATTCGGGAATTATAACTTGAATACTTTCAATTTTTTCTGTTTAACTTGTTTCACTTTTTGGAAAGGTCGAATCAAATATTTTTTATCTAAGTTATTTTTTTTATATAATATTATGATTTTTTCCTATTTTTCAAAACAATTGATTTTCTTTTCTATTTTGTTAATATTTTTGAATTTTAATTTTTTTTTTATGTTTTAAATATTTTTTGGATAAGTTTTTAATATTTTTGTAACTGTATTTGCATTCATCTAAATATTATATAATTCCATTTTTTAATAAATAATTATTTTCTTAAAACTACAAATTATTTTGAAATATATAATTCAATATTTTTTAATTTTTTAGATTTTTATTTTTTACCTTCACATGGGAGTTGGGGGTAACACTGACTTTTCCCATATTTTTCTTCCAAATTTGGATGCCACTTAGGCAATTTTTCCTCCGCATACCGAAATCCCCAAATTTGGTGCCAAGTAGACATTTTCCGGTACATTTTGAATTTTTCAAGGAAATTTGTACTGAAATTGCCAAATTTCTTGCCGAAATGTACCCAAATTTCAAACATATCATTTGTTTGTATTAAATAAACATACAAGATCATTTAGTGTACCAAAAATGCAATTTTCCACAAATTTTTCCTAAAACTTACATAACTTGATCTTGACGATGGGTATTCACTATTTTCGTTCAAAGTTATGATTTTCTCTTTCAACTAGATTTGGACTGTCAAGTGTGTTACATTTTAATTGGATTTAGGAATATCTTAGAATCCTCTTATTTAATTTGTATCTTATTATTTTACAAGTGTTCTAGTATTTGGTTATATATGGCACAATTATGATTTTTCACCTGGGTTCGATGAACACTTTAGGCTAAAAGACATGACCTCCAAACAATGTTTGGAATTCTAACGAAATATTTTTTCTTTATTTTATTTAGTGAAAAAGTGAAACAAATATTTCTAAGAATATAACTGATGTGTCGGATTCACGCCAATGATATTATAGAATATAATATTATATAAGCATAATGCAATAAACATAACAATAATAAGAGTATTCTTGGGGGAAAATGCAATTTTGGTCTCATAACTTAGTCCATGTGTGCTTTTGGTCTTAGTATTTTTGAATTTAGCATTATATGTCTCATAACTCCAAAAAATGTGCATTTTTTGTCCCAAAATATGATCATGCCATGTATTTGGCGAAATTGACATGTGTGGTTCATAATTTTTGGAGTTATGAGACCAAAAACGCATATTTTTTGTGATCTCACGTGAGCTGCACATGTCAATTCCGTACAAATACATGACGTAATTATATCTTGGGACCAAAATGCACATTTTTTGAAGTTATGGGACGTATAAGGCTAAAGTCAAAAATACTGGGACCAACAGCACACATGGACTAAGTTGTGGGACCAAAATTACAATTTTCCCATTATTAGGAAAATTGAATGTAAACTTCATTCATCATACAAGATGGGTATTAATCCCATACCAATGGTCCTAGATGCACTCCACCCAGCCCCATGCATTTCAATGGTCCTAGATGCACTCCATCCACCCCCATGTATTTTAATGACTAGGATGGTATGAGATTGTCTTAGAATTATTCGGGTTTGATAGTAAATGTTCAACATGATAGCTAATCAATGCGAAATACTCTTGCCTTAATCAAATACAATACTTGCTGATAATAAATCCTCAGTCGATCCGTGTCACGTTGAAATAATATTCCAAGCAATAGGTTTTAGGCCCAAACTTGTCTAGCAAAATGACACACTAATAGGCTTGGGCAAGCAATGCTTGCTTGTAGGTCCAAGTCTTGGACATCAAGGACTATGAAAATAATTACTATTGATTAATGCATATATTCATGTGATTTTCTAATTTACATTCAAATTACGAACTATTGATAGCTGATACTATATCATTTTGGGTGTCTCTATGTCAGACCAAGTCGATACACTACACAATATTGGATGTAGAGATGAGATAATAAAAATCACTTAAATCAGTTACATTTCATGACGTCGACTCCATTGGACCGGTCCATTCTACAATTTCCTGCCATTTTGTACCTTGATGCACTTTCCAAAGTCCACTTTTTCTTTAAATAAAAAAAGAAAAAGCACAAACAAGAACTTCTTGTTACCAAGTTTCCGTTTTTTGTTTTTTTTTCTTTTTTTCTTTTGGTAATTTCAAGTTTTTCAAATGAAAAAAGAATGTACAGCTAGAGCATTGATATGTGTCATCTCAGTAATGGATACTTTGAAAAGCAAATCTCAAAAAATCAAGAAAGTAGTCAAATAACCAATGAAAATCCAACAGGTTGAGTCTCTCTAGCGAACCCTAATGAGAAGCTGTTATTATATTTCCTGCCCCACCTCTACTACCATTATATACGTACCGAACCTACCCCAATCCCCAACAATTACCACACCAAAGAGAACAAAAATTTTGTCCACATAAAAAACCTCGTACAGTACTAGGTGAGAATTCCCATTATCTTTTTGATGTTATTTTTTTTTTTTCTCTTGACCAGTTTATGAAAGCTTCACTGTCTTGTTGATGGGATTTTTTGTTGGTTCCCTATCAATTCGTAACCATGAAGCAATAAATATTATATATATATATATATATGTGTGTGTGTGTATAATCTCAAGGCTGCCTTGCTTTGTGCTTCTATACATACAGTTAAATATGGAGGCTGCGGGTGCTTGAGAATATCTTCTTAAATTTGGTTTCACAAGAGTTTGATTTATTTATTAGACGTGGATCTAACCATATATCTTTAATTTTACCATTTTTTTTTGCTATAATCTACAGTTTTCTAGGTGCTGTAGAATCTTCCCTTTTTCAGATCAAAAATATTTGGTTTTGTGCAATGTCATGATTTAAAATGCAATAAAGTCTATCGATCCATCTATATTTTTGAATAAGTTTTTGAGAGTTTTTTTTTTTTAATTTTAATATGTGGTTTTTTTTTTGTGGTAGTGATTTTTTTTCCGTTTTTAAACAAATATATATTAATACATATTATATATTTTGTATTTCAGCATAAGATCTGCACAGATATTTTTTTATTTGATCTTGAAATTTCAGTAATGAAAAGCTTCACTGTCTTGTTGATGGGATTTGTTATTGGTTCCCAGTCAATTCGTAACCATGAAGCGAAAAAGACTTCAAACTATTCTATTTTCTGCTTCTCTTCAGTACCATTATTATCTGCATGGAGACAGGCTTTGAATATTTGAGAATATATTCCTTTTTAATATATTTTATTGCAATTCTGGTTGTGAAGAAATTGATGTTGCATTTCCATTTCTAGGGTTTGAATTCTGGATTTTAAATTAATTCAATTTCAGGAGGAATTAGCTTAAAGAGTAAATTAATTGATTTAAAATATATTGTGATCATCATATTTTTCTAACAGAAATTTATAGTAGGTAGTGGAGACCTTAATATTTTATATACATACATATATATATATATATATATATATAGAAATGATATATATACTATATATTGTAAATTCTTTTATCATCACATTTGATATCCAAAATTATCATAACAGTAGGGTTTGTTTTTTTTCTTTTTCTATCACGATGAACGGGGTACCTATTCTATTAGACCGACAAGTCCGGATTATTAGTTATATCTCTAGGCCATTCGATACCTAACATATCTTGCTCATAAATTTCCTTTAGTGTTGTATATGGAGCCCAAACTATCCTCATATTTTGGTTCATCCCGTCTTTCCCCAGTCGGTCAGCCACCCGGTTTACTTCTCGAGGAATGTGATTTATTGTAACGTGCCAATCTCGGCTAAGCATAGATCGTATCTCGCTAATTAATCTGAAATGGCAATGCAGAAATGACGCCTCCGGGATGTATCTTCAAGCATCCTCAATCATAACAGTAGGGTTTATCGTGTAATTATAACCTCAAGTTCAGCTCATTAAATATGGTATAAATGGGCAGAGCTCAGCCCATTATTTTGATATAGTTCGGCCTGTACAGGTGTTCTAGCTAAAAACTAAGCTTGGTCCAAGTGGCTTGATTGCATTATATTGGGCAACGGCCCAATAAAGCCCTCTGTTTTTTTTATTAGCTCAATTACGTAGGTCTATAATTAGTTTAACTAAGGAAAGTTCAACTCTACAATAAATCAATCACTTTCAAGTATAATATTTAGGCTGATGGGTGCCTCACATTTTACAAAATATCAAATTTTGGGAGTTTTCTCCTTGGAGCATTATGTGAAAAATTGAATTACACTGGAGAATAATTTTCGGTGTGGTTTTTCATTCACAAATCACCCTTGTTATTTAGTTTAGTTGTTTAATTCTCACATCTTAACATAATTATACACTGAACTATTTTATTTATCTTTAAATTTATTTTTATTCATTTGAATATTACAGAAAATTGTTTACAAGGCATAGAACAATATAACATGACAACTTACAAGGAAAATCTTCTTGTTTCTATAAATCTATATAAAATAATAGACAATATATTTGGATATTCAAATAAGCGCGCGCCACATGTTAATACATTTGGATACCCTCATTGAGTTGGATTTTAATTTTAGAGCACAACCATAAAGACTTAGGCTATGTTTGGTTATGTTTTCAAGTCATATTTGGTCCAAAATTCCCGTCAAATAATGTTTGTTTCACATAATATTTCATCAAAAATACACAATTTTTTTCATCCAAAAAAACATAATCATTATTTTTTCTTTCTTTCACTTTGCCCCCTATTTCATTCTCTATCCTCTATTTTTTATACAAAATTTCTCTCTCCTCTTAATATCCACTATCTTTCTCTCCTCTCTCTATCCCCCTCTCCTCTTTCTCTCTGTCTCCTCACTCTCTCTCTTCTCTCTCCTCATTCTTTCTTTTCTCTTTGACCGTGTCTCTTCTCTTTCTTTTTTTGTAATGTTTTTTTGTAATGTTTTGTCATATCTTTGATCGTGTACCATTAAACTTTAAAATAAAAAAAAGTTTGTTTGTTTGTAATTCTATCATGAGAAATAGTATTGATAAAACATAGATTAAAATTTGTGGAATTTTGTAAAGTAAAACTTTCAAATTAGTTATAGTGAAAGTATTTGGATTTATATATATCTACATTTATATACATATATATGTTATTTGTACATATTATTTTAAAGTTTTACTTATTTTTTATGTGTGCGGTTGTGTATAATTTATCTCATTGCTAAATTTGTGATTTGATTGTATGTGTGGATCGAGAAATGCATGTGTGTTACCCATATTTATATGTGTATGTTTTCTTAATGTATATTATGTGGGAAAAAAAAAGGTCTTGGGACAATCAAAGGCAATTTGACCATGGTCAACTCGGGTTTGACCGAGTCAACCGCGTGGTCAACTCGGATTTGACCGCGTGAATAGTGACTTGAAGCAAGGGTTTCTTATTTCGTGATTTTGGTTTGGTAATTGACTTGTAGTAGGAATGATCTAATTATCTAAGAATAGGATTGTATTTTATTAATTTTTAAAATAAATTACTTATTAATATAAATTAAATAAAAAAAGAAAAAGAAGAGGAGGGGGGAGAGAGAGACTGTTCATCGTCTTCCCCAATCTCCCCTAACCTCCCTCACACCCCTTTCCCACGCACAAACACAGTTTGAGCGCGCACACACACACACTGTTACACTCACACACAAACAAACACAATTACACACACAGAAACACACACAGTCACATACACACACACACACTATTACACGCACACAAAATTACACACACAGAAACACACACACATGCACACTGTTACACGCACTCTCACACACGCTGATACATATATATATGAATATATATTTTTTTCTTTTAATTATATATCAACTATTATTAACACTATTACTTATATATATGTGTGTGTGTATATATATATATACTTTTCTTTTAATTTTATATAAACTACTATTACACATATATATATATGTACACTAATATATATATATATACACACACTACCATTACTTACATATATACATATATATTTATCTATATAATAATTATTTTATTCTTAATATTTTAGTAAATCTAATATCATAACAAGAAGATCTATTAAATGGGAAGAAATAAATTTTCCAGAAAATTGGATAATTGAAAGAGCAATGCCTCCACAACAACAAACTCAATCAAATCTTATAGATGTTATACAAACTCCTGAAGGAACTATAAATTTACAATTTGATAATATTAATAGGTATCTAGACTCTTCATCAAGATTGTCTAGGTCTAAATCACAATCTCTACATTCGTACATCTCTCCTATCAATTATATTGTTGAAACTCCTTCTAGGGCTTCTACTTCTCAGATTAGAGAGGACAAAGAAGAAAATGAAGAATCTTTAAGAAATGAAGAATCTTTAAGAAATTCTAGAATTGATGAATTATATATTAATAAAGAAAATATTGTCAAAGGATATAATAATAAGCAGGCTAATATTAAGCATGCAGAGACAATGTCTGAAATGAGTATGCCACCTTTTTAATGGATTTGAGTTGTAAAATTGATTTTAGTCCTGGTTCTGAAGCCAGGAAAACTATTAAGAAAGAATTTACTTTACCCCGATGGGAATTATTTAGAAATTGGTTTTTTGATAATTTTACTTTAAGTGAACAAAATTATATACAAAAACAATTTTATAATACTTGTTCTGAAAAAAATTCTTTAATACCTTTTGTCCCTTGGTTTATGTCTACTTATGTAGAGCAATATATTTCTGTTATAGAAATGAATTATAAACTTTTAAATGACCAAATTAATAAAGATATTTATCCTCCTTGTCAGGCTTTTCAAATGGAAAAAGAAGGAAAAATTTGTAATTTTCTTGCTTTTTCAAAAATATTTGAAAATGATACATTACAAATTACATGTAAACACATTAATGTTCTTATAGAACAACAAAATTATGCTAACATATTTCTTAATGTTCTGGGAGAACAAATAGTCTCTTTACATAATAGAGTCAATAAGATAATAGATCTTATAGATAAACCAAAAAAGTCTGATAAGGATCTTGAAATTATTGATACTGGTCATATCGCTACTCCAAGTATCCAACCTCCTCCTGAAATCAAAGATTTTAAATTAAAATCTGCATCAGAATTAGAAATTTTCTTAAAAGATAAATTTAACAAATTAACCATTAATACTTTAGAAAAAGATTTTGCTAACACATTACAAGAAGGATCTCGAATTGATGAAAATATTAATAAACTTGCATCAAAAGTTGAAAAAGTATTAAAAGACAAATTAACCATAAATACATTAGATGAACAATTAGAAGAAAGATTAAATATTCAGGAACAAATCAATAAAATCAATAATGAAAAATGGGCATCAAAACCCAGTCAAAGATTATATTATTACAGGAGACCTTCTCCTGTGGATGTTTTACATGAAGAACAAGAATACGTTCTTAACAATAGTTATAGTGGAAGAAATATTTATGAATGGAATATTGATGGATATACTGAAAACCAAATATATAATGCTATTCATAGAATGCTTATGTATTCTACTATCTGTAAAAGTAATGGTAACTTAGATAGAAATGTAGCAAAAATGATAATTGCAGGGTTTACAGGCCAACTAAAAGGTTGGTGGGATCATTATTTAACTCAAAATAATAGAGATGAAATTCTAAATACTGTCAAACAGGAAGATAATCAACAAGTTGAAAATTCAGTTTATACTTTAATTGTTAATATTGTTGAACATTTTACTGGAAGATATTCTGATAATAGTGAAACTATTAGAACATTATTACAAAATCTTAAGTGTAAAACACTAACATATTTTCGATGGTATAAAGATACTTTCCTAAGTAGAGTCATGGAATTACCTGAGAGTAATAGTTCTCATTGGAAATCTAAATTTATAGATGGATTACCTCATTTGTTTGCAGAAAAAGTAAGAAGAACATTAAGAGGTAATTTAATGTCAATCCCTTATGACAATTATACTTATGGGAAATTAATTGGTACATGCATTCAAGAAGGATTAAATATTTGTAATGAAATTAAATAAAATCAACAATTAAAAAGACAGAATCTAATAGAAAGAAAACAATTAGGACAATTTTGTAGTCAATTTGGAATGGATTTACCTTCTAAGTATAACAATATAAAAGGAAAGAAAAAGGATAAACAAGTAGACTATCCTAAAAGAAAAAGAAAATATTCTAAAAAGAAATGGGAGAAAAAATTAAAACGAAAAGAAGAAAGAGAAGAAAATAAAAAATACAAAAGAAAATTTATTGTGTGCAGAAAATGTGGAAGAACTGGTCATTATGCCAGAAATTGTTGGACCAAAAAGAAGATTAATAATCTTCAAATAGATGATGATATAAAAGAAAAACTATCAAAAATATTATTAAATTCAGAACATTCGGATAATTCAGAAATCGAATCATATTATGAGCATAGTAGTAATTCTGAAAAAATAAAAATTTTAGATAATGAATCCATCATATCTGAATCGGAATCCACATCGGAGTCAGAATGTGGACCTTGTCAACAAGGACAACCTTGTATTAATAATATTGAAGACGAGGACTATTATAAACTTTTATCTCAATTTCAAGATATGGAAATAAATGTTTTAGATAGTCATAATATTTTTGAGTTATTAAAACATATTAAAGATTCTGATTTAAGATAAAAAATAATTGATCAAATAGAAAATACTCCCAGTACTTCTAGTGAAATTAGACATATTAGCGAAGAAGCTATAACTTCTCCTGAACCATATTCTATGTCTGAAGTCTATAAAATTCTTAAAGAAAGACAAGTTGTTACAACTCCTACATCCTTAAATGATATTCTAATAGAAATAAATCATTTAAGAAAGGAAATTGATTCCTTAAAACAAGAAAATAAAAGGCTTGATAATAGAATTACAAAATTAGAACTTAATTCTGAAACAAGTTCTCTTCATCCAGAGGAACATATAGTTAATATGAATAATTTTCAATTTTCAAATGATAATTTTCTAAATACTCTAGAACAAATAATCTCTCAAAAATGGACTGTAAAAATTACTCTTTTAATAAATAATTATTTCTCAAAAGAATTTATTGCTTTAATTGATAGTGGGGCAGATTTGAATGTTATTAATTCAGGAAGGACTAATTCCTACTACATATTTTCAAAAGATAACTCATTCTTTATCCCACGCTGGAGGACAAAAACTAGATATCAGTTTTAAGCTTCCAAAAGCTTTTGTCTGTATTGATAAAACCAAATATAGACTTATTTTTTAACTTGAGGGGTTGACGTAGTGGCTTGTCCACCATTACGCTTCTGAGTCGGGAGCATGTTTGACTACCCTCAGTGACAAATCCCCTCAGGCCAGCGGCAGGCTCAGTACCACGAAGCGGGATTAGTCCCATACTCAATGTGGTGTGGGGAAAGCCATGGGAAACCAAAAAAAAACTAATAATTAAACAAAACTTATTTTATAATTGACATATATTGCACGACCAAGCCCGTCGCTATTTGTGATTTTAAGAGGCTTCATCCAATATATATTAGTTACCATCACCACATAGATGAGAAAAACTATTTCCTTTTTATATGATAAAGAGTTCATTGAGTAAGATTATCTTTACAAGAACAGAAAAATGTCTTATCTAAGATTGGCTTGTGGGCCACCATTCTAGCATAAACAACCTCAAATAATCTTCAACTATGAAGTCATGTTTAATGCGATTGAGAATGTTTTTCTTCATATGCGACATAATCTTTACTAGTCAGATAATGCACCATTTCATTTGGCTCACTTAACAATAAACATGTATATAGATCCCAGTGGAAAAAATTCATGAATATTGTCAATAAAAGAGGAGTTCTAAAATACATGGGATGAAAGATAAATAAGTTTGAACTCCATGATCACAGTTGGTTGAGCTAAGTGTATGGAATTCAGTAAAAATGGTCCACAAATTCTTTAGAGATTAATTCAATTGTGGATTAAAGACTACTAGCAGAAGAGGGAGCGCAAATAGTTCCCTAAAACTATGCGCATTAGAAATGCATCTTTTTATGACTTGATTGGTCTTGAGGAAGTTGTGAGAAGTGGCGTGCAAACGGAACTCACGATGGTTTTCTCGTAAAAATGGGAGCTCGTGTCTTATTTAAAACAACCGTTTTTTGGGCCAAGTAGCTAAAACAGACATTTATGCCATATCCATAAGGTTCCAAAAAGAACTACAAGAGGGCACGATTTATCATGGTGTAGTTGATGTATTTCTTTTGGAAAGCATTTCATGCATGTCTAAAATAAAATTTTATGACCAAAGACCTTTTGGTCTAGTGGTATCCACCTCTCACTTTATATGAGAGGCTTTGGGTTCGAATTCAGGCTGCCACAAGTTGTGGCTCTTCCATCTTTTATGGTGCTAGATAGAGTTTTTATGGCTCAGTTGATAACTATCAACCCGGGTTTGTCCGGCTAGATATGTAGGGTATCTTTTTCCTCTTGAATTAAAAAAAAAAGCTCATGGCACTGATAAGAGAATTAGAACAGCCGTGCTTGATAAGTCATCACAAGAATTAAAATGTAATTGTAAAGAATTTGAATGTGGGCGCATCTTATGTGAAGTACTCTATCATGAGAACGCAGTTGATACTTCTAAAAATTACATAAACATGAGATAGACCAAAGAGATGAAGAGTGGATATCATGTGGTATTGCATGGTATTTTCTCCACTTCTGTAACATTCCTTTAACAATTTGTCTCTTTCCGTTTTTTCTTGTATTCTTAGATTATGTCATTTTGTCCATCACATATCAAAATAAATATAGGGAGTTGATAAAGGCACTCCATATTTTGTTAAAGGCACTCCACATTCTTTTTTAATTAACTAAGTTGACTATAATACCCCTCAATGTATCATATAGAATTCTTATTAAAATTAAAAGGTGAACTGAATAAACCCTTCTAAATAAACTTTGAAGAATATGTTTTAATTCTTTTCTGTGAAAATAATACATAATAGAATTATGTTTTCTCTCAAGCATCTTTTTGGAAAAAAAAAACCTATTTTTCATCAGTGCTATAAGACTAATCATCTTGCCATGGATATTCAAACCCCAATATATGATTTTATCGAACTCGTTAAATGGTACGTGTTTCTCATTTGTTCCATAATAAATATTAGAATTTCTTTTTCAAATATTGGAATTTAATATAACATCATAAGCCTAAAAACTATTATCAGGTCATATAACAGTGAGTTAGTATTGGTCAACTCAATATGTCCACCTAGAATAAGGGCCTCATTTTATTTTTTGTAAATTTCATAAAAAAAGTAATTGTCAATTTTATCCAATATAAAATAACATTTATCCTAATTTGCTTCTAAATAAATAAGTAAAATTTTTAGTCATATCTACTAACATTTTTTTTTGTATTTAAGGGAATTATCCGTCACTTTTAAATATTAAAGCTATGAACTATCAAATTTTGAATAATTACTCTACATTTAGTTAGAAAAGTGGTATAAAACTAGTTTGTCAAAGAAAATGATAAGAATTACTTTAATAGACTAAGGGGCATTTTTGTCTGTGTAGTGAAATTTAAATAAAAGTGAAGTGCCTCTAACAAAATGTGAAGTGTCTTTATCAATTCCCTAAATATATTAGATTTATTAAAAATTTGCATAACCATACAAAAGGTAAATTGATATATTTTAAAGTTACACGTCTATATTATTTATTAAGGTTAAGAGCCTTAGAGTAAACGTTTTTATTTACCAAATGTGTGTTGTCAAAAAAATTTTCTCAAATAATTAAATAAGGCGAAACTACACTTTTGATCCCATCGGATAGGGGCTACAAAAGTAGTCCCTAGAGCTACGAGCTCAACAGAAATAGTCCAATAGAATACAAAAATGTGCAGTGTTGATTCCAACTGTATACTCTTTGGTAGAATATGTCACATGTTAGTCACGTATTTGTTAAGTTGGACCTTTTTTGCAAGTTTTTAAAAATATTTGGGAATTTATAAAATTTACCCTACTTAAGAAAAATTACCTAGAGCCATGAATTGGTTAAGGGTTACAATAGGAAGGTGTTGACTCCCAGAGTAGTGACTAAAGAACATATAAGGAAGGTCTATGACACAGTAAATTGGGGATTTTTTGAGAATATCTTATTGACTTGTGGTTTTCTTATTGATTTTACCAAGTTATTATGTTGTGTATCCACTGTCAAATTTTTTATTATGTTGAATGGGGCTATTTTTGGATATTTTCAAGGAAAAATGAGTTTGACACAGGTAGATCCTATGTCTTCTTATTTGTTTGTTTTCATTATGGATAGTATCAAGGAGTTTTAAGAGATTGCACAAGGAGTCAGGTTTTTCAGTTTCATCCTAAATGTAAAAGGGCTGGATTGATAAATTTATGCTTTGCTGATGATTTAATGATGTTCTGCAATGGAGATAAAAAGTTATATTGTTTTCATAAATGATACTTTTGAACAGTTTTTACAGGTGACAGGGCTAAGAGCCAACTTGAATAAAAGTCGGTTCATTTGTAGATGGGTGAATGAGAATATAAAGACTGAGTTTTTGAATCTAACAGGATATGTTGAAGGGGAATTGCCCATGAGGTACTTAGGGGTAACGTTTATATCCTTCAGATTGACTGTCAAGAAATGCCAGCCTTTAATAGAGAAAATTATGGCTAGAATCACATCTTGGATAGCAAAGTACTTGTCTTTTGCAGGCAGAATTTTACTAATAAAGTTAGTTTTATTTGGCGTACAGATGTTTTGGAGCCAAATATTCCCTACACCGATACAATGTGCAGGAAAAAGAAAGAATATGTAGAACTTTCCTATGGAGTGGCAAAGCAAGGGAGAGATGCCAAGCTGCAGTCAAGTGGCAAGATGTATGCTTACCAAAACACCGAAGAAGGGTTGGGGATCATCTCTTTGGGACAGTGGGATGAGGCTGCAACTTTTAAACAAGTGTGAAACATTGCATCAAAACAAAATTCGATGTGGATCAAATGGGTGAAATGCATATTATTTGAAAAAAAAGAAGTGTGTGGACAATTGAAACCTGGATTTTCGATTCTTGGTATTGGAAAAGGCTTATTGTTATCAGAGATAAGTTGTTAGATGCAGTTGATGTGGTGCAAAATAGATGGAAAGATGGGCATTTCACAATTCAAAAAGCTTATGTCCACATCATGGAGCATTATGAAGAAGTGAATTGGAGAGTGCTTGTATGGGAAAGGGCTCTATTGCAAGACACAAAATCATACTTTGATCAACAATTTTCAATAAACTCAAGACAAGGGACATAATCAGTGTGTGGAAGGAGATAAAGGGTACAAATTGTGTTCTGTATAATGGAGAGGAGGAAAGCAGAGACCATTTGTATTTTAAATGTGGATTTTGCAAAGGACGTGATGCTAAAATGCTAGCACAGGATAGGGTTCGTATGTCGGACAGAAGAATGGGAAGAGTACATCAAAATAGGGGCAGAAGATTAGTAACGGAAAAACAGTGACTAGTTGTAAAAAGAGAGCAATAATAGCAGCCACTGTATATTTCTTATGGCTTGAAAAAATAAGGAGACAATATAGTTTAGATAAAAGTGATGTTACGACCGTTGTGGAGAGAATTTGAGATACTTTAAAATGTAAATTTGGAAGATAGTTTGGCCCAAATATGCCTGGCGTATATGTAAGTGTTTTGAGGTTTAATGATATGCTTACTTGTTCCCAAAAAAACAAAAACACGAAAGTATCATATTTCTCTAGATTTTCTTTTTTCCAATTTTCAAGTCAAATCTTCTTTTTCATTTCTTCTTTGTTTTTTCCTTTTTTGTCCTTCCTCTCCTTTCTTCTTCCCATCATCACCTCTCTCCTTCCCCATCGTCGCTTCACCATCAACCACCATTGTACAACCTTTGTTACCACCACCATATTGTTAGGATTATGCCCTCAAATGCTATAAAGGATAGAATGATAGGGCATCTTTCCTGTAAAAAACTTTTTTATTATTTATAATAGAAGACATTGTTTAGTTTTCACTTCAATCTTATATGCATCTATAAATAGTGTAAAACTTGTCCATGTTTTCAGTGCAATCTTTCTACTTCCTATGAGATAGGAAGATTGGCACTAGAAAGATTGATCTTGATTATTTAAACTCGTTCGTAAGTAATATGAAGTCTTTAATGGACAAATAAAGACTTAGAACACTTGTACAATCTGAGTTTTGACATGGGAGTACCAGTCGAACACCATGATGGTGGGAGCTTAAGAATGTAGGCGCATCAGTGGAACTGATATACTCGAACATGACTCGCATCGGTTCTGTCACATGGGTTTTCACTCTGTGTCATGATAGAACTGATTATGCGTAATAGGTATAAGTGAACCTTTGACCTGAAGTATCAGGCTGAAGATGCACTTGCGACGTCAAGTCTTTCACTAGAGTAGTTAGACCCAATTCACCCGTTGGTGGGACTGACCTCGAAATGTAGCTTGATGGGCAAATGGTAGTCTTACCTAATATCTAATATGTGATTTGTTCTCTCATAAGTGAATGAGAAAGTATCCTATGTGAATATAGATAAATAGAGATCAAAGTCTTCGGCCAAAGCAAAAGAGACAATTGTGCGAGGCTCTAAATCGATTCAATGATCTCGTATTATTATAATTAATACATATGGTCAAGTCCAGTGAGTTTGATATAACCATGACTCTCACTTGACTGGGGCCCGTGAACAAAGGGTTTATATTTATACGGTATTTACAATTGAAAGATTGTGGAATGATCCAATCATTCGATTTTGTTTGGGCCACGTGACTGGCTAGGTGTTACCCACTTCCTTTGGATTCCTCTCATTGCCAAACGAAACGAACCTAAAGAGTCGCGCTAAAGGATTGATAAAGAAAAATGAAATGATTTTCTATTTTATTCTGGGAAATTTATTTTATTGGATAAATAAATAATTAATTAATTACTCATTGGATGAGATGATTAATTATAAGGATAAGATTAATTATTACTTAATTTCTTAAAGAAATAAATTAATAAATTAATTTATCTAATTAATTTATTTATTGGGTATAATGAATTATTAATTAAATAGATAATTAATTGAACCAAAAGGAAGTCCCGGGCCTAGGTGGGGGCATCCATTTGGACGCCTACTAGAGTTAAGTTGGGCGTCCACTAGGATGCCCAACGAAGACTCTTTTTGTTTGTCTTGGTTAATAAGTCAAGTGATAATAAAAGGACTTCTTGACCTAAAACAAGACGCAATCTCATAACTCTCCTAGAAAGAAAAGAGAACAATTCCTCCCTCTCTCTACATATACTAGCCGTCAGTGACATAGAGAAAAAGAGGAATTTTTTTCAAATCAATCCGCGTGATTATTTAGAGGCAACGTACGTTCGTTGTTCGGATCAAGAATTCAAGAAAGGATCAAGGATTCATGAAGATTGGATTGCACATGTTCTTGAAGTCTTCAAGCCTACAAGGTTTGAATTTTTAAAGGCGCAATTGAGTCTCCAACCACTTCGCTTCAACGGGTAAGTAATTATTTGTTTTAGTAATTAATTGATTCGTTTATGCAAATCGAGAACTCACTTTGCATTTAAAATTTTAAAACTTCCGCTGCGCAATTCATTTTTTGCGAAGCCCAACAGTGGTATCAGAGTCAATCTCTGATTTGCATATTTGATCATGTTTATGTGATTTTTGATATGCATATTATGTGTTTTTGAAGCATGCATTTATGCGTTCTTAAATCCGCAATTTTTATGGTTTTTAGCTTAGATTTTGATTTTTTATGTTTTTTATAAATCTGGGTATTTTTATGATATGAGAAAAAATCAAGAAACGAGGAAAAACGAGGCTCGAAAGCCTCGAAGAGTGCGCGCACAACGCTGTGTGCACAGCGTGCGAGGCCACATGGCCTGTCGGGTCATGTGTTCTAACACATGATTCGCTGAACCGGGCTTGGATCCGGGTCTGAAAACGGGCTGTGTTTTGGGTCAAAATTGGTATTTGGGTTTTGGGTAAATTTAATTATCCGGGTGGATCAAAAGGATGATGACCCGGAATAATTCAAACTAAGCCCAATTGGAAAATTACTTAATTTTGACTTATTAATTGGTTTAGGCTTAATTTAATTAATTCCAAATGGGCGAATGTGTTAGTGATTTGAATTTAAATTAAAACTAGCCCAATAGAAATTAATAATGCGTGCACGTTTTTTCTAATTAATTAATTTTGGGCCCAATTAAATTAAATCCAAGTGGACAAAAAGGATGGTGACTTGGGTTTGATGAAATCGAGCCCAATGAACATTAATTGGAATAAAATATTTAATTAGAATAATCAATTATTTTTCTTGGAGATTAATAATTAATTTATGGATTAAATATTAATTAATTTTTCCTCAACTTGGAAATTACTTATATATTTGAATAAGGAATATAAATTATTTTTCTTGGATGATTAATAATTAATTATTTAATCAAATAAAAGTCTTTCCAATTAATGATGGCTTTAAATCCTAATAAAATAAGATTCCATATTTTATGTATTCATTTTAGTTGGACTAATATCATTTAATTAAAGGTAGATACACTTAATTTATGATTTTGTGTATCTAAGTCATCTAGTAGAACTAAAATGATTTTAATTGAAATAAAAAATATATATATATAAGTTAGGAATTTTATAAAGGACTTTTTAGTTGGACTAAAAGTTTAAATAATCAACATAAGTGTTTTAATATTGCGAGCATGCCTTATGTGATGGAGACACCGATCATGGACTTAGGTTTTATTCGATATACGTTGTAAAGTCGAATTTGAGGTTATTTATTGCTTTCTTAGAAATAATGTATAGGGTTTTTTAAAGTATTGTAACAGAATAGTTCAAAATTGGCGGAGACAAGAAGCCTGTGAAGATTAGATAAGTTTTCGTTTTTACCTTTTTGTGATGGCCCATTGGCTCGGGCCCTCTAGTAAAAGTCCATGATCGAGTGTGACAGTTTTATTTATTTAATTTCGTGAATATTTATATTGGTAGGCATGATTGTTAGTAATATATATTATGCATGTTCAATATATGATAATTGCGCTATATAAATTAATTAATGTGCAAAGTGAGACCAAACATTTAAAAATTTAAATTCTCCCAAATAAATAATACCGAGTTAGTAAAGGATGTGTGACATCTTCGCCCTCCACTAAACTTATTAAAATTAAAATTAATACAAATGTGTAATGCTTCCCAGTTATGGGGGTTATACATTTGGAAATAATTTGAAATTTTATTAAGTGCATGAAATGCCTTAATCGAAGCATATTTCACCTCAAAAATCGGTTAGGTTGCAAGGTGAAATTCAAATGTTAGATTAAAGGAGTTAGTGGAAATGAACTCGGGTAGTTCACGAGCTTAAAAATCGGTTAGGCTGCGGCTTGGTAAAGTATGGGGAAAGGTATTGAAACATTTATTGGATAAATTGATGTTAGACATCACTTCAAATAATTAATGCACCAGAAATCGGATCGGTTGTAACCCATCTAATTAATTGAGGACCTAAATACCTATTGTGGAATGGATGCCAACGATGATTCCCGATTTCTACATGGGAGTGTGGGATTCGAAAAATGCAGTGGGAGCCAAGATGAATTTTTAAGTCCTTAATTTTTCTTGGATAAGTCAAATACAAGTAATCTAATTAATCTGGTTTATTTTTGCAGTTATTTTCTCGTTTATCTCTCTCAAATATGACAAACCCACTTTCAATTCTGCTCGAAAAGAATACCCTTACTGGACCCAATTATGTGGACTAGCATAGAAACTTGAGGATTGTCCTCAATATGGAATCTTCTGGGATACGTCTTAGAGGCTGATATCCCAGCGGCTCCAGCTAGAACACATGCTAGTAAGAAGAGGTCCAAGTCCATGAAAAATGGGTCAAGGACGACATTCGGGTGTGAGGATACATGCTGGGATCTATGACCAATGAACTTGAAGGTCACATTATAAGATGCCCACTGCAAGAGCTATCCTAGCACACCTGGTATAGCTCTATGGTGAGCATAGTCGAACTGCATGATATGAGATATCGAAAGAGCTCTTCGAAGCTAAGATGAAAGAAAGTGAGAAGGTTGGTGATCATGTCCTCAAAATGATATCGAGGATTGAGAAATTAGAATCTCTTGACTTCACCATGAACGCCACCCTTCAACCTGACTTAATCTTGTAATCTCTTCCTGATTCCTTCTCCCAATTTGTGGTTAACTCTAACTGCAATGAGATAGAGTACAATTTAGCAGGGCTAATGAGCTAGTTGGTTACTATACAATCTCAAATGAAACCAAAGGGAAAGGAAACTGCCTTGGTCATCTCTTCTGCCCCTAAAAAGTCTAAGTCTAAGAAGAAGAAGAACAAGAAGCAGACTGGTGAGCTAGGAGCAAAAGAGGGTGTTCAAAAGGGTAAGGAAAAGTCTCAAGGGTTTTATAAGAGCAAAGGGCCTAAGAAGACGGATAGATGTCTCGAGTGCGGTGAGCTTGGCCACTGGAAGAGGAACTGTCCTAAATTAGGCAAAGGTGCAAAAGGTATGGAACTCTTCATTTTTGAAACTAATTGTTCTATGACCCTTTTTTCTACTTCATGAATTATGGACTCAAAGGCAAGTGATCATGTATGTTGTTTGGATCAGGATCTATAGAGAAGTAGAAAGCTGGGCCAAAAAGAAGTGATGATCAAAGTAGACAGCGGGGAAAGCGTCGCAGCTACTAAGATTGGATTTACTTCTTTGATTTTGAATTCTGGACATTTATTGTTTTTAAATAATGTTTTAGTTTTGCCCAAGGGGCTTAAGAACATTGTTTCCATTCCTATATTGGTTAAGATTGGTTATACATTCCGTTTTTCTAAATTGAATTGCGACATTTATTATGGAAATAAAATAGTTGGCAATGCATTTTTATTTAATGGTTTGTATTATTTAAATGTCCAAAATTCTTCTGACGTGATTGTTGTAACACATAAAAGTGGTAGGCAAGAAGCTAACTTAAGACTCAAGTGGCATCTTAGACTAGGCCATACTGGAGAGCACAAGATCCACAAAATGGAAAAATATGAGCTTTTAAGCTCACTAGGGTCGGATCCCTATCCAACATGTGAATAATGTCTCTTAGGCAAGATGGCTAGATCTCTCTTCACCGGGACTTTTGAAAGAGCTACTCAAGTCTTAGGATTAGTGCCTACCGACGTTTGCAGACCATTTGGAGAAATGGCTCGTGGAGGTTTCTACTACTTCATCATTTTCACAGATGATCATTCAAGATATGGTCTAATGTATCTGATGAAGCAAAAGTCTAAATCCTTTGGAAGGTTTAAAGAATTCAAAGCTTTAGTAGAAAATCAAACTGGACAAAATATAAAAACTTTACATTCGGATCGTGGAGGAGAATATATGAGCACCTAGTTTGATGAATTCCTTAGAGAACAAGAAATAATGTTACAACTAACACCACCAGCAACTCCTCAACTAAATGGAGTAACCGAGTGTAGGAACCAAACACTTTTGAACATGGTTCGTTCCATGCTTAGTTACACTGATTTACCCATTTTGTTATGGGGACATGTGCTCCTTATTGTTGTTTATAAATTGAACAGATGTCCCTCCAAATCTGTTCCAAAAACTCCATGTGAGATGTGGAATAATAGGAAACCAAGTCTTAACCACATCAAGATTTAGGGATGTCCTGCTTATGTCAAAAAGACTAAAGTGGAGAAATTGGAGACAAGATCCCTAATGGGACATTTCATTGGTTATCCTGAAGATTCTATGGGATTCTTCTTTTACCTACATGATGATCAAAAGATAATTGTGGCCCTACAATCCCACAACCTTGAAGCTGATTCATTTTGGAAGGGGGCAGAGGTAGAAACACTGTTCTAGAAGAAAAAGATGAAATTCCCTCTGAGACATCTGTCCAAGAACCAAGGCCTGAACCATTAGTAGCATAACCACCACGTAGATCTGGTAGAATACTACATGAACCTGAGAGGTATGGGTACCTATCGCAGGGAGAGCCAGAGCTTCACACTGTAGTACAAGAAAGTCATGAAGATGATCCTTGTACCTATGATCAAGCACTGGTGGATATCGATGCTTCAAGATGGCGAGAAACAATGGAAAGAACGATGGAATCTATGAAATCTAACCAAGTCTGGACTTTGGTAGATCGTCCTGAAGGTATCAAACCTATAGGATGTAAATGGATCTACAAAATAAAGATAGGTAGTGATGGCAAGGTTGACATTTTTAAACCCAGGCTCGCAGCAAAAGGCTATAGTCAAAGAGAAGGAATTAACTATTAAGAAACCTTTTCGCCCGTGGCCATGATAAAGTCCATCTGAATGTTGTTATCCATAGCCGCATACTTAGATTATGAGATATGGCAGATGGATGTCAAAACGGATTTTCTAAATGGATTCCTAGAAGAGGACATCTACATAGAATAGCCAAAAGATTTTGTATCTGAGACCAATATCCATAAAGTATGTAAACTTGAGAGTTCCATATACTGTCTTAAGCAAGCATCTAGAAGCTGGAATCTTCGTTTTGATGAAGTAGTAAAGGGATATAGCTTCATCAAGAACGAAGATGAACCATGTGTCCACAAGAAGACTAGTGGGAGCAAAATCTCGTTCTTAGTACTATATGTGGATGATATTCTACTTATAGGAAGTAACATGGGAATGCTCACAACTGTTACGAAATTACTTTCAAGTACGTTTTCCATGAAAGACTTGGAAGAAGTGACGTACATTCTAGGAATTCGTATATATAGAGATAGAACGAATAGAATGATAGGTCTTTCCCAAGCCCTTTACTTAGAAAAGGTCATAAAAAGATTTAGAATGGACAACTCTAAGAAAGGGTTTCTTCCCATGAGGCATGGAGTACACTTGTCCAAATCTATGAGTCCTCAATATGAGGAAGATAGAAAGGAGATGAGTAATATATCTGATGCTTCTGCGGTTGGTAGACTGATGTATGCAATGTTATGTACAAGACTTGGCATTGTCTATGCTGTAAGTGTGGTAAGTCGATTTCAGGCAAACCCGAGAAAGGAACATTGGATAGCTGTGAAAAATATCCTATATTATCTTAAAAGAACTATGGATATGATTCTCATCTATGGAAGTGGAGATCTGAAGATGGAAAGTTACATTGATTCAGACTTTCATTCTGATGTAGATGACCAAAAATCCACTTCCGGGTTTGTTTTCACTCTTAATGGTGGGGCAGTGTCTTGGAAAAGTTCCAAGCAAAGCACAACCGCTGATTCCACCACTGAAGGAGAATATGTGGCAGCCTCAGAGGCAACCAAAGAAGTTGTTTGGATGAGAAAAATCTAGGAGAACTTGAAGTGGTTCCTAGTGCAGAGCTCCCGTTGCCACTTTATTGTGATAACAATGGAGCAATAGCACAAGCCAAGGAACCAAAGTCTCATAACAAATCTAAACACATTGAGAGAAGATTTCACATCATCAGAGAGATCGTTGGCAGAGGAGAGATAACAGTGCAGAAAATAGCCTCAGCTGACCATGTAGCTGACCCGTTCACCAAACCACTACCTCAGGCTGTTCTAGACCGACATCTGGAAAGGATGGGTATAAGATATCACAATGAGTGGCATTGAGTGCAAGTGGGAGATTGTTAGGATTATTCAGATTCCATAGATGATAGAATGATAAGGCATATTTCTTGTAATAAACTTATTTATTATTTATAATGGAAGGAATTGTTTAGTTTTCACTTAAATATTGTTTGCATCTATAAGTAGTGTAAAACATTTTGTCCATGTTTTCATACAATCTCTCGACTTCCTATGAGATAGGAAAATTGGCACTAGAGGGATTGATCTTGATTACTTAAACTCATTCGCAAGTAATATAAAGTCTTTAATGAACAAATAAAGACTTAGAACACTTGTAAAATCTGAGCTTTGACATGGGATTACAAGTCGAACACCATGTGATGGTGGGAGCTTAAGATTGTAGGCACATCAGTGGAACTGATATGCTTGAACACGACTCGCATCGGTTCTGTCACATGGGTTTCCATTCTGTGACTACAGAACTGATTATGCGTAATAGGTATAAGTGAACCTTTGACCTGAAGTATCAGGCTGAAGATGTACTTGTGACGTCAAGTCTTTTACTAGAGTAGTTAGACCCAATTCACCCGTTGGTGGGGTCGACCTCGAAATGCGGCTTGATGGGCAAGTGGTAGTCGTAGCTGATATCTAATATGAGATTTGTTCTCTCACAAGTGAATGATAAAGTATCTTATGTGATTATAGATAAATAGAGATCAAAGTATTTGGCCAAAGCAAAAGAGACGATTGTACGAGGCACTAAATCGATCTTAATGATCTCGTATTATTATAATTAATACATATGGTCAAGTCCAGTGAGTTTGACATAACCATGACTCTCACTTGATTGGGGCACGAGAATAAAGGGATTATACTTATACGGTATTTATGATTGGAAGATTGTGGAATGATCCAATCATTCAATTTCGTTAGGGCTAAGAAGTGGGCCACGTCACTGGCTAGGTGTTACCCACTTCCTTTGGATTCCTCTCATTGCCAAACGAAATAAACCTAAAGAGTCGCTCTAAAAGATTGATAAAAAAAAATAAAAGAATTTTCTATTTTATTCTTGGAAATTTAATTTATTGGATAAAGTAAATAATTAACTAATTACTCATTGGATGAGATGATTAATTATAAGGATAAGATTAATTATTAATTAATTTCTTAAAAAAGTAAATTAATGAGTTAATTTATCTAATTAATTTGGTTATTTAATTGATTAATTTATTGTATATAATGAATTATTAGTTAAATAGATAATTAATTAAAACAAAAGGAAGTCTCGTGCCTAGGTGGGGGCGTCCATTTGGACGCCTACTAGGGTTAAGTTGGGCGTCCACTAGGATGCCCAACGAGGACCCTTTTTGTTTGTCTTGGTCAATAAGTCAAGTGATAATAAAAGGATTCCTTGACTTAAAACAAGACACAGGTAATCTCATAACTCTCCTAGAAAGAAAAGAGAAAAACTCCTCCCTCTCTCTACATACACTAGCCGTCAGTCACATAGAGAAAAAGATGGATTTTTCGTCAAATCAATCCGCGTGATTATTTAGAGGCAACGTACGTTCGTTGTTCGGATAAAAAATTCAAGAAAGGGTCAAGGATTCGTGAAGATTGGATTGTACCTGTTCTTGAAGTCTTCAAGCCTACAAGGTTCGAATTTTTGAAGGTGGAATTGAGTCTCCAACCACTTCGCTTCAACGAGCAAGTAATTATTCGTTTTAGCGATTAATTGGTTCGTTTATGCAAATCGAGAATTCACTTTGGGTTTAAAATTTTAAAACTTCCGCTGCGCAATTTATTTTTCGCGAAACCCAACACATACTATATCCACCCTGCCCGTGATTAACGCACCATTACCTATCTGATCGAGGCCATCATACTTTTCCCGATGTGTGCCTATCTGTATCACTGCCCTTTTGTCCCTCCCCTCCAGCTATGCTTTCATGTCCGCCTCCTTCCACCGCCCATTCGACCTCGTTAACGACGTTTGCCTCACTCGTTTTCTTTGTTCTTTCTTTTTGTTCTGTTTTTTCTTTTTCTATTTATTCTTCTTTTCATTTTTTGATATTTCATGATTTTTTTTTTTGTTTTTCCTAATATTTTTCGAAACTTTAAGATTCTTTTATTTTATTTTTTTTGAATTTTTCCTAATTTGTTTTGTTTGTTCTGAAAAAAATTCTTAATCCTTTTTTCTCAATTTTCATTTTTTCTGGGATTTTTGTGTTTTTTCTCATTATTTGTTAATTATTTTTTTCTGAATTTTTTTAGATTTGTCCTAAAAAAAATTCCTGTTCTCTTATTCTTCTGATTTTTTGCGGCTTTTTTCATTTTCCTTTTTACTTTTTCTAAAGTGTTTTCTAATTTTTTTTTACTGTGTTGAATTTTTTCCGAAATATTTAATTTAATGAGCATGTCACTAAAATGTAACAAGTTCCGTCCAAAAGATAAGAGTTGAGACCAACTCTACACATGTACGGATCGCAGGGGACTATTTTAGTTGAGACCATTAAGTTCAGGACCATTTAAGCAATCCATGTATCCCATGAAATTAAAAGTGCAATTTTTTCTATTAAATAACATTTCAATTTATGAGGGCTAAAATGTAAACAGAATCTCAAACTAAAATCACCACCCTATTTACTTTCGAAAGATTAAAAGATTTTTCCTCATTATTTCTTTTTAATAATTTAGTGTTTCAATTAATTTAATGTTTCTTGTCGTTTTCCTTGAGAATAAACAAATAATTCTTCTAATCAGTAGACACTTCATTACATTTGGAAAAATTCTAGCCTAGATTCGATTTGGCCGCACCCAAATGTATTTCACAAGAAGAGTATATTACGCTTGTCATATAATTGATAAGTTATTTTTAAAAATACAGATGAGTTTGGCTGAGCCGGAAGCGGGAGAATTTTCCATATATTTGAATGTGGATAATGTTTCTATGATAAATTATAATGCATTAAATTTATAACACATAAGTGACGAACGACGTGACATTTTCGTTTTAGTTTATCCAAATAGACTCTATGTACATGCTGAAAATTAATGTTCATTGAAATTAACCTCTTTTTTTCCTTTCTAAAATTGAAGTTGACCCTGTGATCATGTCATGTATCCCGGAAAACAGTTGCATTTTGGTCAAAGACACGTTTCCACCCAACAATCCCACTTCCTTTCACCACCTCTCCCATCTCTCTCTCGCTAGCTCGCTCCCCTCACACCACTTAGTTCACACTACTCCCAGCCCGCCCCCCCCCCCCCCCCCCCCCCTCCACAAACAACACACACACACATATATATATCTATATATCTATAAAGACTCTTCTTAAGCAGCATTCATCTCATGTGTTTTCTTTTTACTATATATCACAACCCAAAAACAACGAGAAAAGCTCCCTTCCGAAAAAGTCCAAAAACAAAAATGGTAAAAGACTATCTTCCTTTCGTCATATTGATCATTTCTCTGCAGTTACTTTCTGTGCAGTGCGTGGAATTTGAGGTGGGAGGGAACAAGGGATGGGCCACTCCGTCAAAGGATGATCAGTTCTACAATGATTGGGCTTCCAACAATAGGTTTAAACCTAATGACACCTTAAGTAAGCACTAATTTTATTTCTGATCTAATCTTTTTCTGCTACTGCATTTCCATGCTAATTCCTTCTTCTTCTCTCTAATTGTTTGTGTGTGTACACACACATATATATGAACAGTTAACTAGTGAAGTTTTTCATCAGATAAACAATTTGTTGTATAGCTGTTACTTGAGTCTTTTATGTGGTGTGGATGCAAATCTTGGCTTTGTAGGACAAGAATCTGTATTACAAAGAAGTAAGCTATATGGGACGAAATATTTGTGTGTTTATTTAAGTCGCACCAGAAATGTGTATATTATTTATCTACTTTCATATATATGAAATTAATTGTTCATATAATATAATTGATGGTTAATGTATTGTTTTTACTTGATATTGTAATGTAATAAATGCATTTAATTTGATCGACTTTAGTTACTAAGAAAATTTAAAGGAAAAATGGTTGTAGGATTTCATTAATATCTTACACAATTAGATCATTCTTGAGAAAGTAAATAATGTTTTCGGTAATATAGGCGATTCAAAACGAAACTGATGAAGTCTTGTAATACTTTGGTGTAATAACACATTGCTGTTACATGAATGAGTTAGTGAAACAGTTCTCTTAATTAATTTTAAATAGGCGGTAGTGTAACTCTTTGATGTATAATAGCAAAATGTTACACTAAAACACTCTGGTATTTTTGTCGAAATGTCTATAAATCTTGTGATATCTTTGTCGAAAATGTCTTACATCCACAAAAAACACAACAAAAACACATGTCTTGTAGCAAGCATTAAAATAAATCTCCCACAGTCCTTCAAATTTCATTTGGTTACCTAATCAATACTACATATTCCAGGTTTTAAGTACGACAAGGATTCAGTAATGGTGGTGACGGAAGAAGAGTACGAGAGGTGCCGTTCATCGCACCCTATATATTTCTCCAACAACGGCGAAACCCTATTCACGCTGGACCGCCCGGGGTTGTTCTACTTCATCAGCGGCGTGGGAGGGCACTGTCAGAGGGGACTTAAGATGATAGTCAAAGTTCTTGAGCTCACTAACCAGACTTCATCGAATTCTTCTTCTTCTTCCGCAGCTGATCTTGTATTTGTTGCTCCTTACTTAAGTACTCTCATGACTGTTATTATAACATCATTTTTCTGAGTGATGTTATTCTAGGATCCATGATTTCTATAGCTATTTTTTTTATTGTCATTAATGTAGGGGTGATATTATGATTTTATTAAGAGGGAGTTATTTAGGGATTTTCATTGTCCTGACACAAGTTGCTGGATATATGTTGTTTTGTTTTAGCATTAATGATGGTTTTATGTGTATGTTTTTTTTTTAATAAAGGTTTTATGTGTAAGTGTCTATCTTGTTAGTTCGCATTTGTTTCTTAGAGGACGATCAATTAGTTGGTGTACTCCTTAGTTTTCCCCTTGGGAGTTCTCGGACCAGACATCCTGCCATCACACACACATATATATGTGTGATGGTAGACAAATCATCCTACACTCAAGTTCCGAGAACCCTAAGTATCACCCTTGATTTATGCACTAAATCAAAAATATGGTGGACGAGGGAAAATTCTAGTTCAAACCCGACTTGACCGCACCCAAGTGTATTTCACAAAGGAAAGTATATCATACTTGTCATATAATTAATAAGTTAATTTTAAAAATACACATGAATTTGGCCAAGTCAGGAGCGGGTTAGAATTTCCCGTAGACGAGTTCATTGATTGGGATTACTATTAGTTGCGACACTAACATCAAAACCACAAAATCAATTCTCCATCAGCGAGGCTACTCTAAATTCACTAAACACGGGCAAAATATTCTCTTGTTTAATCCAAAAGTATCTCAAGAAACAGAAAAGATAGATAGACGTGAATACATTTAAGTTCTTGAAGTACAATAAAATAATTTATAATAATATTTGCCAACATTACATCAACCAAAAGACAACGTAAAATTAAGATCTCTCTATCAACAAACTCGAGAACCAAAACCTAAGTGCATGCACGTACGTAGAGGCTTCTATATATATCATTCATTCATATAAATACATATACATATATATACAGATTCAGATTCCAGTCCTGGATTTGGACTCATCTTCCTCCTCCGCCCCGCTCGCCGCCGCGACCCTTCCGTCCCATGTCGTCTTTGTAGCCTTCAGTAGTCCCCATCTGCTCTTTTCTGGCCTCCTCTACTCCTCCCTTTTCAACATTAATTTCATTTAAAAAAACCAATTCAGACAAATTAATTCTTTCTTCCAGATAATTTTATTTTCTTCTTTTGATTACTCTCCTGCTTGACTGGGAACAGTACTGATGACGATTGATATATGATGCATAGCTGTTTGGAGAATAGAATTTATACACAACAAATTATGAGGTGGCAAAGGACACGTGGGAGAGCAAAGGGGTGAGGTGTATCTATATCCGTGTACCACGTATGTGGCCAGATACACAAGGAATGACACGCTTTTTACTTCTACTCTCGAAAATTAAGTAACGACAATCATAATATACGTCATGGTTTGAAGTTTTGGTTTATAGCAGTCTAAACTCACGATTAATTTAATTATGATAAATATTTCATATTGCAACGTTAACTTCATCAGTGGTGGAAAAAAGTGCTAACTATTTTAAACTCTAACACATCATAGTGAAGGAAATGCTAATCAATATTTTCTTTTTACAATTGCTGAAAAGTCATAATTTATGTAATGACCCAAACATTGGCTATGACATAAGTCGTGAGCAATTTTTCGGCCATGCTTATAGGCGCCACGACTAAATCTGAGACTAAGTTACAGTCAATCAATTTTGATCAAGGCAAATGGGTTTTTCACCGTGGCTAGCCCATGGACAAAAATCAAATTTTTTGTAGTACCACGCAATCTATGGTTTACAGTATTCTATTGTTTGTTTATATTGTATTTTTGCTTAATGTGTGTATTTCAAATGCTTATCTATCTATTCTATCCTATTATAAAAGTACGAGTTATTTTTTTGACATTTTTTATGTACCTAATATATCCCTATGTAATTCAATTATTTAATGGCAAAAGAGTCAAATAATAAATATAAAACATAATTTTTGAGTATCTACAACAATAAGAAATATAATTGTATTAGAACTCTACAATAGAATTACACATAAATAAAATTACTCCAATCCTATTTATTTATTCATTATAAAAGAAGATACACATAAATTAATATGATCTTTATCCTCATATTTTATTGTTTCTATTCTGCTTATGCCTGTCGCAGGTTGCAAAACAATATTGCTTAATTTGTAATACTTAGTGCAATAAGCCAATTATTTATTAGCAAGATCATTCCATGAGAGATGGAATAATTTCCAAAGTTCTATATTAAATTATATGGAAAAAATAAACACCCATCCTTTCGTGATTGTGACTCACATTCACACAATTCACTCTTCAAGAAAAACATTTAAAAGAAACAATAAAAACGAAGAAGAGGAAAAATTTATTAAAGAAACTGAATGGGAAAACATGAGAAAAATGAGAATAAAATATAGAAATAAAAAATACCTTAGCAAACTACGCGTGTTGCGCATTGACTACAAATCTCTATTTAAATTTCTTTTATAATATATATATAGATCGGAGATGCTACTAAATGTATAAAAATAAATTAGAAAAACTTAATCCCTATTTTATTTAAGCATATATATATATAAGAAAATTCATACTGATATACAATGAGATGTAGAATATTTTTAATTATTAAGATGTTTCTTGGAAAATATTTTTTTCTTTTTTTGTTTAAAACGTAAATAGTATTGTTTCTTATGTGAGTGGGGTAGGGAGAAAGGTCTACACAGGTCCTAATCTTTATGGAATGACCATTTTATCTAGAATTTTTTTTTTCTTTTGAATTTTTAGTCCAATTTATTTTCATTCACCTCCCCTGAGGTATTCTATTTTGGCAAGAACCTCTCTTAATATATTAAAGTCCAACATTCACCACGACTATGTATAAAAATTTATATAAACTACTTTCTTTGCCTAAGGTTTTCCTTCTTTTCTTCTGTCTTCTTTCTGATCTCTACTTTCGTTTCTTTTTTCTTTTTTTCTTATTAAATACAAAATAAAAAAAATAGAAACTAATTTCATGAAAATTCTTAATTAAAAATAATTCTAATGAGTAATTATTTATACCTAAAGCTATTTCAAATAAAATTTAGTTATGACAAATAATATACTAAATTTATTTTATATTTTTTAAAGAATTAAATAATTATACCTTTATAAATTTGATTATTGACTATTGCAATTTTAAAATTGAAAGAACAATTTCGTTTTAATCTCTTTGCTCACGGGGTCAGAGATGACTTTGGAGTAGAAGGTGTCATTAGAAATTAAAGAGGTTATACATTTTATTTAATAACTTAGGCATCTCATAGTTCATGTTTGTTACTGTATAGATATTTCAAATCATATTATTTTCCTCAGTGAATGTGTAAACTTCTTTATATCTATCCTATTTCTTATCCTTCTTTGCAGTTAAGGAAAAAAAAAGGAAATGATGACAAAGTAGAATGAAAATTTAAAGTTAAAATGAAATTAATTTTTCGATTTCCAAATTTTTATTTATTGCAATAAGCAATGATATAAATCTTTAAATATACATGTTTTAAATTTTTTTTTAAAATTTACTAATCCATTAAAAATTTGATTGAAATATTAAAAAATACAATTCAAGAACCACACAGAGAAAATTCAAAAACGTGATATTTAAGGTCATATAGCATAAGTATTATATATTGTATGTTATAACTATTTACAAATAAAAATAATTATTCGTAGATTAAATTATTGAAATTAAAATGATTTAATGCTTAATTTATGTTCCTTTCTTTCTTTTTTAATTGTAATAAAAGAAGGGAAGTTGGAAAGGGAAAGCAAAAAATATGAAAATAATAATAATTAAGGGTAAAAAATGGTAGTAAATTTAGTTTTTATTCATAAGTGTGGTGGACGCCAAATTTTAATATATCAATGAGGTCCTTGCCAATGTATAGTACCTCGGGAGAGATGGATATAAATTACCCGACAATAGTCTTCCGATTCAAGTAGTGGACCCAGAAACATTTTTCATTCAATTGATCAGCCGGGTTCCTATTGAGTGTTACTTGATGAGCTTGACAACTCGGAGACTATTTAACCATTGATTTCGATGACCTTCAAAAACTATTGCAGTCTATTACATTAAAATTAAAAAATAATATTTGACATCAAGAAGGAATCTCGGTGTTATACTCCTACTATACCACTTTAAAAAAATTAAAATTCAATTATGCTTCGTTTTGTCCAATGTGTGTTTTGAAGGAGATAGCTCAGTTGCTTTCTCTAAGCTCCGATCTCGCGTGTCTGATTTATCTTTTTATAGTTCTTTTTTTCATGATGTGTTAATTGCTTTAGATTCTTTATCGTATTCTTTGAGCCTTGTTAGGCGTTCGGCGAACTCTGTCGCGCATCATTTGGCTTGTGCTGCTTTTCGTTTTGGTTTTGTTGAGGGTGTTTTGACCCTGAATTTTGTTGGTCCTTTTGTTGATGCTGATTTAGCATCTGGTTAATGAAAGTTATCGTTTCTTCTCAAAAAAATAATAATATAATATTCATTAGGGCCAAAATAGATATTACAAAAATATCAAGAAAAGTTTTGATCAATTCGTACTTTTCTAACAAAATAAAATTATGAATATATACAATAACAAAATGTATAGTTGTATGCACTAGGAGTTTATAATGAAATCCTATATAGACTCCTTGGAAGAGATCGCTTCATGCAACGTATATATTGTATATGTACAATATCTTCTAATTGTCCTAAAATGATAAAATGTTTAGCAAAAAAAATAATCATAAAATACGTTCTGCACTAAATTAAAAGCATGTCACATTTTGTTTCTTTAAATGACTCCAAATTGACCATGCTAGACTCCATATTAGTTATTGTCAAATGAATTGATCAATTATGTCATTTATTTTATTCATGTGATGAAGCGAATTCCTTGATAGTTTTAGGAGCTTTCCAAATGCTTGTATAATCTTTTGCCCAACACTACAATTTATTTGTTTGAAGAAAAGAATAATATAAAAAGCTTAACCTGCTTGAATTGGACTAGACAAATATACAATGCAACTACACATAAAGTGTTCACATATTCATTTAAATTTTAAATTTTAAATAATTTTATAAATATTACGTTCATTAAAAAATTAAATATCATTACAAATAGCATACAAAAAATCACTTACCAAGAGAGACTTGGGAAAGATTTGTAAGTCATCCACCATTTTTATTATCTTATTTCAATACTAATATTGATTAATTAATACTAATAATAATAATAATGTGGTGAACCACTATTCCTCACGGTCCTAGGAGATATATTGGCATTTGAATCACAATATTTGTCACTTTCACTTCTCGATGAATCGCAGTCTCGCACACCACTTAAAATTTATTTATCCCCCTTACTTTTTACTAGCTCTCAAGAGCTTGGATAATCTTATTTGTTGAAGGGTTGGATGTTACCGATCAACTCACTTATTTTTATACTATATCATCTATAATTTTATTGCATCAATAATGTATTTAAATTACAATATATGATATAGTTCAAGCGGGTTGCGAAAGCAAGAGAACGACCGTGAACGAGCTTGAGCGTTCTCTCGCTTGAGCACATGTAGTTAATCTAGACCAGCACATATATAATAATATATTTTTGGAAGTGTCTTAACCTTATTTTATGATTTTCACACAATGCACACATTGTTTAATTTAATATTTATTTATTTATCTTTTTTGTAGATATTAACTAATCCCTTATTATTCATATTCTGTTAATTAGACATCCATTAAGTCTTTCATAATCTTTTGTTTGTAATAATTGTTCATGTATATGTGCATATATGTTTATATTATTATATTAGGAGTTCATTGGTTTCATTAGGTCCCTTTGTTCAATTTTCGGCCATTTTTGAAGGGGAAAATTATGGTCTTTTGGTCTTTTTGTGTCACTTTAGTCCCTGGTTGTCCATAATTTGTGTCAATTTAATCCCTCGTGAACCCTTGGCCAAACAAATTAAATCATGAAAATTACTGTTTATTCTCGCGAAACATTGAAATAACCCTTTTTTGGCCTATAAAATCCAGTTTCAGGGCATTTTTCTTGCCAAACCATCTTAAAAACTTTATTTTCACATAAAATTATGATAATACCAAATTGTTTCTGTAGGAATTAAAGTACCTACAATTACTTCAGTGGGAATTGAAGTACCTACAATACCCTTGATTTAATTAATTATATAGGATAATATTCTAAACCACGATAAATTAAAGAGAACAATGTATGTTTTATTTGAGTATAATACCAAGTGATGTTTGATAAAATAAAAATAAATCTAAACAACTGTATTGTGTTTTTCGTGAGATGGTTAAACAATACATTACTATCATTCTTCCTGGAAAAAATCAATGTTATATGAATTCACAATACCATATTTAGTATATATTGAGATAGATTCTAATAAAATTTTAATATTTGCTTGTAACTAAATATTTTAATACTAATATGATGATTTAGTTTGAAATATATTTGGTAAAATATTAGCCAAATTGGTTTATGTTTTCAAAAATAATATTAAGTTTTTTGAATCATAATTTTCTGAATTTATCCACAATACATTTTCAACTAAAAACACTTTTATGAATCACATTCATCACTTCGAACTATCTCCAAATAATATTTACATATTTCAACTATTATTTCTTACGTCTTTCTTATTTACTATTTCTTTAATTGTATAATCATTACGAAAATAATCAACTCCATCATTTACACATCATACATCAAGCTGGTTTGACTCATTTCACTAATTCTAACCATCTTCTAAAAATATAAACAAACAAAAGCAATATTATACCATTTTTACATGAATATCCACAATGCACATTTTCCGAAGAATCTTCAAAAAATTAACCGTAAAACATAAACAAACATAGCCTTACAAGCGTTATGAAATAATTGCAAAGCTATATTTGGTTGTATGTATATTTAAAATACTTGAAGGTAATAAAATGAGAAAACATCAATCTATTAAATTCTTAAATAAAATATTTAAAGAAACTAAACCATTGAATATTCAAAACCTAAACAATAATTTAACTAAGTAAATATTTACTAAGTAAACTATAATTAATGACCTTGTTAAGATAATTCGTGCATAAAGATATTGTTCGATTTGAAATTTTATTCAAAATCTAAATAATAATTTAAGTGAATTACTATTCAATAAACTATAATTATTTGAAAAACGAACTATTAATTGACATGAAAGATTGAACCAATACATAAAAGAACTTAGTTTATTGAAAATTGAAGCTTGACTAATAATGTACATGAATAAATTCTTATGAATTCATGTTTCAGTTGTTCATTGTCTTGTTTATTTTTTATGGATCAAAATCTTCTCTGCTTCTTTCATCTCATTGAGTTCATCGTTTGTAATTGTCTTTTATACGGGTTGTACAATATCCAAATATATGAAGTATTTTAACAAGATCATATGATTCACATGCAACACACGTGTTGTTTACTAGTAATATATATATATATATATATAACTATAAATTTGATATGAATTACATACTTTGTTATAGATTCCTTGTAGGGTGCAAGACAAAATGTCATATCAGGAGAAATAATTAAATTTTTAATCCAAGGAAGTTTTGGAAATTGGCTTAACAATGATAGCTTTTTGACCAACTATTTAGGGGCTTCAAATTTCTTTTAAAACTAGTTAACAACCACCACGCAATGCGCAGTGATGGTGCCCGATAAAAATAATTTTTAATTTGTAATGTTAATATCATGGAATATCAATTTTGTGTATGAATCAAAAGATATTGATCTTATTCAATTTTAAAAACTTTAATAGGAAGTTTCGAAAAGAAAGAAAATGACAAATTTTGTTATCCCACCCTAGATCACATAAATCCTCTTTACAATGTTAACTCTCTAACCCTGCAAGCTCGCTTTTGTGACTTATTCTACAATTTATGGATCCTACTTGAAGAAATAACAATGATTTTTTATTAATAAATTATATTTCTTATACGTTCAGTAAAAATGCTTTCATTGATCAAAATAAGTAAAAAAGAATTTCTCTTAAAACAAGCGAAATTCCTGATATAGACTTTAAAGAAATGCAAAAATTATAATTTATAATGTTGAATTTGAATCTTAAGTGTTCTTTTCGGTCAAGAGTTGCCCCTACCATTAAGGTTATTCTAATAATCTTAATATTTTTCATTTCATCTTAAATAATATTTTTTTGGCCTATTAAAACATTATTTTATTTTTAAAATTCAAGTTAAAAATAATTATTTAACATGAGATAATCATATCAAAATAAAATCTAAAGATAATTTGGACATACAATTTATAACAATTATTTTAAAATTATTTTATTAAGATACGCTCTAAGACGCTCCTGCCATCAAATAATTTTAATTTTTGACGCTCTCAAACTCCCACCTTCACATTGGCTCCCGCCTTTAGGTGACTTAGATCCCACCTTTATCTCCAACTATGCTATAGCCTATCTTTCAAGATGATTGTTTAAATTATTATGTACCCCAATGTAGCTGGATCATTGCTTCTCAAGCATAAGATTTAATAGTAGACATTGAAAACATCATATTATCACGATTACAATAGAATTGTGAAATCGTCTCTACGGGTATAAGCACAATCTCAGTGGATATATTGCTACGATATAGAACTTCCTATCCCGACATCATTGCGAAATGAATCACCAAAAAAGTATTTACAAAGGGCAAAACATAGATAAATATTATCATACCAATGAATGCTGAGAAAAGCAATGGGATCTTTACATATTACAAAAGAATGTCGTACATGTTGCTGCACCAATTCCAGAGTTTAAAAAAAAATCATTATCAGACAACTATAGGATGCTAAAAACTATTGTTCATGGCATTAGACAAACAAATTATAGCCACTGTAATACTCAAAGTTAGTAGTAATTTGTGTCTCTATTGTTAAAGCTACACAATCTGATGACATGGTTCCATATTTGCGGGTGAGGAGATGAAAGAGAATGGCTTAGCCAACTGCTAGTCATAAAACTTTTGGTGCTAGGATATGCATATGTAAACAGAAGTCCAATATGAAGCATTTTGTGTACCAAAAGTCTATGTCACTATAGCATATAAATTTTCCAAAAACATCAACTAAAATGTAGCCTAACGAGCAACTTCCCTAGTCAGATGAAGCACTTTTGTTTTCCATTTCTTTCTAAAAACACCGGCCAAAACTTTTCACCTTTGTTTATCTAATTTTCCTTCAGTAAGTTGTTCTTTGTCTCCTGAATACCTGGAGGCACGGTATCTGCAATTAACAAACATACAATTAGTTTTAAAATAAACCTTCTCTCACGATCCATATCAAAAATCAGTATGAGCTCTTGTCTTTGACGGGAATAAGAGACATAAAGCTGACAAGATTTTTTGCCACAGGGTTGATGGAACTTCGAACGGGAGATTGAATATTTTGTATAGTTGAGAATTTATCGGTAGTAGACATTGTTGTCATCCCCAAGTACGGAAATTTTTAAGCCTTGTCCAAAAAGAACATTGGTAGCGCTACACAAGATCCTAAATTTAATTTCATTGATGATTTCCTTCAGAAGATTGCTAAAGGTAGATGAAAACTCAAAAAATGAAATATTCTTGATATTTATGTTGCTACGAGAAAGGTTTCGCGTGACTGAAATAAAAATATTAACCATCCTTTCCTATCTCTTAAATGAAATTTTTTCAAACGAAAATAGCAGCGTTCCTAAACCACAACAGAAACACAACTAAACTACGATAATTTGACTATTGCTTTTCACACCTGTATCATTTGTCAGCCATGTCTAGAATGATAATATTCGGGAAAATTGCAATTTTGGTACACTAAAGGGTTCGGTACGTTTTTTTCATACAAATAAGTGTCCAATTGGCAATTTTGGTACACTACGACGAGAAATTTGGCAATTTGAGTACAAATGTCGCCGGAAAATTCGAAATTGGCCTGAAAATACCATTTGGCGGGAAAATTGACCCTCAATTTGGGGATTTTTGCATTTTGGCAGGAAAATTGACTTTAAATTTGGGATTTTAACTCAAATACTTTCAATTTTTTTTAATTTGTTTCACTTTTTGAAAATTTTAAATCAAATATTTTTTTATCGAAGTTATTATTTTTTATTTACAATGAATAGAATTTGTATAATTAATACATTTATAAATAAAAAAAAATATTCAAAACATTTATAATATTAATCATAAATTGAAATTAAGCTATGCTTTCCTTAATATCACCTTAAATTATTATTTTTGTATTTTCCAAAAAAAAATATATGTTTTTTTTAATATTTTATATACTTTTCTTATGTTTCTTTACAATTTTTTTTTTGGATTTTTAATTAATTTTTTAAAATTTCGTTTAACATTTCTTTGCAAATTAAAAATTCGTTTAACATATAATTTTTTAATATTTCCTAATTATTTATTTATTTTTATTTTCTGATTTTTCAAAAAAAAAATGCTATTTTGTTTTCTTTTTATTTGTCAATGGGAAAAACAATTCGCCATTAAAAAAAAATTTATTTAAGATATAAGTTTTCATAATTTTATTTTTCAAAGTTTTTGTGTTTTTAATATTTTTAGATAAGTTTTAAAACATTTGTTAATTTAAATAAGAAATTAAAAATAGTTTTAAATAAAAATACTTTCTGTAATTATATTCGCATTTATATAATTATTATATTAATATATATTTTAAATAAGTAATTGTTTTTCTAAAAGTTAAATTCGGTTGAAATATAAGATTTAAATATTTTCTAATTTCTTAGAATTATTTATTTTATTTAGATAATTTTATTTTCAAATGAGGTTTGGGGGTAATATTGACTTTTTCACTCATTTCCCTCCAAATTTTGGTGCCACATAGGCAATTTCCCTCCAAATTAGTTGCCATGTAGGCAATTTTCCCTCCAAATTTAAAAATCCCCAAATTGGATGCCACATAAATATTTTCCGGCCAATTTCGAATTTTTCGGCGACATTTGTACTCAAATTGCCAAATTTCTCGTCGGAGTGTACCAAAATTGCCAAGTGGACACTTATTTGTATGAAAAAAACGTACCGGACCCTTTAGTGTACCAAAATTGCAATTTTCCCGATAATATTCTATTATAATTGTGGTGATACAATTTTTACTCATCATTCGTCCATCAAATGGTGTCAAAATAAGGAGAGAAAAAAGAGAGATACCCAAAAGAGTAATGCTACATCCATACTTATTAAATCAATGGGAGGTAAAAAAATTGATGGTATAGAAATGATGATATATAACATTTTACTACTCGAAATAAACCACATTAAAATGGCCAAAAATAGAAAAAGCAATTTTGTGCGGTGTCACGATAACAGTAAATAATTACAAACCCCAAACTACACATATACATGTGACGCCAAATTGTTTATCTAGCTAACAAAATGCAATCTAAACTCTCGGCGGCGTTTGAACAGGCAGAAACCTCAAATTAATGTAACGAAATCAGACAAGAAGTTGAACAAATTAAGACTCCGGAATTTACCTTTATAAACCCAAAACATTGTCTCCTAATTTTTCAGCCAAAACCCGAAACTTTATCTCGGAATTTTCCAACGAGAAACATCTGCACCACAATTGAAAACCCCCATTAAAGGACACATAAAACCAAAAAATTGAATCAAGAAATTAGAAAAATGAAGAGAAAAATACCAAATAACCACGTAGAAAACCCCAAATTCATGAGACCGCAAAGTTGAATGTACAAAAGTGGATAATCGGAAACAAAAAACCTCAGGAACTACCGATGACAGATGACCAAGTTTAAAGACAACTCATACACAAGAAATTTTGAATTTCGTACTGGGGATTCAATAAAAAATTGCAATTTACAAATCATATTTCACAGTAAAATGAAATTAAACCAAAAAAAAACCAAAAACCCCAGTAAAAAAAAGAAGAAAATATGAAATACCCACAAAACAAACCCCCGTTTGAAGAGAATGCAATGTTCGAAGCCACTGTAATAAACTAACCCTTCAGATAAAGCAAGAGGAGAAAACTTCACAATAAGATGGCGAGAAGTCTGGGCATCTGGAAGTAGAGCCCGTGCGCCGTGGCCGCCGCTGATGAACCCACGTCGATGAATATCGGGCCAAGGAAAAGAGGGCGGTGTATGTGGGCACAGTAAAAGTTCGGCCACTGAAAGGAAATGAAACGGCGGAGTGGAGCCTCCGGCGACGAAGAGGTGCCTGGCTTCCCTCTTATATATATGTAGAATTAATCTATACCAAAGTAGATCAATATGGTATAATTAGTTGCTCAAATCTATTTTTGGATTAAGAAGAATTGAATTAATGTTCAAAATGAACTATTTTAAAATAAATAAACGAGATTGTGTTAGAATGCGAAAACCCAATATTATGTTTGAATGTGATTTTTTGAAATATATAAGTAGATGAATTCTTTTATTTTCGTATAAAAATGATAGATACATTTGGTTGTATTTTTTAAAATTGTTATAATTGATGATTTGATTTTTAATAGCGTCTAAAATAATATGCAACACCCACAACGTCGGAAATAAGTGTAGACTTTGCCAAAACAGTATAACACAGAAACATGTTCGTGTATACTCGACGCATCATGAGCAATGAAGTGAGAAACAAAATTACCAAATCGTTTAACGAAATAAATCAAAACAACAAATTAAAAAGGGGAAGAAAAGCTAAAATGTTCAAGATACTGATGGAAATCGCGCGTAGAGAAAAATGTGTTGGATGTACTTTTATTTAGAAATTTGAATAATGAAAAGTATCACGGATACAAAATATTATTAAATAATATAGATAAAGTTAGCATTTCGAATTTCTCGAATTCGATTTCGGATGAATGAGAAATTAATTATTAAAGTATGTTGTTTGAATAAGAATTTTGATCCAATGGTGGGAGTGGGGGTGCATTACAAAATCCAACACGTACAATCGCTCGCCACTATCATACGAGTTATAATCCGTTACCAATTTGTAATCCGGTATTTCGTGGGCACCATTTTTTGATGTAACAATTAGCAGTTACATGGGCCCATAAATTTTTGATTTATGAGCTCATAAATTCTTTGAAAATTTAATTTTGTAAAGTCTGATTTTGGCACATATATAAATCCCTCCCCTCATTCTCATCACCATACTAAAAATCTCATTTTCTCTCTAGCAACTTTCCTATTTAGGGAATATCAAAGTTGTTATTCTTGTCGAGAGTTCTAAACTAGTTTGTTAGTGACTACAAGACTTGAAATGGTTCTATCTCATAGTGAGAATCGTTGTATCTTGGTACACAATTGCCTAACACCCATAACCACCTAGACTGGGCAATATTATGTTAAGGATAAAGGGTTGACCTTGCCTCGATTCATAGTTTGGATTCCATTTTTCAATAAAAATCATAACACAATATTCTAGTTGTTGAAAAATGGCAACCACTACGGTCAATGACATAGAGTTGTCGTTGCTGCTACTGCTATCATTCCAATGGCAATTATGGTTCCCCTATTCCAACTCATCTAGAAAAACCTATGAAGTTTAGCGGGGTTGACCTCAAGAGGTGGCAACAGAAAATGTTGTTCTACCTCACCATTTTGAACCCGACAAAGTTCCTAAGTGGGGATGTCCATGCGGTACTGAGGAGGGAAACTACATTCAAATAAGAGAAGCATTGGATGCTTGGACGCACTATGATTTCCTTTGCAGGAATTACATCTAAAGTGTACTGGATAATACGTTTTACGAAGTTTATGATCTAGTCAAGACGGCCAACTCTATTTGGGAGTCGTTGGACAAGAAGTACCAGAACTGAGGCTGCTGGCCTAAAAAAATTTGTGGTCGAGAAGTTTCTGAAACTTCAAAATGGTGGACTCAAAAACTATGAGCAGTCAAGTCCAAGAGTTTCAGATCATATTACACGAGGTTCATGTCAAGGAAATGACGCTCAGTGAATCTTTTCAAGTAGATTTTGTCATTGAGAAATTGGCCCCTGCATGGAAGGACTTCAAGAATTACCTGAAGCATAAGCGAAAGGAGATAAGTCTTGAAGACTTGATTGTCCGACTTAGGATCGTGGAAGATAATAGGAGTGCCGATAAACAATTGGTAATCAGCCGGTATAGGCAATGGCCGACATGGCAAGACAAAGAACTAGTAAGAAATGCAATTACCCTCCCTACAACTAGGGGGAAAAAAAAAGCAGCAAAAGGGAAGCCAACAGGCTGCTTTAACTGTGGAAAGTCAGGTTAATTTTCTCACTACTGGAAAGAACCAAACAAACAATGTCTGCAACAGGGTATTGGAACCCAGGTGAGAAACCTAGTTTCAAACCAAGTGCACATGGCAGAGGATATGGTTTAAGACAACCGAGTTCCAATCGGCTTATCTGACCTCAACCTCACTGTTGTCTTATTTGAAGCCAATTTTGTGGACAACCTGACAGAGTGGTTTGTTGATACGAGTGTTATCCACCACATCTGCTCTTACAAGGGAGCGCTGTCATAATATACTCCGATCACTGGACGAAATCTGTATATGGAAAATTCTGCCACCTCATCTGTGGTTGGTCTTGGCGAGATGGTACTAAAGAAGACGTCAAGTAGGGAGCTGTCATTGATTGATGTGTTGCATGTGCCTGAGATTTGCAAGAATCTGGTGCCCGAAGCTACTCTACTTAAAAGTGGCTTTAAATTAGAGTTTGTAGCTAATAGATTTTCGCTCACTAAACGTGGGCAATATGTGGGAAAAGGTTACCTTGAGAAGGGCCTTTTCAAAATGAATGTTATAAATTTAATGCTAATAAAATTAAGTCTTCCATTTATTTACTAGAATATTCAAAATTGTGGCATGTTAGACTAGGACATGTCAATGTTAATACAATTCGAGGACTAGTTAACTTGAATTTATTACCGACTTTTTAAGTGGATGATCAACACAAATGTGAGGTTTGTGTTGAAGCAAAACTAGTCAAATCACCATTTCCTTATGTGGAAAGGAATATCGTACCTTTAGAACTTATTCACAGTGAAATATGTGATTTGAAGTTTGTGCAAGCTAGAGGTAGAACAAAGTCTTTTATTACATTCATTAATGATTGCAATCAATATTGCTATGTGTATTTACATAGAAGCAAAGACGAAGCTTTGGAAGATTTTCAACTATATAAGAATGAATTTTAAAATCAACTAAGCAAAAGGATAAATGTTATTTGAAGTGATAGATGTGAAGAATATGGATCACTTTTTGACGAATTCTGCACTGAGATTGGCATTATTTATCAAACAACGACACCTTATTCACCATAGTGTAACAGTTTTGCTGAATGAAAAAATCGTACTCTCAAGGAGATGATGGACGCTTTGTTGATTAATTCTAGCTTACCACAAAATTTGGGGAGGGGGCGATCCTCTCAGCAAACTACTCATGATATATTTAATATTATACTCAAAATTAAAAATAGTATACATAATATATATATATATATATATATATATTCATATTTAATAATTATTTTAATTTCAAGTTTATGAAGCTCAAGCCAGTCTCGACTCAATCGGAGCTCGAGCTCGAAGTTTTTTGCTCAAACTCTTGTTCGAGTTTATCAATTTGGTCAAGTTAGACTCATGTGCACCTCTACCCCCACATCAAAAACCTCCAATACACAGGGACCCACCTCTCTTGTTCTTATACCATCCAGGAGCGACGTACCTCACAGGTTATTCCATATAGATTTCTTCGTCTAATTCTCCATTAAGGAGCGCAGTTTTAACGCCCATTTGATGTATCTCAATATTGTGCAAAGCAGCAATCGCAATGAGAACTCTTATGGAGGCTATTCTCAATACAGGAGAATTAGTATCGAGATAATCAAGGTCTTCAATTTGTTGATATCCTCTTGCTACCTAACAATCCTTATATTTATCAGTAGCTCAATCAGCTTTATACTTGTGCTTCAAAATCCACTTAAATTTTGGGAGACCTACTATCTGTTAGTTGTGATTCTACATGATAGACTACATTTCACTAGCAATAGCTTCTTTCCGAATCAGCACTTCTGGACTTGACAAAACTTATTTAATCGTTCTGGGTTTGTTTTCTGCCATATATGTTAGGAAATTAGGATCAGATGATTTAGCAACCTTAGTCCTTTTACTACGGCGTGGTTCTTCATCAATTTGATTTGTACCACTTGTAGACTCACGAGGTCTTTTGAAAAAGCTTGTCTCACTTTTTTCCTTGCATGGAAAGATATCCTCGAAAAAGACATCATTTCTCAATTACATGATCCTTCCTTCATAGATATCAGAAACCACTGACTTATGCTTGCGAAACCTATAGGCATTACTGTTATGTTCATAACCAACAAATATACAGTCAACAGTTTTAGGTCCTATATTTACTTGTTGGGGCTTAGGCACTTTTACATTTTCCAAACACCCCCACACTTTTAGATATTTCTATGAAGGTTTATAGCCTTTCCACATCTCGTACGGAATGTCAATCCTAAAAGATTGCCTCCCGCAACATATTCTAAGGTAATTCAGAATTAATAAGCAATGCATGCATCATCTCATTGAGAGTAGAATTTTTGCGTTCAACAACTCCGTTAGATTATGGTGAATAAGGTGTTGTGGTTTGATGATTTGTTCCATGACTAGAATAGAATTCTTCAAATAATGCACCGTATTCTCCACCTCTTGATTACTTTTATCCGTTTGTTTAGTTGGTTTTAGACTTCACTCTTATAATGAGTGAATGTTTCAACTGCTTCATCTTTACTTAAGTAAGTAGACATAGCAATATCGTGTGCAATCATCAATGAATGCAATAACTTACTTTTTCTCACCTCTAGTTTGCACAAACTTTAAGTCACGTATATCACTATGTACAAGTTCTAGAGGTGCGGTGTTCCTTTTATTAATTGTATGGAGCGGCGAGTTGACTAACTTTGCTTCAACACAAACAACGCATTATGTTGATCATTCATTTGAAAATACGGTCACAAATTCAACTTAGCAAGAATTTTTTTTGTATTAAAATTAAAATGTCCTAGTATAGCATGCCACAAAGTTGAATACTCAAGCAAGTAAGAAGAATTATTTTTTTCATATTCATACTTTCCAAGGTCACGCTGGGCCGTCATTACATTCATTTGAAAAAGACCTTTTTTAAGGTGACATTGTCCTACAAAGTGTTCACTCTTAGTGAGCACAACCTTATCAACCCAAAAGCTAACTTAAACCCTACCTTAACCACTGCAACTCTCGATATCAGATCCTTACGAATATCCAGTACATGCAACACATTAATCAAGGTTAACTCTTTTCACGAGGTCATTTTCAAAACAACTTTACCTAGCCTTACAACTGAAAATGTGGCAGAGTTTCTAATGTAGAGCTTTCGTCCACTAATCGAAAGGCACCTCTAAAATATCTCCTTGCCGGAGCAAATAGTAGCTCCAATGTCGAAAAACCACTCTTTTGCATTATCAATCATGTTGGACTCGAACACAACAAAATTAGATCAATCTCAGACAAGTCAGTAGGACTCTTTTATCCTTCATCTCAGCTAGGTGATCTTGACTTTGAACTTTTCCTTAGCCCGAAATATTCTTATTTGGCTCAATACAGTATTTAGCCATATGGTTCGATTTCCCGCAAATATGGCAATTCCTGGTGAACTTACATTTCTTTCCCCTTCCCTTTCTCTTTGGTTTTCCAATGTGCTTCCATTTTTTCGTAGTATTTGACTCAGTTAAGGTATCCATGAGAGGTAGCGGCTTTGTTAACTTCTTATCGGTTGACAGTTATTCTCTTCATTCATCAGCCTCACAATAAAGTCCTCGATACCCATCTCCTTGAGTTTGTGCTTCAAATAATTATCGAAGTCCCTCCAGCACGGTTGTAGCATTTTAATGGTAGCAGCCACTTGGAATGACTCGCTCAAAGTCATGTCCTCAGCATGAATTTCGTGCAGGATTATCTATAGCTCTTGGACTCGGCTGATGACTTTTTTTAATATACCACCTTGAAGCCTAAGAACTTCCAACCACAAACTTCTCTATGTCAGCACCTTCGGTCCTGTACTTTTTGACCAAGGACTCCAATAGAGCCCTCGCAGTCCTGCAAGCATTGTACAAACTATAAAGTGTTTAATCTAGGCGTTCAGTATATAATTCTTGCACAGTATGTTTTTCTTGCAGAGGGAGTCACAATAATTTCATGCATCATATGCTCCCCTCAATTGACCATCAGTCTCTCCGTAGGGTATTGATTGAGCACTCTCGAAACCTAGCCAAGTTCAGCATGATTGAGTAGATCAGCATTTTCTGTTACCACTTTTTAAGGTCAGCTTCGATGAGCTTTTCAGGTTTCTCTCCATGAGACGGAACATGGGATATAGTTGATTCTATATGACGGACGAATGATGATAGCAACCGATGTTACCGGCATTGTCCGCCACAGTGGGTCAAGCAACGGTGGTGTCATTGTTCTCAACGGTAGCCATTTCTCACAAACAGGATATGTGTTAAGTTTGTAGTGAAAAGTGGTGTTATGGAAATTGTTTAGTCGAGGCACGGGTTAGCAGATTTCCTATACACTGTACCGCTCTTAGTGGTGACGGAATATGGCATTTATGTCCCAAGATATAATGACTTGCGTCTTAAAATTAGGAGTACTCCAAATTCTAAGCCTGGCAAACAAGCCACTACTAGAACTCTCGATTTATGAAAAAACAACTCTTTTATATACTCAGATTAGTACTTAAAAAGAATAAGACAGAAAGAGATTAAAGCGAATACTTTGGTGTGTTGAATCCGAAAATAGGACCTATTTATAGGAAATTAAGAGTTGGGGGCCGAAAAGTTGCTACTTTTTGAAACCCCTTCAACCCTGGCAATCGATCGAAAGGCTGTGATTCATCATTGCAACTAATTGATCCAAAAAGAAATCTAACAGTTAAAAATTATTCTAGGAGTAATAGTTAAATAAATATTTTAATAAAATTTTATCGGAAAAAAATAAGTATAGGGGACAACAACCCGTGACCCGACCCAGGCTCGATCCTTCAAAGCACAGGTGTGAGGAGTAAAGAAATTCGGCTAAAGCCCATAGGTCTTCCCTCATTCAAATAAACTGAATGACCCAAACTCTATCACTTGGTTGTGGGTATAAGATTTCTCTTCTTCTTTATTGATGGTTATGGGTTGAAACCTATCTTGTTTGGTTGGTTAATAGTTTAGAGAAAGTAGGAATCTATTTCTTTTTCTTATATTAAATAGTGTCTTACTACTGACATATTTCATTTTCTTTTATCAATAATTAAAGAAATAACTCTTTTATCATTTATCTTTCCAACTACAAAAAAAAATTCCAGATTTAACTAAAAATATAAGAGTCTTTTCACAATAGAACAAATGAATGTATTATTCACACATTTATATATAGAGGTTAGATTAGATAGATAAATAGATTAGATAGATTTTGTTTGATCTTTGTACTTGAAGTGCCTAAAGTAGTCATAAGAAAAATATTGTTTATAACTATGAATTCGATATGAATTATACCGGCTTGGTGTTCTAAGATTTCTTGTAAGGTGCAAGACCAAATGTCATATCAAAATAGGAGAAATAATTTTCTCTTGGATATCGGCTTAACAAATATGGCATTATGGTGATAGGTTTTGACCCACTATTTAAGACGCTAAAATCTCAGTGAGTTAAAACTCGTATTATATTCGTATAGTACATGTATATATGTATAATTAAAAAATACTTCTATTTCCCGTATACATATTAAACATAACGAATAATACTCGTACTTTTGAATTGAACTGTTTAGTACACACGTACTTTATGTATATTCACTACAAGAAAATTGAGTATTGGCAATGAAAATATATGCCATGACTTAAAATCGTGGTCTATAGCATTGTAAGCTCACTGCTAACTTGGTCATGGTAAATGTTTCATATAGTCACACTAAAGTTAGCCGTGGTGGAAAAAAATGCTAGCTATTTTAAGCTGTAACTAGCCGTGGTGAAAGAAATGTTAATCTAACACTTTTTTTACAATGGCTAAAAGCCAGTCTTTACAATGAACAAAACATTGACCATGGCTATAAGCCATGGTAAATGTTTTGACCATACTTGCAAATACACGGCCAAAACCGTAGCAAAGCCGTGGTCAATTGGTTTTAATCATGGCAAAGAGACTTTTCACCATGGTATATTGACATGGGCAATAGTCATTTTTTTTATAGTGATTTGACGAATAATACTCTATTTTGGCAAAAGAAATATTATTTTTAAATAAAAATTCAAAATTAAATTGAAATTATTATAATTATTAAAAGAATATTATACGATTGAAAACACAAATATTAGTAATTTATCAAAATATTGATTATCGTCAACTAGTGACTCATGCAATATTTTTTTCATAATATAAAAGCTAGTACAATCAGTACTTACATAATAATATAAAAATAAGACGTATTTTTACTCCTGAATGATCCATTTTTATTCGTATTTTACCAATACGAATTCTAATCTGATTATTTCTCGTTCCCATAATTTTAGTCAATTTTCTGACTGTAATTTTTGATAAAATTTCATAAAATACTTGTGCTTACTAAATATTTAATATTGTCATCCGGTACTTAACTAACTAGGTTTCAAATTTCTTTTAAAATTTATCCACAATAGTAGATGAACTTGGTCTAAATAATTGTTCAAATCCATATTTGGATAAAAATAATAATGTTTAAAGTGAACAGGTTAAACAGATTAAATAAATGAAAATGTGACAGAATGTAAAAAAGGCCAATGTTATGTTTGAATGTGTTTATCTTTTCATGTTCAACCGTCCTTTTCTAAAAATGCATGAGGAAATTAATTTTTAAATTTTTGTATGAAAATAACAGTTATATTTTTTAGTTTTTTTTTAAAAAAAAATGTTAGTATTGATGATTTGATGATTGATTTCATCTAAAATAATTCAAAACCCACATGGTAGGAAAGAAGTGCAGTCTTCGCTATTGTTGGGTATATGCCCTAGATGCCAATGAGGACAAATAGTTAGATTATAGTATCTTATTATGTTGTACAAACTATTGAGAAGAAATTAATAAAGGCATTTATATTTTGTTCATATAAATCTTTACGGCATCTAAATAAGTATTGAACATATAGTCCATGTGAATAAAGGTTTGACTCTTTGCCCTTTATGGAATAAAGACGTGGCATGGGAAGAGTCTTACACCTTATCACTTAAAAGGGTTCGCAAGTCAAAGAATCTTGATTGAGCATTAAGATTCGACGTGTATGACACATGCTTTAACGATGAGTGTCAGTCGAACACTATAGGGATAGTGGGAGCAAGCATCATAGATATGTCAATGGAATTGACATATTCGAACACGGCTCGTAGTAATCCGATCACATGGGTATTTACTCAGTGACTGTCAATGATTGGATTACTGATCGTAATAGTATGCGTGAGCCTTAGACCTGAGGGTTCACGATCAATGTACTTGTATTATTGGATCTGTTACCAGAGTAGTTAGGCCCATATCACCTGTCGGTGGGGTCGACCTCGAAGTGCGATATCAATGAGACAAGTAGCAGTTGATCAGTGATCACCAAGATGGGATTCACTGTCTCGATAGTAAACGAGAAAGTATCCTGTGCGATTATAGGCTAATGAAATTATAAGTCTTTGGCCAAAGCATAAACAACTAACTCATGTGGGACATTGAGGGTAGTTTAGTAATTTCATTATGCTATAATCTAATGCACAGTATCAAGTTTAGTGAGTTTGACATTTTCCATGACTCTCACTTGATCGGGATATGTCAGTGAAGGGCTTATACTCATACGGTATTTATGGTCAAGAGGTTCGTAAAATGATTCATTCATTTCATACTCAATTGGGTTACGATGTGAGTCCACGGGTCTGGCTAGGTGACACTCACATCCCTAGGTAATTCCTCCCTTTGCCAATTGAGACGAACCTAAAGAGTCGCGCTATAAGAAACGAGCGGGATGTATCTTTTTGTGTAAAATCTTTTAGAAAGAATTAAATGGACTGATTGATTTAATTAGATTAAATCAATTAATTAAATAATTAATTTAATTAGATTAGATTAAATTATTTAATTAGTATATTAATTAATTGGAATTAATTAATAGTATATATTTAAATTGGATTTAAATTTAAATATATACAGATGGGCTAGAAATTGCACAAGCAAATTAAAAGCCCACTCAGTCCAAAGAAAGCCCTAAGGGGGCGGCCACTCTAGGGTTTTTGGAGTAGCCTCCAACTTGTTCCACAAGCTAGTTGAGTTTAAATAGGACTCCTATAGTGGAACAATACCCTAAGTGACAACGTAACTAATCTGATTACACAACACAAAAAGAAAAGAACTCTCTCCCCTCTCTCCTCTCTAGCCGTCCACTACTGTCAAAGAAGGAGGAGTTTCGGGATCTTTGGAAGGCTCGTTTCGCGTGAAGCTTTAGAGACAGGAGCCCTTGGAGGATTGCTGTTCTGCAGAATCAATAAACGAATCAAAAGGGTATGTTTATTTATTCTAAATTTCACGAAACCCATGAAAAAATCATCAGATCTATTTTTGTGATCTAACGGTAGGAATCCTCGTATCTTCCGCTGCAATTCTCTGGTTTTATTGTACGGGATTCCTAATAGCTATAACAGTTAAGACAGGAACATGTTCATGTTCACCCAACTCATCACTAGCAATGAAATGAGAAACAAAATTACCAACCCGTTCAACAAAAGAAATCCAAAAGACAAGAAAAAACAGGGAAAAAGCTAAAATATCCGAGCTAGCTCCCAAAGGCAAGAGTCGAGAGGGGTCTGAAGTCTTTTAATGAGCCATAAGCAGCCATCGTCGAGCATAATCCGTGTTCACCCTTCTCGTCTAGCAAAGCAGCAAGTTTTTGTACCTGTTCCAGCAAGAAACGAAAGTTAAATGCCTGGAACATCAAGCATGCAAACACCCAGGTGATTCTGTACCATTGCCTCGTGACCCGAAACATTATTACCATCATCCACCGCGCATCAATGCTCAGCTTGATCAGACCTTCCATTGGAGGAGACCAAGGAGACGGGAGGGGCTATTCCATTAAATGGTTAAATTAGTAAAAAATAATGATTATGTAAACAATATTGTAATTTAAATTTTAGATAAGATTATGTTAGTTAAATATATTCATAAGTGGAAACTGATCAAATTGGCTCCATATTGTGATAAGATCCCAAATATGAGTGGGGATCTAACACTCCAAAATACAATACTAAAAACTTGACTGGAATTCTGATTGCTTCATTAATGGAAATTGTTCCGAAGATAAATACGATCTGAATTGAAAGTCCTAAGAATCAGGAAACACTAACTCCTCACGTCTACCGATCAGCAAGGAGCATTACCTACTGATTTGACTTCATCTAATAAACAATTAAAACATGTGCTGAAAGCCATAAATAAAATAATGGGCTTCACATTAAATAATCCTTCGGCCTATATTGGTTGTTTCAAAATTCTTTTGGGTCGTTCCAAGGTAGTAGGCCCAAATGGCATATCAATACTTTCCTCCCCGAAAAGGGCATTATTCTCAAGGCCCGGCTCAGAACTTGGCCCAAATGACTGATTAAATTGGGGAAAGCTTCAATGAGGGACGTGAAGTGTTCCTAACTTATTTTTTCATTTCCTGATTTTGACAATTTGACCAAAGCCTGATTCTTCATTTTCCATTTAACTAGCCATTTCTTCATAGTTGACCCCTTTCTGATTTTGACAATTTGACCAAAGCCTGATTCTTCATTTTTCATTTAACTAGCCATTTCTTCATAGTTGTCCCCTTTCACAAAAGAGACATTATCTTCAGAAACGGCGTGGGTTCGAGGAATTGGTGAGCATCCCTATCTAACAGCGGCAGGTCAATCACGACAGGAAGAGGGTCACACCTACTTAACTGGAGCAACAAGACATGGGATATCGGTTTGCTACCATTGAAAAAGGCAGAATCAGACTTGGGTGGCATCATTGAAAGTATCTGATAGACTTGTTGGTTGGATTGTGGGAATAGTGGTGGAGAATTGGTGGAGAATAGAGGTGGATTGTTGAGTGTGGAAGTGGTTTGATGGACTTGAGTTACTGTTGGTGGTTTTGATCAGTGATTTTGAGAAAAAGATAATTGGGATTGTAGCAAACTCATAGGGGGTTGGAATTCTGACTTTGTGCCATGAAAAGGAGTAAGGTTGAATTTGGGGATTTTGAGATCGCTTGAGGGGCGGAAGAGTGGATTGGGGGAGGGGGGCAAACGAAAAAATGAGGTTTTGGAGGAAGAGCCGACGTGGTAAGTTGAAGGATGAGAGTGGAGTGTTTCGGGTTGGTGGGCTGGATTTTGTGGCAGCAAATTAGAGAGTAAGGCGACGAGTGATTCATGGTGTTTCACCGCCTCTGCATTGCGCAATTTAGAATTGGCTTCAAGCTTTTTGGTAGTGTTTTCAATGGCATCCAATTTGAATTGCATGGAACACAGTATCTTGGTAAGGCTATGCACTTATGCATCGAGTCTTGGTTTGAGGGGAATGAAAGCACTAATTGATAAAATCCCAAATACTAATGGTGATCTAACACTCCAAAATACAATACTAAAAACTTGACTGGAATTCTAATTACTTCATTAATGGAAAATTTTCGGAAGATAAATACAATCTGAATTAAAAGTCTAAGAATAAGGAAACACCAACTCCTCACGTCTGCCACTCAGCAAGGAGCATTACCTACTAATTTGACTTTATATAATAAACAATTAAAACATGTGTTGAAAGTAGGTCTGGCATTGGTTGGGTCTGGCCCAGACCCAGACCCAAAAATTTGGGTCTAGACTCAGACCCAAAGTTTTGGGTCTAGACCCAGGCCCAAAACTGTGGGTCTATATGGGTCTTTGGCTAGACCCAATCTGTTTTGTCTTACTTTCTTTTGTAGTTATATCTTTGTTTATATTTTTTTTATTTGATATTTAATGATTTTATTTATATAAGTAAATATTAAAATGTATGTTGAAGAAATGTAATTTGAATATATACACACACATATAATATCTAAAAGACATTTATATATATAATATTAAATCTGAAATCTTAATATACATATATTTCATATTAGAAAAAAATATGCAAAAATTATACTAAATATAAATACTTAGTATTATAATAGAAATATGAAAAACTGTTAAATTTTTTACAAAAATTATACTAAATATAAATCTGTAAAAAAAATTATACTTAGTATTATATAAATCTGTTAAAAAAATTATATATACAGAATATATATATAACAGATTGAGCTTCGTCCATGGAGCTGCAGTAACACGGTTGCCCCCATTTTCAATTTTTATATATTCTTCAGGGACAACACGTTGAAGCTCTCATAACACAGGTAAGAAACTCAATTCATGAACCCCCAAATATTAATAAAAATTCAATCTTTTATATATATAGATATAGATATTCATGACCACTTTACACAAACTTCGAATACCCCATATTCTCAAATGGGCTTCTTTATTATGTACTGAAAATGGCTTCAATTCATCAAAATCCAATCTTTATGTAAATGGGTCATACTCATACCACATTTTACAGCAAATTAGGTTTTGTAGAGCAGAAAGGGCTGTTAATATGAAAAATAGTGCAAACCTATGTGAACTAGCTAAGAAATCTCGTGTAGTGAAAAAAGAAGCTCAATCTATTAAAAAAATCCGGTCATCTCTCCTCAAGGTTTTTACTCAGCGGCGATAGGATGAGCGGCCGGCGGCGATAGGATGAGCGGCGGCGGCAATAGGAGGTGCGGCGGCGACGGAAGGAGGAGCGGCGGCCGGCGGCGACAAAAGGAGGTTAGTGGAGGAGAAGTTAAGAAAGTGGATACGGTGTTTTGATGTTTTGGTGGCATTAGGGTTTGAAGAGGGAGATAGTATATATTATATAATGTAATAAGTTTGGGTTTGGGTTTTGAAAATTTTGGGCTTAGGTATAAGGTAGGTTTGGGTCTGGGTTTAGGTATAGTTTTGGGTTTGAGTTTGGATCTAAATTCAAATAAATATTTAGGTTTGAGTCTGGGTCTAGATTCAAAATTTTAAATTTGAATTTGGGCCAGACCCAACCAATGCCAAGCCTAGCTGAAAGCAATAACTAAAATAATGGGCTTCACATTAAATAATCTTTGGCCCATGTTGGTTGTTTCAAACTTCTTTTGGGTCGTTCCAAGGTAGTAGGCCCAGATGGCATATCATATTGTTTGGTGTGTGACACGAAGGATCTGAACACTCTACATATCGCTAAGAAAATGAAGGCGGATCAAATGATCAGGTTCGTATGATCAATGATCATGATTTTATGTATACGTGTACATAATCCACGAAGTATGTCCACTAGCAACTGAAAACCTCTTTGATTAATTAGGTATGTCTAGTTGTTGACTGAAACATGGTCCAATCATGTGCGTCCTTTTGGACCCAACTCTTGAATTGTTAACACAGACCACCTACTTTGAATGACTTAATCATCACTCATTTCAAGTATCTTTTCTCTATTGAGCACTTTAATTAAGATGTTTTAGAGCTTATAAACTCTATAAATTTATTTGGTAAATTTTTTTAAAAAACAGCTTATAAGACTAAAAATAAGTTGTTTGGATCTTATAAGCTATTTCTAAAAAAGTAACACACTCCTACCCTTTTTTAAATATCTTATAAGATGTTACATCTTATAAGCTCTTAAAACATATTATAAGATGTTTTAGCTTATAAGATGTTTTGGATAAGCTTAGCCAAACGCCCTCTTAAGTGTTTTTGTGTATTTCTATCCCTTTTCCAAACATGACTCAAAGCAAGGGAAAAATCTATGTCAGGACGAGTGCAATGGTAATAGTGTTTATATTTCTCACACAGTAAGGTGTATTGTTTGCGGTCTCCACACACACTTATGTAAGAGAGATAGACACAAAATTCACACTGGAACTATTGAAATTGATCTGACATAGAATTACCCCAAAACAAGTGCAAAATTAGTGGATGAATGGCACATGTTTAATATTTGCCTATTTTGTTGGCTGCAAAATTAATTGTCAGACATGTGTTACTATCCTTATCTTACAATACGAATTTATCTTACAAAATATGTCATTGGATAAGATGATATTTTTTAGCTTCTTATAATGTACACCACATATGCATAGCATCTTGATAAGTTCATAATTGAATTACATTTTATGCCCGTATTTACCAAAATCATGAGTAAGTTTCGTTCTATTTCGTCCAACATATTTCATATAATTACATATATTTTATGTTGTAGGGAATGTATGACGATCAAAGTGAAAAAAAATTGAAAACAAGGTCCAAAGAAAAAAAAAGTTGTCAAAGCAGCTTCACCCTAGCAGAACCTCATTTTCAACTTTGCTCCACAGCATCAAGGACGCAGGCTAACTCTTTAAAGCACGGATTTTGGTCAAATTTGGGGAACTTTTCACTTTTTACAACTCAAAACACACTAGAAAAACTATTAGGATTATGCCCTCAGATGCCATAGAGGATAGAATTGTTAGAGTTATGCCCTCAAATGCCATAAAAGGATAGAATTATAGGGTATTAGTTTGTATCTAAACATTCTTGTTTTAATAAAAGGCTTTTGATGTTGTTTCTTATAGGCATTTGTAAGGTTTAAATAACCAACAATTAGTCCTTGATATTAAGGCGAACATTCTACTCCCTATGGGTTAGGGAGAATGGCACTAGAAGTGTTTGATCCTTAATATCTAAATTGGTTCGCAAGTGGAAGAGAGTATTGACTGGACATCATTACTGAACATAAACTTGTATGATATAAGTTTTTACAGGGAAGTGTCAGTCAAACACTATGAGTATGTTAGTGGGAACTTGTATCATAGACACATCAGCTAGACTGGTGTGTTCGAACATGGCTCGCTTCAGTTATGTCACATGGGTTTTCATTCAATGACAGTCAATGACAAAACTGATAAGTTGTGATAGGTACTCGTGAACCTTAGACCTGAGTAATTACGTTGAAGATGTGCTTGTGACATCAAAGTCTGTCATTAGAATAGTTAGATCCAATTCATCCGTTGGTGGGGTCAACCTCGAAGTGCGGCTTGATGGGCAAATAGCAATCTTAACTAATTAGCAATATGGGATTTTTTTCTCTCATAAGTGAATGAGCTAAATATTCTATATCGTCATGAATGAGTGAGGTCAAAGACTTTGGCCAAAGCATTAGAGATACTTATGTTGGACATGAAAGTATACTCAGTGACCTCGATTCATTATGAGCTGAGCATATAGTCAAGTCCAGTGAGTTTGACTAAACCATGACTCTCATTTGACTGAGATATATAAATAAAGTGTTTATACTTGTACGGTATTCACAACGTGAAAGGTTTGGAATGATTCTATACATTCGTTCTCAATTGGGCTATGATGTGGACCACGGGACTGGCTAGGTGGTATCCACATCCTTTTGGTTTCCTCCCAATTGCCTTTTGAGAGGAACCTAAAGAGTCGCGCTTAAAGGAATTTTAAAGAAAAAATCATGGAATAAAACTTGAGAGATATCTTTCAGTATTTGATATCGTTATTAATTAATTGATCATTAGATGATCTTATTAATTAAGTTAATGTGTTAATTAATTTCCTTGTGAAATTAATTTTGGAATTAACTTGTGTTAGTTAGTTATTTAATTGATATATTTTTTGGATAATAATATTAATTAAATAATTAATTAAATAAATACACAAAATGGACTAAGCCCGTAGGGCATTAAAAACGCCCAAGTTGGGCGTCCATATGGATGCCCGAGCCTTTAGTTAACTAGGTTAATTATTCTAATTGTAGTATAAATATACTACTTAGTGAATAATTAAACCTAAGCCTCACTTGTGACTTTCTCTCCAAGAAAAACTCTCCACCTCTCTCTCATCTCTCTAGCCATCCAAAAGGAGAAGAAAAGGGCATTTTTGCTTTTGGTTCTGGCGTGGTGATTTAGAGGCAGTGACGTTATTGCTGCTCCAAAAAGAATCAAGAAACTGGTTCTGAAATTTTAATTACGCGAAAAAAGCACATATTTCTCAACATGATTTGAATATGTGAAATCAAAGATGAATCCACCATGGGTATTTTATTTCCGCTGCGTTTTTATGTACAAAACACAACAAGAATGATAGGGCATTTTTCTTGTAATAAACTTATTTATTATTTATAATAAAAGACATTATTTAGCTTTCACTTAAATCTTATCTGCATCTATAAGTAGTGTAAAACGTTTTGTCCAAGTTTTCCGTGCAATCCCTCTGCTTCCTATGGGATAGGAAAATTGGCACTAGAGAGATTGATCTTGATTACTTAAACTAATTCGCAAGTAATATGAAGTCTTTAATGAACAAATAAAGACTTAGAACACTTGTACAATCTTAGCTCTGACATGGGAGTGCCAGTCGAACACCATGTGATGGTGGGAGCTTAAGACTGTAGGCACAGCAGTGGAACTGATATGCTCAAACTCGACTTGCATCGGTTCTGTCACATGGGTTTTCACTTTGTGATTGTCAATGACAGAACTGATTATGCATAATAGGTATAAGTGAACCTTTCACCTGTAACGTCAAGTCTTTCGCTAGAGTAGTTAGAACCAATTCATTCATTGGTGGGGTCAACCTCAAAATACGGCTTGATGAGCAAGTGGTAGTCTTAGCTGATATCTAATATGGGATTTGTTCTCTCATAAGTGAATGAGAAAGTACCTTATGTAATTATAGATAAATAGAGATCAAAATCTTTGGCCAAAGCAAAAGAGACGATTGTGCGAGGCACTAAATCGATCTCAATGATCTCGTATTATTATAATTAATACATATGGTCAAGTCCAGTGAGTTTGACATGACCATGACTCTCACTTGACTGGGGCATGTGAACAAAGGGTTTATTTATATAGTATTTACGATTAGAAGGTTGTGGAATGATTCAATCATTCGTTTTTCCTTTGGGCTACGAAGTGGGTCACGTGACTGGTTAAGTGTTACCCACTTCCTTTGGATTCCTCTCATTGCCAAACGAAACGAAGCTAAAGAGTCACGCTAAAGGATTGATAAAGAAAAATAAAAAGGATTTTCTATTTTATGCTGGGAGATTTAATTTATGGGATAAATTAAATAATTAATTAATTACTCATTGGATGAAATAATTAATTATAAAGATAACATTAATTATTAATTAATTTCTTACGGAAATAAATTAATAAATTAACTTATCTAATTAATTTGGTTATTTAATTAATTTATTTATTTATTGGATATAATAAATTATTAATTAAATAATTAATTAATTAAAACAAAAAGAAATCATGGGCCTAGATGGGGCATCCATTTGGACGCCTACTAAGGTAAGTTGGGCGTCCACTTGGATGCCCAACGAGGTCTCTTTTTGTTTGTCTTGGTCAATAAGTCAAGTGATTATAAAAGGACTCCTTGACCTAAACAAGACATTTGAACTCATAACTCTCCTAGAAAAGAAAAGAAGAAAAAACCCCTCCCTCTCTCTATACACTCTAGCCATCGGCCTCCATAGAGAAAAAGTGGGATTTTTCATCAAATCAATCTGCATGATAATTTAGAGGCAACGTACGTTCGTTGTTCGGATCAAGAATTCAAGAAAAGATCAAGCATTCATGAAGATTGGATTGCACGTGTTCTTGAAGTCATCAAGTCAACATAGTTCGAATTTTTGAAGGAGGAATTGAGTCTCCAACCACTTCGCTTCAACCGGTAAGTAATTATTCGTTTTTGCGATTAATTGATTCGACTATGCATACAGAGAATTCACTTTGGGTTTAAATTTTAAAAATTCCGCTGTATTTATTGATTTTTTGCGAAACCCAACAGTGGTATCAGAGCCAGGTTCTGATTTGCATATTTGATCATATTTATGTGATTTTTGATATGCATGTTATGTGTTTTGAAGCATGCAATTATGTGTTCTTAAATATACATTTTTTATGATTTTTAGCTTAGATTTTGATTTTTATGTTTATTATAAATCTTGGTCTTTTATGATATAAGAAAAAATCAAAAACCAATGAAAAACGGGGCCCGAAGGCCACGAGGCAGCAGCGCACAGGCGCTGTGCGCCGCTGGCTGGCCACACGGCCTGTCGGGTCGTATGTTTCGACACGCGACCCACTGAACCGGGTCTTCGATCAGGGTCTAAAAACGGGTTGTGGGTTTTGGGTAAATTTAATTATCTAGTGGGTCAAAAGGATGATGACCCGGAATAATTCAAATTAAGCCCAATTGAAAAATTACTCAATTTCGATTTATTAATTAGTTTGGGATAATTTAATTAATTCCAAATGGCCAATGGGTTGGTGATTTGGATTTAAATTAAAACTAGCCCAATAGAAATTAATAATGAGTGCACGTTTTTTTAATTAATTAATTTTGGGCCCAATTACATTAAATCCAAGTGGACCAAAAGGACGGTAACTTGGGTTTGATGAAATCGAGCCCAGTAAGATTAATTGGAATAAAATATTTAATTAAAAAAATTAATTATTTTTCTTGGAAATTAATGATTAATCTATGGATTAGCTATTATTAATTTTTTCTCAACTTGGAAATTAATTAAATATTTGAATAAGGAATATAAATTATTTTTCTTGGATGATTAATAATTAATTCTTTAAGCAAATAAAAGTTTCTCCAATTGATGATGGCTTTAAATCATAATAAAATAGAATTCCATGTTTTATGTATTCATTTTAGTAGGACTAATATTATTTTAATTAAAGGTAGATATACTTAATTTGTAATTTTGTATATCTAAGTCATCTAGTAGGACTAGAATGATCTTAATTGAAATAAAGAATACATAAAAGTTGGAAATTTTATAAAGGACTTTTTAGTTGAACTAAATTCTTAAATAATCAACGTAAGTATTTAATATAGCGAGCATATATTAAATGTTGCGAGCATGTTTTATGTGATGGAGACACCGATCATGGACTTATGATTTATTTGATTTACCTTTTATTTTTATGGGTTGGCCGAATTTGAGGCTATTTATTGCTTTCTTAGAAATAATGTATAGGCTGTTTTAAAGTATTGTAATAGAATAGTTCAAAATTGGTGGAGACAAGAAGCCCATGAAGATAGGTTTTCGTTTTTACCTTTTTGTGACGGCCCATTGGCTCGGGCCCTCTAGTAAAGTCCATGATTGAGTGTGGTTGATTTATTTATTTATTTATTTATTTAATTCCATGAATATTTATATTGATAGGCATGATTATTAGTAGTATATATTATGCATGTTCAATATATGTTAATTGCGCTATATAAATTGATTAATATGCAAAGCGAGACCAAACATTTGACAATTTAAAACAAATAAATAATACCGAGTTAGTAAAGGATGTGTGACATCATCGCTCTCCACTAAAATTATTAAAATTAAAATCGCTATAAATGTGTAATGCTTCCCAGTTATGGGGGTTATGCAGTTGGAAATAATTTAAAATTTTATTAAGTGCGTGAAATGCCTTAATCGAAGTACATTTCACCCCAAAAACCGATTAGGTTGCAAGCTGAAATTCAAATGTTAGATTAAAGGAGTTAGTGGGAATGAACTCGGGTAGTTCACGAGCTTAGAAATCAGTTAGGCTGCGGCTTGGTGAACTATGGGGAAAGGTTTCGAAACATTTATTGGATCAATTGATGTTAGACATCACTTCAAATAATTAATGGGCCAGAAATTGGTTAGGTTGCAACTCATCTAATTAATTGAGGACCTCAATACCTGCTGTGGAATCGATGCCAACGATGATTCCCGATTTTCACATGGGAGTGTGGGATTCGAAAAATGCATTGGGAGCCAAGATAAATTTTTAGTCACTTCATTTTTCTTGGTTAAGTCAAACACAAGTAATCTAATTAATCTGGTTTATTTTTGCAGTTATTTTCTTGCTTATCTCTCTCAAATATGACAAACCCACTTTCAATTCAACTCGAAAAGAATACCTTTACTAGACCCAATTATGTGGACTGGCTTAGAAATTTGAGGATTGTCCTCAATATGGAATCTCTGGGATACGTCTTGGAGGCTGATATCCCGACGGCTCCATCTAGAACACGTGCTAGTGAGGAAGAGGTCCAAGCCCATGAAAATGGGTCAAGGACGACGTCCGAGTGAGAGGATACATGGTGGGTTCTATGACCAATGAACTTCAAAGGTCACATGATAAAATGCCCACTGTAAAACCTATCCTAGCACACCTGGTAGAGCTCTATGGTGAGCATAGTCAAACTGCACGATATGAGATATCAAAAGAGTTTTTCGAAGCCAAGATGAAAGAAAGTGAGAAGGTTGGTGATCATATCCTCAAAATGATATCGAGTATTGAGAAATTAGAAGCTCTCAACTTCACCATGAACTCCACCCTTCAAACTGACTTAATCTTGCAGTCTCTTCCTGATTCTTTCTCCCAATGTGTGGTTAACTTTAACTACAATGAGATAGAGTGCAGTTTAGCGGGGCTAATGAACAAGTTGGTTACTGAACAGTCTCAAATGAAACCAAAGGGAAAGGAAACTGCCTTGGTCATCTCTTCTGAACCTAAAAAGTCTAAGTCTAAGAAGAAGAACAACAAGATGCAGGCTGGCGAGCTAGGAATAAAAGGGGGTGTTCAAAAGGGTAAGGGTAAGGCTCAAGGGTTTTTATAAGAGTAAAGGGCCTAAGAAAATGGATAGATGTCTCGAGTGCGGTGAGCTTGGCCACTGGAAGAGGAACTGTCCTAAATTAGGCAAAGGCGCAAAAGGTATGGAGCACTTTGTTTTTGAAACTAATTATTCTATGACCATTTTTTCTACTTCATGGATTCTGGACTCAGGAGCAAGTGCCCATGTATGTTTTTTGGATCAGGATCTACAGAGAAGTAGAAAGTTGGGTCGAGAAGAAGTGATGATCAAAGTAGGCAACGGGGAAAGCATCGCAACTACTAGGATTGGATTTACTTCTTTGATTTTGAATTCTGGACATTTATTGTTTTTAAATGATGTTTTAGTTTTACCTAAGGGGCTTAAGAACATTGTTTCCATTCCTATATTAGTTAAGATTGGTTATACATTCCGTTTTTCTAAATTTAATTGCGACATTTATTATGGAAATAAAATAGTTGGCAATGCATCTTTAGTTAATGGTTTGTATTATTTAAATGTCCTTAATTCATCTGATGTGAATGTTGTAACTCATAAACGTAGTAGGCAAGAAGATAACTTTAGACTCAAGTGGCATCTTAGATTAGGCCATGTTGGAGAGCACAAGAACCACAACATGGAAAAAGATGGGCTTTTAAGCTCACTAAGGTCGGATCCCTATACAGCATGTGAATAATGTCTCTTAGGCAAGATGGCTAGATCTCCCTTCACCGGGACTTTTAAAAGAGCTACTCAGGTTTTAGGATTAGTGCATACCGACATTTGCGGACCATATGGAGAAATGGCTCGTGGAGGTTTCTACTACTTCATCACTTTCACAGACGAACATTTAAGATATGGTCTAGTGTATCTGATGAAGCAAAAGTCTGAATCTTTTGAAAGGTTTAAAGAATTTAAACCTTTAGTAGAGAATCAAACTGGGCAAAATATAAAAACTTTACGATCAGATTGTGGATGAGAATATATGAGTGCCTAGTTTGATGAATTCCTTAGAGAACAAGGAATAATGTTACAACTAACACCACCTGCGACTCCTCAACTAAATGGAGTAGCCGAGCGTAGGAACCGAACACTGTTGGACATGGTTCTTTCCATACTTAGCTACACTGACTTACCCATTTCGTTATGGGGACATGTCCTCCTTACTGCTGCTTATATATTGAACAGATATCCCTCCAAATTCGTTCCTAAAACTCCGCATGAGATGTGGAATAATAGGAAACCAAGTCTTAACCACATTAAGATTTAGGGATGTCCCGTTTATGTTAAGAAGACTAAAGTGGAGATATTGGAGACAAGATCCCTCATGGGACGTTTCATTAGTTATCCTATAGATTCCATGGGATTCTTCTTTTACTTACATGATGATCAAAGAATCACTGTGGCCCTACAAGCCCACTTCCTTGAAGATGAATTCATCTTGGAAGGGGGCAAAGGTAGAAAGATTATTCTAGAAAAACAAAATGAAACTCCCTATGAGACATCTGTCCAAGAACCAAGGTCTGGCCCAATAGTAGCACAACCACCACGTAGATCTGGTAGAATACCACATAAACCTGAGATGTATGGGTATCTACTGCAGAGGGATCCAGAGCTTCACACAGTAGTACAAAAAAGTCGTGAAGATGATGCTTGTACTTATGATCAAGCGATGGTGGATGTCGACATTTCAAGATGGCGAGAAGCAATGAAAACAGAGATGGACTCTTTGCAATCGAACCAAGTCTGGACTTTGGTAGATCGTCCTGAAGGTATTAAACCTATAGGATGTAAGTGGATCTACCAAAGAAAGGTAGGTAGCGATGGCAAGGTTGACATCTTTAAAGCTAGGCTCGTAGCAAAAGGCTATAGTCAAAGAGAAGAAATTGACTATCAAGAAACCTTTTAGCCCGTGGCCATGATAAAGTCCATCCGAATACTGTTATCCATACCTGCATACTTAGATTATGAGATATGGCAGCTGGATGTCAAAACGGCTTTTCTAAATGGATTCCTAGAAGAGGACATCTATATGGAACAACCAAAAGGTTTTGTATCCGAGACCGATATCTATAAAGTATGTAAACTTGAGAGGTCTATATACGGTCTCAAGCAAGCATCTAGAAGCTAGATTCTTCATTTTGATGTAGTAAAGAGATATAGCTTCATAAAAAACGAAGATGAACCCTGTGTCTACAAGAAGATTAGTGGGAGTGAGATCTCATTCTTAGCACTATATGTGGATGACATTCTACTTATAGGAAATGACATGGGAATGCTCACCACTGTCAAGAAATGGCTTTCGAGTACATTTTCCGTGAAAGACTTGGGAGAAGCAACATACGTTTTAGGAATTCATATCTATAGAGATAGAACGAAAAGAATGATAGGTCTCTCACAAGCCCTTTACTTAGAAAAGGTCCTAAAGAGATTTAGGATGGACAATTCTAAGAAAAGATTTTTTCCCATGAGGTATGGAGTACATTTATCTAAATCTATGTGTCTTCAAAGCGAGGAAGATAGAAAGGAGATGAGTAATGTACTCTATGCTTCTGCAGTTGGTAGCCTGATGTATGCAATGTTGTGTACAAGACTTGAAATTGCCTATGATGTAAGCGTCGTGAGTCGATTTCAGGCAAACCCAGGAAAGGAACATTGGATAGGTGTGAAGAATATCCTATGGAATCTCAAAAAAACTATGGATATGATTCTCATCTATGGAAGTGGAGATCTGAAGATGGAAGGTTACACTGATTCAGACTTTCAGTTTGACGTTGATGACCGAAAGTCCACTTCAGGGTTTGCTTTCATGCTTAATGGTGGGGCGGTGTCTTGAAAAAGTTCCAAGCAAAGCACAACCGCTGATTCCACCACTAAAGAAGAATATGTGGCAGCCTCAGAGGCAGCCAAAGAAGCTGTTTGGATGAGAAAGTTTCTTGGAGAACTTGAAGTGGTTCCTAGTGCACAACTCCAGTTGCCACTTTCTTGTGATAACAATGGAGCAATAGCGCAAGTCAAGGAACCAAGGTCTCATAACAAGTCTAAACATACTGAGAGAAGATTTCACATCATCAGGGAGATCGTTGGCAAATGAGAGATAGCAGTGCAAAAAATAGTGTCAGCTGACAATGTAGCTGACCCGTTCACCAAACCACTACCTCAGGCTGTTCTGGACCAACACCTGGAAAGGATGGGTATAAAATACCACAATGAGTGGCATAGAGTGCAAGTGGCAGATTGTTAGGATTATACCCTCAGATGCAATAGAGGATAGAATGATAGGGCATCTTTCTTGTAATAAATTTATTTATTATTTATAATAAAAGGCATTATTTAGTTTTCACTTAAATATTATCTGCATCTATAAGTAGTGTAAAATGTTTTGTCCATGTTTTCTGTGCAATCCCTCTACTTCATATGGGATAGAAAGATTAACACTAGAGAAATTGATCTTGATTACTTAAACTAGTTTGCAAGTAATTTGAAGTCTTTAATGGACAAATAAAGACTTAGAACATTTGCACAATCTTAGCTCTGACATGGGAGTGCTATTTGAACACCATGTGATGGTGGGAGCTTAAGACTGTAGGCACAACAGTGGAACTGATATGCTTAAACTCGACTCGCATTAGTTCTGTCACATGGGTTTTCACTCTGTGATTGTCAATGACAGAACTGATTATGCGTAATAGGTATAAATGAACCTATAACATGAAGAATCAGATTGAAGATGCACTTGTGACTTCAAGTCTTTCACTAGAGTAGTTAGACCCAATTCACCCGTTGGAGGGGTCAACCTCGATGTACGGCTTGATGGGTAAGTGGTAGTCTTAGCTAATATCTAATCTGGGATTTGTTCTCTCATAAATGAATGAGAAAGTACCCTATGTGATTATACATAAATAGAGATCAAAGTCTTTGGCCAAAGCAAAAGAGACGACTGTGTGAGGCACTAAATCAATCTCAATGATCTCGTATTATTATAATTAATACATATGGTCAAGTCCAGTGAGTTTCACATAACCATGACTCTCACTTGACTAGGCCACGTGAACAAAGGGTTATGCTTATACGGTATTTATGATTGGAAGGTTGTGGAATGATCCAATCATTCGTTTTTCGTTTGGGCTACAAAGTGGGCCACGTGACTGGCTAGGTGTTAGCCACTTCCTTTGGATTACTCTCATTGCCAACGAAATGAACCTAAAGAGTCGCGCTAAAGGATTGATAAAGAAAAATAAAAAGGATTTTCTATTTTATTCTGGGAGATATAATTTATTGGATAAATTAAATAATTAATTAATTACTCATTGGATGAAATAATTAATTATAAAAATAAGATTAATTATTAATTAATTTCTTATGGAAATAATTTATTTATTTAATTAATTTGGTTGTTTAATTAATCAATTTATTTCTTGGATATAATAAATTATTAATTAAATAGATAATTAATTAAAACAAAAGAAAATCCTGGGCCTAGATGGGGCATCCATTTGGACACCTACTAAGGTAAGTTGGGCCACTTGGATGCCCAACGAGGTCTCTTTTTGTTTGTCTTGATCAATAAGTCAAATGATTATTAAAGGACTCTGTGACCTAAACAAGACATATGAAATCATAACTCTCCTAGAAAAGAAAAGAAGAAAAAACTCCTCCCTCTCTCTATACACTCTAGTCGTCGGCCTCCACTGAGAAAAAGTGGGATTTTTCTAATCAATCCGCATGATAATTTAGAGGCAACATACGTTCGTTGTTAGGATCAAGAATTCAAGAAAAGATCAAGAATTCGTGAAGATTGGATTGCACATGTTCTTGAAGTCATCAAGTCAACATAGTTCGATTTTTGGAGGAATTGAGTCTCCAACCACTTCCCTTCAACGGGTAAGTAATTATTTGTTTTTGCAATTAATTGATTCGACTATGCAAATAGAGAATTCACTTTGGGTTTAATTTTTAAACCTTTCGCTGCGTTTATTTGATTTTCCGCGAAACCCAACAAAAACATCCTTTGAAGAAAAGAGGCTTGGGAGAAAAAAAAATACATGGGAAGATCGAAGATTCGCATACACCACGACGGATTCAAGATCTACACCAACAAAAATACGGTTTCTTTGGGTGATTTATGTTTCCTTTTAGATTGGATTAAAAACCATGTCTGTAGGGATTCGTTTGCACTCTTTTAAATTCGTATTTATGAACTAATCTTTTATAGACCGAGACCATGTGAAGGCCGAATTTATGCTTGTTATGTTTCAATATTGTATTTAATCGATTAATTTGGGTTTATGCAATGTTTTTGTGATTTGTTCTTAATATCTACAATTGTTTGATCATCAAATGTTTGATTAAATGCCTAGTGTAGATATTGAGAGATAATAGACAATGGAAGCATCTAAAATCATAAAAATCATATCGTAGAATTGACAAGAGATAGAATCAATTCCTTTGAGTGGCCTTTTGTTTTAAAGAGGAATTTCTATGTGTCTTTTAATGCATGCTTTTTAATTAAATTTTTATATAGAGATATAGCTGATTGTTGAAAGGGGTAAAATTGCTACATCGAGAGATTAGGTAGTAAGTACTTTAGGAAATTTCGCCTTTGCATAACCTATCTAATAATTGATTTAAACGGAATTCATAATTAACTTACATAATTTGGTTGGATCATTGCCTTGGTTATCTTTCCAGCCTTTGATTAAAATTATTAATTCTTGTGTGCTTGGTAGTAATTATTTTTAATTTTGGTTTAATCTCTTCATCAATTATCGTTTGGTTTAACTTCGAATAAGTAAATTAACTTTTCATTACTTAGATAATTAGTCCACGTGGGAACGATATTCGGACTTGCATCCATTTTACTACTTGTGCAATCTAGTATACTTGCTAGGAAAATACGCATCAAATTTTTGGCGCTGTTGGCGGGGACTTATTTTTATTTAATATTGAAATCCAATTACTTATTTTTAGATTAAATTGTTTTCTTGTTTAATTTTTTTCTTGCTTTCGAGGTATTTGTGGAGTTGCATGCCCCGTACTGTTCATGAAGCGCTCGAAGAATTTGATCCTGAAATACAACGCACGTTTAATAGAAGGAGAAGAAAACAAAATGAAAAATTTCAACAGGAAAAAGTAATGGACAATCGAAGAAATAATGGTGTTCAAGGGGTAGAAGTTGCTGCTAATCTACCGAGCAGCAACTAGTATCACCAGGCCAACACTTTTGAGATCAAGTCGGCAGTGATCGAACTGATACAACAGACAGTTCAGTTTTATGGATTGCCGAGTGATGATCCCCACTCAAATATTGCTAACTTCTTGGAAATATGTGATACTTTCAAACACAATGGGCCACAGATGATGCTATTCACCTCAGACTATTTCCGTTTTCTCTCAAGGACAAGGCGAAAGCTTGGTTAAACTCTCTCCCAGTTGGTTCAATTATAACTTGGGAACAGATGACATAATGGTTCTTGAGTAAATTTTTCCCTCCAGGCAAGACAACCAGACTGAGAAACGAGATCACCAACTTTGGGCAAATTGATGGTGAATCTTTATATGAAGCATGGAAAAGGTTTAAGGACTCACTGAGGAAGTGTCCACATCACGGTCTTTCTATTTGGCTGCAAGTCCAGACATTCTACCAAGGTCTTATAGCCACAACTCGTTCAATAATAGATGCAACAGCCGGTGGAACGATCATGAGTAAGACATCAGAAGCAACAATGGAAATGTTAGAAAAGATGGCTTTTAATAATTATCAGTGGCCAACTGAGAGGCTACTAGCAAAGAAATCAGTAGGTGTACACGAGTTCGACACGTTCACGACATTGTCAGCACAGATTCAGGCTTTAAACAAAAAGATAGATTCTATGAGCGTCTCTACTATGCAAGTGCAGATAATTTGTGAATTATGTGGAAGAGGCCACCACAATACTGTGTCAATATGAAAATCCATTTGCCCAACCAAGGCTGGGTGAACCTGTGAGTTTTGTGGAAAATATCAGCCGACAGAACAATCAATTTGCCCCCAAATTTATTCCAGGATGGAGGAACTACCCAATTTTTTCCTGGAGCAACAATTCCAATACATTGAGACCTCTACCCCCTGAATTTCATCAGTCTACGGAAAATACATCTGCTTTAGAATAGATGCTTGTGACTCTTTGATTTTTTTAGTATTTTCAGAACGATACGTCTGAAGACCTGAAGACTATCATGGATTTAGAGAGTGGGAACTTGAGGGAAGTAGCTGTGAGCTTGAAGGCCAATCCATATTATAAGAAAATCAATTGGCCAAAGTTTGAGGTTTTGGAAAGGCCACCATCACAACATACAAAGCTCTCAATTGATGAACAACTACCTGAATTGGAGATGAAAGAGCTTTTGTGGAACTAGAAAATGCATAAAAGATATTTTGGGTGGAGCACCAACCAACATGCAGACATCATTGCGCTCCATGATCCACCATGAGCTTCGAAAAGAAAGTCGAGCTAATGATTTTAAACAAGCATTTCTTGGGAGGCAACCCAAGCTTTTAATTATTATGCTTCATTGCTTTGTTTTTCCTTAGATGCTAGGTTACTTTGCTCTTTCCTTTTATTTGTTTGAGTCTACTTTGTATCGTCGTAGATGATTTGTCTATTTTCTTCCTTCCATAGGTCATTGCTAAATTTGGAGGTTGTTTAATACGGCATCGAGGATCCCGACTATACCTCCATTCTCTCTACTTAACCACTCAGGGAAGTTTCATCACCCCGTTTGTTCTTGTCTTTACTTGTGCACATTGGGGACCATGTGCTAGATTAGTTTGGGGGTAGGATTCATGTTATACATGTTTGATATGTGTTTTTGCTCAAAACAATTTTCAATATTATACACACTTTTACAAGTAAGACACCGTTGAATGTGTTTCATGAATAATTGCATTTCTACATAGAGTTTTATTTGTTTGTTTCCTCTAATATATCTAAGTCGAAATCCCTTGTCAGTGATCAAAGTGTTTTTATTTTGTGTCTTGGTGTCCTTTTTAGACTTGCTTATGTGAATTTTTGAGGACTTAATATATTGAACCTTTAATTTTGTTAATCTTGAGGGATGTATTGTAATTGTAAGCCAAAAGATGATTTAGGCCATCTTTCATTTTTTTTCTTTAGCCTTAATATTAGCCTGCACTATATTACATAATCTCTAGACCTTATTTTGAGCTATATTGATAAGAATAAAGTGTGCTAAGCACACTAAAACCACCATTCATTTTTCTTTCATAAACCACATCAACTACCCTCTAACCTAAAAGAAAAACAATGTGTATTACCCAATTAAGAGAGTTTAGAACTTTGTGTCTTTTGGCTTTTGTGTTGGGTATGCACTTTGTTAGGAATTTAAGTGCAAAGGAGTTAGAAGTGGTGTTGATTTTGTTTCATGTGGAGAAAATTGAGGTTTAGAATATTTTGTATTGTTAGAGTGGTAACAATGAGTTGATAAGCAATTGGAAAGTTGGCTAAATAGTCGAGAAGGAAAAAAAAAGGAAAAGAAAAGAAAAGAGAGTTCTCGACTAGGCTATGATTATGCGTCGATGTTAATTGAATGATTTTGGAATTGTTCAACCCAGTAGAAAAGAAATAAATTTGGGGATTATAAGTTTGAAAAAGAGAAATAAATGAGATAAGTGATGTGATGTTTGGATCTATTTTACATTGATAAGTGAGTATAGCTTGATGACATTGAGTTTTAGACTCTCTTAATTTTAGTCACTTTATCCATAGTTTGCCGTCCAAGCCATTACCGAGCTCTACGTTACAAGCCGAAAAGTCCTATTGATCTTGGTCATTGCATATTGTGCATTCGGAAAGATTAGTGATTTTGAATTTAATCGATATCTTTATGGTCAAATTCATTGGCATAATCTTGTCTAATGTGGAGTCTTCACATGGGAAACAACTTGTGAGTTCATGACTTCAGGGTAGTATTGAAAATTTATTGTGGTTGGCAAATTTTTAATATTATAGTATTGTGTGATTCTTCATGATCCTATTCTAGGGTGGAATACTTTGTCTTTGTGTGTATTAAGTTGAAATTTTTTGAGTTTATGAGTGTTCTTCACTTATTGATCAAGGATGATCAAAGATTAGTTTGGGGGTAGTTGATAAGTTCATAATTGCATTACGTTTTATGCCCCGTATTTACCTAATCTTGAGTAAGTTTTGATCCATTTTATCCTATATATTTCATATAATTGCATATATTTTATGTTGTAGGGAACATATGGTGATCAAAGTGAAAAAGAATTGAAAACGAAGTTAAAAGAAAAAAAAAGCTGTCAAAGTTCGATTAATTATGCAATGTTTTTGTGATTTGTTCTTAATGCCTACAATTGCTTGATCATCAATTGTTTGATTAAATGCCTAGTTTAGATATTGAGAAATAATAGACTAGGGAAGCATCTAAAATCATAAAAACCATATCGTAGAATTGACTAGAGATAGAATCGATTCCTTTGTGTGGCCTTTTGTTTTAACAGGAATTTCTAAGTGTCTTTTAATGCATTCCTTTTAATTAAATCTTCATATAGAGATATAGTTGATTGTTGAAAAGGGTAGAATTGCTAAACTGAGAGATTGGGTAGTAAGTACTTTAGAAAATTTCGTCTTTGCATAACCTATCTAATAATTAATTTAAACGGCATTCATAATCAACTTGCATAATTTGGTTGGATCATTGCCTTTGTTATCTTTCTAGCCTTTGATTAAAATTGTTAATTCTTTTGTGCTTGGTAGTAATTAGTTTTAATTTTGGTTTAATCTCATCATCAATTTATCGTTTGGTTTAACTTGGAATAAGTAAATTAACTTTTCAGTACTTAGATAATTAGTCCATGTGGGAACGATATTCGGACTTACATCCATTTTACTATTTGTGCAATCTAGTATGCTTGTTAGGAAAATACGCATCAGCTCTGTATTTACTATAATTAATAGTAATAGTAGTAATAGTGGTAGTCATATATTCGTAAGTTACTTAAGTATGGGCAATATTTTATATTCACGATTGGGAAAAAAAAAACAAAATTCATACTTTTATAGATGTGTGTAGGTCATACAGGATCATGGTGATTCCATGCAGTCCTCATGGCCAAAGATTGGGGAGGGGGGGGCCTCAACTTTTCAAATTATAATTTAGTATACATTTTTTTATAAATATAAAGTTTTGACCCCCAAGAAAATATTGATAAATATTCTTTTGTGGTCAAAAAATTTATTTTGCTCACCTAATATTTGTTATCAACTAATTTTTTTCACTTAATCTGGGTAATTTTCATGCATTTCTCGTCTCTTTCATATAATAAGTATCATTTTTTTTCTATTTGTTTTATGTTTTCATAGTCGATTTCTATATATGTTTTGCTTTCATTATTAACAAAAGAGATGCAAAGTACTAAGCCAATTCCTTCATTTGTTCGCATATATATAGCATACCGTACAGCAAAGGGCTCTCCCCCCCGGTATAATTCCTGGCTCCGTCCCTGCTCATGGCTATATTTGAATAACATGAAATCAACATAAGTAACCAAGATAGTAAACCACAACTTACTACAGCAATCCTAATCGTGCATCATTTGAATTCATTAATAATTAAGGATAAACCTCGATGAGTGACCTCACACCCAATCCATGAGTAATATTGTAGCTACTAAAGCTAGCATCATCACAGAGCTTTGCCCATTCTAGGCTTGGCATTGAGTAGGGATTACCAAACCCAAACCCAAAATTTTAGGTTTGGGCCTGGACCTAGACTCGTACTTTGGGTCTAGAGCCAGACCCAGACCCAATCGATCTGATTATTGGGTCTACTTCTAGACCCAATGTTTTGAGTCCAAGTCTGGGTCTGGACCCAATCGTTTGGGCCCAGGCCTAGACCCATTTTTTTGGGCTTTTTTTAGTATGATTTTGGGCTTTGTTTGGGTTCTATTTTTTTTTTGAAGTTGCAATGTATTTCTCACACGCACTTACACATGCACACACACATGTGTGTGTATATACATATATATATATATATATAATTTCACTAATATATACATATATATATAGTTTCACTAGTGAACTAACACTAACCAGATATAATCATCAAAATAATTTGTTTTGTTAGACCTCATCATGTACTAATATAGCATGAGGCTTTCAAATTTTAGATCCAATTGTTCGTTTAATATTTTTTGAATTATTGCGATTAATCTTTTTCGAATTATTGCATGATCCAATTGACCTCATCATGTACTAATATAGCATGAGCTGATCTTCCATTGATGCTTTATCTCCTCCTTCATAATTGTTCAAAATCATGTCGATTTATTATCACCTTTCCACCATTATCTTTGCTAATAATCGCATCTTTGCATTTCTTCAGTATTTTGACGTTGTCCTCGTCGTTCCAGTTGTGTAATACCCACTGATCATGATTGTTGTGAGTAGATACCAAATGAGGAAAAAATATTTTAGTAAGTAGTAGGTTAGAATCTTAGAGGATATTGTGAGTGTAATTTACCAGACAATTTTATGGTACGTTATTGAAATTGAATCTGAACATAAAATTCCTAAAGAATTTACTATATTATATTGCACTTAGAAAAATAGTCGAGTGGTGAAAATACCAACCAGCCTGTGAAATTGGGATAGATGGAGTATTTTTTTAGTCCAAACCAAAATATTTGAAATTTATATGTTTAAGAGGGGAAATTCTAGTATGGATCGGGTTCAATGGAGCAGGTCCATCAAATGTCATTGCATGCAGGTGATGTTAGTGTATTTTATTGTTTTATCCTTGCATTTAACGATATTAGATGGATCGACTTTAATGGACTTAGTCTGTCTTAGAATCACCTGTATAAGAGGGAGTTGGAATTTTGGTTATATTATTGCAATTAGGATGTAGCTTAATTTATCAATTGCAATAAGCTACAAAGATATACCTTTTTATTGTTTATATTATTATTGTATTAATCCCATTAGAAATTAAATAGCTAAAAAATAATATAAATATATTTGTCTTTAGTAGCTTAAGATAATGGTATAACAACGTTTAAAATGGCCGTAACACCTTATAAAATGAAATTATTTGGTGATTAGAGTTAGTTAAATATATTTTAAAAGAAGACCATAAGTTGAAGAGTTCGTCTTGCGATAGCCATAGTTCATGCAAATTGACTTTGTTAAATATATTTTAAATGAAGACCATAAGTTGAAGAGTTCGTCTTGCGATGGCCATAGTTCATGCAAATTGACTAAGTAATTGTCAGAGAAAAAGACTCGTTCTGGAGGATTAAAGAATACCCCATGCAATGTACGTAATGCAATGGCGGTGCAGAGAACTGAATAGATCTGATCACCGACTGCCACTTCATATATCTGTCGTCCAACTATATAATTAATTTTCCCTTCAACTTCCATTTCAATAATCTATTGCTAGATTTTATGCATATTTGTCTAGGAATAATTTATCTTACATATATAAGACGTATGTGCAATATTCTTTGTTAGCTAGATAATCTTGATGGTACTTTACTATTATTTTATTTATAGTTTGTTTTCGTATATTGATTTACTGCATGCATGATAGAAATTATAAATTATCTCCTAGAAAAACAAATGGTTTGTACAAATTTAGTCCAAAGTTTTTTTACATAATATGTACGTTAATCATCTTCATTTGTCAAATTTTTGAGAGACTTTCTCACGTGATGATCATAAAGACGGTAATTTATATTTTTTTTATTTTTCTTGTCAATTTTTTTTATTTTTCTTTTCTCTTTCTTTGTCTTCTCCAACACCAACTCCAACTCCACCTCTGTGGTAAGCATCAAGTGGAGCCCACTTGCAAGGCACGATTGAGCTTGGCACAAGCTCGATGTTTATTTTTATCTTTATTTTTTTGAGCCTGAGGCGAGCCTAACGAGCTGAGTTTTGAGTCCAGTTACACTTGTTTGAAAAAGTAAGTTATGTATTAATAAATATATATACATAATTATTATTATTTTTATAACATATTTGATAATGATATGTTTAATATCATTATATATATAGGGTCAAGATCCAATACACACCCTATATTAGATAAGACATAAGACCCAATCTACATCATTGGATCCATTAAATCCAACAGTCCAAAAAGGAAGCAAAAAACAGGCGAAAAAATTGATTTCAATTGGATCAGGGGTATAATAGTCAAATGACGTCATAACACAGCATCTACATACCAAAAAAAAAAAGGGCACGGAATCTCCCCAAAATCTCTCAAATTGAAACGCACAAAATCTCCCCTACAATATCTCAACTTGTTGCCAAAATAAACTCAATCAAATTATAGTAGCATATTAATCCTATAATTCCTTCGATTATCACCACATAACGCATTCCAATCAGTAGATTCTCAATACAAAAAAATCTAAATTACAGAAGCAATACATTCGATTTTTTTTTAGCAAATATGAGGTCGAAACACACTCCCAGAATGATAGGTAACCAATTATACAGTCGGTTTTCTATTGTTGTTCGAACATATACTGGATAATGACATGTTTTTTGTGTTACAAAAAGTGTTTTTGTTGATTTCTGTGTCGATTAGCTGTTGATTGAGGTCCAATAATGTGTTTTTTATTGATTTGGTATGCATATTTGTGTAATAGATGTTGTATATTGCTAAATTAGTTGGTGTATTGTAACTGTATGATGTATAAACACACACTGTATAATGAGTTATATGATACTTTATACTGGGTTATAAGATACCGTATAATGGTTTATAAGATTGTAACTATATGATGTATACACACACACTGTATAATTCGTTATAAGATACCATATAATGTGTTATAATATACTGTATAGTGGTTTATAAGATACTGTATAATGGTTTGAAATCACTAATTGTATGTCACTAATCACGCACTGTATATCACCATTGTATTTACTGTATATTTGTTTATTAGCTATTGTATAATGGATTAATTAGCTATTCTATAATGTTTATTAGCTATTGTATTCACTTTATAATGGGTTATATAATACTATATATTGGTGTATATGATACTGTATACTAGGTTATAAGATACTGTATAATGGTTTATAAGATTGTAACTGTATGATGTATAAACACACACTGTATAATGGGTTATAAGATACTGTATAATGTGTTATAACATACTGTATAGTTGTTTATAAGATACTGTATAATGGTTTGAAATCACTAATTGTATGTCACTAATCACACATTGTATATCACCGTTGTATTTATTGTATAATGGTTTATAAGCTACTGTATAATGGTTTATAAGCTACTGTATGATGGTTTTAAATGTGATGTCACTAATAACACACTGTATATCACCACTCATGTATTGTATTTTGTTTTATTAGCTACTGTATAGTGGATTCAAATAGGGAATTGATGATGATTATATGTATTTGTGATTTACAAGCTACTGTATAGTGAGTTTCAATGTATAATACACTAATATTTGTTGTATAAAAACTTAAGTAATAATGAAATGTTCTTTTATGACTACTGTATGATGTGTTAACCCACACTGTATAATACAATTAGTTAGTGTATAATAAGATTATATTTAGTGTATAATATTTTAGTTCTTACTGTATAATGTGTTAATCCACACTGAATAATGGTAATTATCCACTGTATAATGCAGTTGCTGAAGAAGAGGCATCAGCACCTGTTTCAGCTAATAGGTTACAAATTGTGTCTGCACTCACTGAAGAGCCTCTTAATGTCGAACAAAGTAATACTGATGATGATTATGTAGAATCAGATGAAGAATTGTCTGTTGAATATGAAGAGACAGAATCAGAACAACAACCCACTTCTAGGAAAAGACGTGCTAAACAACAACCTACAAAAACACTGTCGAAATGGGAAGTGGAAGACAGTATAAGCTGCTGTATAATATAAGTTGTTGTAAAATGTATTCAACTGACTGTTTGGAAAGCAGTTAATCCCATACTGTATATACCCATTATATGTATTGTATAATGTAATATAAGCTGCTGTATAATGTATTCAAATCACTACTTGTAAAGCAACAAATGCCGCACTGTATATCACCATTATAGTTACTGTATAATGATGAATAATCTACTGTCTAATATGTACAATTCACTACTTGCAAGGGCAACTCATCCAACTGTATATTGATGTATAAGATGTTGTATATCACAATTCTATTTACTGTATATTGATGTATAAGTTGTTGTATACCATAAACATGCATATTTCAGTAACTCACGCGATTTTGAAAATGATAACATAAATCGATATGATGATGATTACGCATACCTGCATCCATCTCAATCATGAAAACATAATCAAAACCTATTGATAATGGAGGAGAAAACGCAGAATTGATGATGATGATGAATCGAGCTTGATGATTAACTGAGTTTGATGATGAATAATGTAAATATTTACGTTCTTTGAATCAAATTGTTACGTTCTGTGAACTGATCGAATTGTAATTGGAAAGAAAAAATGAATTGGAGAAAAAAATCTGTTATGGCGCAATAAGTGGGACTTGAATTTGATCCTGCATGATATTTACATGAGTTTGTTACGTTCATTGACTAAAATGCCCCTGCCATCATTAAAATAATTATACAATCTGAAAAATGGAGTTAAATCCGGACCTTGGGATCAAACGGTATCAATGGTGTAGATTGGATCTTATATCTTACCAAATGTAATGGGATGTATTTGATCCATACTCTATATATATATTTAATAATTATTTTTAATTTCAAGTCCAAGCTCAAGCTCAAGCCCGGCTCGACTCAGCTTAAGTTCGAGCTCGAGCTCAAAGTTCTTTGCTCAAGCTCTTGTTCGAGCTTAGCAATTTGGTCAAGTTCGACTCATGTGCACCTCTACCCCACACCAAAAACCCCCAATACATAAGGGAACCATGGAAAATACTACTCCAGACCCGGTCTGGCCGAGCCCAAGTGTATTTCACCAGAAGAGTGAATTACACTTGTCATATGATTGGTCACAGATAAAGTGTAATACACTTAGGTTTGACCAGACCGGGTCTGGGCTAGAATTTCTGGGGAACCACCTCCCTCGGTCTCACCACCCAAGAAGGGCATACCCTTATTGTTGTTCCATACAGACTTTTTCGTCTAATTCTCCATTTATGATTGCAGTTTTAATTTCCATTTGATGTATCTCACAATTGTACAAAACATCAATTGCAATGAGAACTCCTATGAAGGTTATTCTCGAAACTGGATAATATTTATCGAAATAATCAAGGCCATCAGTTCGTTGGTATCCTTTTGTTACCAAATGAGCCTTATATTTGTTGGTAGTTCTACCAGCCTTATACTTACGCTTTAGATCCACTTGCAACACAATGTTGTTTACTACCTTTAGGGAGATCTACTATCTCCAAGGTCTGATTCTGTATGATAGATTAAATTTCACTATCAATTGCTTATTTCCGGAGTGCTTTTGGACTTCACAAAGCTTTTTTAATCATCATTGGTTCGTTTTCTACCATATAGGTCAGGAAATCAGGATAAAATAATTTGGAAACCTTTGCCCTCTACTAGGGTGTGGTTCTTCATCAATTTGATTTGTACCACTCGTAGACTCACGAAGTCTTTTAAAAGAGCTCGGCTCACTTTTTTTCTTATATGGAAAGTTGTGCTCGAAAAAGACAACATTTCTCAATTCCATGATCATTCCTTCATAGATATCAGAAATCTCTGACTTATGTTCAAGAAACCTATAGGCATTACTGTTAAGTGCGTAACCAACAAATATGCAGTCAACAGTTTTAGGTCCTACTTTTACTTGTTTGGGTTTAGGTACTTCTACCTTTGCCGAACACCCTCACACTTTTAGATATCTTTATGAAGGTTTATAACCTTTCCACATCTTGTACGGAGTGTTCGCTCCTACTTCTATGTGGAATTTTGTTTAGAATATAGTTGGCCGAAAGGACTGCCTCCCCTAACATATTTTGAGATAAATCGAAATCAATAAGCAATGCATTCATCATCTCCTTGAGAGTACAATTTTTACATTTAGCAACTCCATTAATAGATTATGGTGAATAAGGTGTTGTGGTTTGATGAGTTATTCCATGACTAAGAATAGAATTCTTCAAAGTATGTGTCGTATTCTCTACCTCTATCACTACTGATTACTTTTATCTGTTTGTTTAGTTGGTTTTAGACTTCACTCTTATAATGGGTGAACGCTTCAACTGCTTCGTCTTTACTTAAGTAAGTAGACATAGATGTATCGTGTGCAATCATTAATGAATGAAATAAAGTACTTTTTTTTACCTCTAGTTTGCACAAATTTCAAGTCACATATATCACTACGAATAAATTCTAGAGGTGCGGTGTTCCTTTCATTAATTGTATGGAATGGTGATTTGACTAGATTTGCTTACACAAAATTTGCATTTATATTGATCATTCATTTGAAAAGACGGTAATAAATTCAATTTAACAAAAAAATTTGTAGTAATTGAATTAACATGTCCTAGTCTAGCATGTCACAAATTTGAATACTCGAGCAAGTAAGAAGAATTATTCTTTTCCTATTCATACTTACCAAGGTCACGTTAGACCATCATTATAGTCAGTGAGTGAAACCTTATTAGCCTCAAAAGTTAACTTAAATCCTGCCTTAACCAATGTAGCTCGCCCAAGATCAAATCCTTGCGAATATTCGATACATGCAACACATCAATCAATTTTAACTTTTTTCATGAGGTCATTTTCAAAACGACTCTACCTAGTCCAACAACTGGCGATGTGGTAGAGTTTCTCATGTAGAGCTTCCACCTCCTGATCGGAAGGTACCTCGAAATTATCTCCTTTTCGAAGCAAATGTGTCGAGTAGCTCCAATGTCGAAAAACCACTCTTTTGGGTTATCAATCATGTTGCACCCGAACACAACAGAACTTAGATTAATCTCAGACAAGTTAGTCAGGACTCTTTTGTCCTCCAATACAGCTAGGTGAGCTTGAATTTGAACTTTCCCTTAGCCCTAAACATTCTTATTTGGCTTATGCAATCTCTAGCCATGTGGTTCAGTTTCCCGCAATTGTGTCAGTTCCCGGTGTACTTATGTTTCTTTCCCTTTGGCTTGTCGGAGTGTTGGAAATTATCAATTTTTAAAATACATTACAATAGAAAATTATATGTGTGTGTGTGTATATATATAATAATAATAACAATAATATGTTATTTCATAATTTGACAGTTAATTATCTTAAGGGTGTGATGTTTTGAAAAGTTCACAACTCTTCCCAAAAGTGTGCAGCCCTTCACAACGTATTAAACCGTTGGAGGCATACTATATAAATAGAATAATAGAAACCAACAAGAAGAGGGAATTTTATGCTCTGAATAGAGAAACAAATACTCTATCATATATACATGAAGAATACCAAAAAGGAAAAACTCTCTCTCAGCTTTTTTCTATTTTTATCCTCTTTTATTTATGATCCATAGTGGGTGAATTGGTGTATCTATTCTTAGAATGCAGTCTAAAGAATAGAATTTGTATTTAGGCTTGTATTATGGGAACAATTTTATTTTCCGAGGAAGCACCTGCATAATAAAAAAATTATTGTTCTTAAGAAAGTATCTTAAGTGATATGCATAGCCTTTTTAATTTTCATATTTGCAGGTTCGTTCTTGACATTTGAAGGAATTTCCCCAACATGGAGTGCTTCCATTTTTTCCTAGCACTTGACTCAGCCTGGTTAGGCATGAGAAGTGATAGCTTTATTGACTTCTTTTCACTTGAATGATTGTTCTCTTCAATCCCAAGCCTCATAATAAGGTCCTCAATCCCGTTTGTGCTTCAGCTAATTCTTGAAATCCCTCCAGTCCAGTGGTAGCTTTCAATGATAGTAGCCACTTGGAAGGACTTGCTGAAAGTCATGTCCTCAGTATGAATTTCATGCAGGATTATCTGTATCTCTTTGGACATGATTGATGACAATTTTTGAATACACCATATTGAAGTTCAAGATCTTCCCACCCACAAACTTCTTTAGATTAGCATCTTCAGTCTGGTACTTTCTATCCAAAGACTCCCATAGAGCCCTCGCAGTTCCCCCAAGAATTGTACACACTATAAAGTGTGTCATCTAGCCCGTTCAGTATGTAGTTCTTGCACAGGAAGTCACAATGATGTCATGTATCATATGCTCCCCTCAGTTGACCATCGATCTCATCGTAGGGTGCTGATGGAGCACTTTCGATGAAGAACCTAGCCAAGTTCAACATGGTTAGGTAGAACATCATTTTTTTTCCTTGCCACCTTTTAAAGTCAGCTTCGCTGAACATTCTAGGTTTCTCTCTATGAGTCGGAACATGGGATATGATCGGTGCCATAGGGAAGCATGAGAACAATAGTCGATGTTATCGGCATTGACGGCAACAGCTGATCAAGCGAAGGTGGTGGCAAATTGTTCTCAACAGTAGCCATTTCTCACAATCAGGATATGGTGTTAAGTTTGTAGTGGAAAATAGTGTTATGAAAATTGTTTAGTCGAGGCACAGATTACCCATTTCCATATTACAATAACAACCCGCTCTGAGCGGTGAAGGATACGGCCTTTGTGTCTCAAGATACAGCAACCAGTGTCTTACAATTAGAACCACTCCGAAAGTCTAAACCTGATGAACAAGCCTCTGCTCGAACTTTCGATTTATGAAGGAAGAACTCAGATTTGTACTTAAGAAAAAGGAAAGAAAGATATTAAAGCGAATACTTTGGTGTGTTGAATCCAAAAATAGGAGGACCTATTTATAAGAAACCAAGAGTTGGGGGCCGTAAAATTGCTATTTTTCAAAAATTCTGAATCAGCCCCAAAACTAGTGAAACGGCGCATTTTCACACTATTTGGGCACCGATTTGGTGTGAGCGGGTGCATAATGCACCCATTCGGTCAGCTGGCCTGCACAGAACTTGCGGTGTACTACACCTATTCAATCGTAGCCATCGATCGAAAGCCTATGATTCACCATCGCAATTGATTGATCAAAAAAAAAATCTAACGGTTAAAAGTTTTTTTGTTAATAATTAATTAATTCAATAAAATTAAATTAATTAATTTAATAAATTTTACGTAAAAAGATAAGTATAGGTGGAACACAACCCGACCCACCCCCGTTGCATCAAAACTCGGATGTGAGGACTTGAGAAATTGGGTCAAAGCCCATAGGTCCTCATTCTAGTGGTATCCACCTCCCACTTTATGTGACAGGTCCTGGGTTCGAATACAGTCTACCACAAGTTGTGACTCTCCTCTTCTTTATGGGGCTAAATAGAGTCTTTATGGCTCAAGATTATGACTATCAACCCTGGTTTGTTAGGCTAGATATTTAGGGTATCCCTATTCGTCTTGAATTAAAATAAAAAAAGGGTCAACCCTTACTCTATCACTTGAGATATATAAACTCAATTATATATTAATCTTGAAACATGGGATACCCACATTTTCACGAATTCAAATGTTTTGACATTTAATTTTCCATTCATCCGAAATCGAAATTGAGAAATTCAAAGTGCTGACGACATCTACTCGTGATGTAATTTCATAATATGCAATAATATTCTGCATCCGAGCAATGAGAAAATTTTGGATTTTTCATCTAAAGTGTGTCAAACACACTTTCTTGGGCTAAATTTCCAACAATAAGTTGGATAAAAATTCAAACAAATTTAAGCAATACCTTATTCCGATCAACTCGATTCACATACACCCCTCATGCAAATAGGTAGCGTGAGTTTCGTTATTACTCAAGGACATTTTAGACTTGTTACGCCCGAAGCTAAAATTTTGGATAAACTAGCTCATGCATGCCAAAATAATTAAAAAATGAACTTATTCCAAAATTCAAAAAGAGAAAAGGATTTCTTTTTCCCCGAGATAAAAATCGTAAAACAATATATTTTGATATTATTACTCACTGATTGAAACAAAAAAAAAACTATTTCTAGAATTGAAATCCAGCCATAGCATTTGAAATTGGACTAATGGATTTGTGGGAAGAAAGAATGTGTATAGAGAGAGACTAGACTTGATAAAGAAAGACGGCAGAAAATGAGGGCGAAAAGCCAAATCCATTTATGTAAATACCAATACTTGTTCTAACAAGACAAGTATAACAATACTAGTAAACAAATCTTCACTATTATGAAAGTAGGGAGAGAAAAAAGAACGAATTAAGAAAGAAGAAAAAAGAAACAGCGGAAATTGCGTGTTTGACCGTTGACACGATGTAGTCATTTTAAAAAGATTTAGTCATTAAAAGCCAACCTTCCCAATGACCATGGCATTGTGGAAAATATGTTACACCTTTATGCTTACCTACTTGCATCTCAACTGCGTGTTCTTCAAACACCTTTCTTTTTTATTTTCTTTTAATCATGCAACTTTAATACATGTGGTAAAATACAATATTATTTATCATATGAATTACTCAATAGGAAAATGTGAATTCACTAGTGTGGTGTGTGATTACGGGTCGCGTGAAATCGTCAAGTACATCTTTATGTGAATTGTGAAAATATGCTGAACTAGAGACAAATATTGTATCTTTTTCTTTGATTGTGTTTCCTTTTAAAAAGAAGAGTAGAAAAAAAAAAAAAAAGCAAGCAAAAGTTTTATATTGGCCACTATTACTTCTCTGTCATTCTATTATATGATCAACACAATTATTTTTAGTCAATAAATTCAAATATTTGAATAATAGATTGACATAACCATGACAAATTATTTATCATATGGATCACTTATAGAAAATTGTGAATTCAATAGTGTGTCATGATTGAGGGTCGCGAAAATATAGACAATTATAATCTGTGGATCGTGAAAATATGCGAAACCAAAGACAGACACGGCATATTTATCTTCGGTTACAATTACCTTCCAAAAAGAAGAGGAAAAAGAAGTAAGGTGAGGAAAATTTTCAAATTGACAGCCGTTACTTCTCTGTCACTCTTATTTATGGTCAGCATAATTATTTTTCGTCAACAAATTCAAATATTTGAATAATAATTAGATATAACCGTGAGAAATTATTTAAATGTGAATTTAATAGTGTGATGTGATTGAGGATCACCAAAATATCGACAAATATAATCTTTATGTGGCTCGTGAAATATAAGGAATCGGCGACAAACAATGCATATTTTTCTTCGGTTACATTTACCTTCCAAAAACAAGTGAAAAAAGAAGTAAAGTGAGGAAAATTTTAAAATTGACAGGTGTTACTTCTCTATCACTCTAATTTTATGGTCAGTGCAATTATTTTTAGTCATCAAATTCAAATATTTGAATAATAGTTTTGTATAGCCATAAGAAATTATTTATCATATGTTACTTGATAGAATAATGTGAATTCAATAGTGTGACATATTAAGGATCGCAAAAATATCAACAATAATATTTATGAGGATCGTGAATATATGCGTAACCAGAGACAAACATTGTACATTTTTCTTCGGTTACACTTACCTTCCAAAAAGAAGAGGAAAAATAAGTAAAGTAAGCATAAATTTTAAAATGACAACCGTTACTCCTCAACCATTCTATTATATGGTCAGTACAATTATTTTTCGTCAACGCATTCAAATATTTGAATAATAAATTGATATAATCGTGACAAAATGTCGACTACGGAAACCCTATTGCTAGAACCTACGTGTAGATTAAATTATAATGATTTGTAGCGTTACATTTATCTTTATAAGAAAAATAGGGAGAAAAATGCAAAAGCAAAAGGCTTTATCCAAGGGCGAGTTACTATAACCTCCCCACGTAGTAGCGTGGATACTGAAAATCTGCAAAATCTGACCCACCTGGTAAAACGACACCGTATTTGCCCCCCTTCCCCTGCCACGAGCACATTATAAATAGCCCTAATAAACGTCTTCAACAATTCAATTTCAATTTCACAGAAACAGAAGAAGAAGAATAGTGCAGCAAATAGCAATTTAAAAAATAACCCCCCCAAAATTTAATCAAAAAAAAAAATCAGAGGAAAATAATTATGCCTTGTGCCATAGCAGCAGTGAGCTCTCCGATCTTCACTTCGTCGCCGAGAAAATTATCGCCGATATTCTGCAAGGCGGCGACTTCTCCACCGCCGCCGTCGCTGTCTAATACGTTGCCGTTATCCCTGAATTATATCAGAAAACCGTTTAATGGAGGAGGAGAAGAGGAAGAGGAAGTGAAGGTTCCGATTATGTCGAAGAGGAAGAGGCCGGGGAGGATTAATATTCCGGTGGCGAGTTTAGGGTTTGAGGAGGTTCAAACGGCGTCGGATTCGGATAGGTTGAGTGAGGTGGAGTTTGAAGGGGAGGGGTATTCGGTGTACTGTAAGAGAGGGAGAAGGGGCGGTGTTATGGAGGATCGATACGCTGCCGTTTTGGGTCTTCAAGGGAATTCTAAACAGGTTTGTCTTCTTTTTATTTTTTTATTTTTTTTTTGTTGGATTTCTTATTTGGCTGTGGCTTTCGAATTCGTGTTATTCATTTGGAGGGTTTATTGGCGATTGAATTGATAGTTGATATATGCGTGTATTTATGTTTGAACTATTGAAGATTGATTGATTTGGTTGTTTAATGGGGAAGTTCATGATGATATTGATAATAGTAGTTTGTGTGAGTGTATATATGAATCTGCATTAGGGAACTTGTTAGTAAGGATTAGTAACACCTTAAAAAGATGGAACCTTGATGAGGAACTTTCGATTTATGAATGGCGAGCGTTGAGCACAGGATCAGATGGTTTTCCTCCTTTGGTGTGGAGGGTTGTGTTGTATATAATCACCACCATATAGAGATGGATAAAGTTGTTAACTCTGATTAATTATAAGTAAAAACTTAATATAATTAGAGGGTTGTCTATGTTTGTTTATCTTTTTTCTTTTTCTTTTTTTTTTTATGGTTTTGTAAGTTGGTGATGACAACTATATTCTAAAGGGGGTGTTTTTTGTGATTTCAGGCTTTCTTTGGTGTGTTTGATGGTCACGGAGGAGTAGGAGCTGCAGAATTTGCAGCAAAGAATTTAGAAAAGAACGTTATGAGTGAAGTGTCAAAGAAAAGTGAAAAAGATATAAAGGAGGCGTTGAAGGACGGGTACCTCACCACAGATTCTGATTTTCTGAAGGGAGATATCCGAGGTGGAGCTTGTTGTGTGACAGCTTTGATCCACAAAGGAAATGTTGTGGTCTCCAATGCTGGAGATTGTCGTGCCGTTATGAGTCGAGGAGGAGTTGCTGAGGCCCTTACAGTTGATCATAGGCCTTCATTGGATACTGAAAGAGAGAGGATTGAAAGCTTGGTAAGCATAATTTGTTTCTTTTTTGCAGAAATAATGTATTGAGTGAAGCTGTTTGAAAAGAATTTTGCTTTACTTATGGGTTTTGAAAGGGATTTTGTTTTGCTAATGTTTTTGAACAATTTCTTGTGTAGGGTGGATATGTGGATTGTTGCCATGGTGCTTGGAGAGTACATGGATCTCTTGCTGTATCAAGAGCAATTGGAGATCGCCATCTAAAACAATGGGTGATTGCTGAACCGGAAACTAAAGTATTCAAGATTAGGCCCGATTGCGAGTTCTTAATCATGGCCTCTGATGGCCTATGGGACAATGTAATTTACAAAACTTTGTTAATTTCATTTTTATGTGAATTTGATTTTGGATCAATAGATTTGATTCTAAACTGTTCCGTGTTTTTCTTTTCCAGGTTAGCAATCAGGAAGCAGTAGATGTAGTTCGGTCTCTCTGTGTGGGCGTGGACAAGCGAGAAGCAATCTCTGCTTGCAAGAAACTTGCTGATTTGTCACTAACAAGAGGATCTTCTGATGATATAAGCGTTATAGTTATTGAATTAACTCATTTCATTCAGTGATAAATGTGAAGAATAACTTTAGATGGTAGTAGCGCTTCAGAGGCTTGAAGCCCCTTATAGCTGAAGATCTTTAGACAGAATATCTTATTCTGAAGAGGGCTTTAGATCAGTTTTCTTTCTTTTATATGCTTTGGCCGTTTCACCTGCTAGAGGAGAAAGAGAAGAATTATAGAATAGATGCTAGTCTTGTATAACTTTGCCTTATTCTTACTGAACATATATGGCTAACAGTAGTCAATCCAATTGTAGAATACTAGAGGGATTGAGTTCAAGTTTAATCAAAATGGCATTTATGGCAAAACCTCTTATCATTTATCTTCTAATGTCATTCTTCAATATCAAGTGATAAGTTTCTAAGTTGAGTTTCTAGTGGTCATTCTCGAGAGCTCTGATGACTCCGACTTCTTGGGCAATCGGGATTTTTTTATATATGAATGGTTATGATTATATTGAGAATTAAGCTTTGTTTCTATGTGCACAATTAAAAATAGATAGATGTTTTCGTCCTTTCATTTAAATTATGTGGTGCAAGAGAAGTCCAGAAATGCATGAGTTTGATGATGATGGAGAAAGTTTGACTATAACCAACCCCGGATTTGAAAACGTGTGTAGTGGGTGAAAGCAATTTGTGCATTAGGTATTGGGTCGGTGCATTTGGTCATGTTTGGCAGCTGCTCACACATTCTTTCTGGAGGAATTACTATACAATTACCAAGTCTCAAAGCATGTTTCATGCATAAGGGGATAACTACTAGCGTTGATGTGATCTTTAACGATTTGTAATTTGTATTGTTGTGTGTATATTCAATTTGAATGCTATGACTTCGAAATTCCTTTAAATTATGAAGTTCGGTATTTTATATGGGGTGTTACGGATAGGTGGTGGTCGGCTTTTAATGTTTGATCATTAAAAATTAAAACTTAGGTCCAATGTGTTGGTTGGATTGCAGCGATCAAAGTTAGGTTATGTGTCCGAGCGAATTTTATGAGAGAAAGAACATTCCTTTCAGATTTTATTAGGATAGGCACTGAATTTTGCGTTTAAGTTATTTTAAAAAGTAGTACATATTATTAGTGAGCACATCTCAGATCCAAAAATTTCATTAGCCACCTTTGCACACTTAATATGTGCGCGTGCAATTTTTATTTTTATTTTTAAATTATAAGAGTCAAAATACTTAATGTTTTTCTTCACGATAATAAATATCCCATGAACCCATTACAAGTATAAAATAAATATAGTTTGTGAAAAAAGGTTAAATTGGAGAGATAACTAGGGAGAAACAGGTAACAATCAACAACCATTTGGTTGAATGATCTTGATCTCTCTTCAATAAGAGGAAAATCTCATTTTCGATATTATGAGTGACCACATGTATATTTTTGCTACCAAGTATTTCAAAATCTCACTTGTGTCAAAAACTCTGCCCATTTATCTCACTTTTGTTACCATGATTATCTCATAATTAGAAAAAAGTCATGTGACATGCACGTTACTGTTAAGTTCTTACTGGGAGTGAAATAATCGGAGGGACACAGACAGACTGGGGAGAAACTAGGAATGACAATGGGGGAGTATAAGCTGGGTATTGTAGGACTCAAGGGCCGACCCATTAAGCTTTCTTAATATTTGGACCTGGCCTCGGCCGGGGTACCTGACAGACCCAGTCTGGCTTCTACTTTTTCCTATCAATTTTGTTTTTTTATCTATATATCCTACTCTCGGAAACACATTCAAACATATAAAATAACATCAAATCGATGTAAACATCCAAAAGTAGCAATCATCATGTACTTTTTTTTTTTTTTGGTAAGCTTAATTCTCTTATAAAGTTGTTGAAGCCAATCATCATGTACTTGAATATAAACACATGTTATAATAAGTACAAATTTCAAAATAATAAAGTCATCTCCGTACTCAATTTGCTTGAAAAATGAGAAATTATAAATATTGATTTGTTGCAGCGAATTATACTACTGCTTGAAAAGTCACTTTTCTCATATTTTGAGTCTTAACTAATATATATTAATTAAAATTTATTATTATTTATAGGAAAAATCTCATTTTTTAAACCATAAATGACCACATGTACATTTTTGGTACCAAGCATTTTTAAGATCTCGCTTTTGGTACAAATTCTGCCCATTTGTATCATATTTGGTATTGGCGTTGTCTAGTTGACGAAAAAAGCATGTGACATGCACGTGGCCGTTAAGTTTCCATGTGATTGTGCACGTGTTTGTGAAGATAAGCAGAAAAATCTCATTTTTGGTATCAAACTTTGCTTAATTGTCTCACTTTTGGTACCACCGTATCTCATTTTTCAATGCCATGTGTGAAGTTAATGGCCACGTGCATCCCACATGACCTTTTTCGCCAAGTAGTTAACGTCGGTACCAAAAGTGATACAAATGGGCAAAGTTTGTGCCAAAATTGAGATGTCAAAAACGTTTGATACCAAAGGTGTACAACCGGTCAATTATGGTACCAAAAATGAGATTTTACCATATTTATAAATATTATATAATAACTAATAATATATAAAATTGGAAAGATAATATAAAACCATTAGGGCGAGACTGGGTCCAAATTTGGGCGAGAATCTCCTAGACTTACTACCCATCCCGGACCCAGCTGGGCTAGAATTTTAACAATCGGACTCTGACCCGGTCCCATTTAATTAAACTCATACATGCCCCAAGCGGAGCGAGTAGTCGTTCTACCCAGACTCATTGTCATCCCTAGGAGAAACCAAAAATTAGGATTGTTTAAGTTAGAAATTTTATGTCATGACCCAAAACTTCACTTTTCATTAAATCATACATTAGCATAAATCCATGCATTTTGATGCGTAGAATTTTAAGATCGCACATCATCTCAATCGTTAGGGCACCAAATATTTTTCCTTAGCCCAAAGAAAGTGGCTAAACCAATTACCCCAATTCTTAAGGACCAAAGTGCAAATAAACTTGATTTTTTTGTCTTAAGTTAGCCAAGGATACTTCTAGAGGTTTAGGGGTCGAATTAGAGAAGAAATAAAGGTAAAAATCACTTCAAAACCCTTTCTTCTCCTTCAAAACAGAGTCTATCTGGCAGTTTCTGTGCAACCACGATTTTGGCTATCAAAACAGGTCCAAAATATAATACATTGAATAACATGGCATAATATTTTCAGATTTAATTTCCGATTCGATTTACGAAACAGGCTGTTCTAAACAGATTTTTCCAAAACCGGCACCCTATGTTCAACTATTTTTATAAAATCCCCTGTTCACTGAAAAATTCTGAAATTTGGATGAATTCTCTATAACATGTGTATATATCTACTGTAAAAGTTTTAGAGTGAAAACAAATGTCTAGGTTAACTAAATAACCTCAAAACAGAAGCAGTTCTCAATTCAACCAAAGAAACTGACAGTTCTGTTCAACGATTTTTAGAAACTTCCACAAAACTCCAATCCTTACCAATTTTGAGACATAGTTCATAACATGGATATATACATACGAAAAAAATATAGGGTACTTTACCTTAGTGGATGTCTAAGAAGAACACTAAAACGACAAAACTCCAAAACAGAGGACAGAATTTCGGTTCTAGGACTGAAGCGCACTGTTTGAGGGATTCTGAAATTTTCGGTAATATCTATGAAAATTTGGCTTCCATATAATTATTCCTTGATGTCTTAGGAAGTTTTTGAGCTAAAAATATCCGGATTGGGACCTGTTTTGATAGCCAAAATCGTGGTTGCACAGAAACTGCCAGACAGACTCTGTTTTGAAGGAGAAGAAAGGGTTTTGAAGTGATTTTTACCTTTATTTCTTCTCTAATTCGACCCCTAAGCCTCTAGAAGTATCCTTGGCTGACTTAAGACATAAAAATAAAGTTTATTTTCACTTTGGTCCTTAAGAATTGGGGTAATTGGTTTAGCCACTTTCTTTGGGCTTAGGAAACATATTTGGTGCCCTAACGATTGAGATGATGTGCGATCTTAAAATTCTACGCATCAAAATGCATGGATTTATGCTAATGTATGATTTAATGAAAAGTGAAGTTTTGGGTCATGACAATCCTCACCCCTTTTTTTTAAATTTCGTCCCCGAAATTTGTACCTATCACTAAACAACCATGGATAATGTTCTCTCATGTATTGTTCTGTCTCCCAAGTTGCTTCTTGTCTTGAATGATTCTTCCATAACACTTTCACTAATGGAATTGTTCTCTTTCGAAGTTGCTTGTCTTTGTGGCCTATTATTTCCATTGGTTCTTCAACATAACTTAAATTAGCAGAAATCTCAATTGGATCATCTCGAAGAATGTGAGAAGGATCTGGTGGCAATGCCAGACAGTATGCTAATGGACCAACTCTTTCAAGTATCTCGTAAGGACCAATATAACGAGGAGATAGTTTACCTTTCTTGCCAAATCTGAAAATACCTCTCCAAGGAGAAACACGTAAGAACACTTTTTCACCAACCTCATATTCTATTTCCCGTCTGCGTTGATCAATATAACTCTTTTGTCTATCTTGGGCTGCCTTTAGTCGATTTTTGACAATTTTCACTTTTTCAACGGTATCTTGAATCAAATCTGGTCCTTCAAGATAAGGGGCTCTGTTATGACTGCTATTAACCTTGAGCCATGTGTTAAAAAATTTTCCAGTATAACTGGACCACAGAGTACCGTACGACCACCCGAGTTCACTGAACTCCCATGTGTTATATGAATTACAGAGTGTCATGGCCATTATCGTGATCACGAACTACTCTTAGTTATAGCAGGCCATTAACAGTAAAAGAAAATGACTAAGCACGTGCATCATTTGTTTATGAATGATATGAATTGAATGTGAAATAAGTGTAGACGATGTTATTATATGGCTTCAAATGATTGATTGGATGATGATTTTGTGTGTGCTTATGGAATGCTAATTATCTCGTTACTTGATTATACTTGTTGAGGTTGCGACTCACCAAACGCAATTTTTTTTTTTTAGTGTTGTAGATAGCATCAATCCGTGAAGTTGTGTACATAAAGCTAAAGCATGGATCAAAGGTCGGTTGGTGGGTTTTCAAATCCTTCTCCCTCAGCTCATCATTTGCATCTCATATAGGGTTTCTTTCTGGTCATGTGTGTATATTTTTCCCTATATCCATGTGTGAGGGTGGTGAAACTAGTAGTGTTGATATGTTCGTTTGTATATGTTGGTTAAATGGATAACATATAAATATGTGCTATGCTATCTTTGGATTTCGTGTTATGGTGTTACATTTTAGTCACATATAAATGTATGCTATGATCATCTATGGGTTTTGTGTGTAAGGGTGTTACATTTTAAGATATTTTTTTCATTCTCTTCTTCCTCCGACACATGATTTAAAACATTTTATCCAACAAAATCGAACTTTATATACAAAACAAACGTACCCTAATTTGGGTGCTCATATTCATTAAATTTTGGGTCACCTAGACTCATTTTTTCTCATACTTCCCCCTCCTTTGGTTTTGTTTATTTTTGGGTGATTTTTGGTGATTCTGATGGTTTTATTATGTTGGATTTGTGAGAATTTTGGGAGATATGAGAAGGGGGCCGAAGGAATTTTAGAGTTTTTTGAAGTCTGGTTGATTTTTCTTTTGTTAAGTGTTAATATTGATAGACACGTACACTACACGTGAGAATTTAACGATCACGTCACATGGCTTTTTTCATTCATTAGATAACGGTGGTACCGAAAATGAGACAAATGGGCAAATCTTGGTACAAAAAATGAGATAACGACAGTACCAAAAAGGTCACGTGCCTTTTATATCAACTAGATAACAGCAGTACCAAAAATGATAGAAATTGGCAGAGTTTATGTCAGAAGTAAAACTTCAAAAAAAATTGGTATCAACAGTGTACACGTATCACTTATAGTATAAAAATGAGATTTTCCCCTAATGGTATAAAAATAAATGTGAGGCCTAATTGTTCCATTCTCAACACATGCTCCTGTAAATAAATAAAGTAAAAAGAAACATGTGAAAGCACAAATTAGAAGAGTAAGAAGCAAAATCACTATAAAATGTAGTGTTAAATTAAAAATTAAGTTCTTTCAAAATTTTAAAGGAAAATTAATTTGGTTCCTTTTTCTATTGTGTTCTCCCCTGTTTGGGCTTATATCTCTCGCTTTATGCTTGCTCTTGGCAGAGAGAAAAATAAACCTGGAAAGTGGAAACAATGGCGTTTGGAACAAAAATAACAGAGTTATGGAACCACAAAAATTTGTTGCATTTAGAGAAAAAGAATTGTCAGAAGTGGGATTTGAACCCACGCCCTCTCACGAAGACCAGAACTTGAGTCTGGCGCCTTAGACCACTCGGCCATCCTGACTCCTGTAAGATGTTTTATATAAACGGCTATACATCTGTGGTTTGCGAATAATGAGGGTAGTCCGTCTCAAAATTTCTCTTTTGCGTTTATTATTACATAATATCAAAAAAAATGATCTTTGAAAAAGCTTGTATTATTGTTGAAATTTTTGATGTCACTATATTTCAAACCTCAAACTATACTATGTATTATTGTTTAGAAAAATTACAAATTTAGTCTCATAATTATAAAGGATGTCAAAACTCGTCCTATACTTTGTATCACTGACAATTTAAGAACAATATCTTTCAAAAACTAGCAAATTTAGTCCAAATTTAACCGAAAAATTTCAATTTGGCCGGAAAAGGTCAAGTGCCCCTCTCAATTTTAGGGGGTTTTAGTAATTTTAGTTTTATTATATTTTAAAATGCTATATGCATGAATTATCTAAAAATTTCAAGAGAAAAAATTAAAAATGTCAAAAAATATCAAATCTAAAAAAATGTGTTGAAGTAGAATAATTCCATGTCAAATTTATTAAAATAAATTTAAATAAATGTTAAAATTTTGATATCCGAAAACACAAGTGCGAAAAATACCCAGTAAAAAATTGCTTAAAAACACAACCTTTTTTATATTTAAAACTACTGTATCCGATTAATATAAATTAAAATGTCTTACATAAAATTTTAAACTAATTTTTATATTCTAATAAGATTATTTTTAACTAGCAAAAATAAATTATTTAACATTTAAATTACTTACAATAAACTTTGTGTAAAAATTTTCATATATAATTAAAATCAATTGAAATCATTTATTAATGTGTTACATAATATTAACAAATAAAAGTTTTTCAAGCAAAAAAATGAAAAAGAAACAGTCTTCTTCCACCGGCGCTCTGATCTTAGATACGAGCTCCAAAGTCACACAGTAAAACACACTCGCATTGAAAACACACACACACATCATATCATATGATGGGTGAATTGTAATTGTACTGTACCATCATGGAGGCTGAACTATGGGCTATCCGTGACGGTTAGTTTGCTGAGTTTGCATGCAGAAGCAGATTTGAAGAGATACAAGATTCATCTACAGTAATATATATATATATATATATATATCCCTCTTCTCTATTCTCTCTCTCTCACACACACACACATTTTCTTCTCTTGTTCTTGATTTCTTCAACAAGAGACATTTGTTGTTTTGGTATTTCTTCAACCCATTCGTCCTTTTGGTTTGTGTTTCATAACTTTTGTTTTCTCTATGTCCGAGTGTAATTCAAAATTTATGTAGCAACGTTTGTCAATTTTAACCTTTCAACCAATCTCCAAGTCCGTCGCTTAATAATACAACCCACTTTTACCATCATGGTGAAATCACAAATTAGTTCACATTGCCAAAACTACACAAACTAGCACGAGTTCATCGGACTTATCTAATTCATACACATCATGCAAAATGACACCAGAGACTCGAACACAGAAGATAAGTCGACAGCAATTTGCAAGCACAACCATTTTTTTATGCCATTCTCACTAGCTCACAAAAATAAAGATACAATAATATCACCAGGAACATAGTTAAAACAAACTCCAAATGAGTGTCGTGCCATAAAGAGAGCAAAACTCGATATATAGTTCATAAATCCTTCACTGAAGTGTACAAAATATGTGTTTTCCTAGTAAATATCAGAGGCTCTTCTTTTTGGTATCCACTTGAGTGGAAGTGTTAAAGAGTGCCCACTGTTTTCTATTTGAATATATCAAAACCAATACAAACTGAGAGAAGCAGAAAATCATAATTATAGCTTCAACGAGGTAAGGATATTTATCTGGAGGAGTGATTGTCATATAGATGACATGAAGAAAAAGAGAGCAGGCCAATGCAAATAATTTTAAAATAGAAAAAAAACGGTTAGTCTTGCTTGTGTCCTTTTTTCCACTGGGGGCATGGTAGAGAAGGATGAAAAGGCCATATATAGCTGTATATGCAAGAACTAATTTGTCACGCCTCAAAAGTGGGAACATGGAGAGCAAAGCATTATATATCAACCACTCGAAAACAAATGGTTCATCCAAGGCCAAGAAGCTCGCTGGTAGAAGGGGAAGCAAGATAGATTTCTCATGTACTGTAAATTAAAACCATCAATTGCAAAGGATTAAGTCATGAAGATGCATAAAACAAGAGAGCAGGGGTGTAGACGAGTCGAGCTCGAGCCGAGTTTAACCAAATTGCTAGGCCAAAGTTTTCAAACTTGAGTTTGACAAGCCACAATAAAAGAGCTCGCGCTTGAGCTCGAGCCATAAAAAAAAATTAGTTACATATTATTAATTTTGTATTAATATATATTATAAATTTTGTATTAATGTATATTATATAAAATATAATCATGATACTATATATATGCATATATGTATTATATAATACATTATAAATATATTATATTATATATATATCAATAAATAAATAAATAAAATGAAATATTATTTTTTATATACGGCTCGCAAGCCTGCAAACAGGTATAAGTGGCTCAAAGTTCAGGTTGGCTCGTTAGGCTCGACTCGAGCCGGCTGATTCAATACTCACCCAGAGAGAGAGGGAGAGAGAGAGAGAGAGTTGTACATACCTTGGAATGAGAAGAGGTAGAATGAGAAAGAGCAGTTCAGCAATCCATGAATAAAACCATGTTTGGTTGGTGACCATATAAGCTGAACCATTGAAGGCAAGCAAGTGGAAACAGTTGCAGCAAGACTAAGAAGCTTCAGTGATTGTGTGGTGAACAATCTCTTCCACTTCAATACCACTGAAGTGGTGCACCAAAAATTTGCCACATAATCCTCATATATACCTCTCTCAAAGGGGGCTAACCGAAAAAGAACCTGTTTGAAGCATCAAGGTGAAGATTTGAGTCGAGAAATATTTCAAGCATTTGCCCATCACTAGTCTTAACAGTTCCTAATTTTTCCCATACAATCTCTGATACAAAGACATTATACAATAATTTTTCCGATACAAAGACATTTGCCCATACACTAGTCTTAACAGTTCATAATTTTTTCGATCAAAAGCTAAGAATACATGGACTGACAACCTAAAACCAAATACTTATCACCTGCATGCTAGTTCCAAAATATGCCAAAGCAAATTATATCTCCTTATAAATAGAATTATACATGACATTGATCGTCAGAACTTGATTCCATCGTATATATTTGTTAACGAAATTGGAAAACTCGAGCCACAAGAAAGCTTTTCGATTTTCAGCAATAGAAGCAACAAAAAGGACTTCAATAATATCTGATGACTTCACAAGAAGAAAAGAAGCAAGTAAATATAAACATAGCAGTTTACCTCCAAAGAAGCATCCATAGAATAAAGATATGGCCACCAAACCACGGCAAAGGTCCCCAACACCACCAAACCTAGTTTTAAGACGTCAATGATTGGATTTTTGTTCCTGAGGCACTTTCCCAAGAGATAGGCAAAAAAGGCCGGTGCATAATACGCACTCATCTGAAACCCACAAAGGGAAAAAGAATGACACTTAACAACAAATAATTTTTTTTTAATATCACATAATTGACTTCTGTAAATAAAGGCATAATAGTCCAAGTCATACAATCTTCCATTTCTCAAAGAAGTTCATGTTTAAGGTCATTCACTGGCATATTTCATGGAAAGACACACCCGTAACAGATTTCAGATATTGTGAATTTAAGAATTTCGAAACTAGACGGAAGACGACAAACATATTGCTGAATAATGCAAGAGATTCTAGTGAATATTATCAAGAATTCCCCATTCATATGCTTTATTCAGCGCACTGCTCTAGCGATCCAGGTAAGGCATTAAAGAATCGAGCCCCCATTGTGTTCAAATGCATGGTAGGGTCTGAATTCACACAACTAACACACAAAATCTGACAACATGGGCAGAATTTCAAAATGAAACATAAACAAGTTGTATTCTACTTAAACCTCGAGTGAAAGAGCACCTGTTTGTGGTTGAGAGCAAGGCTGAACAACATGGAACCAACAAGGTCTCTATCTGATAAAATTGCGGCAACAGCCGCTGTGGTTAGCCCCAAACTAATACAGTTGTACTGACAACAAAATAATAAAAACATCAAAAAGGGAGGCCAAACAGCAAAAGGAAGATCAAAAGAAAAGGTCGAACACACCATTATTAGAAGTACATCATAAGTTATACATAATTACCAAAAGATATTCTACATATCATTATATACCTGAAAATGGCCATGATCTATCAAAATGAGACATGGATTCAACAGAATCATTGTAGTGTGCCAGACCATACCACTTTTATCCTTAGTGGATTTGCCAGAGTAATACACAGTAACAAAATAAAGCACTGCAGGAAAGAATATCATCAGATCAGACATCAAAACTGTCCACCTCATCAACAGCTTCCTACATTAAAAACACCACGAAAATGAGAAACAGGTATGTACATATGGGCTTCGATTATCGACAATGGAAGAGAAAAGTGAAGTCTTCAAAATTCCAAAACAAATTCGTCCACAAATGAGGATATGATCTGAGGCCAATTTGAATTTCAGAACAAAATGAGGATTTAGGATTTGAGGAGTTTAAGCATTAATTGAATAATTAATGTGTATGTTATCTGCTCAATTGTAAATAAAGAGGTAGCGAATGCAATCAATCAATTGATTCGGCACTTTATACTTAGTTCCAACTTGGTGTTTTCCTCACGTCCATGTAGACACAACCCATATTTCGTTAGTGGGAGCTCAGTGATACTCTTACGACAGTTGAAGACTTTTCATAAAGTAAAATGTGATGAGTGTTCCGAGGCCGAATCCATCAATCACATTCTTAAATTACACCAATTTACATATTTTAGCTCATGCCAAATGCTTCCTATCATATATAAGAAACAAACATGCATGCGAAAGGTTAATCCAATGACTTCGAAAGCTACATTTCAGATACTTGGAAGACAATCTTAACATACATTCTGAAAGTATGATGATCAACATAAAACGTAAAATCCTAATCAGAAAAACTTGCGTTTAATGGCCGATGATTTGCCAATCAAATCGAAAAGCATGAAGTTATGTAAACTTGAATCAACATACCCAAGGTAGGACTCATATCCACGAGAAGCGAAGAGCGAAACTGATGCGGGATCGAATAACTTCAACAAAATCCCATGGAAATAACTCTGATACGCAGTGAGAGGAGGGTAATCGAGGCCCCAATAGCTGAGATCATTAGCGGTGCTGTTACGATACCATTCTTTGACTGGAAGATTGAGCGTGATCTCCATCCAATGGCGTTGCGCCTCGAAATCCCCAAACTTTGGTGGGGTGTTGGCGCCAGAATATGGATGTAAAGCGACAGCAAGGCGAATCAAAAGGGCAAAGAGGCTGATGCAGAGGAACCATGATTTTGTGCTTCTTGTGGTGATGAATGACCACAACTTCGTGTCTACATCAGATTCGGATTCGATTGCAGATTTGATTGGGCCACTCTTCTTCTTCCTCTTCTCCTCCATTGTTTTAGAAATCCCAAATGTTCTCTCACAATTAATAACTAACCGTGCACTTCTCACCTACTCGACTGTTAAAAGCTGCTCTTTTTTGTGTGGGTGGGTGGGAGGGAGGGGGGGGGGGCCTTATTACAAAATAAATATGAAAAACAAACCCCTGTTGGAAAAATTGGGGAAATAGCCTCCAAATGCACCCACTTTTAACAAATAGCCCTCTTCTAAAAAATATATATTTTTTTAATTCCTTTATTTAATTTTATTGTATAAAGACTAAATCACCCTTCTGAAAAAAAAAATCAATTACATAAAAAACTCAATTGTTCTCTCTCTCCTCTTTCCCCAAGCAGTTTGCAGAAAAGAAAACATCCAAACCCAATTCATCTCCTGTTTCACTTCACGTAAAGAAAGAAAGGAAAAATTCATAAACCCCCAAATCCCATATCAGCTGCTATCATCTCCTCCGTCATTACCCCCTCCATCATCCGTCATCCGCCGTCGCACCGCCGCCGCCGCTGCTATCAACATCTTTTTTTGTCAAAAAAGGTACAAATTCGAATTGATCATGGACAATCAAATTTCGACCGCCATCCTTCATTGGTGTGTATTGGACTTCTTCTAATGGACATGGAGAACAAACATTGAAAAAAGATAGACCCCAAAAATTTGAGAAATCAATCTTCAAAATTGATAATTTTATCAAAAATCTTATACTTTTACATAAACTTTGCTTTTTAAAGACTAGATATTCATATTTAATAATGTAATTTAAAATAATAACAAGATTTATGTTTTTTTAGCTTTTAAAATCTGAAAATTGGGTTTTTTCACGAAGAAGACAATGAACAGTACTAGGCCGACCGGTGTCCGGTCTGCGCAGTCCGCCCGGATGAAATTTTATTTTTGTCACTGGATCGATAGACCGGTCAGACCGGTATACCAATCTACCCAATCTGCCCGACCGACTGCCCCAATCTTCCCAGTTAGCCAATTCTGTAAAAAATATATATATATATATTTTTCTTTTAATTTTTCAATATAAATAACATCGTTTTTCTTGTTTTTATAGGAAAATGTCTGAGATTCCCTTATATATGCGATATGATGGTAAATGGAAGAAAAAAGAGGATGGCTCATATGAATAGTTGTCAAAGAATGATGAAATGACGGTGATTACCTTCTGTCAGAGAGCGCCAAAAACGCAAAAGCATTAAATCGCAACGAGCAACAATCTTCTAAATCTCCTATTTTGATATGATTTTTGTATATTTATCATGCTTGTATTTGGAATGCATCAATTATAAGTACTATTATAATTGTAAAAATGTTTTGAGTTGTTTAGCGTTTAACTACATATTGATCATTTTTTCAAAAATATGTGAGGCATTTTGGGGACCCAATCTATATGATTTGTGTGGATGGGATTAAGAGGAATGAGCTAACTGGGAAGTTGGGAGATGGAGAAGAAAAAAAAATTGAATGGGTTAGTTGAAAAAACTGGGAAGATTGGGCCAATTAGTCTAGAATGACTGGGCAAAATGGTAGATCGGTCTGACCAGTCGGCCAGTCCAGGGACCAAAAGTTCATTGAAATATTTAATAAATAAAAAATATTAGATTATGTGTTGGTCAAATTATAAATTGATTTTATTGTCTCAACCGGTCGGGCAGACAGGTATACCGATCTGTCCAGTGGACCGAGACAGAAGTGAAAGATGAACACTTCTGTCTCGACCGACCGGGGCGACTGGTCTACCGGTTTGCCTAGTCGGCCAAGACAGAAAGAGATGAACACTTCTGTCTCGACCGACCGGGCCGACTGGTCTACCGGTCTGTCCAGTCGGCCGAGACAGAAGTGAGATGAACACTTCTGTCTCGATCGACCGGGCAGACTAGTCTACCTGTTTGCCCTGTCGGCCGAGATAGAAGTGAAAGATGAACACTTATGTCTCGGCCTATGATGCACGGATACTCCTAAAAATCACATAATGCAGTGTCGGACACTTGGGGGACACGGACACGGCCCCGATAAGTGTCGGACACTCCACCTGGAGTGTCTGAAAATCAAATAAAAAGAAAAAGAATGGGACACGACTAGGGAAGTGTCCGACACGTTTTAGGACACGGCGGGATTGAATTTTATATTTTTATTTGTACATTATTAATGCATAAAAGTATATATATATATATATATATATAATAATATATATTATATATAATATATTGTATAGTCGTATCCCTGCCGTGTTGTATCCTAAATTTTTTTGAAAATTCGTATCGTATTGTACCCGTATCCCCGTGTCCGTATCCGTGTAACCTTAGTCTAGACCGACCGAGCCGAGACAGAAGTGAAAGATGAACACTTCTGTCTCGCCCGACTGGGCCGACCGGTACCAGTCGGCCAAGTCGGCCGAGATAGAAGTGTTCATCTTTCATTTCTGTCTCCACCGACCGGGCCGACTGGTGTACCGATCTGCCCAGTCTGCCGAGACAGTCTCGACCGACCAGGCCGACTGGCATATCAGTTTACCCAGTCTGCCGAGAAAGATTATTTTGATTAATTAATATTATTTTATTAATGACATTTATTATGATAAATAATAAATTAAGTTTCTTATAAAGCAATGATATGATTGATGAATTTTCAAGTTGCGATTTTTTTAGAGTTTAGGGTTTAGGGTTTAGAGTTCAAAATAATTTAAATTTAGGGTTTAGGGTCTGACGAGACAGAAGTGAAAGATGAACACTTCTGTCTCGACCGACCAGGCCTACTGGCATATCGGTTTACCCAATCTGCCGAGAAAGATTATTTTGGTTAATTAAGTTTATTTTATTAATGACATTTATTATGATAAATACCAAATCAAGTTTCTTATAAAGCAACGATATGATTGATGAATTTTCAAGTTGCGATTTTTTAGGGTTTAGGGTTTAAGTTTAGAGTTTGGGATTTAGAGTTCATAATAATTTAAAATAACGATAATGTTGATGATTATCCACACTCGGCTTGAGTTCGGCTTATATATTGAAATAATCAATTGGGTCATCCAATGTCAATAGATCGATTACGCGTTGTTCAAGAAGTCCTTGTATTATAATATAATATGTATTCCTCACTATTTTCTCAAATGTTTCTTTTAGTATATATATATATATATATATATATATATATATATATACCGATCGTCTAAACCATCCACCGTTCGGTCAAGACAGAAGTGAGATGATCCCATACTATCTCAACCCACCGGGCAGACAGGTGTACCGGTCGGCCCAGTCGATCGAGAAAGATTATTATGGTTAATTAATATTATTTTATTAATGACATTTATTATGATAAATAACAAATCAAGTTTCTTATAAAGCAACGATATAATTGATGATTTTTCAAGTTGTAATTTTTTTAGGGTTTGGGGTTTCGAGTTCAGAATAATTTAAAATAACAATAATATTGATGATTATTCACACTCGGCTAGAGTCCAGCTTATACATTGAAAGAATCAATTGGGTGGTCCAATGTTAGTAGATCGATTATATGTTGTTCAAGAAGTCCTTGTATTCTAATTTAATATGTATTCCTCACTATTTGTATTTTATAAGAAACTTTTCTTGTTCTTTGTGTTGGCACGACTAGTAATTATATAAAGATTAATAATAAATGTATGTATATGTTCCATGACATAACTTAATTATTTATAATTTATAACATTTAAAGATTTTACACAATTTTGATGATTATCACTAAAAAAATCTTTTATACGAGTATGATATCATATTAATTTTATATGATTTTGTCCACATATGTAATTATTTTGATGGTATCATATGTAATTTTATTTGAGTATGTATTTTTTTAAAAATATATATATAATTAATGAAATAATACTAATTAGGTCAAACAATCTTTCGTGATCGATCGTCAAATCATCAACAAATTTGCCTATTCGAAATTTTAAGCATTTGGAAGATTGGTATTTGGATTGACCAGTCAATCAATTTTTTCGTTCGGAATTTTAGTTTATCATCTTTGATCTCTGGACCGACCGACCGACCGACCGGTTAGTCATGTATACCATTCTTCCTGTTAGGAATTTTATTATATGAGCTTTTGGTCTCTAGACTGGCCGACTGGTCAGAATGGTTCTCCAGTCTGCTCGGTCGAAACTTTATTCAATGAAATTTTGGTCCCTGGACCGGCTGACTGGTTAGACCGGTCTACCATTTTGCGCAGTCATTCTAGACTGATTGGCTCAATCTTCCCAGTTTTTTCAATTAACCAATTCAATTTTTTTTCCTTCTCCATCTCCCATCTTCCCAGTTAGCTCATTCCTCTTAATCCCATCCGTAATACACAAAAATATAATCAAAAGTCATGAATCATACAGATTGGGTCCCCAAAATGCCTCACGTATTTTTGAAAAAATGATCAATATGTAGTTAAATGCTAAACAATTCAAAACATTTTTAAAATTATAATAGTACTTATAATTGATGCGCTCCAAATACAAGAATAATAAATATACAAAAATCATATCAATATACAAACATTTTTACAAAAACAACCATTCATATGAGCCATCTTCTTTTTTCTTCCATTCACCATCATATCGATAATATAAGGGAATCTCTGACATTTTCCTATAAAAACAAGAAAATTGAAGTTATTTATATTCAAAAATTAAAAGAAAAATATATAAGAATTTTTTACATAATTGGCTAACTGAGAAGATTGGGGCAGCCGATTGGGTAGACTGGGTAGATTGGTATACCGATCGGACCAGTCGGTCGGCTGACTGGGCAGATTGGTATACCGATCTGACCGGTCTGTCAGTCCAGTGGCAAAAATAAAATTTTGATCGGGCTGACTGGGCAGACCGGACAGACCGGTCACCGGTCAGCCCAGTACTGTTCATCATCTTCCTCATGAAGAAACCCGATTTTTAGATTTTGAAAACCAAAAAAACATAAATCTTATTATTATTTTAAATTACACTATTAAATATGAATATCTAATCTTTAAACAACAAAGTTTATGTAAAAGTATAAGATTTGTGATAAAATTACCAATTTTAAAGCTTGATTTCTCAAATTTTTGGGGTATCTCTTTTTTCAATGTTTCTTCTCCATGTCCATTAGAAGAAGTCCAATACACATCAATAAAGGATGTTGGTCGAAATTTGATTGTTAATTATCAATGACAAGGGAAGAAAATAGAATGGGGTTTGATGAATTGAGTTTTTTTTTTTTTTTGGGATTTTGGAAGGGATGAATTGGGGAGAATATTTGTTTTTAAAAATATTTAATTTAACATTATTTTTATGATAAGGGCATTTTGGATAATTCATATATTCAATAAGTGGGGAGGGCTACACAACTTAAATGGTTGAAGAAGAAGGCTAGTGTTTAAAAACATAACCAACTTAAGGCTATTTGCCTAAAGCTCCCCCCCTGTTGGCCTTATTACAAAATAAATATGAAAAACAAACCCCTGTTAATTTTTAAGTAGCTCACTGGAAAAATATAAGGAGGATCAAGAGTATTGCTCCCGGTCTATTTTACACTACACATTCAAAATAAGTGAGGTCGTTTTCACACCCACTTATACTGTGTAAACCACCCCACCCCAAGTGTCTATGTGGTGAAAAACGGACCGGGAGAAACACTCCCAATCCACCATAGAATTGCTCGTAGCTCACTCTCCATTTTCTTTTGTCAAAGTTAACCGTGTTAACTTTTGCCCCAAAATTCCCGTTATACCCTTCTATTATACACATTTAAAATTTTTAAAACTTAAAATTTTGACCATTGGATCAAGATTATATCCACACATTATTAACTATTGGATATTATCAACTTAGATTCAAATGAATGGCCCAGATTTAAGTCTGCTTTTTACCCAAATATCTATCAACATGCATCATTTTTTTCATTTCTCTAAATCACAATTTTTCCAAATCAAAAAGCTGTTATTTTTCATAAAAGAAAATTAAAAAACATAAACACACAGCTTATATCTCAAATGCACAGTGCTGGCGGCTTGGATGGTAGTGGTGGTTCACGATGGTGGTGTCTACGTTGGGTGAGGCGACGATCTACAGGTTGGGCTTCACGGCGGCAGTGGCAGGAATGGTGGTTTGGAGCGAGATTAATTGGAGGAAAAGGGAAATGGACAAAGGGGCATCGATTCTGTTGGAGAAAAGGAAAATTGGCAATGCTTCGGATACGAACGATCGGCTACAGACAGCAACAACGACGAATGGTGATTTGGAGTGAGTATTGGGCAGTGGGTTGTAGTTTAGGCGGCGATGGTTTGCAGTTTTGATGGTAGTGGCCAGGGACATGTGTGGATGAAGAGGCTACGATTTGAAATGACAGAGATGAAGGATACGATGGCGGTGGGGCATGGTGTTAGGTATATGCCCTAGATGCCAATGAGGACAAATAGTTAGATTATGGTATCTTATTATGTTGTACAAACTATTAAAATGATATTAATAAAGTCATCTGTATTTTGTTCATATAAATCTTTATGGCATCTAAATAAGTATTGAACATATAGTCCATGTGAATAAAGGTTTGACTCTTTGCCCTTTATGGAATAAAGACGTGGCATGGGAAGAGTCTTACACCTTATCACTAAAAAGGGTTCGCAAGTCAAAGAATCTTAATGGGGCATTAAGATTCGACTTGTATAACACATGCTCTGACGATGAGTGCTAGTCGAACACTATAGGGATAGTGGGAGCAAGTATCATAGATATGTCAATGGAATTGACATATTCGAACACGGCTCGTAGTAATCCGATCACATGAGTATTTACTCAGTGACTGTCAATGATTGGATTACTGATCGTAATAGTATGTGTGAGCCTTAGACCTGAGGGTTCATGATCAATGTGCTTGCATTATTGGATCTGTTACCAGAGTAGTTAGGCCCATATCACCCGTCGGTGGGGTCGACCTCGAAGTGCGATATCAATGAAACAAGTAGCAGTTGATCAGTGATCGCCAAGATGAGATTCACTGTCTCGATAGTAAACGAGTAAGTATCATGTGCGATTATAGGCTAATGAAATTATAAAGTCTTTGGCCAAAGCATAACAACTAACTCATGTGGGACACTGAGGGTAGTTTAGTAATTTCATTATGCTATAATCTAATGCACAACATTAAGTTTAGTGAGTTTGACAATTTCCATGACTCTCACTTGATCAGGATATGTCAGTGAAGGGCTTATACTCATACGACATTTATGATCAAGAGGTTCGTAAAATGATTCATTCATTTCGTACTCAATTGGGTTACGATGTGAGTCCACGGGACTGGCTAGGTGACACTCACATCCTTAGGTAATTCCTCCCTTTGCCAATTGAGACGAACCTAAAGAGTCGCACTATAAGAAACGAACGGGATGTATCTTTTTGTGTAAATCTTTTAGAAAGAATTAAATGGACTGATTGATTTAATTAGATTAACTCAATTAATTAAATATTTAATTTAATTAGATTAAATTAAATTATTTAATTAGTATATTAATTAAAAGGAATTAATTAATAGTATATATTATATAAATTGGATTTAAATTAAATATATACAGATGGCCTATAAATTAGACAAGCCAATTAAAAGCTCACACAGTCCAAGGAAGCCCTAGGAGGGGCGGCCACTTTAGGGTTGGAGTAGCCTCCAACTTGTTCCACAAGCTAGTTGAGTTTAAAAGGACTCCTACAGTGGAACATACCCTAAGAAGAAGAAAAAGAAAAAAACACAACACAAAAGGAAAAGAACTCTCTCCCCTATCTCATCTCTAGCCGTCCACTACTGCAAAGAAGGAGGAGTTTCAGGATCTTTGGAAGGCTCATTTTGCGTGAAACTTTAGAGACAGGAGCCCTTGGAGGATTGTTGTTCTGCAGAATCAGTAAACGAATCAAAAAAATATTTTTATTCGTTCTAATTTTCGCGAAACCCATTAAAAATCATCAGATCTATTTTTGTGATTTGCCAGTAGGAATCCTCGAATCTTCTGCTGCAATTCTTTGTTTTCATGTATAGGATTCCTAACACATGGGTGGTGGACGGCGGCTGCAAATCTAAAAATTGGAAGTGGGTCATCAATGGCTGCGAGTGGGGTGAGGGGAGAAAGAAAGAGAAGAAAAAAAAAAGAAAAAAAATAAGGAAAAATGGAAAAATTAATTTGGGTTTGGGTCACTCAAATCCAATATATCCTACCCAGATGGATCATATCCTACCCATCTACCTATATTTAATTAATTTAGGGATAATAGCAGACACCCCCCTCAATTATGGGGTGATATGCACTTTGCCCCCCAACTTATTGAAATGTGCGATTTACCCCCTCACTTATCAAAAATGTGCACTTCACTCCCTCGGGCAGGGGCAAAGTGCTACAAAACACATAAGTCAAGGGGCAAAGTGCTACAAAAACACATAAGTCAGGGAGCAAAGTGCTACAAAAACACATAAGTCAGGGGCAAAAGTCTAATTTTTATGATAAATGAAGTGCCTGAATCTGCCCGAACTGCTCAAAGGAGTGAAGTGCACATTTTTGATAACTGAGGGGGTAAATCGCACATTTCAATAAGTTAGGGGGGCAAAGTGCATATCACCCTATAACTGAAGGGGGTGTCTGCTATTATCCCATTAATTTATTTACTTTTATTTAAATTAGAGGGTTAAAATTGTCTTTTTATGCATAAAAAATAATCTCAATCTCAGTACGCGCGCATGTATACCAAAATCAGGTAATTATTGACGGAGGGGGGGTTTCGCAGGGTTTAATAAAATACGGGGTTTGATTTGTCTATTTTTTTAATACATGGGGGAATTTAGCAATTTCGGACTAACACAAGGGGGCTTTTTGTTAAAAATCCAAAAAAAAACACCTAAAACAAAGAAAGCAGTACAATATTAAATAATCATTACCAAAAATTGAACGGAAATTGAACGGGACTCCGAAAATAACCAATTTTACCGATTTATACACTTTTTTTTACCAATAGTTTAGGTAGGGTCGTGATATGCACGGGAATTTCTAAGCCCATAATTGTAAATAATTTATAATTGAGCTGGAATAGCCCAAATGGATTAATCAAATCAAATGTGGCCCAACTTATCTATTGGGCCTATATATTAATGGCTTGCTGCGAGATAAGCCCAACCTAGTAAATGTGCTATGATATCCATTCAAAAGAAATAAGGGTATTGAATATTTTAGATATTTAATTATTTAAATATTGTCCAATGGGCTAATTATGGGGTTTTGGCCCACAGTTCATCTCCAGCTTTATATATATATATATATCATATTAAGATGATGAAAAATTATTATATGCTTTCCTCACAAAAAGACACCTAAAGAGAAAGTACTGGCATCTTTCGAGAGCTACCTCACTTCAGAACTACGAAAAGACTTGATCATATCAAAGTGGATACGTATGCAGCTTGCCTTGAGCGAGTGCAGTCCATATTCAATCAACCTAATTTTTTAGTCTGTCATGTGTCGGATAGGATTTCCTCCCCAAGTAAATATTGATCCTGCTTCAGGTCGGCTACGATCATCTACCAGGGCCAGGGCATTGCTTCCGGAACCATAGGTCGCTTAAAAGATGCTTACAGATCACCTACCAACACAACCCCCACGTCAATCGACAGAGGAAATTGAACACCTAACCTTCTGAGAGGAAGTAGTTCGTCCTTACCATCTGAGCTAACTTGTGTTGATGTTATCCTAATTTATATACATGGATTAAAACAACGCAGAAATGTTTACCTTCGTAGGGTGTCAATGGTGCTGAACTCGCTGGATCGGAGCTGGCGACGGGATCGAAAGCTGTGAAATCAGTTTTGATATAGGTATAAATGACCTAATTACCTTTTTACCCTCATTCACTGTTATTCACTAAACAGTCCAAGATCCGCGCTTTTTGCATCGGATTCGGGTTGACCCGAACCGTCCAACCCGACTGATCCACTTTACAGACCGTTGATGAACCCCACCTGGCGCTCGACTATTAAGCCACGTGGCCGAACTGGATCTGTACACCATGTTCCCTCTTATAAATACCCCAACTCATTTATTACACAAGGTATGACATTTATTACTCATCATTTACTTTGAGCGATCTCGATCCTATAAGTCTTACTGACTTGATCGTCAGAGGGTCTACGCTGGGATCAACCCCAGCTCTACCTTAACGAGGATCCTTTAATTTCAGGTTGTTTTCCCGAAGCTTCGCGATGTTCCAACCGAGCTTCATTGTTAAGGGTTGAGTTTATTTTGGACTCAAATTAAATTAAAATTTTAGGGATTTAGAATTCTGAGTTCAAAAATTCGCAATATTTATAAACGAAAGGAATAATGACCATTATTAATTTGCCGCTTGAAAAAACGAAGAGAAGGTGAAGAACATTACCTGATTATAGTCCCTGAAGTTTTAGGTTTGTATCACTTTGATCCTAAAATAAACATTATTACGCTACTGTTCTTAATGTTTAATTTTATTATCATTTTGATTCTTTCCGGTGAATTTTGGCCAGAACATGTGAACTTGTAGGGGCAAAATGGTAAGTTTTAATTTATTTTGCTGGACTTTAGTCCTTTTCTATACATTAGTCCGCAAATTAAAAAGGGAAGAACTATTTATTTTTTTGCCAAAAATGAAATCATTTCAAACAATAAATTAAAAATCAAACATTAAATTTTGAAATGAAAGAATATTTTATTAAAATATTAAATAATTCCAAGATTACATACTACATAAATATTAATTAACTTACATAATCTATTTCAAAACAGTAATCGTATATACTGAATCTTATATATGTTAATTTATTACATCACACTTCTATTTTTTAAATATATATATGCTGAGATTTGGTTAAAATAAAAATTATTACGCTATTGTTCTTAACGTTTAATTTCATTATCACTTTGATTCTTTCCGATGAATTTCAGTCAGAACATGCTAACTTTTAAGGGCAAAATGGTAAGCTTCAATGTTTATTGTTGGACTTTAGTCCTTTTCTACACACAAGTCCGCCAAAAAAAAAAAGAAAGGAAGGATTATTTATTTTTGTTTGCTAAAAAAGAAGTCATTTCAAACAATAAATTTAAAATCAAACATTAAATTTTGAAATGAAAGAATAATAAATATATATATATATATATATTAATTTACATTATCTAGTTCAAAACAGTAATCGTATACACTGAATCTTATATATGTTAATTTATTACATCATATTTTTGTTGGACTTTCGTCCTTTTCTACACATTAGCTCGAAGAGAAAAAAAAGGGAAAAACTATTTATTTATTTTTTCCGAAAAATGAAGTCATTTCAAACAATAAATTTAAAATAAAACATTAGATTTTGAAATGAAAGATCATTTTATTAAAATATCAAAAAAAATTCAAGATTACATACTACATATGTAATAATTCACTTACATAATTTATTTCAAAACAGAAATCGTATATACTGAATCTTATATATGTTAATTAATTACATCACACTTTTATATTTTAAAATATTTCTTCTTTTTCAATTACGAAGTTGACAAATGTCCGGGTTATAAATCTTCTTCCTTTTCTCCTCCTCCTCCTCCTCCTTTTTTTTTTTAAATTACGAAGTTGACAAATGTCCGGATATAAATCTTCTTCTTCTTCATGTGTTTTAATTATGAAGTTGACAAATGTCCGGGTTATAAATCGACATTGAAGAGTTTATTTTTATGTTCAAACTTTAAACTAGCATAGTTGGAAAGTTATGTGAAATATTTTTCTTGCAACATGCTACGTACTACGACTAGAAAGGTATTTGATAAGTGCAATATTTATATATTTATTTTTCTCTATATTTAGTATTTTATTATGATTATATATCTATTGGAACTTATTTTAGCTTATTTTATTAATTGGGTAGGTATTGGAGTGTAAAACATTATTTTGGATCAAATGAGAGATTTGGCGTCGTTTTGGAAATATTGACATATTTGGAGCTACAAACGTCCGTTTTCAATGAATCTTATCTAGTTAAAAAGCTAAAAATAGGTCTACAATGCTTATGAAGAAGTTTAGACCCAATTTGGAAGTGTAGGGGCTCAAAAGTGTTTGTGAAGTTACAAAAGAAATCTGTCGCGAATTGAATCTGCAGTTTCTGTAAAAAATTCATAAATCGAGTTACGGGTCTTGGGTTTGATCAAGGACCATTTAACTGTAACGAGCATGTCTACAACTTTAGAGAAGGAATCAAAGTCAGATTCGGATGGAATTCTTCCCAAATCAGCATGCAAAGAGATGGAAGAAATTTTGCCTTTTGAATCCTATTAAAGAAGGAAACTCCAATATCTTAGAAAACAAGTTATAAAGTGAATCTATGGTTATTCTCTTTGTTCCTATTATATATAGGACATATTTTAGGCTTGTTATATGTACTTAGAGAGTTAGAAAAATATTATTTTGAATTTTTGTGATTTGATTATAATATCTAATTTTCTCTTTTGATTCAAGAGAATTCCAATCAATTTATACATTGTGAGACACAAAGCTTATATTAATCTATTCATGGTTTGCTTATTTTTTGTTTCTTGATTTTAATGCTTATAATTGTGCTAGATGATTATCTAAGATGCATATTAGTTTATTATCTATTTCAATTGATTGCTAACAAATCTTCATAATTAGTAATTGTTATGTTTGATTTGTACTTGTAGCAATCAGGTTTTCATGATTATGATCCCAGTTTTCGTTGATTACCTAAGGAAAACATTAGAATAAATTAAATAATTTAAGCTGGTTTAAGTTATTGTTTATCCTTAGTCTCTTCTTGATTTTTAATGTTGTTAAATTTCCTTATGATTGCTTAATACCAAATCAGTTAATAAGAGTAATTTAATCGAGTGGTGGGTTTTGATTAATGATATAATGAAGACTATATGGATCTAGACAACTTATTATTTAGATTCCCGCCTAACTAATCAAAGAATGAATAGTAATCTATGTGTCTATAATCAATGTGTGAATTGAAGGTTGAATTTCCCTTGAATTGTATTTCTCGTTAATTAAACTTTTTTAATATTTGCTTTATGTGTTTTTATCTAATTTAATTTTGGAAAACCACCCTTTTATTTGATCAACAGTCTTTAGGGTTCGACCTGAACTCACGAGTACTACAAAATCTTGTGAGAACAGTAATTTTTATTTTGGTGCATAGGCACATATCAAATTTTGGCACCATTGCCATGGACTAATTTTCGATCAAAATTTTATTTATTTACTTTTTTGTGTTTTATTTAGGTTGTTATATTTAATTATCGTTGGTGTATAATTTTATTAATTGTTTCGGGAAAAATTCAGTGAAAATTGGAAAAATTGCTGAAAGGCGAAAATTTTGATGGAATTAGGCTACAAACACTATAACAATCTTTAAGGAAACAACGTTTTGAGAACAACTCAGCATAATTGCTGAGAACCACCCTTACGGGCCCAAATTCCATTGTTTACTAGGGTGTTTTGGCATTTTTGTGATTCCAATCGAATACTTTTAGTTGTTTTTATTTTTTTTCTTGAAATTTTCTTGCTTTCTTTTTTTTTAGTTTTTGTGTTTTACAACTCGTTCTTCTTAATCTGAGAACCAGAAAATCAATCCAGAGATTGCAAGAACCATACACAGATTAGAAAGAGAGGTTAAGCAGGCAATTGAAGAGCAAAACTCGATACCGGAAGAATCTGTCTTTTCTCCACAAGAAAGCACCATATCTCTTCACAAGTTTTCGAGTGACTCAAACGAAGAGAAAGTCATGGCTGCAAACAATAGGACTTTAAAGGAGTTGGATGCTCCAAATTTTAATCGACAACCTTTATGCATTGAATATGCTAATTGAGATGTTGATTTCGTATTCAAATCTGGATGACTCACTTAGTTCATAAATTTTGTGGTCTTGCAAGTGAGGATCAAGATAAACATGTGTAGGAATTCCATGTTTTTTGTTTGATTAATTCACTTTTTCTTCTTATTTCTCTCTAGATATTCATTTTTCTATAAGTTAAACTTCAAATTAACTTATAATGTTTAAAAATTAGAACCAAAGATACACCTAAATAGAGTAAGTTCTAAGGAACTTAAATTTAGACTAAATTTAGAAAACTTAAGGATTAAAACCAAATTTACACTTAGAAGATTATAGACTAAACTTAATTTAGTAAACATATAACAGTTAGAAATAAATGTCAAACTTAAAAACTTAGGCGATAAATATTTTCAAATTGACATTTAGCCAAAAATAACTTCTTAATTCAAGTGGTTTGGATATCTTTGCAGCAAATTTGAGACCAAGGTTCAAACCTCTTTGGCCCTAATTTGAATTCTTTTAATTTCAACTACAAGAAATAAAAAAATAAATTCCAGACCTGGCTCACGAAAATGGTTATGGATTGGTCTGAGGCCGGCCCAGACCCTGAAAAACAGTAATATGGGCTGATCCAGGGCCTTCTTAGGTATGGTATTTGGCTACGCTTGCCAGAGGGAAAATATCTAGAATTTGCAATAAAACTAAATTTTGATCGAACAAACAATGAAGCAGAGTATGAAGCGCTGATGTCGGGCTTAAGTAGGAGTGCAAACGAGCCGAGCTTGAGCCGAGCCTGGTGATCTTGCCAAGCTCGAGCGCCTGAATTGGGCTCGCGAGCCCAAGCTCGTGAGCCTGGCTCAAATTTTGCAGCCAAGTTGCTGCCAACAATTGTAATGATCAGTTCTATGCCTAACATTAGGTAAAATTCTAACATCAAATTAGCCTAAAATCGCATCAATTCCAACAATAAAGTAAACACCTTAAATCATATCAATTCCAATATCAAATTAGCCTAAAATCACATCAATTCCAAAATTAAATGTAGCCTAAAACCACATCAAATTCCATCATCAAACTAGCCTAAAATTACACGAAATTCCAACATCAATTCCATCAAATCCAAGTATCCAACATCAACCCAACATTAATATTAGAAAATAAAGTAGATCCATGACCCATCAACGAACACAACACAAATACCCAAAATAAACTTAACAAATCCATTAAAGTAATCATCGACTTGTCAAACTAATCAAAAGCCTTCTACCAAACACTTTGATGTTGATATCCGTCACCACGAGTTCAATCTAAAACAAAACAAAAATAAAAATATTAGTTAGATAATAATAACATTAAACTTATAATTTATAATAATAATTACAAATTATGCATTTTCATACAGAAAGAATCATCCTTTTGAAGCATCATCTTCTATAGGGAGAATGATTGGTACCGGTTTCTTTTCTTCCTGCAAGTTGACATATAAATATCAACTAACAGAATAGTTATTGATTGTATATCTATAAGACTATCACTAGAAAAGAATTGAAATGAACATAAAATTTTGCCTTTGATTTCTTCTTAAGTCCATAGCGCGTTTTCAATTAATCTGATCCGGACATTAATAGTTCAACTGGGTCCGGAGACAATAAGGCCCGATACTTATCAATCACTCTACTTCCAGCACTAAAAGTAAACTCGGAAGCAACAATAGTGATTGGAATAGCTAAAATATTTCTCGCCATTGTGGATAACATTTTGTACTTTAGCACATGAATTTTCCACCAATCCAAAGCATCAAACCCGGTCCATCTTTGCTATTTTCCGTCTCAATAAAGCAATTTTTTCAAGGTACATATCAAGTTCAAAATTTTAAGGTTGAACTGATTGCTTTTCCTTTAGAAAGCTTGCTAACTCAGACCAAAGAGTTCCTATTTCAACATTTCTAGCTTCTTTACTTGTTGACAACTCGTAGAACCTTGTCCACTCGCATTAGATTCAACACTACACATTGAAACATATTTGAAGTAAAGACCATACAATGTCCTACAGACAAAGGCTAAGTCAGTCACCACATTGAAACATATTTGAAGTAAAGATCATACAATGTCCTACGAACAAAAGCTAACTCAGTCACCGCCTTTTTTATAGAATAGAGTTTGGGAAAGACGAACTCGAGTGCCATCTCTTATATCTGGGATCCAAAATGGCTATTATGGCCATCAACAAATTAGACTCCCCCAGTATTTATCAAACTTGGGTTTTATACTCTCAACCATGTTATGGATAAAGTAATCACTGGATTGTGACTTACTATCCAATTCTACTTTTACCCTGACAACCTCTTGAAGAAATAAGTTTGAAGTGAGGTAGTAGCTTCCCGAAATGACATGCGTAGCCGTCCAAAAAACCTCCAATAATGAGCATAGTTTCACCACTTTTTTTCAATCACTTGTGTTTGGACAATCTAAATAATGCAGATCTCGATCAACATACCTTGGAAAAACATCCCTAAACTTGATCTCAATATCTAACATCTGGTAAGTAGAGTTTCACCTTATCTTGCAATCATCAAATAACTTCATGTCTCGGAAAGTCAACTGCTTCACTATTTCAGTAAAGACTTTATGTCTTGAATCTGATCGCCAGATATAATCTACACTGTCATGAACACATTCAATGACATTTTTGATCTCATAAAGACCATCCTGAGCTATCAAATTGAGAATGTGAGCATAACACCTGACGTGAAATAAACGTCCCCTACAAAGCAACTCTTTTTTCCTTATGAAAACTTTTAGATTATCAATAGCCGAGTCGTTCGCTGAATCATTATCTACCACACTGTGCGTATCTTACCCTCAATGCCCCAATTTCCAAACACCACCAAATAACATTTGCAATGTCAACACTTCGACGGGAGGAAGGAACCTCCATGAAGTTGAGTACCCTCTTTTGTAAGCGCCAATTTTGATCGATCCAATGACTCGTTATCACTAAGTACTCTATTTTTTTATTCTTGGATTTCTAGCAATCTGTAGTAAAGCTCATTTTGTTCACATATTTGAACTCATTCTTCAGCTTTTTCTTCTCAGTCTCATATATCTTTACACATTGGTTTCTTATTGTTGTTCTTGATAAAGGCCTCCACTCAGGATTTGTCCTTCTCATCATAACATTATACCACTCATCTTCAACCGCAAAAAAGGCGTACTCATGATTCATATCCATTGAGCTACATCAACTTTGACCTTTTCCATATCGAATTTCCCGTCATGGAATGCAGGGACAGATAAGGGATCAACACTACTTGCTAGAAAGTTAATATGAGATTGCGTTAAGCTATCTCTCTCTTCCAAAGTGTCGGCTCTAAGTTTGACAAGACACGATTTCAGGTGTCTACCCAGATGAATTGTTGCACCAGTTGGGGGCTTTTTAAACACATTCTAACAGTACTTGCAAAAAAGTTATATTAAACCATCTTGGTTCTTACTTTCTTCAAAATGTTTCCATACTTGCGAAGTTTTAGATCTCTTAGGCTTTTGCACATTATCATCGGTGGCTATCGTGTCTGTATTTTTTATGTCGGCAACCTCTTCATTAATACTTGGATCCACACAATCCACTGTGCGTTCACTTGTTTGTTCACGAGAAAAAAAATTGGACTAGTTGAATCTGCTACAGCAGAAGGTGTAGGATGTCAAGAAGTATCACCTGGTGTCCCTATGTTCATATCTGTTATAGAAAAAGAAAATAATTAATAAGAACATTCAAATATATGGGCATATAGAAACAAAAAATTACAATCAAAGTTAGATTTAATTAAAATTCTAATCAGAATCATGCAAAAGAATTTTGTTCACAAGATAAATTAAATCTTCATCCATCCACATTACAAGATTAATCTGACATAGAATGAGCTCCAATAAATAACTACACATGATCATTCACACACAAACTTTCCAATTAAGCAGAAATCAGTCATACTACAACAAAATTAATTCCACTTAAATAACCTACATTTTCCAATAATTATTTTCACCTTAGTTATGCATAAAATCGAATCACAGAACCTCAAACAATCATCAATCCAACACTATCTAATCACAAATCACCAAATAATTCATAAAAAGCAACATTTATGGTGGGGAAAACACCAATTAAAACCATAAACTTACCGCAAATGTAATATTTTTCGTGGCGAAACTCGATACTTACCAAAAAACATTAAAGAGAGCTGAAGTAGATCTAAATTATGATAGAATTTGATGAACAATTAGACAAAAATTACTGTCAGAAGGTGGCAATGGTGGCTGGGTATGGCACGTGCTGCGGCCGTGGTGGTTCGCGGCGGCGCGGGATGAACGAGGTTTTGCGGCAGCGTGGGGTGAACAGGGTTTTGCGGTGGATAACTTGAGGCAGACGGAGATGGAGGTTTGGCGGCGGCGGAGGGAGACAGAGGTGAGGCGCTGCATAGTGAGTAGGCGTTGCATAGTAAGAACGAGGTTTTTTTTTTAGGGTGAGAGTGAAGGTTTTTTGTTAGGGTGAGAAATAATTAGAGGGTTTTTCCTTTGTTTGCTGAATGTTGTGATGGGTTAATAGTCAATACTCAATCCAACTTTAGACTATTGACATTTAAAAAAAATAATAATATATATCATAATATTTATAATATAAAAAGAAATATACATAAAAAATGAAGAAGCTCGCGAGCTTTTTGGAGGAGAGAATTTGGCTCGAGCTCAAGTTGGGCTCGAATCAAGGCAAATCACCAGGCTCGCAAGCCAACTCGGCTCAACTTACACCCCTAGGCTTAAGAATGGCAAAGACCCTGGAGATAACAAATATAGAGGTGTTTACAGACTCACAGTTGGTAGCAAGGAAATTATCAGGCTCGTATGAAGCCAAAGAAAAAACTATGGTAAAATACTTACAAATAACAAAGCAGCTGATGGCAAATTTTGAAAAAATAGAACTATGCAAGTGCCAAGAGATGAGAATCAAAGGGCAGATGCATTGTCAAAATTTGTAAACCAGATTGTGGTATCCATGAGTCGTATGGTCTCACTACTCATATCTGAACATTCTGAATTGCAATGGCCTGCCACGATTATGCCTTTTGACGAAGAGACAAGTTGGAAACAACCAATTTTAGAATATCTTTTGAATGGAGCCGTACCAGATGACAAACTCGAGGCTCGAAGATTAATGGGAAGAGCAACTCATTTCACCATTTTGAATGACGAACTATATAAGAGATCCAACGCAGGACCTTTACTTCGTTGTCGTGCCCCGACACAAGCTGAATACGTCTTGCAAGAAATCCACGAAGGGAGTTGTGAAAATCACTCAGTGGGGGTGATCGTTAGCACAAAAAATTACAAGACAAGGGTATTTTTAGCCAACTCTCGTTAAGGACTCACATGAATTCATGAAACGATTCAAACAATGTCAATTGCACTTGAACGAAATCCATCAACCTGGAAAACAGATGGAGGTGATAAAAATTGCATACCCATTTGATCAATAGGGCATCAATATACTAGGTTAATGTCTCTTCAAAACTTATCATTAAACTAGTGACAATGAATGAGGTAAAATACTCACGAGACTGTACTCGTACGCAGGTCCAGTCCCTCCAACCCAAGGTCGAAAAAGTTCATTATTGTAATAGTGGAACACTTTACAAAGTGGATCGAAGCTGAAGCCTTGCTCGTATCACAAAGAAAGTTGTCATTGACATCGTCTGGAAGAACATTATTTGCATGTTAATAAATTTGAAAATTAATTACATGCCTAATACGGTTAATAGCTGTAATACTCATTTAGAAGAACATTATTTGTAGATTTGGTATCCCAGGACTTTTAGACTAAGTATTAGATACCAAGTCTATAATAGAATTCTAGGCAAGTCTATTAAAGATGAAGTTGAAGATGAGCGTCTGAAATCAAGTGAAGATAAAAGATTTGTTCTTAGCTTCCGTCAAGCGCTAAAGATCTGGTTCAGGACTTATGAATTAAGTGTTCAAGCTATTCAAGCGGTCAACGAAGGGATTTACCTAAAATAAATTCTCAAGTCATGAAGGACTTAAATGCAATCATCAACGAACATTTATTTCCAATGGAAAATAAATGCAAAACGCATTAAATAGTTGATAAGAGCATTAAATGTTTGATAAGAGCATTAAATGTGATAAGCTATTATGACTTGTGGACAAGACACCTCTTGACTAGACTGGCCTGTTCCTGTCCAATCGGAACCAGCAGCTTTTCAGGAATGTTAGAAAAAGGTCTATTTAATGCACTACGTGAGAGACATGCGCCTACATGTGTCCAACGGACAATTTTCACCAGATCTCTATAAATAGTACCTCTCAGGCAACCCTAATTACTAATGTTCATGCACATAAAGCCAAAACTTTGCTGAAATTACTTGAGAGAAAAGCTTACAATTTTTCATAGCCAAAAATCCTCAAAGCTTTTCTATCCATTCTAAGACAATTGAGAATATCTCAAACATCTTCAAAGAAGAACCCTGAAAATCTATCAAATCCTCATGTCATGAATTGAAAATCCAACAGAATTTCACTTTTGTAGGACATCCCCAAGCAAATGGGTTGACCGAGGTTGCAAATCGTATACTGCTGCAACATATAAAGACTCGACTTGATGGTAGGAGGTCGGCATAGGCAGATGAATTGCCAGGAGTCCTATGGGCATATCGAACCACTCCAAGATCATCCACTGGAGAGACCCTATTTTGTCCCGTATATGGATCTGAAGCAGTGATTACAACAGAAATTGGAATGATGACCCATAAAGTCGCAATTTACGATTCAAAAGACAATCAACAACTTCTCGAGTTTGAATTGGATGTGGTAAAAGAAGCAAGAGAATGAGCGTATGCAAGTATGTTGAGACAGAAGAGCATTATGGCAAGAGCATACAACAAAAGCGTAAAATCAAGATGCTTTCAAGTGGGAGATTTAGTGCTAAAACGAGTTGAAGTCTCAAAGCATATGAAGAAATTAGAAGCTAATTGGGATGGTTTTTACAAGATTACGAAGATTACCTAAGGAATGACATACAAATTGCAAGTTCTAAAAGGAAAAGATTTGCTTTGTCCTTGACATATAAACAATTTAAGAAGATTTTATACATGAAGATGTAGTCTCATTAAACTAGGCAACAATTATTTTGAAATAATCTCTCTTTTGAATTCATTATAAAATTTCTTGGAGTTCATTTACATACGAAGAAATTTAAAGTATGCAATCGAGTATAAAATTGCACATAAAAACTAAATAAAATAATAAAACGAGGTGAAAATCCAAAACATGATATTCATAGGCCATAGGCAACATTCACAGGTGAAAGTAAATAATAATAAAAATAAAATATTGTTTCAAGGCCACATACGGCACAAAAATTCTCTAAATTTATAAAAACGAAGGGAAAACAAGACCACTCCTTGTCTGTGACATTTTCTATCCCAAGTTGATTAGATGATAATGCTACATTAACCGGGGGAACATACCAAGGAGTGTTAGGAATTTCATGTTAGATGTTTTGATGATGACAAGATAGGATTTTATGTTAGACCTCAAAAGAATTTAAGTTTATATTTTCTTATAGAAACAATTATATAAGTGTTTGAAAGGTTGTAATTTTATTAAGCTTGAAATTTTTATCTTTATAGATTTTAAACTAAGTATTGGATACCAAGTCTCTAGTAGAATTCTAAGTGAGTCTATTAGAGATGAAGTTGAAGATCAGCGTCTGAAGTCAAGCGAAGATAAAGATTTTGTCTTAAGCGACTGTCAATCGCTATGGACTGTTTCAGGACTTATGAATCAAGCGCTCAAAGCAATCAAGCGATCAAGAAGATCAAATTCACCTAAAATAAATTCCGAAGTCACTAAGGACTTAAATGCAATCATTTAACGGACATTTATTTTCAACGGGAAATAAATTCAAACGCATTAAAGGATTGATAAGAGCATTAAATGTGATAAGGACATATTGTATATGGAGCAAGCTAACTACTGGCTTAAACTGTCAGAATTTCAAAGTTCAAACCTGCCACATCAAATCAGTGCAGTAGGATTTCAGGAATGTCAGAGAAAAAGGTATGACTCACTCGCGCGTGAGAGGCACGCACCTACATGTGTCCAACGGACAAATTCCAAGAAATTGCCTATAAATACCTTACCTCAACAAACCTCAAATAACACGTACATACACAAGAAAGTCAACACTTTGCTGAATTATTTTCTCAAGAAAAGTTTAGAAACTCCATAGCCAAAATCCTTTCAAGCTGTTTCATATACATTCCAGACACTCATAGATATCTCAAACATCTTCAAAAAAAAACCATACACTATTATTGAGATATCATAAGTTGTTTGAACTACCTAAAATCAAACAAACCCGTGATCAAAATCCTCAACCTCATCTATTTGTGTGAAGAAGTTGTTGACTCTATAAGCAGTATTTCTGACTGAGATAAGTTTGTTGGTGAAAATCTTCATTGGTGCTGAAGTCTGTGTTATCAAGGAGTCCAAGATCATCATCCCCTCCTCTATTTTGTAGAAGCTTCTGTGTAATCATTTGATAATCAATTTAGTGGAATTTCTCCAAGTGTTCAAGGAGAAAAAAGGACGTAGCTGAGATTACACCATCCAGTGAATCTTACAAATCTTGTGTTATTTACTGTCATATTGTCTTACTTTATATTCTATCATTTATCTTGAAAAAGACAAGTAAAACGGTTAAGCGACTATTTGACCAAAACGAACGCTAAAACTTTAAAAATCATTTTCGCTGTGCTAACCCTGATTAAGCGATCTAAGCCTTACTCTACTTTGGTAAATTGCTAAAATCACTAAGTCTAAATTATTTTTACTGTAGTGCCCGACCTAAGCGCTCAGCTCTCTAAGCGTTCAAATCTTTAAAAGTGAATTCGTGTCCTTCTCGCACCGGTCGGCCACTCGACAACTCTTGTAATCCCTGAGGGAGAGAGCCTCTAACTTATTCACTAAGATAACCACTTTAGCCCTAGTGCCGGGAGGGATACGATCCTCCTCAGAAGTTGAAGATTTCCTTCGGTGTTTAGAACGACCCGTATCAGCGCGGGGAGGTCGTTGAGAAATAACGACTATAGACATGTCTATTTCAGGATCATCGGGATCCCTATTTTCTGTATTATAGTTAATATTTATGGGCTCGTTTTTAATAGAAGTCACCATCTTCGCAAGATGCGACGAAACCTGGCCAGTTAACTTATTACCAGGAGTAGAAATCCTCAAATTTATTTGGTCGGACCCGTGAGATGCCTCCTTAGTCAAAATAGGAGACGACTCGGCCATTGGTTTCTTCCCCTTAGAACTCTCGGGAGCGGATTGTCTCGCCTCTTCTTCAGCGCGAAGGGCATCTAAAGGAGCACGACGTGCAATGAAATTTTACGATCAATATAAGAAGGATAATAAAAACGAGGCAACAGTCGATACTCGTAGCTATGTAGAACAATGATCTCACCCCAGTTTGGGATACCAGCGTTGGGGGCAGAGCTTAGTCCACAAGCTACAAGTATCGACTAGTCCATGAGCTTTGAGGATGTATAGGGAATCCGAACTAATTATTCTATGAACCCTTGCTCCCAAGTAGGATTGCCTATTTCTACGGGGAGAGCTCTCATACGCCACTGTCTAGGCACTACCAGTTCTCGCCTTAAGGGGGTGAAATAAAGATATATTTGTCTTTCCATTTACCAAACGAGTCACGAGTATCCTCTTGGAATATCATATCTCACTTACGGTAAAAGAAGAAAAGACCTCTAGCATCATCTTTTCTACATCTATTCAAGAAAAACATTCTATGGAAATTATCCAAGAAAGTTTTCTTTTTGAAAGCCTTCATTAGGATTATAAAAGGTACTATTTGCCTATATGAGTTTAGCAACAACCGGGTCAGATACAAACCGTAATTTAAAAGGATATCATTAATAAACTTGTGCAAAGGAAACCTAACCCCATAAATTGAATGAACAATATGAAATGTTCGAAACCCTATAGGTGGTCTATACATACAATCTGTAGAGTTAGGGAATCAGATCTCATAATTTCGAGGGATAAAGTATTTAACCCTAAGCTCGTTTTCCCTAGACGGCCTAACAGTAGAAATATCGTTTAGCCATGTGATATTGGAATTTATGTTTTCTTCACCTTCTATATATCCTATAGGATGTGCACTGCCACTTTCTACTCCCTCGTTCCTACGAGATGATTCCGCTGTCTCATTATGTATACTAGTTTGTTTTATTAAATGTTCTAACTCGTCTGACCCTATGGGCCTAGTGCTTGAACTATCTCAGGAGTCTGATATCTCGTTATTATTAACTAAGGCTTGAGACCTAGTACGAGCCATAATAATGAATAAAGGAAATGAGTAAAGACCAAAAAGTACCTACGAGGTAATCGAATGCTTGAATCAATGAACAACGATGAAGTTAAACTCGTACAGGATCACAATACCAAGCTCTCCCTCCAATGAAGAAAATTCTCTCTCTAAAATGCAAAGTGAAAGTAAGAAAATGACTGAGTGAAGCCCTATTTATAGGTAAAGGATCTGAAAGGATGCAACGGTTAAGATCAAATGATAAAAACACATCCTACGACGCAGATGACCCAAAGATTGAAATTCTAGAAAGGTAATAACTGACATTTAATCATTTGCACGTGTCCCTTTATATTGGCGGCCGTGTCAGTTATGAAAAGATGCCTTCAAAAGGCACGATTATCTATGGCTGACACAATTGTTTTTAATCATTTATTACTAAAACGGTGTGATTAATTATTGACGAAATGACGTGATTATTTGTTGTTAAAAAGATGCAACCATTTATTATTGAAACGACATGATCAATTATTGTTGAAACGATATGGCCATTTATTGTTGAAACAACACAACCATTTGACTCGTATATTGGGCACAACTACTTCATCAGCATAAAATCTGAATCATTCCTCATCTCATCCTTTATACTGATGAAGTGGGGGACTTGGTGATATAGCAAAATATGGTATTTACACCCATATCAATAGTATAACGGCCTAAGGCCTAATATAAGCCCAAAACCCACTAAGTAATTGAGGATCCGCGCTAAGTAACAATAATAGGTCGGGTCATTTGACTAATTCGACCATACGACCCGTAATTACTGTCGCCCAATATAGCCACATGTCACAATCCTGTAAGTCCAATTCTCAACCGTCCATCCATACACGGTATATGTGCTATAAATACTCCCTCACTTCATTTATTGAGGGTTGGAATCTGAAAAATGTTCTCTCTAGCTTTAGCCTCGTACATCCATAGCTAGGATGCATGGATACTTCTAAAAATGACCCCGTGCAGTATCGTACTTATACCGGATACGGATACGGGTCGTATATGGGATGGATATGTACCGGATACGGTTTTGAAGTATCCAAAAAAAAAATCGGATACGGTATCCGATACGACAATTAAAGTATTCGAGAAGTATCCGATACGGCAAGGTTATTTTTTGATATTATGAAATACTTTTTGGGTCAAAAGTCAAAATTCAAAGGTAAAAACTTATTACTATAATAATTTAACAAAAAAATCCACGATTAATTGGAAAAAAATAGAAATGAGAATGGAGAAAAAAACCCTCATCCGTCTTCTGCTCTGCAACCGCAATACCCAATATGCGATAGAAATCCGTCTTCATCTTATAATTGGAGTATTCTGTCTTCTAAACTCCTTTCGAATTCCACCCTTCAGTTATTCGAGAACTTTTCAAGTAAGTTAATTAGGATTTTGAGATTTGTTTATAGTTTTCAATTTTGTTAAATGTTTTATTGTTGTGCTGAGTATAAACAATTTATACTCTTCTACTTTTACTCTTTTAGTAATATGCAATTATTTAAATTGAGGTTTGTATTTTTGTCTTGTAATGTTGTTCGAGAAAAAGGTTGATAAAGTTTTAAAGCCACTTAATTGGTGTGTAGAATAAAGTTTCAATAGTTATGACTATCGATTATAGAAATTTTATACGTTCAGTAATTAACAAATTATTATAATAGCATCTTCATCTATAAGTATGAATGGTCATGTGACTTCATTTAGTGGATTGTAAAAAATTCAAGTTTATATATATATATATATCGTCTTATCCCCGACGTGTCGTATCCTAAAATTTTGAAAAATCGCGTATTCCGTACCCGTATCGTATCGTACCCGTATTCGCCTTATCCGTATCCGTGCATCATTGATCCATAGTAATGAGCCTATAGATCTAGAAGTACGTTCTCTTACACATAAATTTGGGAGTTAGAATCATATAACCGAATAACAACTCTGGCTTCATATTAAACTATTGATCTACAACTGACTTGATCCTTAATTAGGTATGTAGGTAGCTCTGTTATAACTTATAACCGAGTGTAGTCTATACTCTCTCTCACCCTGCTCGTTGTACGATTCGAGTCCTCACAGAGTGGTTGAATTCGTATCCCCCGGATCCGGGCTAGATCAGGCATATTGACAAATTTGAGATTCTCGATGTAATTTATTGAGTCTAAAAAACATTATAATTTGGGTATCATTTGGGATTTTGTAGAAAACATCGCTAAAATCTCTTTCATAAAACAAATTTTACCATAAAATTCACACTAATTTATGAGTTTCTGGATAATAAAAATACTTGTTTGCTCATGAATATATACATATATATATAAATATATATATATATATATATATATATATATATATATGTAATATATATAAATATACATATGTCAGGAAAGGTCAATAGATATCATATCATATTATAGTAAATTGATATATAGAAAGAATTATATAAAAATAAGTCAGTATAATCTATAATGTGTTTCTCCAATTATCTCAACCTTATTAAATGCTAAATAAAATTTGAGGATGATCAATGATTATTATATAATCAGAAAGAATAATGGAAAAGAATATACAGGATTCTAAACTACTTATAAAAATAGTAAGAAATTCCATTTTTTTTGTCACCACTGCGTTTGCATTCTTGTTTATAAACTTGTTTAATTTTCATAATTTACTTCCCAATAAGTATTCATTTCCAACTAAAATTTAGTGGGACTGCTGATTAGGAAACAACTATACCACAGGCGTATACCGTCCTCAAATGTCATGAGTCACCGAACCGAATTGTAGGGAATCGAACCGCAGACGATTACCCTCTCTCTCCCACTGCACACTCTTTCTCTTCTCTTTCTCTCTCTCCCCTCCCCTATGTTTCAGATCTCTCGCTTATAATTTTCAACTCACAAAATTCCATTTTCGCTGTATCGTATATATATACACAGTTCTTAGTTTAGCTTCTCTCTCTAGAAGAAACCCCTCTACTTTCCTGTCTCTCTCTCTCTAGATCTCTCATTTCAGTCTCTTTGGTTCTCGGAGGGTTTCTCTTCGCTGCTGCAGATCTCGGATACGTCCTGCTCAGTGTCGTTCGTGACTCTCGATTTACCATTATCATTTTCCAGATCTCGAATCGAAGCTTTGATTAGTCGCCAATCATGGCGGCCGCCAATGCTCCGATCACCATGAAAGAAGCCCTTACGGTAATGGTTTAATTATATATTTTACTGAATTTCTCACGTTCATTTCATTTCCAACGATTTTCGACCGTTTAGTTGGATAATTTGATTTCGATTGAGCTCAATTGCTACTTGATTTGATGTGCCAACGTTGTTTGCGCATTGCAGGCATTCTGTAATTTTACTGTTTTGATTAGCCTTGTGTAGTTTAATTTCAGATCTGTTCATTAGGTTTTGAGGTTTTGCTGATTTAAGTAGGTGTCAGTGGAATTGATGTTGTTGAGTTTGTGATGTGGTGATTGCAGTTGACTAGCATAGGGATCAATCCTCAGTTCATTACTTTCACAAATGTGACAATGGAATCTGATAAGTATATATGTGTTCGGGAGACGGCACCTCAAAACAGTGTAGTGATTATCGATATGAGCATGCCAATGCAGCCGTTGAGGCGACCTATCACTGCAGATTCCGCGCTTATGAATCCAAATACTAGAATTTTGGCACTAAAAGGTGAATGAGTTTTTCTAAGCATTCGTGATTTATGAATAGTTTATTGACCATCTATCATTTCTGATGTATTTTAATGTACTAGAATATTTGGTTATAGGGTGTTTATTATTTCTTGAGGTGTTCCATTTGTTATGCATTTCAACAAATTATATTAATTTGAATAGTGTGAGCTGTACTTTTCATGAATTAATGATTAGCAAAACCAAGTATTTATCTTTGCACCTGATTTTAGGCTCTGCGGGTGCTATTCAATACAAGAACACGTCTTTTATGGCCAGCTTGGTTTTTCTTTGAAAAGGACTTGGAATCTCTTGTGCAAAAAGTATAGTAAATGTGGGTTACAAGTATACTGAAGAGAGAGCGGATAATAGGACAAGCGCTGAAGCAGCGAGATAGGGAAGTAGGGAGTCGAGGTCTGTACATATTATTATGTGGAATTATATCCCTAATGTCTAACAAGGTCTTTAGTATGAGGATTGTCAGGCTCGTGTAATAATGACAACCCTTAAAAGCTGTTAAAAAAGGAAGAGTAGGGATTCTTAGTTAGGATTCTGATATCAAGAAGGATGCAGATGAATTGCTTCTTTGTAGTTGTGATGAAGCTTGCTGCACGTTATTATACCATGAAAAAATCTCTCCCTTGTATCTAATCAGGTTATTGATGTGAGAAATATTAGCAATCACTTTGGGATTGTGTTTGAACATATATGGGTAATTTACTTTAGTAATCAGTTACTAAAATTTCTGGTTAGTGGCAACACATTATAAATGTTTAAGAATGTCATAAATGGATGAATCAAATTAACTTGTATATGATTCATACGCCTTATTTTACTCTTGATACACGTGCTGAAATTTTAGTTTCCTTGATGAAGCTCAACTTCCGGGAACTACACAAGATCACTTGCAAATATTTAACATTGAGGCAAAAGCAAAGATCAAGTCACATCAGATGCCTGAGCAGGCAAGATCTTATTACACATTGAATGAAATTGATGCTCTTCATTGTAGCGTGTACTGATTTGTCTCATTTTTATAATGCCTAGAGTCTTGTGAAGTCGGCTTATCTGCAAACTATGCTTTTTGACAGGTTGTGTTCTGGAAGTGGATTACTCCTAAGATGTTGGGTTTAGTTACACAATCTACAGTATATCACTGGTCAATTGAAGGTGAGATGTCATCGATTGGCCTCCTTCAGTTTCAACATGGTAGATTTTCTTTGGATTCTCATTCGCTTCCTTCTTAAATGTTCTTTTATCTTTCTCTGATTAGGTGATTCTGAACCTGTGAAGATGTTTGATAGAACTGCCAATTTAGCAAACAACCAAATAATCAATTATAAATGCGATCCTTCTGAAAAGTGGTTGGTTTTGATTGGGATCGCTCCTGGGTCTCCCGAGGTGCGTGAATGCAAATTCTTTTCTTTGCTCAGCTGATATTATTAGGATATCACTTGCAAGTCCTACGAATTAGACATTTTGATAGGACGAAAAAAAATTGTGTTGGCTAGCTGTTCTTTACCAGTTTGACTCTCCTCATAAATGTAAATCCTTTTGAACATGCTTCCTTGTAGTATACTGTTAGGGTTCTCTTATAAAATGAACTACTATGTAAGATATTGTTGGCCAATTTTAGAACATTGAAGCATGTACTAATGTCATTTTCGAGTCCGAATTCTTGACTAAAACTCTGAATCCAAACTCTGAAGCATGTAAGATTTTGCTGTTTGTAATTACTTCAGTAGGCAGCAATGCATCCTCAATCCATTCTTGCAACTTACCTTATAACATTCTTGGTCCTGGGACCTAGAGAATTGATATCATTTGGTGGGCTTGTATCTTACGTTATCTACATGCTTTTCTTTATCGATTTATCTCAATATTCGTCTTGTTAGTTTGCCAAATATATAAACTGTCAGGTTGTTGATGCTGTAGTTATGCACAAAAGAATATTTGCTCTGGGTCTATTATTTGATGTACAGTTCTTATATCTGGAAATAGTCACTAGGAAAATGGTATGAAACATAATGAGTTTCTTTCCGACTGCTTCTGAGGTTTTGCAAGTTCAATATAATTCAGTGAATACTTACTGATGATACCTGTAGTTATCTTGGCAAATACTGAACAAATTTAACATCCAACTGTATTGTCTTTTTACTGATTTGGAAAGCCTATCTACCATAGAATTGGACGAAGCAAAACTGTAGATGTCAGAATTTTGAAAAGGAAGAAAGAAACTAATAGCTGCGTGACTGTATCACACAAGTCTTTCTCCGGAACGAGATACTCTCCTTTGCTTTCTCTCTGTCCTTGCCCGGACATGCTAATAAACATGTGTACTTGTCAACAATGTATATGTGTGTTAGTACTCCCATTTCACTGTTGCCTATGTGACGTAGCATAACTTTTTGTGTTTGTAATTGCTTTTATTTTTATTTACAGTACTCGAGGCTACAATAAGATCTTAAAGTCCTTCTGTTACTGAAATTACTTTTATAGGTTTATCTATGATATACTATTGCTTTTATTATTATAATGAATTGTTCTTGTGTTGGTGTTTTATCCGAAAACATCAGTTTTACATGATGTGACTCGATGTTTGTTCTAATGCTTTTCCATGTTAATCTACTAACTTGAATTGGAATTCTTCATATAGTTATCGTTTCCCGCTCTCCCCCATGTTTGTTGGTTTTCTCTTGATTCTGTGTTCAAAACGTGATTGTTTGAAGTGGATCATAGTTATGGGATATTTGTGCTGCAATAGCTATAGAGATGTAGTTACCACAAACTGCTACGTGTGTTTTATGGGTTTCCTCAACAACAAACTTATTGAGATGCAATTCCTTCTTCAGCGGCCTCAACTGGTCAAAGGAAGTATGCAGCTGTTTTCTGTGGATCAGCAACGAAGTCAAGCTCTTGAAGCGCATGCTGCATCATTTGCCTCTTTCAGAGTACGTGTTTCTTTTAGATCCTTTATGCTGTGCATGCTGTTTCGGTGTTCAAAATTGTTATCATATCTTTTTCTATACGTTTGAGCAGATTCCAGGAAATGATAAGGATTCCATTCTTATTTCGTTTGCGTCAAAGACATCTAATGCTGGTCAGATTACATCAAAGTTGCATGTTATTGAGCTTGGTGCTCAGCCAGGTGGATATATCTTTCATTTTTGTTGATTCCTTGCTTCTTTTGTTTATGTTTGTAAAGCGATTGGCTTGGATAATGTGTTACAGATCTGTCTTATGATGTTTACAGTTTTTCTTTTTCTTGATTATCCTTATTGCTCGGTTTAACAATGGGGAATTTTTTCAGGGAAACCATCTTTTACAAAAAAGCAGGCAGATTTGTTCTTCCCTCCCGACTTTGCTGATGATTTTCCAGTGGCCATGCAGGTATTTTCGTCTTGAGTACTTAGTTTTCTGTGATTCTCAATTCCAAATTCAATTCACATGCTCTAGTCCACTTTTTCTGATTTACGTGTTTCAGTTTCATTTACATTCTCGTTTTTTATTTTGCAGATATCCCATAAGTATAGTCTTATATATGTGATTACGAAGCTTGGCCTGCTCTTTGTATATGATTTGGAAACTGCAACAGCTGTATACAGAAATAGAATCAGTCCTGATCCCATTTTTCTGACATCTGAAGCTTCATCTGTTGGAGGTTTCTATGCAGTTAATAGGCGAGGCCAGGTTCTACTTGCTACAGTAAATGAAGCAACTATCATCCCTTTCGTCAGTGGACAAGTATGTTTATCAGCATTGTATTACATATCTGTAAAGAAGTTTTATCTTTGCAAATATTGAGTCTTAAATGATAATTGTCAGTTAAACAATCTGGAGCTTGCTGTCAATCTTGCCAAAAGAGGGAATCTTCCTGGCGCGGAGAATTTGGTAAGTTGATGTTGGGTTTAGCTGTTTAGATACTCTCTTTTTTTCTGACACTTGTCTGGTACACATAAATTGATGTCATATCTTACATTTTACTGTTGATTCTTGTTTGTTAAAGATTTCCGTGTTGAACACTATCATGATGTAGAGTTGAATTACACGAGGACTGTTTCTCTATTAAGAGCTGGGTCTAGATCCACGAAGATGCTAAAAGTTTTAATTATCTTCAATTTGTTAATGATTTGATGTGTTAACTTCTTATAAAACTTTATAAATAGTTTTTCCTGTAGGATTTATGTGCCACACCACCTCTTGGAATATTTGAGACAGTTCCCTGACTGAACTTTCCCTTTATCTGATTTGTTTTCTTGACATATCATTTGTGAATATGTTGTTTTCCAACTAATTATGTGGTCTAGCAGGATATTGGTAATTTACCTTTTTGCCATCTTAAAATATCTCAGGTCGTCCAGCGTTTCCAAGAATTGTTTGCTCAGACAAAGTATAAAGAGGCTGCTGAGCTTGCTGCAGAATCTCCACAAGGCATCCTTCGAACACCTGATACTGTAGCAAAATTTCAGGTACCTCTTGGTTCATTAGAAGTATTTTCCTTAGTGCCAACTGAGGTTCTAAGTATCGGTGTTGATATATATTTCAGAGCTCTAAGAAATTTTGATAGAAATTTTGGGAATATTTGAAATTTCGGTTTTAGAGAAGTTACGGAAATTTATAAAAATAGTTGGAAATTCTATATGAGACTTCATATATTTTCAATTAATGCGGTTATGTATCTTTTAGACAAAACTATTTGCATCTGTGATGTATATAAAGTGAGTTTTATTAAATGGTATCACCAAAGACTGTTGCAGCAAAGTTGGAAATAATAACAATAAGTTTACTTTGGTAGTACAATAATGATTAAATCTCATAAGAAACTTCATCAAAACAAATCATTAATAATTTTAATAAAATTCAATATTCAGAACCACTTGGATCAAAATCACTACTATTGATTTCTCCTACCTCAACTTTCATATTGAGAATGCAATTTATTAAATATCTGTGAGCACATTTAACCCATGACATCGAGTGGTGGTACTACTGCAAATATGAGAAATAAAGTCTTGATGTTGCAATTGGTAGAATTCCCACGACACAACATACTCGATACAGGTAGTACATAAACATGCAGCAAAGAAAAGGCATATTTGTTGCACCTAATAATTTTTTATTTGTTTAATAATATTTTTTTGATTGTTGCATGATAACAGAAAATACCCCCTTTCGTGGAAATGTCATTAAACTTTTTTTCAGTTGTGGGGGATCTTATATATATATATATATTATTATTATTCATTACTTACACGGAAGATAAAAGTAAGTTGCTTAATAATTACTCTATGTTAAAATATGTCCCAAATTTCTTACTCAATACATTTTTAGTTTGTTCCAAAATGAGGCCCTAATTCTTAAACTGGGAAATGAATTTCACCAAAATTGCTCAGTTTTGAAATAGTTACAAGTATATGCGTTGATTTTTAAATTTTTTTTTATCTATTATCTCATTATCAAATTTGTAATTTTGAGTATGACATAAATAATAAATATAATATCTTATATTATATAATAATTGTATAATATTCAAAATTTCGGGAAAATTTGACGGTTAAATTTTGGGTTTCGATGGATATTTTAATGAAAATTCTGCAAAATCAAATTTAGACTTCATTTCTGGGTGCTTGGACCGTGAACCATGCCTAGTTTTGAGGTATAAATTCCTATTGACATTATTTTCCATGTAAAATTCGTGAACCATGCCTAGTTTTGATATTGACATTATTTTCCACGTAAATTTACGTGCAGCTGCACTTTGATTAAAATCTTCTTTATTTTTTTTCAGTTGATATGCGAATTGTTTACACATTTTGTTTTGTTTTCAGAGTGTTCCTGTACAAGCTGGGCAAACACCACCTTTGCTGCAGTACTTTGGAACACTGTTAACCAAAGGAAAGCTGAATGCGTTTGAGTCTTTGGAGTTATCTCGTCTTGTGGTTAATCAGAATAAGAAGAACCTGTTGGAGAACTGGTTGGCTGAAGATAAACTTGAATGTAGCGAGGAACTTGGAGACCTTGTGAAGGTAGGTTTTTCCAACATGAGTTGAAAGATCCACGACTTTTAGATTTATTTACTGTTTCAAGTCTTGTTTTTAACGCTTCCATCTTTTATTGCATAATAGGAACTTGCCTCTTTATCTGTTTTGTAGACTGTAGACAATGACCTTGCACTGAAAATATACATCAAAGCCAGAGCTACACCGAAAGTTGTTGCAGCTTTTGCTGAGCGTCGGGAGTTTGACAAAATCTTGATATACTCGAAGCAGGTTATTGACACAATTATTGCCGACTGGTTTTCTTTTGTTTGATTCAGGCTAATTGCACTGTTGGAGGAACTGCTCTTCTTTTGGTCATTACTTGTATCCTTCCTCTGTTGTGTAATGGGTTCCAATGAAAGTCATGTTTATCTTGAAACAGGTTGGTTATACGCCTGACTATCTGTTCCTTCTGCAAACCATTCTCAGGGCAGATCCTCAGGTATGCCTGGTTCTGCATAAAGCAAATTTTAACTTCTGTATAATATTAACTACAATACTTGAGTAACCTTAGTTTGAGTTATGACATAGGGACTTAATATTTGAGATTGCGGTTTCTCATGATTTGTCTGTTGTTGGCAGGGAGCTGTGAATTTTGCTCTTATGATGTCTCAAATGGAAGGAGGTTGTCCTGTTGATTACAATACCATTACCGATCTCTTTCTTCAGGTCTGAACTTTTTCTTTTTGTTTACTTGAAATCATCTGACTCGCAATACTAACTTTCACTACTCTTCTCTGCTCTCCCTGTTTTATGTTTAAACCCATGTTTGAGAGCCCGTATTTGTATAGTTAAAGCTTTTGAGACGGTGAAGTTGGTAATATCTTTCTTCATCAATCTACTTTTTTTTTTCTCACCAGAGGAACTTGATTCGTGAAGCAACAGCATTTCTGTTGGATGTCCTGAAACCAAATTTGCCTGAACATGCATTCCTGCAAACTAAGGTCGATCTTTTGACTCTTCCGGTTGTGAATCAATGCTGATCTTCTTATCTTGTCAATACAGGGCATCATTACTTTGTTCTTTAATTCAGGTCCTGGAGATAAATCTGGTGACTTTCCCCAATGTAGCTGATGCTATTTTGGCAAATGGCATGTTTAGTCACTATGACAGACCACGCGTTGCACAGCTCTGTGAGAAAGCTGGTCTTTACGTGCGAGCACTTCAGGTTTAAATGTCTACTCACTGACGTACTTCTGTTGTGCATATAAAATATGCATGTTTATATATCTTCACCAATTTACTCGTGATTGCAGCATTACTCTGAATTGCCTGACATCAAGCGTGTCATTGTGAATACTCATGCAATTGAGCCACAGGTTACTAAACTCAAGTTGCTTTCTCTGTCCCTTCCTTAAATGGTCCCTTTAGTGCTTAATGACATGGTAATTTCAGGCACTAGTGGAGTTCTTTGGAACACTTTCTGAGGAATGGGCACTGGAGTGTATGAAGGATCTTTTACTGGTCAATTTAAGAGCAAATCTTCAGATAATTGTTCAGGTAGGAGAGGTCTTACAAATCTAACTGCTTACATTTTTGCCCATTCGACCATTTATACCCATTGTAAAAGTGTGTTAAAAGATTCCTGACAGAAATCATGCATTTGGAAATACGAAACTGAGTTGTTTTTTTACTCATTTGCAGTGACTATAGTCTTTTTATGAACTATTAAACTTTATGTAGGTTGCAAAAGAATACTATGAATCTTTGGGGATTGAGAAATGCGTTAAGCTTTTTGAGCAGTTCAAGTCGTATGAAGGACTATATTTCTTCTTGGGATCATTTTTGAGCTCCAGGTAATCTATCAAGAAAAGACTGGACTTCTAACTGTCCCTGGCTAACCTGTTCACAAACCAACTTGCTATTTTGGGTGCTAATTATTGATGTGTGACAGTGAGGACAAAGAAATTCACTTCAAGTACATTGAGGCAGCTGCCAAGACTGGGCAGATTAAAGAGGTTGAGCGTGTAACAAGAGAATCAAATTTCTATGACGCTGAAAAGACTAAAAACTTTTTGATGGAAGCAAAACTTCCCGATGCAAGACCACTGATTAATGTGTGTGACCGCTTTGGTTTTGTGCCTGACCTCACACATTACTTGTACACTAGTAACATGCTTCGCTACATTGAAGGTTATGTGCAAAAGGTATTTATTTCTGTTGTAGTTTTTCATTTGGATGAAGCCATTTGTTTTTCATACAAGTAAATCTTTTCTGTTTTTCTGAATAGGTTAATCCAGGGAATGCTCCATTAGTTGTTGGACAGCTCCTGGATGATGAGTGTCCTGAAGATTTCATTAAAGGTCTTATCCTCTCCGTCCGTTCTCTGCTTCCAGTTGAGCCCCTGGTGGAGGAGTGTGAGAAAAGGTACCTTGTCCACTATGTCATCACTTTCCTCTTGAGGCTGCTTTTTTCTTTAGGGATAATTACACTCACACCCCCTCACTAATTGGGTAATTACAGAAACCTCCCCTCACTAATGCATAATTACAACCACACCCGAAAATCTTTTGGTCTTTCCCGAAAATGCCCCTGGACCAACCTGGTCTAGCCCGGACCAAAAAGTCCAGAAATTGTGATTGCCCAATATACCCCCGGGGAGGTATATGCAATGTATACCTATTTTTCAGGGGGTGTCAATGTAATGTTTTTATAAATCATGAAAACATAAAAATCAATATAATTGATAATTGACCAAACAAAAAATTCACTAATTATAATTTTTAAATTAAAAATAGTAAATTAAAAATAAATTCTTTAAGAATTTATTTAAACTATTCAATAAATTAGTCAATTAAGAATATTATTTACTTATAATTAATAATTAATCAACTATAAAATTCATAAAATATAATATGTAAGCAAAATAACTAAAAACGAACAATTTATAAACAAATTTAAATTTACCTTATTTTAATTATTTCAACTAAATGAAACTAATAAATATCAAGAATTAATTTTGGAATAAAAAATAAAAAGCATTTAATTGATTTTGAATAGTTAAATAGTTTTTACTCTTAAAAAAGAATTAACAATCAATTTAAAAATAAAAAAATTAAGTATCTTTTACTTTTTAAATAAATTAACAATAAGTAGTAAAAAATAAATAAGTAACAATAATAAATAAATATTTCAGATAATTAATTACTATTTTAGAATAAAAGCATTTCAGCAACAATTAATTTGAAAATAAAAAAAATCATCAACTTATTGAGATTAATTATAATTGATAAATTATCAAACTAAACAAATTACCAATTTTATTTTTAAATTCAAATATAAAAAATAACAATAATCATACATAAATGGAGATTTATTTTTTCATAAACTAACAAAAAATTAAGAACAAATTACATTTTTTTCCCAACTTCTTCTTCCCCTCTACTGTAAGCCAAAACAAAATTTCTCTCTTTCATCATCCACTTGATTTTCTGGCAAATCTCCGGCGACATTTTCACCGGAATGTTGGATTCCGGCTTAACAACGCTTCTTCTTCCCCTTCTTCTTCTTCTTCTTCTTCTTCTTCTTCAGTCTTCCTTCTTCGTGTTTCTATTTCCCCTGCAGATCTGCGCCCCCTCACCCGCATTCCCTCTTCCCCACCGGCACCGGTGTGTGTGTTTTCAGATCCGCAACCCCCTTTCCCCACCGGTGTGTTTTCAGATCTGCTGTGTGTGTTCTGTGGATGTGTGTGTGTCATATATATATATATATATAGTTGAGTAGAAAACCACCACCTAGTCAGATCCGATCTTCTTCTTCTTTCCTCATAAGCTGCGTCGTCATCGTCTTCTTCTTCTTCTGTCTGCAATTTGTGTGTGTGGTGTTCTTCATCTTCATCTTCATCTTCATCTTCTTCTGTTGTCTGCGATTTATGTGTGTGGTGTGTGTATATATATATTTATATAGATATTTATATATGAATGTATAGTTGAGTATCAAAAGATAATGAAAAATTGAATATCTTGTAATATTGTAAGTAGAAGGGTATTTTAGTCATTTAATGTTCATATACTTTTTTTTAATTCTGAAAAATTGAGGGGCAAACATGTCATTTAACCTTTTCGGGCAGGCAAACCTGCCCGAAAATGGGTCGAGGGGAGGTGTTTGTAATTATGCATTAGTGAGGGGAGGTTTCTGTAATTACCCAATTAGTGAGGAGGTGTGAGTGTAATTATCCCTTTTTCTTTATGTACCTTATGCATAACCGGTGGTATGCAGGAATCGACTTCGCCTACTGACTCAGTTTTTGGAGCATCTTGTGAGTGAAGGAAGCCAAGATGTGCATGTCCACAATGCTTTGGGTAAAATCATAATAGATAGCAACAACAATCCAGAGCATTTCCTCACCACCAACCCATACTATGATTCACGTGTTGTGGGTAAATACTGTGAGAAGCGTGATCCGACCCTTGCGGTGGTCGCCTACCGGAGAGGACAATGCGATGATGAACTTATTAATGTAACAAATAAGAACTCTTTGTTCAAGCTCCAAGCCAGGTTTGTGACTGTTGTGATACTGCCTGTTTGTTACTTTCATGTATTTTCTAGAAGTTGATTCACTGTCTTTTTTTTTCCCAGGTATGTTGTTGAAAGAATGGATGGTGATCTCTGGGCAAAAGTTCTTGATCCTGAAAATGAATTCAGAAGGCTGCTCATTGATCAAGTTGTGTCCACTGCTTTGCCTGAGAGCAAAAGCCCAGAGCAAGTTTCTGCTGCTGTTAAAGCTTTTATGACCGCTGATCTTCCCCATGAGCTAATTGAGCTACTCGAAAAGATCGTGCTTCAAAACTCAGCATTCAGTGGGAACTTTAACCTGCAAAATCTACTTATCTTGACTGCAATCAAGGCAGATCCATCGAGAGTTATGGACTATATTAACAGACTTGATAACTTTGATGGCCCGGCTGTTGGAGAAGTTGCTGTGGAAGCCCAATTATATGAAGAAGCTTATGCTATTTTCAAGAAGTTCAATTTGAACGTCCAGGCCGTCAATGTGTTGCTGGATAATATTCGTGACATTAACCGAGCTGTAGAATTTGCATTCCGTGTTGAAGAAGATGCTGTGTGGAGCCAAGTGGCTAAAGCTCAACTTCGGGAAGGACTTGTCAGCGATGCAATTGAATCATTTATTCGTGCAGATGATGCCACCCAATTCCTGGAAGTAATCAAAGCTGCAGAAGATGGCGATGTTTATCATGACCTAGTGAAGTATCTTCTCATGGTTAGGCAGAAGGCAAAGGAGCCCAAAGTGGACAGCGAACTCATTTACGCGTATGCCAAGATTGATAGGCTGGGTGACATTGAAGAATTTATTCTCATGCCAAATGTTGCCAATTTGCCCAATGTTGGTGATCGCTTGTATGACGAGGCCTTGTATGAGGCTGCAAAGATTATTTATGCTTTTATTTCTAACTGGGCCAAGTTGGCAGTCACACTAGTGAAGTTGAAGCAATTCCAAGGTGCTGTTGATGCAGCCCGGAAAGCTAATAGTGCAAAGACATGGAAAGAAGTCTGCTTTGCCTGTGTTGATGCCGAAGAGTTCCGCCTGGCTCAGATATGTGGTCTCAATATCATTGTTCAGGTATTTTATAAAATTGTTAAATTGTTTATAGTGTAATAGATATTTAAAACTTATATTCATTGCGTGCGACCTATTGTAAATTTGTAATACTCCTATAGGTGGATGACTTGGAAGAAGTTAGCGAGTACTATCAGAACAGAGGATGCTTTAATGAGCTTATATCTCTTATGGAGAGTGGTCTAGGATTGGAACGTGCACATATGGGCATCTTTACAGAATTGGGTGTCCTATATGCCAGATACCGCCATGAGAAGCTCATGGAGCACATCAAATTGTTCTCTACCCGTCTCAATATCCCCAAGCTTATCCGAGCATGTGACGAGCAACAACACTGGCAAGAACTCACTTACTTGTACATTCAGTACGACGAGTTTGATAATGCCGCAACAACTGTCATGAATCATTCCCCGGAAGCTTGGGAACACATGCAATTCAAAGATATTATTGTCAAAGTTGCCAATGTGGAACTATATTACAAAGCTGTGCACTTCTATTTGCAAGAGCACCCTGATCTCATCAATGATGTCCTGAATGTCCTTGCTCTTCGTGTGGATCACACTCGTGTTGTGGACATAATGAGAAAGGTTCACACCTCTGTTTGTTGTGTTTCTCACTTCATGCCACTCACTTGGGTAACCTGTTGGATGATACATGATGATGTGGCATCATGCCATCCAACGGTTCGTGGATCTAATTGGGCACTTTCCTCAATTGGGTGGCATGTACTAAATTGACTGCATAAAAATTTGATTTGAAATCTCAGGTTTAGCTTTATTTTCTATAAACATTTCATTTTGCTGTAATTAGGCTGGACACCTGCGTCTTGTTAAGCCATATATGGTAGCGGTTCAGAGCAATAATGTGTCTGCTGTGAATGAAGCTCTTAATGAGATCTATGTGGAGGAGGAGGATTATGACAGACTACGTGAATCAATTGAATTGCATGATAACTTTGATCAGATTGGCCTTGCTCAAAAGGTGAGAGAGAATTATATTTTTGCTAGATGCACACTTTTCTTCTGTTTACAAAGGCTTACGTAAATAAATGTATATATCTGGACCTATTTTTGGCTGAACAGATTGAGAAACATGAGCTGCTTGAGATGAGACGTGTTGCAGCCTACATTTACAAGAAGGCAGGCAGGTGGAAGCAGTCAATTGCATTGTCTAAGAAGTATAACCTTTACAAAGATGCAATGGAGACAGCCTCACAATCTGGCGACCGTGAACTTGCTGAGGAGTTGCTTGTTTACTTTATTGAACAGGTATGATGGATCATGGTTGCATACAATTTGACATTTTCACTTTAAAAAATAATTTATTTCTCTTTATTTTGCATATTTCTCAAAATTTGTTACCTTTTTGCATCTCATTATACATTTTCTGAGAATTTAGATTTGTAATAATTTTTGTTTTGCAACTGTGTCTAACTGTTGCTTCTATGTGTTTGTAGGGTAAGAAGGAGTGCTTTGCATCTTGCCTCTTTGTATGTTATGATTTGATTCGCCCAGATGTTGCGCTTGAACTTGCTTGGATGAATAACATTATTGACTTTGCATTCCCATATCTATTACAGGTGATTCTACAACCCTCCTTTCCTGCTACTGAAGGCTTAATGTGAATTGTATTTAGAATACTGATTGGGACCTTAGTGCCTTGGCTTTGCTTTTGTTGGTTGTTCGATTCATATTTTCCCTATCTTGCAGTTTATCCGGGAATACACTGGCAAAGTTGATGAACTAATTAAGGACAAAATTGAGGCTTTAAAAGAAGAGAAGGCTAAAGAAAACGAGGAGAAAGACATCATGAAGCAACAGGTATATAGCAGACCGTCCCATAATTATAACTCCGTCTTCCTATGGTTTACTAGTGAATCTGACTATTTTTCTTAGCGTGATAATATATAATTTTATATATATTTTTTAGCGAAACTATATTTTCTCCAAATTATAAAGGAGACCACTTAAAGGATGCTTGACTAAGCTTATTTTATAGAGCTTATAAGCACCTAACTTTGGAGCTTATATGCTCTCTAACTTGTAAGCTCTTAAAAAAATACATTGGGGATTTATTTTAGGAGCTTATAAGCTTCCGATAACTTATTTTGTTATTTTGAGAGCTTACAAGTTGTTTTACTAAAAAATGTACCAAACACTTTGGCTCCGTATGGTTATGTTTTCTGAGTTAAATTCTGAGTTTTTTTTGGAAAATGTGTATTATAGAAATTTGTGTGAAAATATTGACTTTTATTGTTTGTTTGGATGTGTTTTTAGAAAATAGTTGGAAGTGGTGTTTGATGTGACATAAAGTTGAATTTTATTGGGATTTGATATATGAAGTGATTGAATTAATTATGAATGTGTGTGTGTATATATATAAAGTATGTGTGTGTATATATATATACATATATATTTAGTTATTATAAAATATGATAAAGTAAGAAAGATAATCAGTTGAAAAGTGGGATGGTGTAATTAATGATGAAAGATTGTGAATTGATTGAAAGGGTGAAATGATTGGTTGTTGTATAGGGGAATGTGTAGTAGGATTTAAAATTTGAGTATTTTCTGTAGAATTTACCTAGAAGTGTGCATTTTCATTTTTTGGTGATCCAGAAAATGAAAATGCAATCTTGAAAACATAACCATACACAGCCTTTGTGATCTTATAAGCTCTGAGCTTTAAGGAGCTTTTACAAGACACCTTCTTAGTGAAAGACTACAGAATTTGATTTTATAGTGTAGCAAGATGAGTCATTATTTTGGCAGAGGGGTGTTATTAAACAAATCTTTCACGCATGGAGTTAGCTGTTATCATTCATAATCTCATTCTACAATAATGCAATAAAACGTCACATTCCACATTCTAAGAAAAATTATTTGGCCAAATTTGGTTGATTACTTGTTGCAGAATATGTACGCCCAGTTGCTGCCTCTTGCTTTACCTGCGCCACCGGGCATGGGAGGTGGTTTTGCTGGAGGACCACCGCCACCGCCACCAATGGGCGGTATGGGAATGGGTATGGGCATGCCACCAATGCCGCCACCATTTGGAATGCCGCCAATGGGGTCTTACTAAATATGAAGAGAGGATGGTGATAGCACGTCTTTGTATTTCCTTGTCTGTTTCTTGTTAACCCATTTTCACTTTTCTGGAAGTTGAAGGGCTAAAGCTTGGAGGCTTAATCCAAGTTAGAGAATAATGTGATTTCATAGGGCGGTGTGTGGATAGGATTATTATATTTTCTTTGTAATATTCTTTGGTAGGTGGAGGCATTTTTTTGCAGCGTTAGGCAGCGAATGGAGGATAATTTGTACTTTGTAAAAGATGGATAAGAGACGTTTTGTACTGATTTTTCACTCTTTTTGTGCTTTATTTTGATATGTAATGTCAGTGTGTCCATTATTTGTTGTTCGGTTTCTTCTCAGATGAAGTTTTATCTCTGTGTTTGTTTCTGAGTAGTGAATTTAATATCTACTGTCAGGATGTGGCTCAACATTTTACAATTTCTCAATTACTAACTACCCAAGGTAAAGCTCCGGAAAGAGAGAATCTGGCTATATAATGGTCGCATGGTACACATCCTATCAAATATCATATGTTTGGTAGAACTTGCTGAAATGACATTGAAGTTCAATATGAATCACTGCATATAAACCATTATATAATAGCAACTGTCAACGATCAAAAGTAAAGTGGATAAATATACATTATTATTAGAATTCAAAACTATTATTTGTCTGTTTGTTTCACATAAGTGTGTGTGGGGACAACAAGCAATACGCTTTAATGTCTGGAAGAGATAAATACTAGGACCATTGGACTTGGTCTAGCATAGATTTTTCCCTTGAGCTAAGAGTGCTTGTCTTCAGTTGATGAACATTTGGTATCAAATAGTTTTTTCTATTTTGATGTTCGTTCGTAATTTTATTTATATGGCTTTTGTTTTGCATTTCATGAATGTAATATTATGATGATACCTTTTTTTTGGAAAGGATACTTGCATTAATTTAAAAAATGACAGAGTTTAGTACATTTTTAACTAGTAATTAACACGTATGATGAAAAATAATTAACACGTCTGCTTGAAGGTAACGATATATAAAAGAGTGAACAGAAAGGTAAGTTTTAAAAAGACTATCTAACTGAGCACCAAATTTGGCAAGACAGTCTGCAACTCCATTAACTTCATGGTAGCAGGTACTCAATCTTAGGTTATCAAGTTTAGTCAAGATCGTCCGAATATCGGCGCAAATACATTTGTGCTCCGCTGGGTCTCCTTGTTCAACAAGAAATTGCAAAACATGAAATTAAAAAATGACAGAGTTTAGTACATTTTCAACTGGTACAGTATGATGAAAAGTAACTAACACGTCTGCTTGAAGGTAACGATATATAAAAGACTGAACAGAAAGGTAAATATTAAAAGGACTATCTAACTGAGCACCAAATTTGGCAAGACAGTCTGCAACTCCATTAACTTCACGGTAGCAGGTACTCAATCTTAGGTTATCAAGTTTAGTCAAGATCGTCCGGATATCGGCACAAATACATTTGTGCTCCGCTGGGCCCGGGGTCTCCTTGTTCAACAAGAAATTGCAAAACATGAATCAGATTCGACTATAACATTTTGTAACTGTAACTCCAAGCATAAATGTAATCCCATTCGAATAGCTATTGTAATATTTATTTTATATCCTTTTGTAATATTGTTTTGTATTAGTTACTTTCCATGTATAGGAGTCTTATGTATATATATATATATAGCTGCTCTTGTATTAAGGTTAATACACGGTGTGAATGAAAGAAAATATTCCCCACTGCTGCTGCGTTTTATATTTTTCATTCTTTCATGGTATCTAGAGCAGGTTGAAGAAGTAACAATCCGAACTACAACAAAAGCAATCTCGTTCCGTCACGATTAATCTCTTGAGTCATTTTTCCCCACCTTGAAGACATGGGCGAGAAAAGGAATATTGATATGTCCTCACCATTCTTCTTGTCACCGGCGGACAATCCGGGTGCGATGATTACGACTTGCATATTAACTGGAGATAATTCTGACATGTGGGAGAAGGCTATGGTGAACGCTTTAAAGGCAAAAAACAAACTAAGGTTTGTCGATGGAACCCTAAAGAAGCCGGCTGTTGGATCGGTTGAAGAGATTAATTGGGGTTCGTGTAATTCGATGTTAATCTCGTGGATTTTTAACTCTATTGATAAATCCATTCAACCGAGCATTGCAAATGAAGAAACGGCCAAGGTCGTGTGGGATGAGCTTAGAGAGCGATTTGCTGTTGGAAACGCTCCACAAGTTCATGAACTTAAGGGTGATATCGCTTCACTCAGACAACAGGGAATGCCTATAGTTGCGTACTACACTAAACTTAAGGGGATGTGGGACGAGTTAGCGAGTTATTCTAAAGTTCCGAAGTGCACTTGTGGGGCTGCGAAGGAGTTTAACCAAGAACGAGAGGAGAAAAAGCTACACCAATTCCTCATGGGTTTAGATGATGCCGTATTCGGGACGATACGTTCCCAAATCTTGAATATGGATCCACTTCCCACCATTGGAAAGGCCTATGCCCTCATTACTCGTGAAGAACGCCATAGGTCGATTTTACGGGGGCAAAAGGAGAAGGTGGAGGCCGTAGCTTTGGCTGCACAAACTGCTCCGAGAATGAAGTCGGGGCCTCAATTGAAATCGAAGGGGGCTGCTGAACGGAAGTGTTAGAATTGTAATAGGACGGGTCATGATATCTCGGGCTGATTTGAACTCATCGGATATCTCGATTGGTGGCGAGGACCAAAGGGGCGTGACAAACCCGAGCAGGCGTGTCGGCAGGGGCAGCACAACGCGAATCGGGTGGCTGCTCATCACGCTACCGGGAATTCGCCTGATAACACGGGTAGCATTCGAGGGCTTTCACATGATCAAATTCAGAAACTGCTGAGCATGCTTGACAAAGGAAATGAGGAAAAAATCTCTGGTAAGACTAGCAATGAATTTATATGGATTTTGGACAGTGGGGCGTCCAATCATATGACGGGAAGCTTGACTCTTTATCGAAAATTGAAGTTACGAAACCGCTACCAGTTACTTTACCTAACAGGGCGCATACGAATGCTACCAAGACTGGAGAAGTAGCCTTAAACGAGCATATAACATTAAAAGATGTTTTATATGTTCCGGGTTTAACTTGCAATTTAATATCTGTTCGTCAGTTAATTTATGAATTACATTGCCAGATTGTGTTTGCTAATGAACTTTGTGTTATACAGGACCGCATTTCGAGGATGCCGATTGGAGTGGGTAAGCTTCAAAGGGGGGTCTACTATTTGGTGTCGACAAAATCTCAATGCGCATTGAAGACAGTGAGAAGGGATTCGTATGAGGTTTGGCATCGACGTCTGGGCCACCAGTCTCATCAGCATTTATCTTATATTTTCGAAGTAGGTAGTTTAGAGAATAAAAACAATTTGATTTGTGATAGTTGTTTTCGAGCCAAACAAACGCGCTCTGTTTTTCCTTTAAGCGATAAAACTGCAGAAAATTGTTTTGATCTAATTCATTGTGACTTATGGGGTCCATATAATAAAGCTTCTAGTATTGGTGCGCATTATTTTTTTACTATTGTGGATGATCATAGTCGTTCTGTATGAGTTTATCTTGTTAAGGAGAAAAGTGAAATGAGTCGATGTCTCATTAGTTTTTGCAATCTTGTGCAAACTCAGTTCAGAAAAGTTGTTAAACGTGTGCGCAGTGATAATGGGACGGAATTTAACTCTATAATTATGAGTGATTTTTATGCTAAACACGGTATGGTGCATGAAACGAGTTGTACACATACGCCTCAACAAAATGGGCGTGTAGAGCGCAAACATAGAAATATCCTTGAAGTGGCCCGAGCTTTGCATTTTCAGGCTCATTAACCTCTTCGGTTTTGGGGGGAATGTGTCTTGACGGAGGTATACTTAATTAATAGAACCCCCACGGTAAAATTGCATGGCAAGTCACCATACGAGTTATTGTTTGGAGTTAAGCCGTCATATGCTCACCTTAGGGTCTTCGGGTGCCTTTGTTATGCTAGGTGTGCTCGAAACCCACGAATAAGTTTGCATCGAGAAGTCGTCGATTCATTATTGTTGGATATCCGCATGGAAAGAAGGCGTGGCGATTATACGATTTGGACAAAGGTGAATTTCTTGAGTCCTGTGATGTTTTGTTTCATGAAGAGGTGTTCCCGTTCCGTACTGTTGGCGACATCACACAAACATCGGGTGTCGTTCCTGAACATAGTTATGTCTTGCCCGATGAGGATGATAATGGGTTAAGGGGGAGTCACTTACCGAACCTGGATGATAGTACGGCTGATGTAGTACCAAATGAGACTGACCCACAAAGTGAAACTTCCCGTGAGGTTGTCGAATTCGACTCACGGCCACGACGTGTTACTTGGCCACCGAAAAAATTAAATGATTATGTCGTCTACTCTACCGTCACTGACAGTCGAATTGCCGAGTTACAGATTGTCAGAGAACCCCCCCCCCCTGCGAACTACCACTCCATGAACGGACCTTAGTTACTCGTTATCATTTAGTCAATTATTTAACATTTGAAAAATTCTCTCAGGGACATCAAGCATTCTTGCATGCTATTGGTGCACCTATTGAGCCGAATAGCTATCATGAAGCTGCTAAACATGTTGAATGGCGTGAGGCCATGTCTCGCGAGATAGATGCTTTGGAATCGAATGGGACGTGGACCTTGGAAGAGTTGCCTCCTGGCAAGAAACCTATTTACTGTAAGTGAGTTTTTAAAATCAAGTACAAATCGGATGGCACCATTGAACGGTATAAGGCGCGGTTAGTGGCGAAGGGGTTCACACAGGTTGAGGGCCTTGATTTCCATGAGACGTTTGCTCCGGTGGGAAACTCGTCTCGGTTCGACTCTTTCTTTCAGTGGCCGTGGCTCAAGGTTGGGAATTACATCAGTTGGATGTCAATAACGCATTCTTACATGGAGATTTGGAAGAGGAAGTATATATGCGCTTGCCTCCCGGCTTTCATTGTTCAACGAATAAGTTTTGTCGTCTACGTAAATCTATCTATGGTTTACGTCAAGCCTCGAGAAATTGGTTTGCAAAATTGAGTAGTGCACTTCACTGTTATGGTTTTGAACTATCACGTGCAGATTATTCGTTGTTTACCTATCGACGTGGTCCCATGTTTCTGAGCCTCCTCATTTACGTTGATGACATCATCTTGGCAGGGAATAATGGTAAGGATTGTGCAAGTTTCAAATCCTATTTACACACTTGTTTTCGTATTAAGGACTTGGGGGCACTGAAGTATTTTTTGGGCATCGAAGTTGCTCGTTCCCCAACCGGCATTTTCCTATGCCAACGGAAGTATGCTTTGGATATTCTGATAGAAACCGGTTTACTTAGTTGCAAGCCGATTGATACACCCATGCAAGAGGGTCATCGATTTGCCTTATCAGATTGTGACTTGATGAAAGATGGTGCTTCTTATCGTCTCCTTGTAGGCTGTCTCATTTACCTCAATATCACGCGACCAGACATCTCATATGCGGTTCACACTTTGTCACAATTCGCGCAAGCTCCTCGCACCGATCACTTTGAGGCTGTCTTGCGTGTGGTTTGGTACATTAAAGGGCACCCCGGTCAAGATGTTTTCCTTAGTGCGAACAATGATCTCACGTTGCGTGCGTTTTGCGACTCTGATTGGGCGAGTTGCCCCCTTACATGTCGCTCTGTTACTGGCTATTTCATCACCCTTGGACAATCTCCCGTGTCATGGAAGACCAAAAAGCAGAACACCGTGTCTCGTTCCTTGGCTGAGGCCGAATATCGTGCCATGGCGGCTGCCATTAGTGAGCTTATCTGGCTCAAGACTTTTCTGGTGTCTTTAGGTGTCATTCATGCTCAGCCTATGACGCTTTATTGTGATAGCTAATCCGCTATTCATATCGCTGCTAATCCAGTGTTCCACGAGCGAACGAAACACATTGAGATCGATTGTCTTTTCGTCCGGGAACAAGTACAATCTGGCTCGATCATTACTCAACATCTTCGCTCACACTCTCAGCCAGCCGACACGTTCACCAAGGCTCTCCCTCGTTCACAATTCTTATTTCTTTTGGGCAAGTTGGGCATACGTGATTTGCATGCGCCAACTTGAGGGGGAGTATTGTAATATTTATTTTATATCCTTTTGTAATATTATTTTGTATTAGTTACCTTCCATGTATAGGAGTCTTATGTATATATATATCTATATATATATATATAGCTGCTCTTGTATTAGGGTTAATACACGGTGTGAATGAAAGAAAATATTCCCCACTGCTGCTGCGTTTTATATTTTTCATTCTTTCAATAGCCCATAATTCAGCCATGTTATTCCTGTGTTTGCCAATATTTTCGGCAAATGCTGCTATAAATCTACCCTGTTCGTCTTGAATTATTCCACCTATGCCTGCTTTTCCGGGATTGCCACTTGAAGCGCCATCGGTATTCAGTTTGACCCAACTTGATGGTGGTGGCATCCATCGTAACTCGATCTTGATCAACTCCTTTGGCTTGGTTTGTGTAATTTCTTTGCGCATATACTGTGCTTTATACCATAATGCTTCACCATTAATGGGTTTGTTTTGAAATAACGCTTCATTTCTTGCATTCCAAATAATCCATAAGATATAAACACATCGACAACGAAGGTATGTGTCATTTAATCTAGGGTTAATTGCATAAAACCCCCCTGTGTTATCGCGAAAGTGCAAGAAACCCCCCTCTGTTTAAACTTTCACAAGGGGGTTTTAGGCTATTTCGTTAACAGAGGGGGGTTTCATGCACTTTCGTGATAACACAGGGGGTTTTTATGCAATTAACCCTTTAATCTATAGAGCATAATTGAGAAGTTAGTTGTTTCAGATGCTCTAATAGTAGGCAGCAACTGAGCTAGGCCTGAAAATGTTGGGCAAAAGAAAAATAAGTGCTCCTGTGTTTCCTCATGTGCTCCGCACAAGTTACGGCCATGGCCGACGGTAGCCTGTGACGACGATGTAAAAAAGAAGCTGTGGCAAGTGCATTATTACTAAGTAACCAAAAGAAGAATTTTGCTCGTGGAAGAATTGGTAGCTTCCATAAAACCTGCCATCGGAGAGATGGGAGGATATTTCCTGTGGTAACCATGGTTCAAAGTATCGGTCGATAGCCGATGATATCGGCCGATACATAACCGAATTGGACCCCTCCGATCCGATAAATTCCGGCGATACGGTTTGTTACCGGATGATATGGTATCGCCGATATTATCGGATATCGGCGATATCATGATAACATCGGATTATATCGATAATATCGGCCAATTTTTTGTTTTGAAGGAAATATGTTGCTGTTTGAAGGAAAAACTGCTGGGATCCTCTTGAAGAAGACGAATCAAAAGAGAATATGTTGCTTTTCTTTTCCTTTTTCTGAGAATAGGTTTGCTTTTCTTTGGTACGAATAGGCGTGGAGCGAATAGGTTTGCCTTTCTTTTTCAAAGAACTTCCCAACTTTATGTCTTTTTTTGTATTATTCACGACAGTGGTTCACGGGATTCACAGGATGAAGTGTAAATATAGTTTGAAGAAAGTATATAAGCATGTTTATATTGCTTATTAACTCATACTTACTCATTATTCTACTCTTTCTTCAAATTTGTGTTATTTACATTTTTCTTTAATTTTACTAATTTTTTTAGAATTTTTGGAGCATTTTATAATGCTTTTGTATCGTATCGCCCGATAATATCCCGATACGCCGTGACCAATATGGAACATCACCCCCCGATATTAGATAATATCAATACCGCGACTTTGAACCTCGGCAGTAACTGACTGGAGATTAGCTTTATAGGCTTTTTTAACTGAAAAAATCCCCGAATAGTCCCATCCCCAAACAAAGTGATCAGGACGCGAGTACAAAGGGATTGGGAGATTTTTGATGTCATCTGCAACTTCTGGTGCAAGCTTGATTAAGCGAGAAAAGGTCTCTTATCCCTAGCCCACCCTGGTGCTTCGGTCGACAAACCATTTTCCAATTTAATGGCCCCGGTTTAGAAGATTCCGCTGAGGAGTTCCACAAAAACCGTTTGCACATTTGTTGTATAGTGTTAAATCCTAGCTAAGACGAGATGCGTACTTGCCATGGTTAATTAGAAGATTCGTCAATATTCATAAATAATTTCTCCTAACAATAATTATAGATCTAAAAAAATTCTTATATGCACTTGGGTACATCAAAGAGTCCGAATTATTTCAGACAGGTGGCTATTGTATACCACTGCTGACGTGGTATAATCCCGACTCTTTAGTGCCCAGTCTAGTGATGTAATTTTCACTCCTGCAGTTACCAGGATTTATGCCAAAACTTGCAACAAATGAAATGAACTGGGTACAGATAAAGCTCTAGAGTTGCTATCCACTTCATCAAGCTGAAGTCTGGAGTCTCTGGAACTTGGCAAATTAAATAAATAATACTCCTGATATTATCTATTATCTATGCTTGTTTTTTACTTAAAAGCTTAAAAACATGTCGAGACAATTACAGCGTACAAATTGCCATCCAAAACATTTTTCCTAATATTGAAAAAGTTTGTAATCTTCAATAATTTTTTGTTTTTGGTAAGAGTAATCTTCAATATTTGATTAAACACATAGCAGATAAAAAATGTCGACCACCAAAAGACTAAAGAACCTACTGTATTCACAATAGCAAAAAGAATAGCAGGCCCCTTTCCCTAAACACCCCACCACTTGTTGAACATTGAATTAGCCAAATCATCTCTCCAAGAAGACCACACTTGAGACGATTCTTCTGCATCAAAGTAGTTCAAGTGTACGTCCTCAGTTGTGTTTAAGTTCTCTTCAAGGTTTTGCTCAAAAGGATCCATGGGCATCTCATTGCGGATGAAGTTATGGAGCAACGCACATGCCATGATAATGCGAATTTGTACTTTGATATTGTAATACGAATTACTCTTTAAAACTGCCCATCGTATTTTCAAAAGCCGGAAGGTCCTCTCAATCACATTGCGGGCACAAGAATGTTTTAAATTGAAGAATTCTTCCTTGTTCTGAGGAGTTGTTGATGAATCCTCCCACTCTTGCAAGTGATACTTTACGCCTCTATATGGAATCAAAAAACCGTCTCCATTTGTATAAGCATTATCACAAAGGTAATAATTTCCTGTGAATTTGAGTAAAACAATGCCAAGGATAATAAATAACTTTATACATAAATCTACTCAACATTATAGAACCCAAAAAAGGAAAAAATGGCATGCTTAGCTAAACAAAAGATTACCCTCCGGCACTTTTAGACCACTGTTTCTTCTCAATGCATCACGCAATACTTCATCGTCTGTAGCGGAACCCTCCCAACCGGGTAACAAATAAATAAATTTCATGTCTTGATTGCATACTCCGAGCACATTAGTGGCTATTTCCCCTTTTCTTGTTCTATACCGTGCCTTATCAACTTCTGGCACCTTCACTTTGATATACGTACAATCTAGGGCGCCTAAACAACCCTATTCATATTAGAATTTGAGATGAGTTAAGCTTGCATAAGTTTCAGCCCAATTCGAAAGCATTTTTTCCAAAGTGATCATCTTCAGAAAAGTGGTCTCTATATAAAAAGGAAATAGAAGGTAATGGCTCAATAAGGGTTACCTTAAACCATCTCCATGTTTCGCTAGTACAATCCTCAGGTACAGGCTCAGGGGTCGCAAGGAGTAAAGGATAGAGCTTCAAGAGGTTTTTCAGAACTTCGTGGAAGTATCTACTGACTGTATGTCCAGATCTAATAAAGTCTTCTTTTACATTACGGTTTCTCCTATGATGTCCTAATACAGAAAGAAACATTGCAACTTTTTCATGGACTGTAATATTTCGACTGTCTGTGAGTCCACCTGCGTTCTCTAACAGATAACATAACCTTGAGAATGCATCTCTTGACATCCTCAAGTTCTCAATACAGTCGACGTCACTAATATTTATAATCCTACGTAAATGAGCAACTTGTGCAGGTATCCTACTAGACATGCTATATCTAACCAACTCATTGCTCTGTTTACGATTTTGTCGGCGGAGATAAGCACGACGACTGCGCATAAGTAATTGTAGGGCCTGAACTGTCCCCAGCGCCATCTCCTGCAATGCCAAAAGGATCTCATATTTCTCCTTAGAAACATCCATGTTAGGCATGTCGCTGTCAAGAAAATGATAATTTTAACCATTAGAAAGCCCTTAGGAATGACACTAAACAATAAAGTACATAGCACTACCGAAAAACATTTCAAAGAATTGGAGCCACACAATTGGAGCACACACTATTCAAGTGGTTCGATCAACTGCTTGGAATTATTGCCTCAAACAACCCAACTGATAAATATAATCGATGGTTAGAAATGCCAAAACAAAATGGAACTAACCTGTAATGTAACATGTCAAACTCAATTTTTAAGGATTCACGCAACGCACTTCATCTACAACCTCTTTTCTGTATCTAATTCATGTTGCTCAAAACAGCTCCCCAATAAAGTCCATCAAAACCCAATGCAAGGAAACAGTCAACACAGCATAATAACTATCAAATCATATGGTTAAATTCATTAGCTTAACAAAAGTGACCAAGTCTAAAGGTACTCAAGTTTTACATGATGCTTCCCATTGAAAATGAAGTTATTTAATTTATGAATTTCAATTAAGCTCACTCAAAATAAGTATTCATCCCCAGTTGGTAAAAGCAATCTCTCATACAAACATTTTATGGAACACAAAACAAGCATAATTTAGAAAACGCATCAATAAATCCATGAGCAAGTAATATGCAATGCAATCAGTAGATACTTACAGAAATGGTGCAAGCTGAAATACACTCTGACGAACCACGTTCAGCAAATTATTCGATGGTTTTAGTATTTGGGTTTTTAGGGTTTTAAAGCTTGAATCATTAATTTCCCCAGAATTGCAAATTGACAATGTTCGATTAGGAAGATTCGGAGATGAATTAGGGTTTCAAAAAGCATAACAAAAGAGGGGTGGGGGCAAAAATGAAAATGGTTTAGGGTTTAAAATTGTGAAATCCAGCAATGTTGTACCTGTAAATAAAGTCATATACTTGATTACTGCAAGTATTTATTCTTTGAAGATGTATCTAAGATAATTACGTCAGATCCTAATGAGTATTTTATTATTTAAGGACCAAATTCTTTGAGGAAGTGAGGGTGTGATGTTGGTATATACAAATATTTTCACACGTGTACAATATTTTGATCAAAGATAAATTCGAAATATGGGGGAACTTTTAAGACAATTAATTCTATTGAACTCGGTCTGTTTAACGCCAATGCAAGTTATGTAGAGGTTTTTTATTTATGATGTATGGATACGGATTTGAAGATACGAGTATGATAGGATATAAATATGAAATACAAAAAATTTCAAAATTAGAGAATACGAGACGTTGAGAATACTAATATATATATATAATATTTAAAAATAAATTTGAGTCAATATGTTCACTGTCATAAATAAAGTGCAATACTAACACCAGTTTATTGTTTATAAATTCAAAATTTTTCGAAAGTAACTAATAAATTTCATCATTTGCATTATATGAATCTCATTTCATTGATACCAATTTTTACCTTCTCATCTAAAATCTTTGTGATAAAGTGTGAATAATAGGTCTTATTAGGAGCACGAGAAGAAAAACATATTAAGAAGTGAAATCGAAATTATTTTTTGCTTCTTTAAATCTTCTTTTTGCATGTTTAACTTTTTTATTATTAACCTATAAAGGCTTATATAATATTAAAAAAATATAATGTACGTATTCAAAGAGTGTTAGATACTTCAAATTTTATATGAGATATGTCATCCGGAAGTATCAGATATGATATCCGAAATTTTCTTTTTCATTTAAGTTTTGGATGCTTAAAAAAAATATCTGATATATATCCGGATGATATCCACAGAGTATCATACTACACGAATCCAATTTTAAAAGTATCCATTCATCATAACTTTTTACAATCATGTTCTTTCATCCAATAATATTAAAATAGCTCCAATGAACTCGAGTTGTCCTTCAATCACCCGAAATATAGTTGTTATAACTTTGTTTGACCAATATTTGAACCACTACTTAAATATGGACAGGACAGGACAGGACTTACTGCACTTGAGGAATATCTCCAATTTTTCCATCTCCTTCAAACTCAAACAACACCATTTTATTTTAAATTAAATTTGAAGGTATGTGTTCACGTGTTGTGTGTGAAGTAAATTGTTTTTTTGTTCTCATAAGTGTACCACAAGACATTTTTGGTTCCGCAACTTAACAAGAATTTCACATTCACTACAAAAAAATCATTTATTGCAAGGAAGATTTTCACTGCAACTGATGCAAAATGCGTCACAATATGTTAATGTGGGAAAATATTTCGTCAAAAGGTCCATGAGATTGGCCTTCGCATTAGCTTTCTAGTGATGAGCATCAATTTCCTCGCATATTCTATTGCAAGGAAATATTATTTCGCCACACTGATAATTTATTGTGCTAAAACTTCTTACAAAAGATTTATCAAAAGAGGCGACTATGCCGTCGCATTAGATTACTTTTCTTTACAATATGTACTTAATGTGACAAAATGTTTCCTCACATTAGAATTTTTCATAATTAATAATGCGTTTTAAAGAAGGTTTTTGTGAGGAATTATTCCAAACAAACTAATAATATATTCATCACAAACTACATATATTTCGCAAATATGACGAGAATAGTCGTCACAATGATTGCCTAATGAGAATAGTTTTGACCATTGGATCAACAATAAGAGGGGGGGGGGGGGGGAATTAATTTGCTGAATGACCTCCCCTATTGTTGATCCAATGGCTAAAACTGGACCAATGATCTCGATCCAGCATAGAATGACCTAGAGCTAACCTGAAGAATATATTAATACAAGAGCCGACATAAAATTTGTAATCAATGCATTGCAAATCTAAATAATTTATTAATTCCAAAAATATGATAAAACTCATGGCTTGTTGGTCTAGCGGTATCCACTTCCCACTTTATGTGAGAGGTCTTGAGTTCGAATCCAAACTGCTACAAGTTGTGGCTCGCCCCTCCTTTATGAAGTTAGATAGAATCTTTATGGCTGATGGCTAGATATGTAGGCTATAAAGCACGGACACTCCGAAAATTATCCCCGGACGGTGTCGGGCGTGTGTCAAACACGACACGCCTCCTTCACGTGTCGAACACGACTAATATGATCATGGTTAAAAAAATAAAAAATAATTCGGACACCGTGCCGGACACTATCAAATGCGCATCCGACACGGTGATGACACGGTCGACAGTTTTTCTAAGAAATTAAAAAGTGTCGGGTTCCAATTGTAAATAGAAAAACTTCAAAAATCCTAATTCTAGTTCTTGGGCATTTGATACTTTGATTGTATTTGTAATTGTTTTGTAATTTGTGACTGTTTATATTTTTGTTTTGCATTTGTTATTGGCTTATTGTTGATAAGTAGTTGAATTTTTTCAAACATATATAAATTTACAAAGAAGTAAGGAAAATACAAATTTAACAATAAATAAGTAAACAATATTTTCATAGTTTATTTTTCTAACAAATTATATAGCAATTAAAATCAATATCTAACTAATGTTACGCGCGCGCGCACACACACACATATATTTGACATTCGTGTCGGAGTTGTGTCGTGTCCTGATTTTTTGAAAATGTCGTGCCCCCGTGTCCGTGTTGCTGTGTCAGTGTTCGTGCATCATAGTACGTAGGGTATTCCCCTTCCTCTTGGATTAAAAAAAAATACGATAAAGAAGCATATATGAGCAACTCTCAAAGTATAGTATCATATACCTAAGACCTGTTGGTCTAGTGGTATCCACCTCCCACTCTATGTGGGAGGTTTGGGGTTTGAATCCAGGCTGCCACAATTTGTGTCTCTCCCCTCCTTTATAGAGCTAGATAGAGTCTTTATGGATCAAAATTATAACTATCATCCGGCTTTGTCGGGCTAGATATGTAAGGTTATCCCCTTTCCTCTTAAATTAAATTTTTTTTTTCAAAATTTTAGACCAGGAGTCTGATCAGAGTCCTCTTATCTTTTCAGACGAGGGGAATGAATTGAGCCATATATATCCCTCACAGCTTCCTCAACGTGGTTTAAAAGCCAGGCTAGTGGCCTTCTCAGCCTTTCTTTCAACAGATTCTGATACTTCTTCATACTTGTTATTTTGAAAATAAACTCGTGAAGGAAAAGTCACTCGCCCGTAAAGCATCATGACACAAGGGAAGGGAAAGCACAACTTAATATGATAAAAATAAACTCAAAAATGTTCAATTATAGAATCATCCTAATATTTTTACATATCCAATTCAAAAGTAGTGAGGTACTTCATCCATGGTCATCCAATCGTGATTATATACACAATGAACCTCAAGACCTGTAACTGTGAGTTTGTTGGTCATACTATTCTTTGACTCTGGAACACTGTGACTATGTCAGGCTTCTGCCGCCCATGGCACTTATGTGGGTGTAGTCACCTCATAGCTATCTGGTGGTTTGCGCTGCCAAGTGTATAAGGAAATAAAGTTGCGTCTCTATTATCAATTATAACTTTTAGCCCAATGGTAAGCGATTAATCTTCAAAGAACACTGTAATAAATATAAAAAAAAATCAATACTCATGATTCATGAAGTAACCATAAATAGAAAATTATAATAGCTAATGTGATCAGTACAATTAAAAATATTACACAAGACATTGAGAAATGTTGAAGAATGGCTCATTTCAAAAGAAGAGTAAAAGTCCCACATAGGAAAACATTTGAAGTGGAAGGCTCTTTTGTTGTATAAAAGTGGGTCTTCTCTTCACCTTAGAAGATATCCCAAATTGCCTAAGTCTTTTAGCAATTTCTTCTTTCTTCCTCTATAGTTTGTAATAGTTTCACTTTAGTCCTTTAGTGAAATATTTTGGTGGGGTCCGAGGACGTAGGCTAAATTAGCCGAACCTCGTTAAATTTGGTGTTCTTTATTTTGTGCTATTCTTCAAGTAGCCATTGTTAGTTATAGTTGTAGTGTTATATTGTGCTATTAAATTCGTCTAGTTAATTCTGTCTAGGAGGTTGGGTTTTAAGCGCGACCGTTGTGACGCCTCCAATCTTTCCTGGGAATTAAATCTAGTGTGGTTTTCTAGTACAATATTTCCCTTGCTATTTCTATATTTGGTGGAATATGACTCTGAGTTCCACAACAAGTGGTATCAGAGCTCGGGTATTCTGAGTATGCTCTGTGGTCGCAGTTTAATCTGATCTTCCACATCAGAAAAGTTTTCCCGGGCTATTTGGCTTTCGCATTTGGAGGCTCTTGAAGAATAATTTGTAACCAAAAATGGAAGACACCTCAAAAGCATCGTCGTCGTCCATTTGGGCGAGAACCACTGTGGCGAATACGCGATTGACAGTGGAGTCTTTTGATGGCACAGGCCATTTTGGTATGTGGCAAAGCGAAGTTGTAGACGCACTCTTTCAACAAGGTCTATACTTAGCTATTGAAGAAAAGAAACCAAATGATATGGAGGAAAAAGATTGGAGTATGATGAATCGGTTGGCATGTGGAACAATTTGTTCGTGTCTATCCAGAGAGCAGAGATATGCGTTTTCGAAAGAAAACTTGGCATATAAATTGTGGATGGCACTGGAGGAGAAATTTCTGAAGAAAAGCTGTCAGAATAAGCTCCATTTGAAGAAGCGGCTCTTTCGCTTCACATTTGTTTCGGGTTCCACTATGAATAGTCACATTACCAGTTTTAATCAACTGGTTACCGATTTGATCAATTTGGATGAGACTTTTAAAGACGAGGATTTGGCTCTGATGTTGCTGGGATCCCTTCCTGAGGAGTTTGAGTTTCTTGAAACAACTCTACTTCACGGGAAGGCTGCTGTATCTCTTAGCGAAGTTTGTGCTGCCCTGTACAGTTATGAGCTGAGAAAGAAGGACAAGCAAGTTAGTTCAGGCGGAGATGCAGAGGTTTTGTTCGTCAGAGGTCGTTCACAAAACAAAAACAAAGGAAAGAAAGGGAGATCCAAGTCCAGACATAAACTAAGCAAAGACGAGTGTGCCTATTGTCGAGAAACAGGACACTGGAAGAGAGATTGCCCAAAGCTGACAACTAAGGGCAATTCTAAGGCCGTGGCGGAATCAAATGTAACCGCGTGTGATGATGCCGAATCGGACTTCTCATTGGCGACATCATCCAGCGGTGCTTCTGAAGTATGGATGCTGGATTCAGCATGTAGTCATCATATGACACCACATTTGGATTGGTTCTTTGATTTCAAAGAACAAAATGACGTTGTCTTCATAGCAAATGAAGCTCCTCTTACTACACTTGGGATTGGTTCAGTTCGCTTGAAGAATCATGATGGATCAATCATAACCCTAAAGGGTGTTCGGTATGCACCAGAAGTGAGGAAAAACCTTATTTCCGTTGGAACTTTAGAATCGAAAGGTTTTGAAGTAAGAGCTAAGGATGGGGTGATGAAGATCATCTCTGGTGCACTCGTGGTAATGAAGGGAATTCGGAAGAACAACAATACGTATCACTACATGGGTGGTACAGTTGTGGGTGCAGTAGCAGCAGTTACTGTTGATGATCGGAATTCAGAAGCAGTTAGGCTATGGCATATGCGCTTGGGACATGCAGGTGGAAAATCCTTGAATCTCCTCATAAATCAAGGATTGTTGAAAGGAGTGAAATACTCCAAATTGGAGTTTTGTGAACATTGTGTTCGTGGGAAACAGACAAGGGTTAAATTTGGAACAGCAATCCATAATACTGAGGGTATCTTGGATTATGTTCATTCGGATGTATGGGGTCCCTCAAAAACAAGTTCTTTGGGAGGGAAACACTATTTTGTAACCTTTGTTGATGATTTTTCCCGGAGAGTTTGGGTGTATACTACGAAGACGAAGGATGAAGTGTTTGAGGTATTCCTCAAATGGAAAAAGATGGTGGAAACTCAGACTGATAAAAAGGTCAAACGTCTCCGTACAGACAATGGTGGAGAATTTAGGAGTGGTCCATTTCAAAAATTTTGTGAGGATGAAGGCATTGTCAGACACTTCACTGTTAGACATACACCACAACAGAACGGAGTGGCAGAACGCATGAACCGGACTTTGCTGGAGAAAGTTCGGTGTTTGTTATCCAATGCTGGGTTGGGTAAAGAATTTTGGGCTGAGGCTATGACGTATGCGTGTCATCTCGTTAATCGTCTACCATCTACTGCTATTGATGGAAAAACACCATTTGAGAAATGGTTTGGAAAGCCTGCTGCTGATTATGATTCCTTACATGTGTTTGGTTCCACTGCATATTATCATGTTAAGGAATCAAAGTTGGATCCTAGAGCAAAGAAAGCAGTGTTCATGGGGATCACCTCTGGTATAAAAGGCTATCGCCTTTGGTGTCCAGAGACAAAGAAAATAATCTTTAGCAGGGATGTCACCTTTGATGAATCTACCATGTTGGAAAAGGTGAATGCAGAACAGCAGGATGGTACTCCCAAACAGGTGGAGTTTGAAAAGTTTGTTGTCCCAGCAGATCAAGAAACTCTTGATCATTCTCCTATGGTAGAAGGAGATTTTGAAGAAGAGGAAGTTCAACCCCAAGAACTTCCACAGCAACTTGAATCAATTGCAACTAGCAAGCCAAAGAGGACAATCAGAAAGCCTGCTCGCTTTGATGATATGGTGGCTTGTGCATCTGCAATTGCCGCTGATGATGTTCCTACCACTTATATTGAAGCAGTCAAAGGACCAGAGAAAGATAAGTGGAGGATTGCCATGAGTGAAGAAATGCAGTCCCTTCATAAGAATCAAACAAGGGAACTGGCCAGTCTCCCGAAGGGAAAGAAGGCAATTGGATGCAAATGGGTATTTGCAAAGAAAGATGGATTTCCTAGCCAAGGTGATGTTCGCTACAAAGCCAGATTGGTGGCCAAAGGTTACGCTCAGAAGGAGGGCATTGATTATAATGAGGTGTTTTCTCCAGTTGTAAAACACTCCTCCATTAGAATTTTGTTGGCTTTGGTAGCACAGTTGGATTTTGAACTAGTTCAGTTGGATGTAAAAACTGCATTTTTACATGGAGACTTGGAAGAGGAAATCTATATGACTCAGCCAGAGGGATTCAAAGTTGCTGAAAATGAAAATTTGGTTTGTAAACTTCAAAAATCGTTGTACGGATTGAAGCAATCTCCGAGGCAGTGGTACAAGCGATTTGACAAGTTTATGATGGGAATTGGGTACACAAGAAGCAAATACGATCATTGTGTGTATTTGCACAAGCTACAAGATGGATCCTTCATATATCTTCTTCTGTATGTTGATGATATGTTGATTGCCTCTCCGAGTCTAATAGAAATTGAGAAGTTGAAGACTCATTTGAAAAGGGAGTTCGAGATGAAGGATCTAGGTGAGGCGAAGAAGATTCTCGGCATGGAGATTTTCAGAGATAGAAAATTGAGGAGGCTTTGTTTGACTCAGAAACAATATCTGAGTAGGATGTTGAGGCGTTTTGGCATTGATGAAAAGTCAAAACCAGTTAGTACTCCGCTTGCTCCTCATTTTAAGCTTAGCGCCGCTTTGTCACCGAAATCTGATGCAGAACGGGAATACATGTCAAAAGTACCGTATGCAAATGCTGTTGGTAGCTTGATGTATGCTATGGTGTGTACGAGGCCTGATATTTCCCAAGCAGTGGGGGTTGTGAGCAGGTATATGCATGATCCTGGAAAGAAACATTGGCAAGCTGTGAAATGGATTTTGCGATACATCCATGACACAGCTGATGTTGGTTTGATATTTGAGCGGGAACATAGTCAGTATGTAGTCGGATATTGCGATTCAGACTATGCTGGTGATTTAGATAAGCGTAGATCAACTACAGGCTACGTATTTACTCTTGCTAAAGCACCAGTCAGTTGGAAGTCTACCTTACAGTCAACGGTTGCTCTGTCTACTACGGAAGCAGAGTATATGGCAATTTCAGAGGCTGTAAAGGAAGCAATTTGGCTTCAAGGGTTGCTTGGTGAACTGGGGATTGGACAAAAGTATGTGAAAATACATTGTGATAGTCAAAGTGCTATCCATTTAGCAAAGAACCAAGTTTATCATGCAAGGACGAAGCACATTGATGTTCGGTATCACTTCATAAGAGAGATACTTGAAGAAGGTGGAGTCAGAATCGAGAAGATCCATACTACTGAGAATCCTGCTGATATGTTGACAAAAGTTGTGACTGCAATCAAGTTCAAATTTTGTTTGAACTTGATCAACATTGTCAAAATTTGAAGATTGGTTTTGGTGACCCCGTTTGATGAGGAGATTGAAGATTTTGAAATTCGCCAAGGTGGAGATTTGTTGAAGAATGGCTCATTTCAAAAGAAGAGTAAAAGTCCCACATAGGAAAACATTTGAAGTGGAAGGCTCTTTTGTTGTATAAAAGTGAGTCTTCTCTTCACCTTAGAAGATATCCCAAATTGCCTAAGTCTTTTAGCAATTTCTTCTTTCTTCCTCTATAGTTTGTAATAGTTTCACTTTAGTCCTTTAGTGAAATATTTTGGTGGGGTCCGAGGACGTAGGCTAAATTAGCCGAACCTCGTTAAATTTGGTGTTCTTTATTTTGTGCTATTCTTCAAGTAGCCATTGTTAGTTATAGTTGTAGTGTTATATTGTGCTATTAAATTCGTCTAGTTAATTCTGTCTAGGAGGTTGGGTTTTAAGCGCGACCGTTGTGACGCCTCCAATCTTTCCTGGGAATTAAATCTAGTGTGGTTTTCTAGTACAATATTTCCCTTGCTATTTCTATATTTGGTGGAATATGACTCTGAGTTCCACAACAAGAAAAAGTAAAAGAAAGAAAGGTGTCCTGACGATTGCCTCTGTTTCAGCAGCTGAAATGGAGTTTGTTCTATTCTTTTTCTCAGTTAATTGGTGGTTATGTTGGCAATGTTATGGATGCCCTTTTCAGCCAAATATGTTGTGCAACAATATCTTTACACATGGATTCTTGTTACTTTACTTTCAATAGTGTAAGTTTAATATATATGGTTGCTTTGCCAAAATGAAAATACATATTTTTAAAGGAGATGTGAGAGAAAGAAAAATGTGAGTGTGAATTGGTAAACTAATAGGTAATTCTTGAAGAATGTGAAAGTAGAAAATAAAAATAAGTGTATTTTCAATTAAAAATGGTGTAAATTGTGTATTTTCATTTTCGGACGAAACTACAAATGAAAAAAGTAAATTAAAAACACATCCAAACAGGCCCGATGTATTTCTGTTTCATTTCTAATTAAGGCATTATTTCTTCGATATCTTTTATCGGGCTCCATACTAAAGCAGTTAGACTATCTATATAGGGTATAGTGAAAATAGAGTAATTTGGGTGTCATTAAAGTATAGGAAAAGAAAGAAAAGGAAAATAACACTCGTTTACTAATTCCACATCACATGAAAAATTTAAAGAAATATTATATTTATTAAAAAAAATTTGAAAAATACCACAAAGTTGACCGGGTATCAGAAACTACCACAAAATGCCTTGGGCCAAGGCGTGACTACTGCAAAAAGTGATAGTCACGCCTTGGCCCAAGACATAACTGGAAAAAAACTAATAAAAAGTACAGTTACGCCTTGGACCAAGGCATGATTCTAAAAAGTGTCAGTCACTCCTTTGCCCAAGGCATGACTAAATGTTTTTTCATTCTTACCTTCTTTACAAAATTAACTCACGCATGCTTATATCTAACCTCCAATCCATCATATCTCTCTCTCTCTCACACTCACCCACACACTGTTATATATATATATATGCATACTTTCTTTATTATGATAACTTGTGTATAAATATTGCATCCAACATTAGGCGCATTATTCCAAACAGTTTCAGCAGAATTTTCCCATAATCTAGTGTCCAACAATCGGATTTTTTGCTCTTTTTCCTCCAAATTGTTTAAGGTAAATTTTAATTATATAATTTATTTTTAATATTTTAATTATGATATTAGTATTTTAATCAGTTAAATTTTTAATTTAGTGCTTTTAGTATAACTTAGTCGAATAATGTATTATCATTTTAGTATAATTTTGTGAGGTCTGATTTGTAAGTATATTTATAATTTTAGGTTTAATATTGAAATGACTAAGTTTATGTATTTTTTAGTGTAGTTTTAGAATTTTCATATAATTTAGTTTAATTTGCAAAATTTTGTATAGTTTAGAATGAATTTTAAAGTTTCGATTTTGGTTTCCGAACAATTGATGAGGACAAAACCTATACTAGAAACTTGAATATTTTGCTTTGGACATTACCACAATAAAGGCTGTAGATTTGGTAGGATATGTTGTTGATTTTTTAGGTATATTTTTGAATAATTAGATACATTAGGGGCTAAAATTCTAATTAATTCATCGGAATCTCGTTATGTGTTATTATAATTGTAGTATATTTTTTATTTATGATTTTGAATGTATACTTATAATTTTAAATTTGGTGTTTGTAGTTTAACATTTGACATAATTTGAACCTTTCGGTATAATTTTTTGTGATTTTACGTTATAATTTTTAATAATTAGATACATTAGCGGCTAATATTTTAATGAATTCATTGTAATCTAATTATGTGTTATTATCACTTATTTTTTAATTTAGGATGGCGAGTACCAGTGGTAGTGACAATGAGGTTGTGATATACGGGCCTTTATTCAATAATGTGCTGACCGAGCAGTCCAATCATAGGTGTGAACTGGTTTTCAACACAGATGATAGTGAGTTATTACTATGTTCTAGACGGGCAGACTCTCATACATTCAATATTGCCTATCCCAAAGTTCCACATGCGCGTGTTCTTCATAAATTTAATGAAATGGGGTTTTACCGCATTTACAAGTTAAGTAAGATGGAAAATGATTTGGGTCTTATATCTGCCCTGGTTGAGAGGTGGCGTTCGGAGACGAACACTTTTCATTTACGAAATGGAGAGGCTACAATTACTCTTCAAGACGTAGCAATTATATGGGGTTTACCAGTCGACGGTCGTACTGTAATTGCTAATGACCAGTGTACGACATTCCAAGAACATCAAGCCAGGATATTCGGCATCCTAGGGATTGAGACTGACCATTCTGATTTTTCGAGTAATGGGTTGAAGATAAAAGCAAAGAAGGTTGTTGATCATGTAAGTGTGGAAAATACCCAAATTACGGCGGGTTCCGATGAAGCGGATGTTGATAAAATAGCACGATGTTGGGTATTTCTGTTGATAGGCGTGATGTGTGCGGACAGTAGCGGAGATGTGATTCCATGTTATTGGTTGAAGCTGTTAGAAGACGTTCCCGCAATCAGCACATATAGTTGGGGGAGCGCTATATTGGCGTACTTGTATCGAGAACTCACAAAAGCATATGTGAAAACCAGAAAAAATATTGCAGGTCCATTAAATTTGCTACAGGTGTGATACATTGTGTTTCGGTGCATTGTGTTTTTACCTTACTTAGAACTAAGAATACTTATGATATTAATGTATTTACTTTTAACAGATTTGGGCATGGTCACGGATAGTGGTTGTTAGGCCTACCAAGCTTCCTCAAAATATTGAGCCGGTAGATGAAAATGGCATTGCACGAGCTCCTTATGGTGCACGGTAAGTTATTTATATATTCACTTTTATTAACAACATCATATTTTCTGTACTTATTTTCGTTTTTCATATTGAAGGTGGTTTCCACCTCGATCACAGAGCTTTGTTGTTGCTAACAATCTTCCTGCATTCAGAGAGCAGCTTGATTTGATGAGCGATCATCACGCGAGTGATAAATTATAGTCACATTATTATATTATATTATGAAGTATTATATGCCTTTGATATTATTATATTGTGTCTTATTTCAGTTTGTTTGGACTCCGTACAATTTTTGGGATGCCGACATTGCTGAACTGCCTCCACATTGTTTGTGTTGGAGAGAATGGACATCATCTGTCCCATTGATATGCTTTAACATTGTGGAGTGGCACCGTCCTGAGTGTGTTATGCGACAGTTTGGTTACGTACAAACTATTCCGACGACAGTAGAACGCTTTAGGAGGATTAATCGCAGGGGACGAGATGTGGGAAACTTGGTAGGAGAATTCAGTCGGGAAATTGAAATGTGGCATAACCGTGAAAACCACATTATAAATGGAGTTTCGGGTTTGGGCACGGCACTGGACTATGAGGAGTGGTATCAGTCCATCACCCGTCGTTTTATATCACGGACCTTGAATTGGTCGAGAAACGCATACCAAACAGGGACAGGTCCTCTTTTGCATAATGTGGTTAGTATTTGATTTGATGCATGATATTTTGCTACATCTCTTATTTCTTTTATTGATGACTTTTGTTTATTTTTTCAGTGTAATGAAGTTCAGAATGCGCAAGAACTCCTCCGACAAGTCCCTCAGACTGACAGTGATGCTGATAGAATATTAGGGACATTGAGATCAAGTCTTTCTCACATTGCTAGTTTGGTAGGAGATGAGGATGCACGACAAAGATGGACTCACACAGAGGATGCACGACAAAGATGGACTCACACAGAGGATGCACGACAAAGATGGACTCACACAGAGGATGCACGACAAAGATGGACTCACACTCAACCGCTCTGTGTCGATCCCCCATCATCAGTTTATCATCCCATATTCGAGTCGCAATCACAAATTTTACATCCCACACTCGATCCCCAGTCACAAGGTTTCAATTATGGAGGCACTTCATATCCCCAATCACAAGGTTTCAATTATGGAGGAGAAGACACTTCCTATACGAGGTCAGACTCGTCGTCGGACACATTAATACCTTTGGAGATGATTTTTGGCGCAACAGAGTCAACTCCACCACAGAACCAGAGAAATATTTCTCCTGTTCCTTTAACTTGGGATATGAACAACCCTGCACCTCATGAACAAGAATACGTAACTCAAGAAGATCAGCCGGCACCGATAAATAATCGACGAAGACGATCCAAAAGGATGGTGAATTCCACTATTTGCCTTACAGAGTTGCAACGTCGAAGACAACAATAGAAACCTTTGTAACTAATTTTATTATCCCACTTTTTGTATTTTATTAGTATTAGTTTAGTTATTGTTCAATAATATTTAGTTTTATTATCCCTTAAAGTGTTACAAACAAAAAAAATCACAAGAATTTATTAAAACGAAAAATATTACAACATAGACATTCAATACTAATTAAAGAATAAAATATTAAAAAAGTGTTCAACAATCTACAAGTCCATCTCAGTTTGAGTGCGAGTGCTCACGTTTATGCCCACAAGCCGTTTCTACAAAATGAAATAATAAACTTAGTAAAAAATAAATTAAATTAAATAATAGAAATAACATTAAATTAAAAAAATTACCAATAAAGTTTGAAAATGCGCCTAATTGAGAAGGCTCGATGTAATATTTATAGACAAGTTAGCATAAGAAAGAAAGTATACATATATATCTATATATATATATATATATATATATATATATATATATAACAGTGTGTGGGTGAGTGTGAGAGAGAGAGATATGATGGATTGGAGAATAGATATAAGCATCCGTGAGTTAATTTTGTAAAGAAAGTAAGAATGAAAAAGCATTTAGTCATGCCTTGGGCAAAGGAGTGACTGACACTTTTTAGAGTCATGCCTTGGTCCAAGGCGTGACTGTACTTTTTATTTGCTTTTTTCCAGTTATGCCTTGGGCCAAGGCGTGACTATCACTTTTTGCAGTGGTCACGCCTTGGCCCAAGGCATTTTGTGGTAGTTTCTGATACCCGGTCAACTTTGTGGTATTTTTCGAATTTTTTTTAAAAATATAATATTTCTTTAAATTTTTCCACATCAAATAGCATAAAGGGTATTTCAAAATTTTCCTTATTGGAATAAATGAATTTAAAGAAAATTTTGAAAACCATAAGTTTAGAAATATTTAGTTCACAGGATTTGAGTGATATAGAGAACCAAAAGGTTAATAAATATTAAACTTTTTTTTTTGGGTACGTAATAGTAAATATTAAACAACCAATTAGAATAATCTTTACAAGTTATTCAAAATTCTAAAAAATTAGAATCTGAGTTAAAGTTGTTCAATTTGGTCAAAGGAGCCATTATAGTATAGATGAGGAAGATGGCAAGTCATGATTGTATAAATGATGTATTAGTCAAGAATAACTAAATTTGCATTGTGTTAGTCAAGGATAGAAGTAATATATGAAGATTATAGAATCAATATACCTGTAATGGTTAAACCTGAGACTTTTGATTCCCGGGTGTCTCTATAAAAATGGAACAACATTCAAATATTATGCATTCTTAAGAAATACAAAAAGTTCATAAAAGAACATCAACATAGTGGTCATGGATAAAATATTTGTCTCCGCCTTCTTTTGTATGTTGCCAATTATTGTTGCTTATTCCAGCATGGATCATGTTATTGCTTCCCATGGTAAATATTTCCTACACATGTCTGTTTACTTATATATATTTATAGTTTAGACTCTTGGTCGTGTGTATGGAAAAAACTTTATTGGGAGAGACAAAACACACATTGGTGATTATTACGCCTCAAAGGGATTAGTTTTCGACGTCCAGCTGGAGGAAACTCTTGGTATAAATCAAAAATAAAATAAAAATATAAATAGCTTTGATCTTGATAATTTTTTAATGGATTAAATTCATTTTGCCCCCTTTACTATAGAGAAGGCATCAATCACCCTCGTACACTACAGAAACCTTCAAAAACACACACACACCTCATTTAAAAGATTCTTTTTAAAAGATTTTTTTTTTCCTTTCCAATGTGGTGAGTATAAATCTAGAAATTGAGCAGGAAAGTCATATTTGCCCCTGGACATCAAAAACTTTGCAAAATAAACGAGTATCCTCATGTTTTTATCCCTTGGGTCAGGTCATCTCTACGACCTGGCCCGTACAACCCAACCTACTAGAACCGTTGATTATAGAACATGTGGCATAATCTGGTTAACCCAGATGTCATGTTAGAAATAATGAATTTGAGCACTATAAATATCCCTCTTTGTTCATTTGTGGGACCAGCATTTATAACCCAAAAAAAAAATTCTCTTGTTTTACCTCGTATGAACTTCGCTTGTATGAGCTACCCAAAATACCTAAGTTTTATAATTTAAACTACTTTTGAACTTAATCATATTCAATTAGGTATATAGGCAACTTGTTTAGGTCAAGTCCAATCTATAATCTACATTATTTGGGTTCTGGTTTGACCCATTTGGGTGGTAAATTTGACTCGGGTTGATTCAACAAAGTTCGAGCCAAATCACAATGCTTACTGACGTATTTTTATTTAATTCTCTCCAACAGATAGTTCGGTTTTCAGGAAGGAATGCGAAGTCACAGTTGAATACCAATGCAACACAAATATCTCTGGAGCATGTGTTCAAGTGTGCAAGAGTGTGATAATTTTTCCAAGAGATTATATTTCAAGTTATTGTGGTGAAGGAGTTCATTTAGACACTAACTTTTGTGTGTGCACATATCGTTGTTAATTTTCATGAGTTCTTGAGTTGAACAAATAAGTCTTTTTTTTTCTTCAGGTGCATCAAAATAAATTTTATTGTGAAGAAAAAAATACTTTTATTATTTCTTTGTAAGTATGATACTAGATGGACGAAAACCTACACGCGCATGTGTGGCAAGTTGATGTTATAAGAGTCAAAACTAAAGATCCCTGTCATTATGTTAGTAATTTCCTAATTCAAAAAAAGTAATACACAAAACGATAATATAAATAATTAAGTTAACAATTATTTCATATTTTTTCAAATATATAAAATCTATACTATTTATTAAAGCTGAGAGCCTTAGAGTAACCGCCGTGGAAAACCAAATGTGTTCTTCCTAAAATAACCTCATTCTTTTAACATTTGATTAGAAATAAAAATGGTTAAATAGTAAATTTCCATCTCAAATAAACCACCCACATTCCTAGCATCCACAACTCCCTGATAACACCAATTACCGGCCAATTCTTCTAACATTGCAGTGTAACTTCCCACTAACAAGTAACTAACATCTAGGAAAATCCATGGAATCACATATTCATTCTGCATTTTTTCTTTGATCTGTCTGCGAACCATAACAAAGAATGTAAGTGGAAATATGCCTGCATGGTAGAGAAGTAGAAAAATGAAGGAAAAAGCCAGAAAATTAATGTGAGGAAGGCGAGGTCAGAAAATGCGTTGCCGGCAAAATAGAGAAGAAGAAGATTTGGACAATTTTCAATTTTGATTTATATTGTTTTAGTTTTATGTTTGCTATTAATCAAGTGAAGGAATGATAATATTTTCCTTGATTTCATTATGTTTTATAACATAAAATGGTCGATGACATATTATTGTTGAGAGGATGATTAAGAATGATTAATTTTTTATTTTATTAAGAAGGACTATTTGTTAATTTTCGCAAAGAGTTTATACGAGTATGCAACCATGTATTAAATTCATTGAAGAAATATATGGCATTTTATGGACTAATTTGTAAATTGTTATCTTTTTTCACATTATAATTAATTGTCTAAATTTAATAAATCAATTTATGTGCACACGCATCGAGTGTGCCACGCCGCTAGTTATAAATAAAAGGGCTAGAATTTACCGTCAGAATACACCACAAGAAAAAAGGAATATTCAACCAATTCAACGTATAAGACAATTTCATAAATAATTAAGTTAGCAAAGTATTATAGTTTGAAGTAGGCACAATTTTAGATATTTGCAAACATAAAATTATAGATAGAGGAGCTAAGGGTGTATATCTTATAGTCGCAAATTAGTTTAGAATTTATAGATAGAACACACAACAATAAAAGATACTATTAAGATAAAAGATTAAGTGATAATGATGAAGTTGTCCCTAAAGATATATGTATTAAGTGAGAACAATTTTTGTCACAATAATGATCAAAAGGGACAAGAATTTTATGCTAAACTGTCTTTGTTGACAACTAATAATAACTCAGTAACAATACAAATATAGTGTCGCTAATTTGTCGCTAACTGTTAATAGTTACTTTTTATACTTTTTTCTCAAATAATTGTCTACACTAGTGACATCAATATTTTTCTTTATCATGACTTTTAAACTTATAAATACAATTAGTAACAACTTGACATTTCGTCACTAATATTCTCTTGTGGGTAAATTATATATTGTCAGATTGTGTTAGTCGTTAAATGTTGAAAACATACAATGTTTTGAAAAAATAGCCAATACCAACATTGTATTTTAAAAAAAATCTACACAAAAACTACCTCTCTGTCACAAACTAAGGGAGAATATTTCTCACCTGCCCAGACTATGAATGTGATAATTTTTTATGCGAAGTATATATGTTAAAATATTATTTTATCCCTCTAAGTTGAATAAAAATAGTCACTTCTTTAATATATTTTTATGTGAAGTATATATGTTAACATATTATTTTATCCCTCTAAGTTCATGTTGAGTTTGGGTCCTCGGAGTTTCAAGACTGTCACTCGACATATCGCATTGCCATGTTTAATAGTATGATGATAAATAAGAAAAGGAGCAAATACAGACAAGTCAGATTTGAATCTCCTCAAATTACAATTTTTACTCTTATAAAATCACTTGTATGACTATTATTCAATTTATAGTTACAAAAAAAAATATAAATATAACTATTTAAAAATAATTAATATTTTTATAAATCTTTAGGATTTATATTATATCATCTATAATTAGTATGATGTATATTTGTAAATTATTTTTAATATTTATGTAGATGCTTATTGTAAAAGAGAAAATAAAAAAATAAAAAGGCGCACATGCCTTTATATCAATACATTGATAATCCTTTCAAAATTCATATTATTTGATAAACAATTGCTTTTTTAAGGGTAAATGTTGGTCCCAAATGGCATATGAAAAGGGTTTAGAAGGGGCCGAGGGAAGGGAGATTGAATAGACCTTGAAGTTTTCTCGAACTTCAAAAAATTCTGTACTTCACATAATATTTTTACATACTACTTTTGAATATATTTTTTTGATAAAAAAAAAATATTCAAAAGTAGTGAGGTAATTCATCCATGATCTTCCAATCGTGATTCACAGTGAACCTCAAAACTGATTATCTTCCATAATGAACTTGTGTGTTTATTGTTTAGATATGTGATTGTGAGTTTGTTGGCCACACTATTCTTCGACTCTGGAACATTGTGACTATGTCGGGCTTCTGCCCCCCATGGCACTTATGTGGGTATAGCCACCTCATAGTCATTTGGTGGTTTGTCCTGCTAAGTGTATAAGGAAATAGCATCTCTGTTATCAGTGATAACTTTTAGCCCAATGGTAAGCGATTGATTTTAGCCCAATGGTAAGCGATTGATCTTAAAAGAACATTGTAATAAACATAAAAAAAATCAATACTCATGATTCACGAAGTAACCATAAATAGAAAATTATAATAGCTGATGTGATCAGTACAATTAAAAATATTACACAAGACATTGAGAAAAAGTAAACGAAACAAAGGTGTCCTGACGATTGCCTCTGTTTCAGCAGCTGAAATGGAGTTTGTTCTATTCTTTTTCTCATTTAATTGGTGGTTATGTTGGCAATGTGATGGATTCTCTTTTCAGCCAAATATGTTGTGTAACAATATCTTTACACATGGATTCTTGTTAATTTACTTTCAATAGTGTAAGTTTAATATATATGGTTGCTTTGCCAAAATGAAAATACATATTTTTAAAGGAGATGTGAGAGAAAGAAAAATGTGAGTGTGAATTGGTAAACTAATAGGTAATTTTTGAAGAATATGAAAGTAGAAAATGAAAATAAGTGTATTTTCAGTTGAAAATGGTGTAAATTGTGTATTTTCATTTTCAGATGAAACTACAAATGAAAAAAGTAAATTAAAAACACATCCAAAACAGGCCCGATGTATTTCTGTTTCATTTCTAATTAAGGCATTATTTCTTCGATATCTTTTATCGGGCTCCATACTAAAGCTGTTAGACTATCTATATAGGGTATAGTGAAAATAGAGTAATTTGGGTGTCATCAAAGTATAGGAAAAGAAAGAAAAGGAAAATAACACTCGTCTACTAATTCCACATCAAATAGCACAAAGGGTATTTCAAAATTTTCCTTATTGGAATAAATGAATTTAAAGAAGATTTTGAAAACCATGAGTTTAGAAATATTTAGTTCACAGGATTTGAGTGATATAGAGAACCAAAAGGTTAATAAATATTAAACTTTTTTTTTGGTACGTAATAGTAAATATTAAACAACCAATTGAAATAATCTTTACAAGTTATTCAAAATTCTAAAAAATTAGAATCTGAGTTAAAGTTGTTCAATTTGGTCAAAGGAGCCATTATAGTATAGATGAGGAAGATGGCAAGTCATGATTGTATAAATGATGTATTGGTGAAGAATAACTAAATTTGCATTGTGTTAGTCAAGGATAGAAGTAATATATGAAGATTATAGAATCAATATACCTGTAATGGTTAAACCTGAGACTTTTGATTCCCGGGTGTCTATAAAAATGGAACAACATTCAAATATTATGCATTCTTAAGAAATACAAAAAGTTCATAAAAGAACATCAACATAGTGGTCATGGATAAAATATTTGTCTCCGCCTTCTTTTGTATGTTGTCAATTATTGTTGCTTATTCCAGCATGGATCATGTTATTGCTTCCCCTGGTAAATATTTCCTACACATGTCTGGTTACTTATATATATTTATAGTTTTGACTCCTGGCCGTGTGTATGGAAAAAACTTTATTGGGAGAGATAAAACACACTTCGGTGATTACTACGCCTCAAAGGGATTAGTCTTTGACGTCCAGTTGGAGGAAACTCTTGGTATAAATCAAAAATAAAATAAAAATATAAATAGCTTTGATCTTGATAATTTTTTAATGGATTAAATTCATTTTGCCCCCTTTACTATAGAGAAGCCCCCCCCCCCCCCCCCCCCCCCCAGAAAAGCCCCCCATTTTTCTTGGTTTAAAATGACAAATCCACTTTGCACCCATATGTTAAAATAAAATCTATATAGTTCTTTGTCCCTCTCTAATTACACGTCATAGTTACATAGTAGCATCATTTTTGCCTCTAAAAGAAATAGTAGAAAAAGAAGCATTGATCACTAATTGACATAAAAAATTTGCTTGTAATTAAGTGTTGCATATCATATAATAATTGCCCATATAAAGAAGTTTATCATTTTTTCTTAATAAGCAATATAATACTTACAAAAAAAAATAGTTTTACTAAAAAAATATAATTCTAACAATGAATAACATGCATTATCAATAATTATTTAAAATAAAGATTTAAGTATTAGTTGAAGTTTGAAATGTAATAGAAAATATTTATTAATAGTGACTATAAAAATTTGTATGAGATTATTTTAAGTTTAGTATTTCTTATTTATAATAATACAATCATATTTTATCATTTATTTCATCGAATGTTAACTTATTTAATGAATTTAGCATTAAATCAATTTTGGGTCATATTATACTGAAATTTAATTAATGATGGGGGCAAAGCACAGTAATTTATAATAGATAGGTTGAAAGTGAATTTATAATTTTACATCAATTATGAACATTTTTGTCCATCAATATGTTCAGGGGTTTTTTATGATGATTTTTTTGGGCAATTGAGGGGGTGTTTGAAGATTTTTATTGTAGATGGGACGGTGGTGTTTGATACCTTCCTTATTAGTGAACTTATCCCTTTTGTTTTTTATGTTCTCCTACATTTATTTGTTCATACGTTCATTTACAAGAAAAGAAACTAATGTTTGAATTATTTTTAGGCCTTTTTTTTTAAAACATATTTTTAGAAATTTCCCCAAGTTTCGTATGAAAATAGGAAACATATTTGGATTTGGATTAATGAGTTGCAAATTTCTTCCCATGGAATTCATCATGGCTGGTTTAATATTTCTTTTATTAAAAAAATTTATGTTTAATTCATTTATTTTAAATGACTGCGAGCTTTCAGAATCCAAACTGAAAATAGGGAATGTTTCATGTAAACATTTACATAAACTAAATTCAGAAAATGGGAAACAAATACATCAAGAATTCGAACTGAAACGAGAAAATGATTCGAAAGATAAAATTTTGAACTCTTTGATTAAACTTATGTCACAATAAACAGAACTTTTCTAATATTAAGCATATTGATATGTTGGTAATACAATTAATTTGGCCTAATATAGTTATGTAGATGATATATATATATATATATATATATATATATAAACTATTTAAGTATTCAAATCCTTTCCCTTCTATTATGATCGAGTGATTTGACGCATGACCTTCAATTGTACTAAGTTTACAAGAATTTTTGTAATTCTAATTTGTTAAAATTATTCGAGGAATGATTTTGCAAGTTTATAATTAATTTATTGCTTGATCAGCTTCAAAGAGGCTTGAACCAATGCCGAAGCTTTGTCAAGAGGTGTTTTTCGTGTCAAACTGCGTGCCGGCTTTGTGCAATGCCGCATGTGTAAAACTTCATAGGACTGCTGAAGTTGGAGCTTGTGATGATACCAAGACAAAGTGTGTGTGCACATACGATTGTTCTTATCAGTGATTATTGTATCTCAAGTATAACTCAATCCTAACGCGTGAATAATAGAAATAAATTTGCGAAGAATGTGAAAAGAGAATTAGCTCTTGTTATTTGTTATGAGGAAAACGATCTCTTACATTATTTTTTGCACCCACATATATTATTGAATAATTATGTGAAAATTGAAATCTCTTAGAAGGTGTATTGTATACGTACAATGTAAACAAACTATAGACTAATATCTACAGGGTTGGTGGTTAGTCATGGACGTCATTCTTGGTAAGTCCCGGAACTCGAGGTCCCGGGATGATCACCATCCTTCTCCATGTGTATATTCAAATGGAGCCCTCATGTGTACGAGACCCCAAGTTCTGGGAGTCACCAAGTATCGTCCGTGCATGCATTCATTACACTCCAAAAAACATAAAAGATTAGTGACAAAATGTCAAATGACAATTTTAAAGTTATCACCAATTAATAATGTTAATTGACAAGAATTTTTGTTTTGTCACAAAAATAACTTTTTTATATGCTTAATAGTGATAAGAATTGTATAAAAGTTATCACTCTTGATAGTTATTGACAAGGAAATTATTGTTACTATTGGCATTTAGCGACACACCTTTAATGATAACAAATATAATTGTCACTTTATTTGTGTTGTCACTAAGTTATCACTAAATATGTGTCACAAATTGTCAGTGGTGACAACTTAAAATAAACTCGTCACTAAAAAATATTAAAGTGACAAAGCAAATATTGTTGTCACTCTTTATGTATATTTAATAACAATTTTAATATGATCACTTTAAAATTTATCACTAATCTTGTATTTTGTTGTAGTGTTAATTATACTTTGAGTGACAGATTATGTGATGTCTACAAACTATTACATTGTGTACATGTGACTTTTTCATACAACTCTTTAATGCATGAAAAATGGATATGGGTGACAACGTGTTGGGTTTGTCAAAACTTGAGATCAGACAATTTCAATCTTGCGCGCGGATCCGATACCTGCCTCCTCCAACTTCGGTCCTGAACGGGTTCGACGTAGAACCGGTTTTTTGTTTTAAAATTCTAAATATGAACATATACTATCATTAACAAAAAACTGATTATTAAAACATGTGTGCACGTTTAATTTTGAAACAAAATTATAATTTCAACCATGTCTTTTGCTTATGCATATTGGAAAATAGAAATTGCTTAAACTTTCTTATTTAACTAACAACTATCAAATCATATAGTATTATTCCTTAGTTTGAGAAATGACCAAGTCTAAAGGTACTCAAGTTTTACATGCTTTCCATTGTATATAAAGTTATTTAATTCAAAACAACAAGCTCACTCAAAATAAGTACTCATCCCTAGTTTTTTTTTTTTTTTTGGTAAGTTACTCATCCCCAGTTGGCAAAAACAATCTCATACAAACATTTGGGTTTTATAGGTTGTTAGAGCTTGAATCATTAGCTAAATCATTGATATCACCAGAATTGCAAATTGATAATGTCGAAGTATGAACTTTTGTAGATGATGCCACATTTCAGAGATGAACTAGGATTTCCATAAAGCATAACGAAAGAGGAGTGGCAAAAATAGCTTTACCAAAGTTGTCTTGGAGATTCGGGACAAAGATTAAGCAAGGGTTTAATAGGGCTGAACATGTTGCTACTACTACTTAGTTGCTAAATTTATCATAATTTTGTTAACCCAACTAGAAGAGCGAATTGGTTCTGACGTACGAAGAGATCTTGCTTTCTTTATAAACTTCAAAATCCTAAAACTTAGATATGATATTGTTTTCGTTTTTAAATTTCATTTCCAGTGTTGGGAAATGCGTGTTAAACTTTACATTAATTTTTGTATAAAAGTAAAGATGTGTTTGAATGAGTTATTTTTGAATTATTAAGTTATAAGTCGAAAAATAGAAATATCTCTAGAATAAGTGACTGCCTACTTGATTTATTAATTTAGTCTTAAGATACAAAGGAAGACATTTAAATCTTTTCAAGGTGGACCGCAACAACCTTAATGAATCAATTATCAATGGACTCTGAGCACATTGACACTTCAATTTCTTCCCTAAACAAGTACAAAATCACACAGTTGTGAGGCTTCATAAAGAAAGTCGCGATCTCGGTTTACCAATTACCCACATCACCACCGAAAACTTTGGTTTAGCCTTGAAGGTAGTTCATCGGCCCATTCCCGACCTATATAAAGGGCATTGAAGACTTGAAGTACTCAAAAAGGATACAAAGTCCTATAAGTATAATAGAAATACCATCACATCTAATATCGATTGATTTGGATCTAGTATGTATATATTACCATATAACTATAAGGGTGAAATGGCCTTGAACAGGAACCGTTTGGTCATTGTAATTCATTGAATTCTTTTTTAAAAAATTTTCGCCTCATGTTTAGTGAAACGATGTCATTTTATCACCATTGGCATGATGTAGATGACTTGTATTGCATCCATGCTTTCTCTCTCTTGCATGTGCCTTCTACTTTTCCTTTTTTCCCCAGCTTGGTGCATGTGGAATGTGTTGTATGTTAACTTTTTTTCCTGCATGTTGGTCTATAAAAGACACGTACGGTACTTTTATGCCATTCTCACTCTAGTATTCCCATCTTCCCAAATTTGTCTTTGGATCTTTTAGCTTATGCTCAATAGAGGTTTGTTCTTTTCCTTCCTTTTTTATTGTTTTCTCTTTTATTATGACTTTGTTTTCAGGCAGTTTAATGTTTGTTTGCCTGTTTTTTTTTTTAAAGAAATTTTCATGGCGTGCGATATATGGCTGCACACGCGTAGTTTATTTTCTCCTCCTCCTCCTCTACACCACGTGCCACTGTTTGCATATTGTTCTGCCCAGTTGGGAGCTGGGCTTCGTATGAGCTCAGTAGTTTTGGATTTCTTTATTGCCATTACATAGTTTGCTAACTTAATTTGGTTTGTTCCTAACATGCACATAAACCCCTGTTATTCATGCCCGCATCTATTCCATTTCTTCTGCAATAAAGTCTATGGAGCATGCATTTGACAAAATATAAAAGCATAAAGTAGAACATCACTCAATAACACACCATGAAAACATCTCCTCAAGTTTGCTAAGTGCATGTGCAATCATTGGATTATACTCGTTCCTCACTGTTGAAATCAGTTAGCTATAATATATTGATGATGTCGTGGTGATTAACTATGAAGGATGCAGGTGGTGATTAATATAACATGTACACTTTTTTCATTGGAAATTAACTGAACCTCTAATGGCTAGCTAAAATCTTATGGATGGTGGACTTTAAACAGTTAAATTATGATTGTACCATTGCTGGACGAAGAAGTTGGGACATCAATTTGTATATCAATGCAGGTTTTGACATAGACAAAGTTCTTTTGATGCCTTTTTTTTTTTTTTTTTTGTTAAACCTTATCAGGGAGGGTATTTTTGGCCCCCTCATCCCTTCTTTATATCATCAAAAATAAATCAATAAACGAGGAGATCTAACTACTTGACAAACAATTTAGGAAAGCATAGAGAAAAGGAGTACTACATCCCTTACAACCAAAACAAAGTAAAGAACAACTCATAAAAAAGGAGTACTAGTACTCCTTACAAAAAGCCCTTTAAACTAAGTCTATCTACAAGAAAGTTAGGCAGCAAAAGATCTAATTTCATTTGTGCCAGTAAAGAATTCGGAACCTCAACACCAAATATCACCATATTCCTTCGATCGTTGCATGCTTTGTTTGCTAGGAAGTTAGTCGGCCCATTTCACTCTCTATAAATGTGTGCGAAACATGTCTCTAATTTTTCTCTCATTTTCCTTGTACATTGTCAAAGGGTTTGTAATATCCAACTCTTAAGTTTGGTCCTATGGATCACATATATAACAGCTTTAGCATCCAACTCCACCCATACCTTTTGTACCCATACTCGTAGCATAGCTCAAGTTAAGTCCTTTGCAAACCCCATAAATTTTAGCATATGTATTTGTTGCCACCTCAATGTATTCAGTAAACACATGGATCAACCTACCTTTATGATCACAAACAACACCCGCCTCTCTCATTTCACCCATCCCATCTCTGGAGAAAGCCACTTAACCTGAATAGAGTGGAGTGTAGTCAATTAACTTGAATGTAGTCAATAGAGTGGAGTGTATCCACTTAACCTAAATGTATTCAGTGAACACAGAGATCAACCAATCCTTATGATCACGAACAGCACCCGCCTCTCCCGTTTCACCCATCCCATCTCTGGAGGAAGCCATTTAACCTGAATAGAGTGGAGTGTAGTCAATCTGCCCATCTTGATTCCCAACTTCGCAGGTAATACCCCCTCACTCTTAAAGTTCTTAGATAAGAGCAAACTGTGACGATGTAAAAGTCCTAAGTATTGCTCCACCCTCAGACAAATCTGCATGTAGCTGAACTTTATATCTTCATGTATCATCTTATTTATTTCCAACCAAATGAACCAAGTTATCAACACAAGAATTAATCACCTGACACTTAAATGTATCAACACCAATATGCCATGACTGCTACCAAATATGTAAGTTTACCATTTCAAGAATCTGAAATTCGCATAAATTGGCGAAATACATAGAAAGTTTTTGAGCATCCAAGCTCGTAATGAAAAGATGAGGCAGTGGCTCAATCGATCCTTTGCTACAACAATAACACTTTGAAACTAAAGTGAACCCTTTTTGTTGCATGCCATATCCACTGGTAACCAATTATGTATGAGTCTCCATGTGAATATTGACATTGAAGGTCATGCAGGTTTAGCAGGGGTCCGTGCACTATTCCATGTAGATTTTAGCGAGAAGGATCCACAAATAGTAAGCCTCCATCTAGGCTGATCTGCGGAGGAAGCATCGATCGGTATCATGGCAACCTGATTGACTATGTGTAACGGTAGTGCATGGTTAAGTTTGTTTAAATCCCATTCATCTCCTATCCAAAGATTCTAGACTCTATCCAATGAATAATTTTGGTTTGAAATTAAGTGATGCAAAGCTTCTTCTCCAAGCCAGTTATCAAACCAAAATGAAGATGTTCCATTTCCTAACTTCCACCCAATATTCAAATCAACCTTGTCTCTAACTCTTCCTAATCTCTTCCAAATCATTAACACCGACCTTTTGATAGGTTCCACAATCAGATGATGATTATTACAATTTTTTGTATGCATGAAGTGAGCCCAATTAGATTTACCTTCTCTAAATTTCTACCATAGTTTATTATCGAATGCCTCAATCATTTCTATAAGATTTTAAACCCCTACACCTCCTTCAGACTAAGGATAGCAAACTCGATCCCAACTTGCCCACTGTGTCCTTTTATTATTTTGTGAAGAGCCCCCCAACAAATCTATTGAATGACCGTTCTATCCGTTGGATCACATTATTAGGTGGCTCCAGAACTTGCATGAGACAAAGAGGCATGCATAAAGGAACACTTTTAATTAGTGTTAAATGAACTCCATGCGACAAAATTGATTTTCCAGCCACGTACTCTGGTAATAATTTTAGTGATAATATTCTCAAACACCGATCTTCTATTATGCCCCTTGTATACCGGTGCAGCATGATATGTGAACTGTAATTCTTCTTCATCAAAACTCATAGCCAGATTGACATCTCTCACACGGACTTTAGAAGCTAACTTGCCAAGAATAAATGTCGACTTATCCCGATTAATCATTTGTCCCGATATATTCTTATAATATGCCAAAAAAGTCATTAGACGAGAAAACACACTCTTTGTTCCCTTAGTGAAGATGATTATGTCATCTGTATATGCCAAATGACTAATTGTACTTCCTCTTCCATTATTATATTGCATGGGTGGATTATCAATAAACAACTTCTCCAATCCTCCAGATAGAAACTCAGCAACTAAAACAAAAGGCATTGGAGACAATGAATCTCCCTGTCTCAACCCCCAAGAGGACTTAAAGAATCCGACACCCTCTCCATTAACTAAAACTTTAAATCAACAATTTTCAACCGCATTCTTAACCCAAGAAATCCATTTACTAGGGAAGCTTAACTTATCCGAAACCATATATAAAAATTTCCATTGCACCCGATCATATGCTTTTGCCATATCGAGCTTAAACATAATATTACCCCCTCAATTTCTACGTTCAATTTCATGACATAAATCTTGAGATGATAGAATATTATCTACAATATTTCATTCTCTTATAAAACTAGACTGGCAACCTTATGAAGAATTTCTGATAGACGGTTCGCCATAATCTTTGTATTCACCTTATTGCTAACGTTACAAAGACTTATAGGGCAATAATTTTTCCATGTTTGAGGAGAATCGTTCTTAGGAATTAGAGAGATAGTAGTTGTTGTGTACCCCTTTGGCAAAGGAGACCCTGAAAAGAAATCCATAACGGCTTCCATCAAATCCTTCTTGATAATTCCACAGCACTGCTGATAGAAAAGAGATGTAAACCCATCTGGCCCCATCACACTATATGTATCGATGCTCCAAACAACACTTTTCACTTTCTCAAAAGTTGCCAATAAACTTAAAAAATTTCTATCCAAGTCAGAAAAATTTTTGAGATGCAAGAGAGATCCGGATCCTCAAAAATCATGTTCGGCCCCGAGAAATTTGTTCAAAATACATACCCCCTGAATTGCGTATGTCCTCTTGTTCAGTAAGAATTCGGTCCCGTCCTTAATGCTATGTATACGGCCTTTACTCCTTTTCCTTTTCACATAAGCATGGTAAAATTTGGTATTTCTTTCTCCATCATTATGCAACTTACAAGCTACTTTTTGTCTCCAATAATCCTCATCCAATGGAGAGCTTTTGAGCGAAAATTGCAAATGCCTTATTCATCTCACACAAGTTGCCTCTGAGGGTTGTTCATCAAATTGTTTTTCACAACGCTTGGCCTCAACCTCCGCCATATGAACCGCCTCAAACACATTTCCAAAGACTTCTTTATTCCATATTTTCAATTACTCAGACTAATTTTCCATGAAACTTCCCGAGCCCATAACAGAAAATTGGTTCATTCTACGATTGTTCCGCCGTATCCAAAAATCTATTATATCGAGCCCAGCCATTTAAAAGAAGGAATGAGGAAGGTTTTTTTTTTCAAATTATCCTTTATAGAAACCAAGAGTGGGCTGTGATAATCATACTTTGATTGGAGTAAATGAGTGACTTGAGTTGCTAGAAACATATCTTGCCAATCTCGTGTATATAACACACGATCCAATCTTTCAAAAATGTCACATTTAACATTCCATGTGTAAGGAGATCCATCATACCCTAAAGAGATAAGCTCACAATCTAAAGCCATATTAGCGAAGTTCTCCATCGAGAGCCTTTTAGGGGATCGCCACCTTTCTTCTCACTAGCATGCATCATGATGTTAAAATCACCACCTATGAGCCATGACGATTTCCCTTGAGGAGTGTTTTGACGTAGATCATCCCAAAGATGCTGTCTCTCCTCTCGAGTACACTGAGCATACACCCGTGTACAAAATATTGACCTCCGAATCAACGTCAAACGTATACATACATGCAAAATTGTTCATGATTAGCCAAAACCTCAACATTGTAGTCATCATTATAAAAAAAAATCATATGTAGTTATTACAATTAGTCAGAATATCATCGTAACCAAACTCATGCAATATCATGTATTTACCAAGCATAATTATGGGTTCAAGAATAACAAGAAATTTTAACTCATACCTCCGACAAAGCTTACGAACACGTGTAACTAACTACTTATTTCCAATCCCCCTAACATTCCAAATCAATGTATTCATCATTTCATTTAAACAGGTGGAAATGTATTAGCTTTTGAACTTTTTGTCGTCATTTTATTTGTAACCAAAAATGTGTTTTTTTGCCTTTCAATTTGAAGAGCTATTGTCCAATGAAGTATCCCGACGGTGTTTTTTTTACTTAACCTCATTCCAAGAATCATCACAAGAATTATCGTCTCCCCACTCCACTGATATCCCATCATTATTCGGAACTTGAACCTCTTGGCCTAAATACACAAGCTGTAAATTTTCTTCTTCATCCTCATCTCTCAGATTCAAATGTGTATATGATTGAGTTTTTTTAATATTCATTCCATCATGCACTTTTTGTATGACAACCATGCACCCCTAAATTTGATTCGTGATTTTCTTGATTCAAATTCTCCTCCTCTCCCTGTGATTCTTGATTCTTTTTGGATAATTCTTAACACATTTCACTTGTTTCTTGATTTGTATATGGCATTTCTTGATGCAAATTCTTTTATCCCTACCTTTCATGAACAATCATATGGAATTCTGGAGCCCTTCTTGAACCTTGTTGATTTTCCTCAAGTGTTTCTTTAACCACATCACTATCTCTATCCGGTGCTTGACCCAAATTAATTGAACCAGTACGAAGTCTTGAATTATCTTGAATACCCAAATCAGAGTCTTGAAATTTCTTAATTCCACAATGAATAAAGTCCCTAGACTCAATAATTAAAGTTCATGCGCTACCCTTTGCCAAATTTTTTGAAACATTATTACCTTTGATTATCTCAAGCTATCATGAGTCATCTTGAACATTATCATACTGCACAGACTCTTCCTTATCAGTCTCGATGCTATTATGTTCAAGAATGTAACCCTTAGATAAAATACAAGTCAGAGTAGACTTGGTAGCCCCTATCGAGGAGATTGAAGCAGTGCCTTCCACCCTCTCCACCATAGGTCTTTTACCTCGTTTTATATCCAATCTTGTGCATAATTCCCCTTTGAGTATTCCTTTAGTCTTATCTTAGTCAGTCTTTGGTTCAGAATTATCTTTATGTTCTTAACTTTCTTTTTTAGTTAAACAAGTTGCAATTGTATGACGACAAATTCTACAATAATCTGTGATCCCCTCATATTGAATCTGCAAGAAACGTGTCTTACCATTAATCTGAATTGGTATATCTAGCTGTAGTTTTCTAGCACGTTTATTTCCACACAAATTCTTGCTACTATGGGATTTTCAATTTCCAACGTCGCTTGATCCAACTTTAGAGGTTTTCCTACTAAACTCATCATATGAAAATAAATTGACGATGAAGCCAGTGGGGCATAAGACCAAATACTTTGATCCAAATAGGCATTATTGGCGACTCTTCATTAGGGTCAAATTCGGATGTGCACTTCAACATCCTCATTAGAAAACCATCGAAATACCAAGTTTGTTTCATCCAAACCCTTGCGTAATCATTATGATCTAATAGTCAAATCTAAACGTGTTTATGATCCAAGACTCCTATCTTAAACCCATTATTCAACCCTAGGTTGCTCTAAGCCTTGTCATGGTAGGGTATCCATTAGAAAACTCTCCAGCAAGTGAGTATTGGTAAGGAGTAGCCATAAATCCATCTTCCTCTTTCAACAGAAAGATCGTTTTCTTACCATTGAATAGAGCCGATGTGCCTATTACCTTCAAGTCCATTCCATGCACAAAGGTTTTCTTGCTTGCCCAAACAACAATTTCTTGAGGCCAAGTATTCACTTTCAGCTTTTCCATATACGTCATAGGTGTTGGTATGTCTGTTTCAAAATTGGTGGTGGCGGTCGGATTAGGCTGGCTCGCCGTCGGTGGCAAAGCCATGGAAAAACCCTAGGTTTCGTCCGTGTACGTATCTTTCTGAGAGAGAACAAAGATTTTTTCAAAAGGAATTTCATAGTGATAAACAATATTAAGAAATTCCAAAACATATAAGACCTCTAGGACATCTACTTATAAATCTTCTAATTGAATATTTTTTTTTTAGCCACCACCACACACACACTACAAACATTTTTTTGCTCATGTGTTTAGAACCCAGGACCTTCTGATGATTGTTATTGCATCTTAGATTTTATTATTGAAGTGAGTAAATAACGAGTTTTTTTTTAATTTATTTCTTTATATATAGATCATTGCGACAACAAATAAACTCTCATGAGTGGGTATAATCCTATGGTTGCGTATGCAAAAAATGTTAATTGATTTCTTTTTGATGTATAGGTAACTTTTCAGTATATTTCTTGTTTTTTTGTAGTTAAATGTAAATGATTAAGATAATTCACACGTTTAAATTCATCTAGGATATAATTTTATAAATTGTGTTCACTTCTCCTAGCAATTATTTGATTTTTGCTCTTCTGCTCACTAATAATACTTTTTAGCTCACTTCCAGTAGCATTTAAATTTTTTACATCACGAATATATTATATTTATTTAAAAGTGTATCCTAATTGAAGGAGAAATTGTATGATCCAAGCGTTTTGTTTGGTATATATTTATTTACATACATTTTCTTGCCCATGTTTCTTTGATATCATTATTTTGAACATGGTTCAGGTGGTAAGTGGTGCTGTATGGACAACAATCAACAAAATAAATTACGCCAGTTAAAATTTTTCAAAAAAGGTCCTCAGCAAAGACACGAGAATCTAACGTATCATATGTCTTCTTACGTACAAAGAAGTTGTGAGCAACGACAACATAAGTTATTGTTCCGTAGGGATTCTTATGCAGAAAAGAAAAAGAAAAAAGTTTTGTCGGTCTCTCTATCAGAGAGGATGGCAGAGAAGTGTGTTGATGGCAGCGGAGAAACGACGCCGCTTGATGCAGAATGCCTTGGGAATTTATTCAGACTCGATATCGCGCGATAGCTTTGGCTAATGGTTCATGTAGCTTTTCTTCTTCTGGACCGTCTGGTGTTGATGTTGTGCCATGTTTGGGTGGTTATCAAGGTATGTGATACATTGTTCTTGGTTTTCGTTTGTTTGGTAATTTTTGTATTATCGTACTTTGGTATACGTTTTTATCTTTTTGAGACATTCTACAGTGGTGTTGCTTCCCGGACGAACATTTGAGAAATAAAATGGTTGATACTCCAAAAAAAAACTCAAGAGTAAAAAAGTTGTACTTTGGGAATTTATTGCTATATTGGTTGATTTTGTCAAAATGATTTCTTAATTTGGCTAAACAAAGAAAAAGTGAGTTCCTAATATGGGTAAAAATGAGTTTTTATAGAGAAAATTGTAATCATTGCAGTTTTTGCCGTTAATTACTTGTTGAGAAAGTTTTTTGATGTAAGTGATCAACTATAAAAAAATGGGTACAAATCCAGAAATTTGTCTTATAAAAATGCTTATTTTTTAATCATTAATCTTATATTAATCTTAAGTTTTTTGGCCTACTAGTTTCAATATCCGTATTCTTTGATTTGTAAAACCTGACACATGCATCTTACTATTGTGCAATCATTCTTTGGTACAAGTGCGATCAAAGTCACAATGAAAAATTGCACATGTTTTCTTATAAATTTATATGCATATATATATATGTATATATACTAAGTATATTGTACAATATTATATATTATATGTATATATTTATGGCTGGGTCTTATCGAAATGCATTGGTGGGGGCAATTAATATGTATATATTATATGTATATTAATTTGTGTATAAGATATAGTCCATATTATGTATTATATGTGTATATATATATACATATATATTATATATTATATAATTTACCAAATATATATATATGTTATATAAGCATGCATATATGGTCAAGTTAATACTGGTTGGTGGGGGACTTAAATAAATGGTTTATTTATTATGTTAGTTGGGATTCGATGTATCACAAAAAAAAGGGGTGTACTAAAAAGATTCAAAGCAAAACTTAAATTGTATTATAGTATCACAAAGAAAGTGGGGTACTAAAAAGATTCAAAGCAAATCTTACATTGTATTATATACTATATGTATATATTTATATTAAACTTGCAAAGTTTTGTTACATTATTACCGGTTGGTAAACAAAAAACGGTGATATAAAGATTCAAAATAAATTATTTTTTTTTAAAAATCCATTTCCCCCTCTCACATCTCTAATATCTTGGTACCTCAATTTCGCCAATAAAAGCTAGGCTTCAACGAGTGGACATTATTTCTTTTCTCGTCATTTGTGGAAGTCCATATAAAACAATATTGTTATGTGTAAGCTAATGATGTCTAATTCAAATAGTCAAAATAATACGGTCAACTATATAGATAAATTATCTTAGGTTAAATATATCAAGATATGCAGTATTTTTTTTCACTTCAAGTACTTGCATGTCGAGTCTTCGACAACATTTACATGTTAAGAATCACAGACGACAGTAAAACATGAATTATTAACTAATATGACATTAATGAATAAAAATACTTCCTCAAATTTCAAAAGTAAACATTTGAGAAATAAATTGGTTGAAAATCCAAAAATAACTTAAGAATAAAAAAGTTGTACTTTGGAAAATTGCTGCCATATTGGTTGATTATGTTAAAATGATTTCTTAATTTGGCTAAACAAAGAAAAAAGTTATTTCCTAATATGGCTAAAAAAAAAAGCTAGGCTGTCATAAGTTGTGGCCCTCCCTTCCTTTATGAAGCTATATAGAGTTTTTTATAGCTCAAAATTATGACTATCAACCCGAATTTATTGGGCAAGATATTTAGGGTATCCCCTCGTCTTGAATTTTAAAAAATAATATGGCTAAAAATGAGTTTTTATAGAGGGAATTGTAATCAATGCAATTTTTGCCACTAATTGCTTGTTGTGAAAGTTTTCTTTTTTTGGAAAATTATCGTGTAAGAATTTAATATAAAAAAAAAAGGAAATGAGGTGATGTAAGTGATCAACTAAAAAAAAGTACAAATCCAGCAATTCGTCTCATAAAAATGTTTATTTTTTAGTCATTAATCTTTTATTAATCCTAAGTTTTTCTGCCTACCAGTTTCAATATCCATATTCTTTGATTTGCAAAACCTGACACATGCATCTTACTGTTATGTGATCCTTCTTGGGTACAAGTGCAATCAAAGTTAAAATAAAAACTTGCACATGATTTTTTACAAATTTATTTGCATATATATATATATAAATATATATATATATATATCTTAAGTATATTATATTATATTATATATTATATGTATATATTTATGGTAGGGTCTTATCGAAATGCATCCGGTTGGTGGGGGCAATTAATATGTATATATTATATGTATATTAATTTGTGCATGTATATATTATATTGCATATTATGTATTATATCAATATATTTATATATTATGTATAAGCATGCATATATTGTCGAGTTAATACTGGTTGGTAGGGGACTTAAATGAATGGTTCATTTATTGGGTGAGGGTGGTAAAAAGATTCAAAGCAAAATTTACATTATATTATATGCTATATGTATATATTTATATTAAGCTTGCAAAGTCTTGTCACATTACTATTGGTTGGTGGACAAAAATTGGTGATTTAAAGATGCCGTGTTATATTCATTTAGCATATCAAATTTGAAGCGTATCTTAGAAGACTTTCTAGGCCATCGAGTATCTTAAGTTGGCAATGCACACTTACGAATAGATTAGTTATGATACGATTTCTAACTCTAGGACAAAAAAACCTCCCTGATATATTAGGGTGGGCTTAAGTAGTTCGGATTTTTTTTAAAAAAATTTCTATTGAATTTTTCAGATTTTACTATTGAGAGATCATTAATTTATTTTTTCATGTCATCCTAATTTTAATCATCTATAATTTAAATTTTGATTTTTTGAAAAACAATCATTAGGAATATAAAAAAGAAAGAAGAATTATGACTAGAAAAACAAAATTCATGGTAGTTTGCTAAGTGCTGCAAAAAGGGAGTCCCAAACAAAATGAAATTCCATTTTGGTTTCTTACAATAAATGAATCCCTACAACCCTACCTCTGATAAAATTGGTGAAATTCTATGCTGGTCTTGGTCCAGTTTTGACCATTGGATTAACAATTAGGGGGGGGGGGTGTAATTTACTAAATGACCCCCCCCCCTCTATTGGGGATCCAATGGCCAAAACTGGACGAATGATCTCAAAGATTTTTTTTTTGCTGCAAGGGACGAAATATCCACTGCATGTACTGCAAACAATCACATCAAATAGCATTTAAAAAACTTTGGACTATTTTTAGATTGGTTGGTGGTTAGAATCCATTAATTGTGTTTGTTGGGCTGTTAATTTTCCACTTCATGGACATAAATGTATACATCATTATTGAGGGTATATAAAATTGTATGTTAAGCAGATATGGCTTGTTCAAATATAGATGATATCAAAAGCATGGCTTGTTCAAATATTAATGTTATGGACGGCCCAAATACATTCTAAATGACCCGACAACGGGTGCAAGATCCGACAATGCCATGACCCGAGGGATATGGGTTGAGTGGTGATAAGAGGTGTTTTTACGTGTTTTTAAGACCGTAATTCTTATGATTTGGATTCACTTATTGCTTAAATCATGTCACATTTGTATTTAATAGGTGTGTTAAGTGAATATAGGTAATAAATGAGAATACATGAAGAAAAGGGAAGAAAAACGATGTACAAAACAAGTTCAAACATGTTTTTCAACACTTGGCGGTTTATGCATCTCCTATCACATTCGAGCGATATTTTCGTACATTTACAGACCAAATTAGACAAAGCTTCCTTCTACAAAGTTTTATATGTATGTCTTAGCTTCAAATGGGAACTTGAAACACCCAAATGGACGGTCTATAGAGAGAATTGTGAAGGAAATACGATTGTTGCGCCGAACAGAGAAGTACATGTGCCAGGATACGCCCTAGCGCCCTCTTAGTCATGCCTAGGCATGGATAGTCCGAATGTTACTCCTTTTTAGCCTAAATTCCAGCATTATATGATGGGTAAGAATCACTTTTGGCCATAATTCAGCACATGTGTTGAGGGGTTGTCATAAGTGTGTTTCTTGGTAGATTTACTTTATGGGCGCCAAATCAGAAACAACCTCCATGTTGAAACGTAATTTAAGTATACTTAGCGACCGAATTGGATAAAATGTCCTTCTGGAAAGTTGTAGATCGATGTTTTATCTGAACATGGGGACTTGAATCATCTAATTTGGAGATCTGTGAAGAAGTTTATGAGGAAAATACTAAGACTGCGCTGGAAAGCAAGAAAATGGCAGCATGCATGTGTTTTGTTGAAGTTTTCACATGGTTATGCTTGGTGGAATTCTTAAGGGCCGAAAGTTCAGCATTTTTTAGCTGGTTGGAATCTTAAAAGCCAAACTTTAAGCATCACCTTAGGTGGAATTCTCATTGGGGAACTTTAATGGGAATTCTTAATGCATACTTTAGTGGAATTTTGGCTATAAAAGGAGGGGGAATCCATACTCTTCATCATTCACTATCAATTTCAGATTTTTGGAGGAGAGGGGGGCAACCCCTAATCTGATTTCTCCACCATTCATCACCATTCTTCATCACTCTTGGAGGGGAAAACTAGAGGAAGGAAAAGAGCTTGGGGATTGAAGGCTCAACTTCAAGATCCATCATCATTCACCATTTAGGGAGTTTTTAAGAGCTTTTCATTTCATTTATGTCTATGAATATTCCTCTTATGTCTTTTATGCTTTCAATTATGAACTAAATTCGTAAGACTAGGGCCATGTAAGGCCAAATTGTGATATATGCTTACAATAGATGATTGTTGAGGTTGTTCTTATATTGTTATGTGATGTGAATTATGTTTTTGTCTATCTTGCATATACTTGATCACTATATGTTAGAATCTTATGCCTAGGTTAATATTTCGCGAGAAAATTGACTTAGGGTGCAAGAAATTCACATCATGACCCGCAACTAATGAGGAATTGCCCTAGACATAGGTAAAGATTCCCGGGTGAAGTCGTTCGATTCAAATTGAGTGAACTCTAGTACATTAATGCATGTTTAGTGGTTAGATTTCCGGATAGGGATATTTGGGAAATCACGATCTAAGTATAGGAGTTTATACGCGAGACATCGGTTATTCTCTACCTTAGGAGTTTTCACCATAACAATATAAGAGTAATTCTACAACAAGAACCTTTACAAGTATATTTGATCAATTTGGACCTAGCATGTGCCTTAGTCTCCCTTTATAATTGGTTTTAATTCATTTGCATAACCTTGTTCTTATTGTACACGTTTTTACATTTAAGTTACTTTTATTGTAGTTGTTTTTTGTATAAAATCATAAACTAGAATTCAAGTCTCCGTGGTTCGACAACCCGGACTTTTTGTCCACACTTATTACTACACACGACTAGTGCACTTGCTACAATAGCACGTTAGCTTTTAGCGTGTCAAGTGGCTTCCATTTATGAGAGGATAAAAAGTTTACCAAGACAAAAAAAAAAAAAATCATCAAGGTTTATTTAGAATGGAATATTAAGTTCACCTTTAAATTTTGGTAGAAACCCAGATCAGATTGAGTTTTAAATTGGCTGGATTTATCTATTGGGCTATGTATCACATATCCAAATTAGGTCCATTTCGCAATCAGAACCCATAATCATTGGGCTTAGATATAACATCTTATAATATGACAATGACCCATTAATTTCAATCTTCATGGCATAGATTGAAACCCATACATATTGCAGTTAGAAGTATTGATACCTTCAAAATTTGATAGTATGGTGTCTTCAAAATAAAAGCCCATAGATCAAGGCCAAAATTATTATGACATTGGATATATATTTATATATATCAGCTGTCGGCAAAATTAAAATCTTATTGAAATGATGTATATAACGATCATTTATTCTTTTCGTCCAAATAGAGATTTTCCGATTGTGAATGAAAAATAAATAATTCTATTGAAAGCAGACTTTCTTGAATATTTAGTATGAACAATTTTCACCACGCAAAATACCTAGTGCATATATATACATATTCATGACCTCACGAATGAAAGGGGATTTCAACATTGGTGTTCCTACCACACTGTGGTATAATGGCTAGAAAAATAACTGCCTAAATGAAATAGTTCTAACTTATACCATATTCTAAAGTGAGGATCCATTATTACTTTGCCGAAGAATTTGAGATTATTTTATGGACCTCTCTAGCACAGCCTCTTCATTATGAGTCGAAGAATAAAAAAAATACTTTTGGTCCCATAGAATGTGGTAAATTGCAGTTTTGGTCCCATTCTTTTTCGACTTGACACTTTTAGTGAAAGATTTAGTGTCTGGCGTGCCAATTATTTGGGCACCATTTTTGAGATACTCTATGACAATCTTACTATAATAAGTCAAATCCTTTATAGCATTCTTTGTTCTTAAATTGTCTTTAAATCACACATGACTATGGGACATCATTGGACGTTGGGAATGATGATGATGATGATGGAATATGTCTCTAAGGTCGTGATTCTAACATGGTTCCAAGTCATTAACGGGTTTGTCAAGTTGAGGGATATTGACAAAGACTCGAAAGACTTGCTTGTACACATAAATCCTTAGAGGACATGCCTCGTTCCATAGGCATAGATGTGTACGAGGGTTCTCAATTGGATAATGAGTAATCTGAACAACCCTGCTAGAAGTTCCTAAAATAGTTTTCCTGATTGAATGTGGAACTTTAATAATCACGTAGGCATAAGAGTGATCCTTATGGACCTGAGGTTCTATAGGTTGCCTTGTCCATAGTCAATTATACTTTGATTTACCTCATGATTCATTTGCGGGTCTTTATATCGGTTATCTTAGGTATGATATGAGTATGTACAAAGGTGCATGAGAGACCAAGATGTGATCTATCACTAATTTAGCGAATCAAACATTTCCTATGTTTTACTCAATGAATTGATAAGGAATCTTTGGCCAAAGTATGGCAATCCAAAGAGGCAGAGTATTTTCTCGTTTGGGTTGCAAGAATTGATATCATGTAATGAAGGAAACATAGAGATTGGGTTGTAAAAGTTTTGACTATGAGGAGGGATCTTACATACGCGAGGATCGTGGTTATGATAGGTGATGTATCTTACTATCGTTCGTGTCTAGGTCTTCGAGGCCCATTGCTAGACAGTAACCTCAAATTGTAGGTGCCATGATATTTTGGTGAATGATTCATGGTCTGATTAAATCAAGAGAGATTTTATCTAGTACTTTCCAAATTAGGAAAGTGCACACACACTTTTGGAAAGTGTACTTACTACTAGCACATGAATGTACCTAAGAGCATCCACAATGGTGGAACCCCAAAAGGGGTTCTTGGAGTGCCACATCAGCACTCCAAGAACCTCCCATTCCAAGCACCCTTCTTCCCATCAAAAGCAATTTTCTGCACTTGCCACATCAGCATAGAACCTCTTCCAAGAACCTCTCTTCCCATCAAAAGAACCTCTCTAAAAATACCCAACTTATACTTATTTTTGAATAATCAGTTATATAATTAAATAAAAACCTTTATTTTCCAAAAATAATTAATTAATTTAAAAATAATTTTTAGAATTAATAAATAAATAAATTAATTAAATATATTTAAATATATTGTGAAAATTTAATAATTATGCAATTATTAATTAAAAAAATAGAAAATTTAAGACTTTTTTTTTTTATTATTACACCAACTTAACAAGGCATACAATTGTAAACATTGCAATCATCGAACAAGTTTTGTAATGGCTAGTTTTGTAACGACTAGTTTTGTAACGACTAGTAAAATAATTGACCAAAACTAAAATTTGAATAAATTGTAACAAGTAAAATAATATCAATACAAAGTAAAACAAGTAATCATCATTCCAATGCTCATCCTTCTGCCAATGCTCAAACTTCTTCATGTCTTCGGAACTCTTCGATTGGTGGTAAGTTATATTTTTGTATAATCCTCTCGACAGTAAGATTATGAAAGTGGAGTTGGAGATTATTCATGCCACCTGTTGGTTTCATTAAAATGTGATAATCCTCATTCCATTGAGCATCCTTCTGCAACTGAATGGAATCCTTCTGCAACTACTCAAACTTCTCCATCTGTTCGATCTTCTTCGCATTTTGTTCTTGCAACATCTTCCATTTGGCCTCAATTACTGTTGAGGATTCAGCAACTTTACCCTTTTCTTTTTTTTTTTGGCCGCCTTCTGGCCAATGGGTCGCCGCTCTACTTTACTAACATCCTCAGATTGGAAGCTTGGTGTCGCTGGATTGGATGAAGTATAATCCCCTTCTTCATTGATCCTAGTCTTCTTTTTTTTAGAAAATCTTCAAACCCTTGTTGCATACTCCATTTCGGTTCATCTTTGACCATTTTCCAAACGTGGTCGAACTTGAATTCGATATTCTTGTTGGCAATCCTATATAGCTCACGAGCTTCTTGCATAATTTGGTCATCAGACGCCCCACTTTGCCTCTTTTTGACCTGCGTAGCGCGAATACCTATGAATAGGTTCACTTTGGCAATAACCTTGTGGTAGTGTGTCTTCATGGGGCCAGCCTTACGCTCAGGACGGCTTAATCGGTGCTCGTTGTAATATTTTGCAACGCGCTTCCAAAAGGCCTGGCCCTGTTGGTCAGTTCCCACGACTGAATCATTCGAGATGGTAAAGAAAGCACTTATCATTAATTTTTCGTCTTCTGGGCTCCAAATTTGGCTCTTTTCAGTTACGACATCGGATTGCTCATCGGTGAGGTCGATGGTGTCCAACCTTTGTGGTGAGGGCATCGATGGTGAGGACATCGGTGGTGGGGGTGAGTATGGGATTAAAGATGGAGTAAATAGGTTTCGAGGTTCAAATGGTGGATATTGTGAAAAATATGGATTTGGGGGATATTGTGGGTTTTGTGTAAATTGGGTAAATTGTGGGTGTTGATAAAATTGTGAATTTGGGGGATAGTGTGGGTTTTGTGTAAATTGGGTAAATTGTGGGTATTGTGAAAATTGTGAAAATGGTGAATTTTGTGGATTTGGTGGATTTTGTGGGGATTGGGTAGTATTATCTTCAAAATTTTTATTTGGATAAATGGGAGAGTTTAATAAATTTGTATAAGAATTTCCAAAATTTCCTTCCATTGGAAATATGTGGAAAAAAATTGAAGAGGAATTTGAGAGGATTTAATAGATTGAAGAGGAGATCGGAAATTATTGTGATTAATTGTTGGGTGAATGAGTAGTACTTATAGATAAAAATAGTGAATAAAAAAAATAAAATCCAATTTAAACAAAAAAAATAAATAATTAAATCACAACGGCTAGAAAATATTCTAGCCGTTCGAGCATAATTTCAAGAACAAAAGACAAAGGAAAGAAAAGGGAAAAAGAAAAAGTGAAAAAATGCCACGTCAATGGATTCTTGGGGGTTCCTGCAGAGGAACCACAAAAACTTCTTTCCCCGCCATATCAGCCAAGAACCTGCTCCCCATTGGAATTAATTAATTCCTTCCTTTAAGAACCACCCTAAGGAACCCCGTTGGGGTTGCTCAAAGTGGTCACACACAAACTCCTGAGGTTCCAGCTTATAAGATATGATTAATCAACTTTGGAAATTGAGGTAAATTGGGAAAGTATAGTACTTTCCTAATTGAGAATATTGATTAATTGACAAGAGAACAATTAATTGGGCTTTTAATTAATCAAGATAAATTAATTAATTAATAGACCTAGTAGAGTCGAAGGATTTTATTTATTAAAGGCATGGCCAAAAATAAATAAATAAAATAAATAATTGGGCTTGTAATAATCAAAGTTGGACTTTAAATATTATTTAGTAATTTTTTTAAGAAGTAAGACTATTTAATTAGATAGGAGTCAAGAATTAAATCAAGAGATAAAATTCTTGGACTCTAAGTCTTATGTTGGACCTGTATTTGGACAAAAAATAGAGAGAGGATTAATTCCTCTCCAAGTTTTGATCTAGGAGTATCAAGAAAATATTTTAAGAGAGAGAAAAGGAATTAGATAACTTGTTGACTTCTTGGAGATTTGATTTCATTTTGTCTTCCAAGTAAACTAAACCTAGGAATGTCTCAATAAATATGTGTGTTATGAAAAATACACACACTTTTACAAGAGTGTTATTTTCGTCCAACACATAAAGAAAAGGAAAAATATTTTGTCTTCTATTTTTCTCTCAATCGCCACCCCCCAGCCTAGTTATTTTGACAAGATTTTGCTCTTGTGTTGAGCTTAATTTTTTACACATAATATTTCAACCTTCATATATAAGCTTAGATTAGATATAGAATAATTATATAGACTAGCACTATGTATTTAATTATTGAGAATTATATGGAGGTGTGGATACATCTTAGGCGAGACGTTTGGAATGCTTGGACCGGGATAAACAAAAGGAAGGAAAATTGGAGCTCAAGGAATTCGAGTGGGCGATGGATTTTTTTGTTCAGGTTAATTGATCAGAAACTTTTATTAAGAAAATAACGCGAAAAGTATTTCGCGTAAATATTTTCTTCGTAGTTTTATATTAGTTTGATTAAACTAGTCATGACCTGTTACGGAGTATTTAAAGTTTTAATATTCTGCTTTGCTAACCTACCCCGCGGATTACCCAACCCAACATTTAGTCCCGTAGGAGTTAAAATGGAGAGCCATTGGTCCCCTCCGTCTATTTTTTTCACGAAATTTGTCACATGGAGGTCACGTGTCATTAGGTAGGCCTTTTTGCAATTTCCTCAAAATATTTGAGGTTCTGCGAAAAAATGAAAAACAAAACATTTGAGTGCGATAATTCTAACTATTTTGGCATTTTTTAAAATATTTGGTATGGAGCTTGATAAATCAGATGGTATGATCAATAGTACTACACTTACAAGAAATTTAATATCTTAATTTGTTATTGTTAACGAAAATATTTTTGCATGTTTATCGTTAATTTATTGATTGATCAGGTTTGAGTGCACCTACACCATTGCCAAAGCTTTGTCACGAGGTGTTTTCGGTGCCGAATTACGTATGGGGGTTGTGCCTTGTTGCATGTATAAATCATGCTCGTGGTTATGAATCTATTAAAGCTGAAATTTGTAAATAAGACCAAGACAATGTGCTTGTGTATCTACGGTTTCCCTAAGCAGTGATTATTGTATTAATTTCAAGTGTAACTCAATCATGGAAATAAATTTGCAAAGAATGTGAAAAGACAACTAGCTCTTGTTATATGATATGAGTAAAACGATCTCTTACATTATTTATTTATTACACCAATATATTATACAATAGTTATGTGAAATCTCTAACAAAGTGTATCGCTTACATACAATGTAAATAAACTATATACTAATATCTATATTGTTACTGGAATTCGCACTTGAGACTTTTAAATTGCAGATGAGTTTATTGAACTCAATTTTACTACATAAGTGCCCCATTGGCTAATCACTTAACATTTGTGCATTAAGTTTATTCATTATATAGAGAATGCTGCTATGCTCTCCCCTCTCTCTAACTTTCTCTCTCTAAAAATTCATGTGTAATTCACGGATATGGCGTCGTCATCTTCCTCGTGTGGATTGTCGAATCCATCTCCTGCTCAAGTTTCGGCCCCCATGTTTACGAAATCCTCTGATTTTGATTCATTACAACAATCAATTCCGGACTTTGGTAAGAGTTTTAATATTCAAGAATTTCTTCAATTGGTAGATAGTGTGGAAGGAAATCGACCAGGTTCAGGATTTCAACAGCGTTCTGGGATTCAAATTGGATCAACATCGTCGGATATTCCCCATTCAACTGTCCCTTCTTCATGTACTATCGGATCGGCTGATAATTCTCCATCTCCAAACATATCGCGGTTTGCAAACGTCGTATCATCACCTTTACAATATAAGGATCGACTTTTAGAAGGTGGTTTGCAAAGGGAATCGAAGAAATCTGGTTTTGCTGTAACACAAAAAAATCCTAATGTGCCAACGTTCGAACGTGACATTTATAACATTCGAATGTTGGAATCAGATGTGCAAATATTGGAAAATGCCTTTACCAAGAATGAATTAGTTCGTCAAAAGCTGAAGAAGGCGGAAAAAGTGGGGCTTGAGAGATTGTTTTCTTCATCGGTACGTAATTTTCATAAACTATCTCCTATTGGTATTAAGGACAAAGCTGATAGACTTGGAGACTACTCAACTCTAACATCATCTAAGTTAACGTTCGAACGTAGTTGTCCCAACATTCAAATCGAACGTGACAAGGCTAACGTTCGAATGTTGAGTCCAGAGGCAAAAAAGTCAGGTGGAAATATGCAGTTCATGGTTGGTGAGGTTATGGTAGGAACGAATGCTAATAAATCTTGTCAAGATAATGACAATATAATCCAGAATAATAAAAGAACTTCGCTTCGGTATATCCCACCGGAAAAGATAAATGGAAAAAGTTTTGTTCGTCCCACCTGGGACCATGTAAAGGCTGGGTTGAATAGGTGGGAAAATACGTTGGTAGGCTACTTCATTGGAAAAAGGCCGTATTTCCTTGGAGTTAAAAAATATGTTCAATCGATATGGAAAGGACTTAAGGAGGTAAAAGCAACTAGTAGTGGATTTTCCTTTTCAAGTTTGAATCAGATATTTTTATTACTGAAGTTCTTGAGGGAGGTCCATGGTTATATCAAGGACAAGCTTTGTTCCTCGAGAAATGGCGAATGGGAATGACTCTAGAGAAAAAGGAGCACAAAGAAGTTCCAATATGGGTTAAATTCCGTAATTTACCGGCGGAATATTGGACTATTGATGGGTTGAGTGAGTGTGGTTGCAAGTGCATTAGGAAGACCTTTATATCCTGATGCATTCACTTTATCTATGGAACGTATTGATTAGGCTAGAGTGTGTGTGCTTATGACAATAGAAGCTGAATTTCAGGAGAAAGTATATATGTTGCTACCATCGGAATCAGGAGAATTCAATGGTTCGTGCAGAATAGGAGTTGAATATGAATGGAAACCTATGGTGTGCAAAATATGTAAATCCTTCGGTCATCGTAGTCAGCAATGTCCTAAAGTGCGAAAAGAAGAGAAACAACCGGTGAACATTTATATTCCAAAGCAACAAATCATTGATCGAACTTCGAAAGAGAACAAAACGGGAGATGAATGGATCAAAGTAAGACATAAATCAGAAACAATGAAAGAAAAAACACAACAACCGATGAACTATGAATCGGTTCCGGTGAGGGTTGTGGGTGAAGGAAATGAGTCAGGCAAGGATGCATTACTGCTACATAATAAGTTTGCCACTTTGGTGGAAGATATTATGGATTATGAATCTGGCAATTCTCAAAGCTATCGGGTCCAATCTGACCCAAAGGGAATGAAGAATATAGCAATGAGTGGCCCTATAAATGCGAATGCCCTTGCAAGGGGTCGTAATCGATGAATATTGAGCATAGGAGCATTGCCGAGCAAATACTTGGAATCAAGTGAATTTGGATGATAGCCTAGTAAGATTCTTAGGTGGTTGAGTTCTCTTGTAAACGCTCGAAGGTGAGTTTTCTAGTCATTTTGTTGGCTTTTGACGAGATTGGTTAGCACTAGTTTATCAGACTTATTTCTAGTATAGGTGCTTGGTTGGGGCAAGGTAATTCCTTGTGCACTCTTTATGTATTACACCCCTTTTTATTTTAATGCAATTGACTTTTCAAAAAAATAAAAAAGTTTATTCATTAAACTTTGAGTGAAATATCTCAAAGTGTCTAGAAACTATCGTGTAATATATGTATAACTCATTTATACTCCTCTAATTATCGATGAAACTTGTATATAGGCTTGTCGGGTTTGTCAAAACTTGTATACACTACACGTCTGCATTAAGAAATGTTAGGTTGACCATGTTTCTCCATCTTTTTAATTTGTACATAAACATCTATATGATTCACTATTATTTTTCCTAATAAAGGCCATTTAATGTCATCAAGAATGTGTTTAATAGCACTCCACCACCGTCCGAGCTTGCCGCACCCCATTTACACTCCACCACCATCCGATTTATAGATCTTCTGCCCCACAAAATGCCGATTTGCATAGGTGAGGCGGCGTGGGGCTAAAATTGTGGGTTTGGAGGCTAAAATGGCGGGGTTTGGGGTTGAATTTGAGGAGATGGTAGTGGGTTTGGGGATGAAGTGACTGCGCAGGGAAGAAAAGTGGCGCGGCTATGGCAGCGCAAAGTAGGCGACAGAACGGTGGTGGTGGTGGTGGAGGGTTTATATTGCAAAGATATATATATATATATATATATATATATCAGTCTATATATAATATTATTAATATATATAATGAAATATCTTTGATAATTTTAAAATATTTGAAATATTTGTATATTTATATATTTGATATAAATGTAAAATATTTAATATGAACTGTTGATCAATATCATGATTTATGGTTGATATAAATTGAATTTAGTAAAATATAAGTATTTAATAATCATCTTCGATTTTAAGAGATTCAAAGATCAAGAGCAAAATAGTCATTTATTCAAAACAATCTTAAAACCAGTGGAGGTAAATTGCATCTTCTTCTTTTTTCATAGTGGATTTTTTTTTTTTTTTTTCACAGGTGCGCTAGTATTAATAACAACTTTCACAGAGAACTGTGAATATCTCCCTTTAAAAAATAGTATTGTAACAATGAATAACATGAATAATCAATAGTTATTTAAAATAAAAATTAAAGTATTAGCACATGTCTGATATATAACAGAAAATAGTGTATTAAGAGTAAGCATTAAAAAATTCAAAAATTTATGTATTTTAAGTTTAATATGCCTTATTTGAAATACTACAATCATATTTTACTGTATATTTCGTTGAAGGTTAATTTATTTAATAAATTTAGTATCAAATAAATTTGAGATTACTGTGTTTAATTCCAAAAGTTGAGAATCCAGCCATGGCAAAGGAGTTTAGGCCTATAGCATGTTGTAACACTGTTTACAAGTGCATAGCTAAACTAATCACAAAGAGATTGAATGAAGTGTTGCCTTATCTAGTGAATGAAACCCAAGGAGCTTTCACAAAAGGGAGGACTGTAGTGGACAACATTATGATAAGTCAAGACTTGATAAGGTGCTATAGTAGGAAAAACATCTCCCCTAGATGTTTGATGAAAATAGATATGCAAAAAGCATATGACTCAGTGGAGTGGGGCTTTCTAAAGAAGGTACTTGAGGGGCTGAAATTTCCTCAAAAATTTTGTGATTGGATTATGGAATGTGTTACATTAACATCATATTCAGTAGTGCTAAATGGAGAGGTCTTTGGATTCTTTAAAGGTCAGAAAGGGCTCAGACAAGGAGACTCTATGTCTCCCCTTTGTTTGTACTCATCATGGAGTATCTCACAAGGAGGTTTAAAAAAGCAGCCATGGCTAGCCAATTTAGATATCACCCTGGATGTAAATAACTGCAACTTACCAACATATGCTTTGCAGATGACTTAATGCTATTCTTCAAAGCAAATGTTGGCTCTATTATTGTTCTATGGGAAGCTTTTTAGAACTTCTCAAAACAATCAGGATTGTGGGCCAATCAAGGAAAGTCAAGCATGTTCATAAGAGGGGTAGATCAAGAGACCAAACAACAGCTTATGAACATCACTGGATTCACAAAAGGGCATTTTCCAATGAGGTACCTGGGTATACCTTTCTTACCCACTAAGTGGAGCAAACTGGATTGTTATGTATTGGTTGAAAGGATCACAAAGAAGCGAACTTGCTGGGCTTCAAAACATCTATCTTATGCAGGGAGGATCACTCCGATAAATTCTATTTTGATGGCACTGCACAACTATTGGTCAAATGTGTTCATTATTCCACAAGCTATCATCAAGCAAATAGAGCAGAAATGTAGGAACTTCCGGTGGGGACAAACTGAACAGAGAAGAAGGTTGATTCCTATAAGATGGGAGCAGGTTTGTCTGAAGAAAAATTTGGTGGTCTCAATATCCAATGTTGCAAAACATGGAATATAGTGGCCATTGGAAAACAGGCTTGGGCTTTGGCAACAAAGAAGGATTCCTTGTGGGTAAAGTGGGTAAATAGTGTTTATCTTAAGAATAAAGATGTTTGGGAGTATAGTCCACCTCCTGATTGCTCCTGGGCTAGGAAGAAGATACACTCAGTCAAGGAGAAACTTAAGCAGGGTTTTGAAGGGGATAATTGGCTACCTTCTCCAACAGGTAAGTACTCTATTCAGAGCGGTTATAAATGGCTTAAGGGTGAGATGAGGTTATTCAGAACTGCTGGTGTGGTGTGGAATAAGTTTAATATACCTAAACATTCAGTTACTACTTGGATGGTGATGCATGGTAGGTTCATGACTAAAAGAGAGGCTAAGCATGTTTGTGGGTGGTATTGATCAAATGTGTACACTGTGTGGTCAAGGGAATAAGACTCTGAAGCACTTATTTTTTGATTGTGAATGGTGTAGAAAGCTGTTGGAGAGGGTAATGCAATGGTTACAGGTAGACAGATGGCCAACTCAGTTGGGGAGATGGAAAACTTGGATTATGTTTGCTTTCAATAGTTGGAAAATAAGAAGGAACACTATAAATGCTGGTCTAGTGGGGGCTATTAACAGAATCTGGAGTGAAAGAAATTTGAGGATTTTTGAAGAGTTGACTAACTCACATGAACAAGTCTTTAAACAGTTACAACAGGATTTGAAATGGAAGATACAAGGATTGAACCAGAGTAGATGGAGAGATAAGGACAAGATGTATGTAGATAAAATTTTAGAGTAAATACGTGGTTTGCTTTTCTGTTTCTTTTGTTATTTGTTCTGAATCACACAAAGGCATGACAAGTCTTCCTTGGGTGTAGTTGTATGAAGATGAATTGTGGTGGTGGGTTTTTTAATGAATTTACTGTTTACCCAAAAACAAAAATTGAGATGAAATTATCTTGAAATTTAATTGTATGGGGTAAAGTACTATAAATTATATTAGCTGTATGTGAAGTTAATTTATATTTTTAAATAAATCAAGGATATTTTCGTGCACCAATATATGTCCAGAGATATATGAACATTTTTCTTGAAAATGAGGGGTTTTAGAAAGTTTTTGGGGAAAAATTCGGCTTTAATTGGATGGACACTCCATCTCCAAAAAAATATTTTTCAAATATTTTTTCTCCCAAAAATATGTTTGGTTGGCATATCATGAGAATTTTTTTGAATAAAAAAATTTCAAAATTTCTATGAAAAATTCTTGGAAAAAAAGAAAAAAATATATTTTTAATATTCATGATTTGACAGTTTATTCACCAATTAAAAGGGTTTGGTCCGACTATTGTTCAATACCGAAAATCAAATTAATTACATATTCTAATGTAAAATAACGTAACGAGCAAAATAAGATCCATTTTGCCTATTTTTTTATGACTAAATTGATGAATTTGACTAAGATATGTTTATGAAAAATTATATTTAAACATTAATATAAACAAACTTTCACAATAAAAAACATATTACATCAACCATAATCATTACATATTTTTCTCTAAAAAAGACTCATCCAACCACATTTCTAACACAACATTTCTTATCCCTAAAATTTTTTTTTCTCAATTTTATCATGAAAAAAAATTCTTCGAGATAGATATGCCATCCAATTAAGCCCTTCATTTCCATCCCCCTAGATTTTTTAGTAATGGCAAAATTTTCCCTTAAATTTTGATAATTCTCAATTTCATCCTTGTAGCTATAATCAACCTTCAATTTCAAGTCAAAAATGTGAATTTTACGATATTTACCCTTCTGTCTACCTCAATTAAACCCATAGATTGCCCAATCAGCTATATTTGAGCTCAGCTCTAATGGCTTTAGGGGTTCCCATCTTGATTAAACTCGTCCCGCTATTATTGCTATACATCATCATAATCGTCGCCGTCGTAGTTCGCCGCCGGGCAAGCCGGAGAAAAGCCGTCGGATTCTTTCACCCATACACGAATGACGGCGGCGGAGGCGAGCGAGTGCTATGGTGCGCCGTCAAAGCCGTTCAAGAAGAGTCGCCGGATCTTGATTGCGTCATCTACACCGGAGATCACGACGCCTCCCCTCAATCACTCGCCGCTCGATCAATCAATCGGTTTGGCGTCAAATTGATCCACCCTCCAAAGGTATATATATATATATATGTATATATATATATATATTCATTTTGATTCCAAACATTTTTGTAACCTAAAAAATGATCATCTTATTTATGGTTTCTCTTTAGGAGATAGTTTTGACTGACTGGTATGGTTTATATGGAACATTGATGTATATGAGTACGAGTTTGACTGATGGTTATGGATATAGTTTCAAAATATAGAAATGAATATAACCAAAACTTTTTGGAGAAACAAAGAAGTATGAAGTCACAACTTATGTTGATCTTAATTATGCTGCAATTAAGTTTGAGAAGAGATCTATCTAGAGTCTGACCGAATGTGGATTGCTGATAGCAAACTGGTGCTTTGGTTTTTATGCTTAGAAGTGTAGCAAAAATATGGTATATTCGTATGTGAATGCAATGGAATTATGACTTGTGAATGAAAAATGAGCTCCATAACTAATGAAAGTTGTGTTTTCTGAATGTTTTTAAATTGTCTCTGTCACGTTCAATTTCCATTGGACACAATTGAGATTTCACCAGTTGTCTGGCATACAAAATTAACTTCCTATACTCGTAGGGAAGCTTCTAACTATTTTCTTGTGCAACATTTTGATGACTAGCAGAAGTGTGTGCAAGTTAAGAGTTCTTTTGTGGAACGGGACAGTTTGTAGAAACTAATTACTTTTGTGCTTTATAATTTTTTTATTCATACACAGGCTGACTGAGTTTTTTTTGAAGAATGTAACTATAGTTTGCTGGGTAGGTTTTATGGTTATTCTTTGCTTTCTGCAGGTAGTGCATCTGCATAAGAGGAAATGGGTGGAAGAAACCACATATCCTCGGTTCACAATGATTGGTCAGAGCCTTGGTTCAGTGCTCCTTGCATGGGAGGCTTTGTGCATCTTTACTCCATTGTATTACTGTGATACCAGTGGATATGCTTTTACATATCCCGTTGCGAGGATGTTTGGATGTAAAGTCATTTGCTACACACATTACCCAACAATCAGTTTAGACATGCTATCTCGGGTTCAAGCACGGAGTTCTATGTACAATAATGATGCTTTAATTAGCAGGAGGTAGTATTTGCAACTTCTCTCATAGAATTTCCATTTCAAGGATGCGTATAATCGCTAACCTATTGAAATTTTCGAAAAGGCAAGAAAAAGTAGATAAATAAATTTAATGTACCACACCCCTCCACTCAAGATCCATTATATGTTCATAAATGTGAAAATCTGGAGGAAAATTTGAACATTTATTATTATAATTTCCCCTTCCTTTTATACTTGTATATTTTTTGCGGTGAAGACTATAGGTTTTTGCAAATATTCTTGCTTTTACTCTATCTTTGATTATGCAAAACAAGAACTGAAAAATTCTTAGAATGTGAATCTAAAGAAACATTTTGATACTTTTACAAGTTTGATAATCCTATTACTTTTACTCTAGCTGCCGTCTATCCACAAAGCTAATAGAACTTTCTCTCTGGCAGTGTCTTCTTCTCGCAGTTGAAAATTGTCTATTATAAGCTTTTCAGCTGGATGTATGGCATTGTAGGCTCTTGTGCACACCTGGCAATGGTTAATTCTTCATGGACACTAACTCACATTCAACTGCTTTGGGGGATTCCAGATCGCATTAAGCGTGTTTACCCTCCCTGTGACACTTCTGGTCTTCAGGTTTGTATTTTGTACTTCATCTTCTATATCATGCTTTCTGGTTAATTGATTGATTAATTTGAATGTCAATACTCCATCTTGACTTACTAAACCAAATGCAACTAAACTACTGATACTTTTACTATTATTTTAAGTTGAATATGACCTTTCGCGAATAAAGAAAATGGAAATAGGCAATTAACTATAGTTTGAGGGAAAGGATGAGGAGGAGTGATTTTATTTCACATAGAGGTTCCTACCTTGCCGTTTTCCATACTTCTGTCCATCTTTGGCATATGGAGGATAAAAGCAATGCTTTCTGCGTCCCAATATTACAGCTAGCATTTCATTTGGCACAAAGTTTAAGATTAGAGTTGAAATAATGAACATTTTATGTCTTTTACATTATAACCCTTGTAAGTAATCGTTTTCATAAGTGGGATGAGAGTTAGGTTTAGCATCATTCTTTCAAATAACTGGGTACTTTTGTGGGAAAAAATACAATTCAGGAAATGAAGACTTATTTTAAGACATCACAAAAAGGATGCCAATAAATTTGGGACAGAGGGAATGGTAAAGATTTACTGTATATGACAGACAATCTGGAGTACTGTAATTGTGCATGTTCTTGGCACTCGCATGTTCTGGTTTCAATTTAATTGTTATTGTAAGGATTTCTGCTTCTAGTGTGTATGCTGATCTGTTGCCTCCAACCAGGTGCTGCCATTAGAAAGGTCAACGGAACCAATAAAGATTATTTCTGTGGCTCAATTTCGTCCAGAGAAGGTAAATTTTATGAGATCAAGATATCCATACTTAAATCATCGGATTTATCGTTCTGTTGGATATTTGATGAGATTCAACTTAATTGTATTGCTTTTTTTTTTAGGCACATCTACTTCAACTTGAGGCATTTGCACTTGCCATAAAGAATTTGGATGCGAATATGCCAAGACCTAAACTCCAATTTGTAGGTAGTTGCAGAAATGAAGCAGATGAGAAACGGTTGCAACACTTGAAAGACCGAGCCAGTGAGCTGAAATTGGACAGTGATGTGGAGTTCCACAAAAATGTAAACTACAGGTTTGCGTCGTTTCTCTGTATGCTTGCAATAATAAATTATATCATATCTTGAGATGGTTGATGAGCTAAAGCTTAGAGAGCATTTGCTTTATAAATAATGATCACCACATGCTGCTGACTTGAGAGATTCTAAGCAAACTACTACAATTTATGAACTCTAGATTACTAAAGTTGTTGAAGAGATGAAAGATCACCAAGTTTTATCTTTTTGATCAGAGGAGAAGAATTTTGGATAATGTTAGTTATTCACAGTAACCATATGATCATGTTGCAGATAATTACCATATTTTTTTGTTTTGTATTTATTGGCCTAATTTCTTTTAAGAATTGGAAATATTATGGAGGTCCGTCGGATTTATACTGAGCGTGCAATTTACAAAGATTGATTGCATATCAACTAAATTTCTCAATGAGTTTAATATACTGTATTTTTATTTTCTGCCAATTCTTTTAAGTGTTCAAGATTACACCATATGCTGCTTCCGTTACATAATATGAAGTTTACAGAATTGATATTTACATGGTTTTCTTTCTTTTTTTTGGTTTCTTAATTCTGATTTTCTTTTTCAGCGAGCTGGTGAGTCTCTTGGGTGGGGCTACTGTGGGAATTCATTCCATGATAGATGAGCATTTTGGCATTAGTGTGGTGGAATACATGGCTTCTGGTGCCATTCCAATTGGTCAGTCACCAATTTTTCGTATCTGTGACTTTTTTTTTTCTATGTTCTCATGTATTTGTCTCAGTTTTTATCTGTTTCTCAATTCCAATAAATTAAGCCTTTAATTTCTCTTCTTCTCTCTCTCTTTTATGTTTTGTTTCAGCTCATAATTCAGCAGGGCCTAAGATGGACATAGTGTTATCTGAAGATGGAAAGCAAACAGGTTTTCTGGCAGAAAATGTGGAAGAATATGCGGATGCCATCCTTACCATTATTGGAATGCCGGTATCAGAACGGCTTGAGATGGCTGCAGCTGCAAGGAAACGAGCTTCACAGTTCTCAGAACAAAGATTCTATCAAGATTTCAAGGCCGCTGTGGGACCTATTATTCGAAATACTTCTACATGACAACAAGAATTACTGAAATCATACACTGATATGGACAATAGTCAAATTTTTAACGTATACCAAGTGATAAAAGCACATTTTACTTGGGCTGAGATTGTTAAGACCGTTATTTGCTCGTTGTCTTTTTGGTTTTAGGCTAATATCATTAGAGAGAGAACTTTTGTAGTTTTTAGCTACTAACAAAGGGAGGGAGAGAGAGAGAAGTTTCTTTCTGGGTTAAAGCAAGTCAGGCAACTCCATTGCGCATAGTTTAGCTGTAAATGCTAATGCTCTTATGGAAGGATGTATTGATATCATATAACTTTACTATGTTGCAATCTCTTTTAATGAATATGGATATATTACTGTTTTTCCACAAAGGTAAAAAAAAGAAAAAAAAGAGAGAGATATGGAAGAATAAGATGCATACTTAATTGCCCTAGATTTGAATATTTTGAGCATATTGAAGTATCAACCATTTTGTTGAAAAAGATTTTGAAGGACATAATGTCACATGTGCAGCCTTTAACTGTGTGTGTGTGTATATATATATAATTTGGGTCGTATTTCAGAAGATCTACAACACGGACCAATCGAGGCTAGGGCAGGACCCGACCCGGAGATCTGTAGATTATAGATTGCACACTAGTATAGAGCTGTCTACGTACCTATCAATAGGATTAAGTCTAACGTAGTTCAATTCAATGATATGGTCTTAGCATGAATCTCGTAATTTATTATGGGCCTACTTAGATTCTAGATTAAGCTCTTTGCTCGGTGCTTACAGTAAATTCTACAGTAAATCTTAGAGTAATGATTGCGTAACCCCCATGTGGTCGTGCAGGAGGATATTTATAGGTGATACCGAGTACGGATATGAGCATTGATGTGAGTAAGCGTCAAGCCTTGACGTGTGTTTAAATCGGACGGTTTTCATGATCCGGGTCAATCGTATGTGATCCATTAATTGTGGTGCGGATCTTTATCTCCTGATGGGTCATATCTAATTTTTGGGCCTTGTTATAGAATTTGGGCCTTTAAATGGAATATAAACATATGCCCAAATGTGGGCATATGAATATATATTTATGATATGCAATCCATGACGAATTAGTCAAGTTTACTCTTAATGATAGTACCCATCAATAGATAGATATAGTAAGAGAGCTCCGATCGAATCGGTATTGGGAGTATATATAGTTTTTACTATTAGCCATTGAAATCTTAAATATATTTTTAGATTTTTGTCATAACTAGCATGTAAAAATTTGTTTGTCCTAAAATCAACTTTAATTTATGAAACTGAGTGTCGGATTGAGAATATCTTTTAGCCCATATCATATTTGGCATCGCTCTGCACCATCCATTTTCAAGTGGCCTCTACTCACAATTCCTGAAGCGCTTTCCTTCGTCAACACAGCTGGGATTCTCTCTCTCTCTGTCGGAAGTGTGTGTTTAATGGTTGGACCTTAACAAGACAATTCCAGGAATCCATTCATGGCTGTTTCATTGAATTCAGTCGTCAGCTTCAACCCCATCGTATGTCTTTTTGTTCTCTTGCTCCAATTAATTGCTCCTTATTTTTCTTGCTACCTATTATTGACTTGTTGATTATAGTGAGTGGCTTCTTGATTTCTGTTTTGCTTATACATTCTTCGTGTAAGAGGTTCTTTTCGGCTATTATAATGCTTCACTATTATTTATGCAATTTTGGAGATGATTTGTAGTTATTACTTAACAAAGTGTTAGAAAAATAGGACGAACGCACTCGTACGAATGATTTCGTATACGAGTAAAACTTACACTCTCTTCTCGAGACAATATTTGCCCCCCTATCAAGTTGAACGAGTCATAAAGCAAATTTGTCCCATGATAACAAGAGCTGATGTACAAACCCGAATACTCAAAAGATATCAATTAGCCACGGTTAGATTTTGACGTGGAATGTAGAAATAGAGAAAGCAGTGATTTCTGCTTATTCGCTGCTTTGTATTTAGAATCTAAGGTTGTGTTTGGATTGAGAGATTTGGATTTGGGGAGTGGAATTGGAAGAAGGAGTTCAAATGGCTCCAAATTGGTGTCATTTGATTGAGAAAATAGTTCAAAATGAATATCGAAGGATTTGAAATTCGTTACAACTTAAAATCATACAAACAAACTCAATGGATTTGTTGATGAATTTAAAATCCATGGCTTTCAAATATCTCAATCCAAACACGCCCTAAAGGAGTCTGGGAATACAAGTATCAAAAGCCTATCTGCATTCACGTCAAAACACAAAGAAAAGGAGGAATTATTTTCTACTCAAAGATTTCCTTGTACTCCTGTTGATTATGTAGACGCCACTTCAAAAGAGTTGCGTCTTTTCAGTATTTGTCAACGGCTGGAGCATTTTAAACAGAAAGGTCACAATTAAATAGAATTCCTATAGAAAGTCACAACCGTTGGGATAAACTTATCAACGGTAAAAATATGTTTTCAAAATTTCCAACACAAACTATTTAAACGTGTGTAATATTGGCATTTCTGCGTCCTCTTGGCAATTATATTAGCACAGAGTATACTTGGTGTTTAGAGTTCCTATCAAACATTTCAAGAGTACCTGCTTTGATGCCTTATGTGTAGCTCATGTTTGGATTCAAGTTATATTTGACACAATTTTAGGTTGCAATGCAACTTGGGCTTTTAATTTTTGCAAAACTAGGTTGAACACAAAATTATTAATTATGACCTATTTTTCATTAATAGTTGCTTTTGTTTTTGGTAGATAATTTTTTAATTAATCATGATACGGAGTCTAGAGAGGATTTGGCTGAGTATGTAGGTATCTTTGTGACAGAGTCTAAAGGAGTTACATTGATGATGCAACTAATGATTCCCATGAATAGTTCTTAATGTAAAGCAATCTCACATTTGTGCTTATTACATCAAAGACTAATTATAACTGCAGAATTAATAGCTATTTAGCTATTTAATGATGAAGTTCTTGTAATGAAAAATTAGAATGAGTAGTTATAGCTGTGTTTGAATTGGTCTACGTCCCATTTTACTGATAAAGCGACTAGTTACTTATGTTTCAGTGATGTGAGCTAATCACAAGTCCCACAATAGATTGCCCCTAATAAATGGTTTCCAACCATTTTATTGTTTTGACAAGCTTAGCAAAACCACATGCCTTTATCATATAGAGAATGCAACTAATATATATATATCACTTAGAATAATTTGTTAGATAGTATCTAAAAGCTCGAAACTGATCGTTCTTTTAGCAATATGGCTGTTGCATAATTCTTGGGCTTGTTAGAGATATATTTAGTTACTTGATGGTGTCTGCCTTGTCAAATCATGCATTATATAGCCTGTTGAACAGAGTCTCTGGGTACGTACTGTGATGCTGAAACTTCTTTTTAGTACCTATAAAGTTTCAATTGCCTTGTGCAAGTGAAGATTTGAATTACTTATGAAATTTTGAACTGTTGTGGTGTTTATTTAGACTTGAATGCCAGTAATTCGCTTGGAGCTTAAAAATCTCTAATCAAGCCAGTTTGTTGCACTAGCTGCTAAATATGTGCCTTTTTTTTCTGGTGGCCTATGAGATTCTTTGTTTAGCTAAGCTATTTACACCCCACCCCCAACCCAATTGCGCACAGGAAGCTGAAATAGGTAACTATTTATGTAGGTTTCGCTAATCTTGCTGATTAGACCGACTACAATTCTCGGTCTAAATCCTGGTGCCATCCAGAGACTCAATTCATTTGCTCTATTATAACAGAACTCATAGATTTACATTCTTCTTAGAAATCTTAACAGAACTCGGCGGCGGTTGGCGGCCGAGGATGGTGGATGGAAGGAGGAGAAACAAAAGAAGAAAGTAAATATGTGTATGAAAATGTATCTTAATTTAAATGAAAATGCTAAAATCACTTTTTAATATTTACAATTTGAAATAAAGTGTGCCGCTCTCGCTCCTATGTGAATGTGAAAATTAGTTAAATATTGACAGAAGTATAATTATAAGTAAGTTTTCAAACGCATTGAGTATTTTTGTCTATACTTGTCCACCAATTGCACTTGGCATGTGATTAGTTGAGTTCAACAAAATTGATTATGAGCAAGAATTTTACATTTTCATTGTTCTTATACATATCTCTTTTCAGTGTGAAATAAACTTACATTCAAGCCCAAAGGGTATTATCACCTTTGAAAGTTGGTAAAAAAATAGTAAAAAATAATCCCGCTTGCATAAGGTATTTTGGAAATAACGTCTGAATTGTTTGACAGTGTCAGCAAGAAACCCTAGCCGCGACTAATATTTATATTTTTTAGTCCTTAATTCTGTCAAATGATAAGAGTACGTACCTAGTTGCCTTGTAATGCGATTACAGACCTGCAGGTTTCAACTATGGCCATTTTCCTTTCTACTCACTTCCTAATTGTGTGTAGAATGCTTAATATACCATCGAATTTTAGACGTCTCTGAACTCTAATCACATTCAAGATGTAGTATGAGGGCATCTTTGCTCTATTATAACGAAACTCATAGATTTACATTCTTCTTAGAAATCTTAAAAGTGTATCACTGATTACGAGCATCTCCACCAGCTGAAACTTATATTTCTTTTCGTTTTACAGAAATTGCAGTCGAACTACCAGCAGGTCACAAGAACTATTACTAGAGCATTATTACTTAAGGTCCCCTCAGGAGCAGTTGGGTTAAGACATTGCACACAACCAAAAAGATCAAAATTCTACCTTTTAGCTACTAGTGGTGATAATATTGCCACGGAAACCACTGATAAGGACTCTAAAACTACTGAAGGATTACAACCCGATAACGGGTTATCAGACGATATCCCAAATGTAAATTCTTCAGAAAAAGTTGAAAAAATTGAATCTAGCGATGCATCTGACGAAAAGTCTAGCTCGACTGTGAAACGGGCCCCACTAACAGCAAGAGAGAGACTTAGGGCAGCCAGAGTACTCAACCGCTACACCGAGCCAAAGCCATCTAAGCCAGAGCTCGGGAGCAAGTTGTTAGAGGCTCTAAGAGAAACTGATAAGGGGAAAAGGCGTCCTGGCCTTCCGGAAGCGCCTACTAATATGCTTGATGACAGCAAAAGAGGGTTGTCAAAAGGGGGATGGAGTATCGATCTCCCCGGGGGTATGGATGTCTATGTCGTTATCTTTTCGTTTGTGTTTATTAGCACGGTGATGTTTGCAACGACATACTTGGTGTGGAAAGTTGGTGCTATCCATTTCAATGATTAGTAAGGTGGATGTGAATGTGGCCATTAACTTTGGATGATCAACCAGCCTTCTTAATATACATGTTATCGGATTATTAGGTGCCACAACATGCTTTTCTTGCATTTAGCTGCAATTTTCAGATATGTGCTAGTGTTAGTTGCTTGAGTCGACAAAATTTGGCTTCGTTGAAAGGTGCTTAATTTTGTAAATTTAATCGTTTTTCATCTTTCAGGAGATAATGATATTAATTATATGACACGAAGGATTATTCTATATTTGAGTTAATTACACCAACATCCCCTGATGTTGGAGTCTAATTACAAAAAGGAAAAAGTCATTATTTACATAACTACACTACACACAACTTACTTGAGGTTTGTGAAAATGATAAGGGGTACAAGAAACGATAAATGTCCATTTTACCATTAACGACGTTGGTTAAAGAATATAAAGAGCTCTAGAACTGCACAGGACCACTTTACCTCTCGTATTGTTCACAAGCCTTAAGTAGGCTGTGTCATTATGTAACCAATGACAGTTTTTTCAGTAATTAGACCTAATCTCAGGGGATGTGAATGTAACTAATTAACCTTAAATCCTTGTTTCCACGGAAATTGGTAGAGGTACGGGAGGGCTATGGTGGTCAATTTGGGCCGTGTGATGGTGGTAGGGCGTGCAGGGAGGGAGCCAGGAATTTTAACTAGGGGGGTGAAATTGTTGTGATATAGGTATATACTTTTTTTTGCCAAATAAGCCTCCCGCGGTACGGTACGCTATATTTTGTGAGGGAAAATATAATAAAGAACTAGGTTCAATTACAACTTTTGACATACTTAATACTCTTATATCTCTTTCGTTATAGCCAGGATTTTGGATTTTTTTGGGGGGGGGGGGGGGGGGGGGTGAACTCAAAATAAAGGGAAAAACATGATATTTTGAGAGGGGAAAAATTAAAATTTAAAAAAATTTGTATGGTAAAAAAACAATTTTTCAAAATTGAGAGGGGCGAGCACACCCTCCAGCCCCCCCTGGCTCCGTTCCTGAGGGCTTGGGCGGCGGTTGGTGGCTGAGGATGGTGGATGGAAGAAGGAGAAACAAAAGAAGAAAGTAAATATGTGTATGGAAATGTATCTTAATTTAAATTGAGGGATAATTACACTCACATCCCCTCAATGATGGGGTAATTACACAAATCTCCCCTCACTAATTGATAATTACAAACACACCCCTCAAGGGGTCTATCTGTAAGGTTTACAGGGGGTGCAATTGTAAGAAATCTATAACATGAGGGTCTATTTGTAAGCATGGTCTTAAATTTCGACCGAAACATCGAAATTTCGGGTTTTCAGGGGGTTTCTAAGCGAAATCGAACATTCGATCCAATTTTGCAGAATATCTTCCGAAATTTGGACCAAAACCCGAAATTTCCCAAAATTTCGACCGAAACCCGAAATTTAAAATATTTTTGTCAAATTCCATTGAAATTTCGGCCGAATTTTTTTTCTTTTTTGTATTAATTTTTTTTTAAAATATCATATAATTAGAAAAATATGTTTAAATACCTACCACTTACCTGGTTACCCCCAACCACACACATAAGTGATAAGTCACTTTCTATCCAAATGGGCCAAAAAACAAAACTAGTAGTGCATTATTGAAGCCAAAGAGCAAAACAGTGGGGATTTCGAAATATGAAAGTAAATGTAGGACAGATACTAGTGATAGCGATTTTGATCCTCCTAGAAATTCGATGTGGTATTGAGTAGTAAATTTTACTTAAATCTTGGTACATTTTATTTTAATGAAATTCTCATGAGATTTGGTTATTATCTTACTATCAAATTATATTTATTTCATATTTTTTTGCAACAGTTTTTAGTAATTTTATTTAACAAATTCATTATCCATATATTATATATAGAATATTATTGATTAAAAGATGTATAAGAATGATAATTAAAGTTATCCAAAATTTTATTGCAAATTTTCAAATATTTTTATAAATTTTCATGATTTCTTTAAAATCGAAATCGAAATTTTGAATATCCCCGAAATTTCCATCGAAATTTTCGTAAATTTACTACACCGATATTTACCCCGAAACAGATATTTTAGACCTTGTTTGTAAGGTTTACAGGGGGTGCAATTGTAAGAAATCTATAACATGAAGGGTGTATTTGTAATTATCTATTAGTGGGGGAGGTTTGTACAATTACCCCATCATTGAGGGGGTGTGAGTGTAATTATCCCTAATTTAAATGAAAATGCTAAATGACTTTTTAATTTACAATTTGAATTAAAGTGTGCCACTCTCGTTCCTATGTGAATGTGAAAATTAGTTAAATATTGACAGAAGTATAATTATAAGTAAGTTTTCAAACGCATAGAGTATTTTAGTCTATACTTGTCCACTAATTACACTTGGCATGTGATTAGTTGAGTTCGATAAAATTGATGATGAGCAAGAATTTTACATTTTCATTGTTCTTGTTTACAGAATGTACATCTCTTTTCGATGTGAAATAAGCTTACATTTAAGCCCAAAGGGTACTATCACCTTTGAAAGTTGGTAAAAACAATAGTAAAAAATAATCCCCGCTCGTAGAAGGGTATTTTGGGAATAACGTCTGAATTGTTTGACAGTGTTAGCAAGAAACCCTAGCAACGATTATCACTTAAATTTTTTTTGTCCTTAATTCTGTCAAAGGATAAGAGTACGTAGCTAGTTGCCTTGTTGCGCGGTTACAGACCTGCAGGTTTCAACTATAGCTATCAGTGGTGGATTTAGAATTTTTTGTCAGTGGGGGCCACCAGGAATTTTATTCAGGGGAGCAAGATTGTTGTGATATAGGTATAGAATTTGTAAAAGGGAGCGCCCCCCGCGGTACGATACGTTATATTTATAAGGAAAAATATAATAAGGAATTAGGTTCAATTACAACTTTTGACATAATTTATACTCTTATACCTCTCTTGTTATAGCTAGGATTTTGGATTTTTGGGGGGGCGAAGTTAAAGTAAAGGGAGAATACGTGATATTTTCGATCTTGAGGGGGGCGAAATTCAATATAAAAAAAATTTGTAAGGTAAAAAAATGTTTTTTCAAAATTGAGGGGGGGCATTTGATAATTTGAGTGGGGGCATTTATGCAATTTATGAATTAAAATTTAAAAATATATATATATTAAAAAAAAAAAATCAGTGGGGGCACTACCCTCTTTGCGTCCAATTACATCCGCCCCTGATGACCATTTTCCTTTCTACTCACTTCCTAATTGTGAGTAGATTGCTTAATATACCATCGAATTTTAGACGTCTTTGAACTCTAATCACATTCAAGATGAAGTAGTATGAGGTCCTGCCCATGCAGTAAGGTGGGCAATGACAGCCTGAATTGTCAAAAAGAAAAGCTTTGATGAGTGGCTAATTATGCTATGATCTTTCTATCTAGGAATGGATTTGGAAAACGTAGGCATGGGCGTATGATTTAATAATTTCTGTCCAGGAATGGATTTGGCTTCACAATCACCCCGTTCATAGCGCAAACGTGACAGTGTCAATGGACCACGGGCACAAGAGGTGGCTCCTGCACGCATAACACTTTGCATCGCAGCCTCAAAAGGTGGCTCACGCAATGTATAGCACTTAGCTCCCAATATTCGGGTTGGCAGGTGGCTCTGATACCATTTGTCATGCCTCAAGCCCACGAGCCTATTGGACCACAGAAGTCCCATCAAACCCATTGAGCTTTGTTTAGAATGATAGCTTCAGAGCATAAAATAAGAGTAATAAATAACAAGAAACCTAAAAGATGAACACGAGCATTTAATGTGATTTCACAAACTACCTACATCCACTAGCAAATACTTGATTTACATCTTTATTTCTCCGAGTGAATCAAATAATTAAAAGTTCAGAGCTCCTATTTATTGAGCATGAGACCTGATACTTAAGGAAATTAAAACCTAGCCTAAATAGAAAACACAATCCTATTTTTATACAATTAGGAAAAAAAATCCTAATATAAATTAACTGTCAAATTCATAGTATCAATCAACCTCCACAAACCCATAAATCTCCCACTTGGAGATTGATCCCGAAATATCCTCGAACTCAACTTGAACAACAAATTCACTTTTCTCAAATGAATCTCGATCTAGTTGACACATCCTCAAACTCAATGGAGATCAAACCCGAGACATCTCCATACCTCATCAATTCATCCCCCTCTAGTGCCTCCCACTTGATGGACTCTCTCTCTTTTTCTCAGTGTGTACAATGTTCCCCTCTTCGAACCCTTCGCCACTACTCTATTGTTTTGGTGAGCAGCCAACTCTTGAATACCTTGCATATCCCTTTCCCAATGAATCCCGGCTCCGTGAACTTGCCAAACTGGCTTCACATCCTGCCTCCATGATTTCTGGCTCCACATCTACCTTCCTGGCATCGTGCCTCTGCCTCACGGGCTCCACAACTCTCCTTCTCATATCTTGACTACACGACTCTGCTCTCTCGGCTATCCATTCTATCACTTTAACCTCTGGCTCTGTAGATCCAATCATGTGATAAGTCGATAAAATATTTTTTTAAAATATAAAGTTGATCTAGATTATACATCTTTATCATCCTACAGTGATGTTGGAGGATACATCATAAAACCTTCAATGTACAAAATCACTCATTTTCCATATCTTATCACTTAGTTTTGAGTGTGGGAGCACATATCCGTACATTCTATGTACAAAATCTTGAACAAATCTTATTACCATAACCATTTCAACAGTCTTATCTGATATCTCATAATAATCTTCTTTGTTTGTATTTACAAACCTTCAAAAGAAGGCATTGACCTTGCGGAGAAGGTATGGTTTGGATTTGGGTGGAAAGAGTTATGATTTAGAGGTGGCAAAATGGTTCCCAACCCATGGTTCCAACCCGAATCAACTAGTTTTGGGTCGGGTTGAGTCCTAAGAATTTTTTCTTGGGTTGGTTCCAATTGGTTTTACAGGAATTTTGGGTCCAACCTGGTTCCATGTTGGGCCCAACTTGGTTTCATATTGAATCCAACCCATTCTTGTACAAAATTTATAATTGATTGCAATAATTACCTACGAGTAAATTTACATTTATACACATTATGAAACTCATAAAAGCCGCTCTATACGGATGAAATGACAGCAAATAAACTCAAAGTTGAGTTTGCTAGGGTCTTGGTTAAAGTTGAAATGGGGAAGGAATTACCTCTTGAAGTTCAGATTAGGAATGAGGTGGATGGAAGCATTCTCAAACAACCTGTTCGGTATGAATGGGTGCCTCTGATGTGCAAAAAATGTAACTCCTGGGGTCACAAGGAAACCGGTGGTACAACAATGGCAAGTCAAGAGAAAGGCAAATCATAGCACTGAACAATCTCAGCAAACAGAACCGGAGATGGGCACGAATCAAGATGTTCATGGGGTAGGACAGAAGTCCTCAACAGGCCTTGTGCTTAGTCCATCAAACACACAAAATACACAACATAGTGCTAAAGGCAAAGGCATAGTAAAATAATGGCAAGAAGTTAGAGGCTCCAAGCAAAAGAAGGGGGGAAATTGGGCTGATAAAACACAAAATACTAAGGTGCAACATGCTCTTTCAAACCTCTTCCAAGTTCTAAGTCAGGTTGGAGTTGCAGTTGAAGAAGGGAGTACGAGTCACACCAGACCACCGGATATAGGAAGTTGAGAGCCTGGAACATACGAGGTCTCAACACAGCTGAGAAACAAAATGCTGTTAGGAAGCTAGTTGAGACAAATAAACTGGACATTTTTGCTATTGTTGAAACAAGAGTGAAACCAAAAAATTACACTAAGGTGGTCAAATGTTTTGGTGATACATGGAATATAGTAAATAATTATCTTGCAACCAAGAATGGAAGAATTTGGCTGTTTTGGAAGAAAGTGAAGGTCTCAGGTACTGTAGTGAAGGTTACAGAACAAACTATCACGTGTTAGATGCAGGTTGCTAGTTATACTTGTTTGTTGACAATTGTATATGGGTTGAATGATGAGCAAGGTAGAAAGGCCTTATGGCGGGATATTGCTCAGATAGATAACCCAGATTCTTGGTTGCTAATGGGTGACTGGAATGCAACTCTTAGACAAGAGGAGAAACTGAACAGTGAAGGGAGTCACAATGGTGGAAATATAGATATGGAAGAGTGTTTTGCCAGTTTGGGGTTGGAGGATGTCCCCTACACTGGGCAATTCTACACTTGGACTAATCACCAACACTCAGCCACTAGGACTTACTGTAAGTTGGATAGGATAGTGGCAAATGGGCCTTGGTTTATGAAGATGGCGGGTAGTAGTGTGCACTTCCATGATAAGGACATATCAGACCATTGCCCAATGGTCCTGTCCATCATGGAAATAAGAATTGGTAAAAACCCCTTTAAGTTCTTGAATGCCTGGAGACATCACTCGGGGTTCTACGACTTAGTTCAGGAGGAATGGCAGCAATACATTCGAGGATGCAGAATGTATAGAATTCTACAAAAGTGCAAAAAAATTAAATTGAGACTCAAGAGGCTGCATAAGGACAATTACTCTGATATTTCAGAAAAGTTGAGGGTAGCTAAACAGAATATGCAGGATATCAGAAACGACATTGCCATTCATCCTTTTGATGATACCCTGATCCAAAAGGAAATACAATCCTACAATGAAGTGAAACACTTATGTAAACTGGAAATGGAGATAGTGGAACAAAGGGCCAAAGCGGATTTCTATTAGAAGGGGGATGAGTGCTCCAAATACTTCTTTGCAAAACTTCAGGCAAAGAAGAACCAGGGACAAATCCAGACTATTAAAATAGTGAAGGGCAACTTATAACTGATCCAGAAGGGGTGCAAGAGGAGATACTAAAATTCTATCAGAAGCTCATGGGGTCTGATAGCCCAGCCAGTGCAAAGGTTATCCCAGAGATTGTGAATCAAGGTTACACACTCAGTCAAGCTGATATTGCGCAGCTGCAGAGGTCAAGAGAGTGTTTTTCTCTATCCCTGAAGATAAGAGCCCAAGTCTAGATGGCTTCAATTCATGTTTCTATAGGAGGACATGGCATATCATAGGGGAAGAGGTTACACAGGCAGTGATAGATTGCTATGAAAAGAAGAAGCTGTTGAATGAGATAAATCATACACTTTTGCATTTGATTCCTAAATGCAAGTCCCCTAGCACTGTGGGTGACTTTAGACCGATTGCATGTTGTTCAGTCATTTACAAAGTGGTTACTAAACTCATATGTAATAGACTTAAGGCTATCTTACCTGTACTCATTGACCAAGCGCAAGGAGCTTTTATATCAGACAGGTCCATTGTTGATAATGTCATTTTATGTCATGAGTTAGCGAAAGGATACAATCGAAAGGGACTATCTGCCAGAGTTGTTCTAAAAGTTGATATCCGAAAAGCTTATGACACAGTCTGCTGGAAATTTTTGGAGAGATTACTTCTGGCCTATGGTTTCCCCCCTGATTTTACTCAGTTTGTTATGACATGTGTGTCCTCTGCTAGCTTTTCCATTATGTTACATGGCTCAGTGTTTTGGTTTTTTCAAAGGGAAAAGGGGACTAAGACAGGGTGATCCCATGTCCCCTTATCTCTTTGTCATGGTTATGGACTACTTGTCTAGATCCTTTAAACTCCTCCACAGAAACCCTTTCTTTAAATTTCATCCAAAATGCAAAAGGGTTGGGTTAATTAATATGTGCTTTGCAGACGACCTGATGATGTTTTGTAAAGGGGATAATCAGTCTATTTGCCAAATCAAGAATTGTTTTGAGAGGTTTTTCGAAGTGTCGGGTTTGAAAGCTAACCTTGATAAAAGCCAGATTTTTTGTGGGGGTGTTGATGATGATATGAAAAGGCAGCTTCTCATTGATACATGATATGTTGAGGGGAAAATGCCCATGAGATACTTAGGGGTGCCTCTTACCTCATCTCGACTGACAGTTAGCAATTGCCAGCCACTCATTGAAAAGATACTCACCTGAATCACATCTTGGACAACCAAATATCTGTCTTTTGCTGGGAGAGTGGTATTAATTAAGTCTATTTTATTTGGGATACAGATATACTGGAGTCAAATTTTTCCGCTGCCCATTACAGTTGTCAATGAAATTGAAAAAAATTGTCGGACCTTCTTGTGGAGTGGATCAGCTAAGGGCAAATTCCATGCCCCGGTTAGTTGGAAAGACCTCTGTTTACCAAAAAGAGAAGGGGGCTTAGGTATTATATCAGTGGGATTTTAGAACATGGCTGCCATTTTCAAGCAAGTATGGCACATTGCCATGAAAGAAGACTCAATGTGGATTAGGTGGTTGCATGCATACTACCTAAGGCATGCGAATATCTGGAATGTCCAAGTGAAAGGGACAGATTCTTGGTTGTGGAAACAACTTCTTACCATTCGAACTAATTCCTTGATGCTGTGGATGTTGTGCAAATGCGATGGAAGAGGGGAAATTTCTCGATCCATCAAGCTTATGAGCATGTGCTAGAACACAAAGATGATGTGCACTGGAGATAGTTAGTTTGGGGAAAAGGTCCAATAGCAAGGCATCAGTTTATATTGTGGCTAACTATGCTAAATAAAATGAAGACACGTGACAGAATTAATCGATGGCAGAATGAGGGGGATAGTGACTGTGTATTTTGTGCACAAGGTGAAGAAACCAGAGATCATTTATTTTTCCATTGTCGGTTGACGAATGAAGTCAGGCAGCAATGTTGGAGTAAGTTGCAAATTGGAGGCAGAAGTGGAAATTGGGAAGATGTTGTTACATGGGGGCAGCGAGTTACCAAAGGTAAAACTTTACTTAGTTGTAGGAGAAGAGCTCTATTAGCAGCTATCGTTTACTTTGTGTGGTTAGAAAGAGACAAAAGAATATTTACTCAAGATAGAAGTAGTATAACTGATATTGTCAATAGGATTTGGATGACTATTCAGTGCAAGTTTGATAGAATGTAAATACCCAGGTATGCCTGGAGTAGATGTACTATTTGTTTCGTATATACGATATGCTTACCATTTCCAAACAAAAAAAAATCATAAAAGTATATGCATGTGTGTGTGTGTGTGTGTATATATATTGATGTTCACCAAAAATGTCTAAGGGTATTATGGTAATTAATCCATCCCCGGCTTCGGCCGGGGCGCCTCCTGCAAAGCGAGTCCGCAGATAATATAATAGTCAAGCCCATAAGGCTGGAGGCCCATTATGAATATAGCCCTCTGTGTTCATGAGGCGATAAAGGTAGTTGGGCTATTTTTAATATTAAATAGCTAAGTATTGGGTTGATAAATAGTCTGATGGGCTATTGCTAAGGTTTAGCCGATGGCCCATAGCCCATCTTCCAGCTCCATATATATATCTCAAAGGAGCTGGGAATGATTCATTATCTACTTTACTCACGAAAATTCACTGGCAACTTTAGAGAGTAATTTCACTATTGAACTACGAACTGACTTGATCTCATCATACTAGTGTTAGGTTTATATCCTCAAATGCCATTGGAGGATTAGAGAAAGAAAGGACATTATGAAATTGTAATTGTTTTTATTCTTTTAATAAAAAGCATATTGGTTGTTTACTATTATATTGGCATTTATATAATGTAATCATTTATAAGTCCATGAACACAAGAGTTAACCCTCTAAGGTACTAGAGGAGTTCAATACCTGTGTACTAAAATGTTCTACAATTCGAGAATTCCCAATTGGGCATTGAAAATCATCAAAACTTGTATGATATGAGTTTTGACGAGAGAAGTGCCCGTCAATCACTAAGAAGTAGTGAAGAACTCATATCATAGGTGCACTGATGGAGATAGTGGCACTCAAACATGACTCGCATCGATTCTGTTACATGAGTTTTCACTCTTTGACAGTCAATGACAGGATTGATTAAATTGTAATAGGTGTGTCTGAACTTTAGACCTGAGGAATCGAGTTGAAGATATACTTGTGACATTAGGTTTGTCATTAGAGTAGTTAGACCCAATTCACCCTTTGGTTGGGTCGACCTCGAACTGCAACCTAATGGGCAAGTAGTAGTCTTAACTGATATCCAAGATGAGATTTGTTCCCTCGAAAGTGAACGAGGAATTATCCTTTGCATTTATAAGTAAGTTAGATCTTAAAGTTTTTGGCCAAAGCATTCACTGATCTAGACTTATTATAAATATAGCATAGAGTTGAGTTTATGAGTTTGACCTAAAACCATGGCTCTCACTTGACCGGGATAAGGAAACGAAGAGTTTATCACACGATATTTACAATAGGAAAGGTAAAAATGATTCAATCATTTCATCTTATTTGAGATACGATTTGGGCCACTTGACTAGCTAGGTATAACCCGCATTCAATGGAATCCTCCCATTGCTAAATATAGATGAACCTAAATAGTCACGCTTAAAAAGAAAAGATCGAAACAAAACGTGGTATATTTCTTGTGGTAATATTTAAGTATTGGATACTTAAAATTAATTAAATTGAATTAATTATTTGAAAAAATAAGTTAATTTATTTATACTTTAATTAATATATTATTTCTTGGAGAAAGAAAATTAACTAAATATCCCATCTATTATTTAATTAGATTAATTAATTGGATTGAATTAATTAATTAAATAAAGAATTGGACCGAGCTCAAATTGATGCACCATGACCGTGTGGGGCGGCCTAGTAGGCATCCTACATGGGCTAATTTGAGCCCAAGGTTATAACTTAATTGATATAAATATATCATATTAATTAATACCTAGGTCATAACTTAAGTGATATAAATATATCACATTAGTTAATACCTAGGTCATAACATAAGTTAAACACTTGAGCCACAAGAAAGAAAAACCCTCCCTCTCTCTTCTCTCTAGAAGTCGGCCTCACTGCCAAGAAGAGGAGATTTTTTCTGTTTGAGTTTTTCCAGCGAGACAATTTAGAGGCAGCACTTTTTGACTGCTCTGATTATCAATCAATCAGCCGAATCAGCTCGCGAAAGCATTGAAGAATTCGAAATTAGTGATTCTCCAATCACTTCGCTACAACTGGTAAAGTGTCGATATGTCTTTCATACATACGCGTGGTAAAACCCCGGGATTAATCCCGTATTGGGAAAATCCAAAAATTTTAATTGCATCATTTTCGCTGCCTTTTCGTTTAATTTTTTCAACAGTGGTATCAGAGCCAAATCGCGGGGTTCGGCGTATGTAATTTACGTGTAAATATGTGATTAGATGCATGATTTATATTTTTTCGCGATGCATGATTTATAGTTTTTCGTGATGCATGATTTATAGTTTTTCGCAATGCATGATTAGATATATAGATTTCAAGTTTTTGTGTTCTTGAGGAATTTTATTTATTTTATTCGTTAGAAATGAATAAAATTGGATTTTATGTAATTTTAATGTGATAAAATAATCATGAAAAGATGGGAATCGAAATCCCGGATCGACGGCAGCGAAACCCGCCACCGCGGTGGTGGAGAGAACAACTCGCTGCCAGCTGCTGGGCCGGCACACTAGCAGACTGGATCTGTCGTGTGCAGGTCTAGCAATGGGCTCGTTGTGTGAGCCCATTCCACATGACAGCTGGGCTGTCGTGTGCGAATGGGCCGCATAGCGACATCCCACGCTGTTGGGCTCGCCAGGCTGTTGTGCTATTGGGCTCCACGGCGAGCCCGCCAATGTGTTATGTGATGTATCATGTTTGACATGTTATGTGATGGGAGACATGATTCATGGACTTAGGCTCGTTTTATCTATGTTGTTGGTCCCAAGTGGCATACGAAAGGGTTTAGAAGGGGGGGGGGGGTGAATAGACCCTGAAGTCTTTTTCGACTTCAAAAAGTTTCGTATTAAAATGGTTTTGGACGCTTGCAATGTAGACGCTTGACTGAGCGTTTACTTGAAATATAGACGCTTAGGCTAAACGTACAATGAAGACTGTTTATAGAAAGTTAACTTAGACTTCAAGATTTGAATACTTTAACCAAGTAGGTTTAAGCGTTCAGTTCTTTAATCAGTGTTAGCACAGCAGAATAATTTTAGAGTCTTTTCTTTTGGAAATCTTTAGCGTCACAAGTTGTTTTTTAGTTGCTTAGCGTCTGATTGTGTTTTACTTAATCAATTTATGCAATGATGTGATAAATAAGAGAATTGACTGTAAAGTAAATGACACAAAATTTGTAAGGTTTCTTGGGTGGTGTAATCCCGCCTACGTCCTTCTTCTCCTTGAACACTTGGAGGCAATCCACTAAAATGATTCTCAAAGAATCACACAGAATCTTCTACAAATTAGGGAGAGATGGATGTCGATGACTTGAGCTCCTTGATCACACAGATTTCTGCTCCAAATGCAAGTATCTAACTTCGACTTCACACAGATCATGAGGCTTGGATAGGGGTTTTTCTAAAAGGTTTGTTTGATTTTGATAAAGTTCAAACAACTAGGAATATCTCAGTAGTAATGTGGCTTTCTCTGAAAAGAATGTTTGAGATATTGGTTGACTATCTCAGGAATTGAAGAAAAACAAAAGGAATGTTTTCTTGAATCTTCTGGTTTTTCTGAGATTGTAAGGAAAGAGACTTCAATGCAACAGCAATTCGACTTGATAATTGTTCTCTATTTTTGGCTTGTTGTTGAAGTCCTATTTATAGGCATTCTTGGATAAAGTGTCCGTTTGACACATGCACGAGCGCGTGTCTCTCACTTCCTCGAGTGAACAACTTTTGTCCTTTTTCCTGAAAATCTGCTGCACAAAGTTGGTGTTGCAGTCTATGAAAGGTTGACAGTCGAATGGGGTGGCTTCTCCGTACGTCTGAAAGTGCTTATCACATTTAATGCTCTTATCAGCATTTAATGCATTTGAATTAAATGCCCGTTGGCACTTAATGCATTGCGAATATTTGCATTAAACTTCTTCTGGACTTAGAAATAAATTCAGGTGAAATCAGTCATTGATAGACGCTTGTTCATCCTTGAATCACTTCTATCCTATAAGGTGACGCTTGATGTAGCTGGTTATTCTAGATGCTTGGAAACCTCATCTTTATTCAGACTTCAGGCGCTTGAGTCTTCAAACTTTACTTCTGATAAACTCACTCAGAACATATCAGACGCTCAGTCTAAGACAACTTAACCTAACAATCTAGAATAAAAATAAAACAAAGCCTATTACAAATCTAACGCTTCAAAGCTAAAATCAAACTTACATATTTTGGGGTCTAACAAAAAGTCCTAATTGTCATCATCAAAACATCTAACATGAAATTCCTAACAATTTCCCCCTTTTTGATGATGACAATACTTACTCTTTTATAGTTCAAGAGTTAGACAGCCAAAATAAAAGTTAGCTTTGATTAGATAAGGTTAGTTAAAGTTAGTTACGCTTCAACGAGATGTTTCAGCTAAAAAATGCATTTTATATATATCAAAGATTACAAGCATTTTTACAACTAAACAAACAAAATATAATAGACAAGAATATAGATAATGCAAATCAAAAAACATTAACGACTTGGTCTAACTTTGTATCGCTTGGGCATTTCAGCTCGGATAGCTTCAGTCAGGTTATCTTCCAAGGTCATCATCGCTTCATGATCTTTGTTGATTGTGAGCTTATTTTCTTCTTGTTGTCTCTTCTTGAAAGCAGTAAAGTGTTTGTCCCAATCTGTTGGGTCAATACCAATATACCTTAGGCAAATTCTGAAAGTTCGGATGAAGTCAGACATCTGCCTCTCTTCAGCTAAAATTCTTGGATCTGAAGGTTTTGAAATAGATGCTCTTTGAAGAAGGATGTCAAACTATTCAAGCCGTGCTCTAGAAGGTATTGGTAGATTTGGATATAATGCTTGTGGAGGTTCTCTTAGCGTTCTACTAGGCACTCCAGCAGAATCACTTACTCCAACAGCAGTTATCCAAGAAGGGAGACTTAGCGCAGAAGGAGAAGGTAAAACTTGACGCGGAGGCTCTTGAGCTCTTGAACTAGACAGTTTCATCTTTTCTCCTTTCTTCTTCTCTTCCCCCTTATTGCCATCATCAGACTTTAGAAAATGTTCTGTAAGTAAACTTACCTGATGAGCAATTTGAGACATAGAGTCTGTGATGTCGTCCAGACGCTTGTCGAAGCGTTCTTGCAATGCGAGAGCTTGGCGCTGGTAACATCATTCAGAGATGTCTCTAGGTTTCAAGGTGCTTTTCAAACTCTTTTTTTATGGCAAGTTGGTTGGCTTGAGTAGCATCATGCATTTCTTGAAAAGCTTGTCTGCACTCACCAACAGCCGCTTGAGCTGAACTAGTCATATGAGCAATCTGAGCGCTCATAACTTGAGACTCAATCTTTGCCAAATCGTTTTTAATCCAGTGGAGAGATTCTTCATTCTGATTAGCATGAGCACTGATATCCTCCAAAATGGATTTGAGCAAAGGACCAAAAGATTGACTCTTGTCTGATTGAACCGCTTGAGGAGCCTGTCGTTTAAACCTGGATGAGTGTTTAAGAAAGTCAATAGGAACTTGTTATGCGGGATCAAAGACAGTACCTCGTACGTCAAGAGAAAGATCCTCAGCAATATCATCAGCAACGAGTTCAGGAGCGTCAAGAATATCCTCTGGTTGAGACGCTTGAACTGGTTCTTCAGCAGACGCTGGAATACTTGCAACTTCAAAAGGGGACGCTTCAACTGACTTAGCAGGCGCTGACTCTGTTTGGCGAAAATCATCGAATTAGAAGTTCCAATTTGCTAAATCGGCATAAGAAGTGGACGCAGCTTCCAAAAGTTCAGTGAGTCTGGTTCTAGAAATGCAAGTACCGGAAATGAATGTGCGAAGGGGACTATCAATGGCCCTGATGTGCATGGGACCAATGATATCAAGCACATGATGCGCAAAGACTTTGGACGGCGCTTGACAGATAGAGAAAATTGAATCTGGGGAGTAATTTCTGGAAAATCCAATCAAGCAGGCAGAAGGAAAAGACTTAAGACGCTGATCTTCAGGCACATATGCAGCATAGTACTCTTCTAAATATGGATAGATCACTTGAGCCAGTCCCTGATTTCTTTCTAGCAGTGAGAGGACAGACTCATAATGACTGAGTACCTCTTTGCGGATAGAAGGGAACAGTGGATATCCTCGAAATGAATTGATTATTGAGCCGTTCCATTGTCTGAGATTGGCAGTGAAGATTCTGTTGAAATGAGATAAGGGAGTCATAATCTTCACCATCAAGTTAAAGTTATGACGCTTAAGAACAGGTCTAACTCTCTGTTGACGCTTCTTCAGGCAATACTTGGCGAAATGACGCTTCTTGTCATGCATGCCTATGCCAAATAAATGGGGAGCTTGAACTAACTCTGTGAAGTATATTGATGACCCATATACGCTTCAACCTAATTGACTTCGTTCATACAGTAGTCTGTGCCAGCGTTGACAATAGCTCTAATGCCTTCATGGTGAATATCTCTGATAGATTCAAAGCGATATCTATCAGTCTGATAGTTAGCATTCTAGACGCTATTAAAATATGCATCAGCTTCAGTCTGGATCAGATATGTGAGAGATTCGAGACGCTCACCGGCATGAACTGCTTTATTCTTCCATAGGCGAAGTGGATTGACCGAAGATAGATTTTCAGGACTATTGGCAATATGAGGAAAGTGTGTGTAGCCTTCTCTGTTCAAGACTGCCTCTGATGGATTGAGAAAGCTAGGGCGAAGAGGCTCATACACACGAATATTGTAGTCTCTAAGAGCAAAACCTGTAGGTTTGCTGTGGCCATAGTCGAGGTAATATGCCAGATCCACATCACATGTAGGAGTTGTTCCTCCTTGTCTGTCTTGTTGAAGAATGAGAGAGGACGGTATTTGACCAGGAGTTTTTCTTAGTTGAATGGCCAGATAGTACTTCCTCTCAATTTCTGTCCGCTCAGTGTTAAACACTATATCCCTGATTTTACTATCGATATCAATCAGCCGGGCAATCTCATTCTCAGCAGCAATATATCTTTCTTCATTATAGCCTACAGGAATGAAATCTTCTTCGAGCGCTGGGGGCATGTAGTTGATTGAATGATCTATCGTCTTCAGTGTGTCCAGTTGGAAGAAGTGCCTTGGCTTTGTAACGTCTTCAGCAACGCGCTGACCTTCTGAGCGTGCCTCTGTTATAGCCGGAATAGGAATTGGTGTTTGAACCTCTTTGGGAGCAGGTTCCTCAGTTTCAATTGCAGTAGCTTCTGCGGCAACGTCTTTGGCAATAGCCACTACTTCTGTCATCTCAACATCTAGGTTGACGTCGGTTGTTGCTTCAGCAGCAGCTGGAACTAAAGCTGTAACAAATGAACTATCCTCTATAAGAGCAGGGTCTTCTACAGATGTAGGAATACAAATGCTGTGGGAAGAAATAAACTTACCCTAAGAACTTGTCTCAACAATAATACTTTGAGCGCTTGGCTCAATAGCAACTCGAGCGCTTGACTCAACAGTCTCAGGCTCTTCAGGAACAAAAGCAGCTCGACGCTTGCTTGTCCTAGAACGCTTGAAGATTTTCTTCACGTTGACTCCTTCAACGAGTTTGAGCACTTGAGCGGGAGGAGCAACAGCTGGTTCATCAAATTCAATTTTTTTAATAATTCCTTCCAGCTTTCTCTGCTTGAGAGGTAACTTGTCCTGTGCATCCTCATCATCTTTTTGAGGAGCAGGAACAACTTGTGCCTTGGGCTTTCTAGGAGCCCTTTTCTTAGTAGCAGCCGGACGCTTCACGGCTTCCTCTTAAACAGGACGCTCAGCCTCTTCATCAGACGCTTCACGTACAGTCTGACGCTCAAAAAGTGGTTTAGCGGCACCACCAACTTTGGGAGGATTGAATAGATTGGTCAGAATCCTTTTTCCCAAAAACTTGGTCTTATTCAAAGAGAGACCAGATGAGTAAACACAGTCTGATTTGTACAGAAGGTCACTCAAAACAAGTCCATACGGTTTATTTGGGGTGTTCAGACAGTCCCTAAACCTTCCAAAGATGTCCTCACTCTAGTTGATTTGAATATAGAGGAGTATCGCTGTCATCATCTGAAATTGCGTGGGGTTGACCCTATCAAAAGTGTCCACTCTGCATTCAATAATCTTGCAGCAGAAATCAGCCAACAGACGGTATTGTGATACCATATCTTTCTTTTCAAAGTGCTGGGTGTAGGGTACACCATCATAGGCCCTCATAATCGTCCATGCTTCCTTGATTTGTGCCAGAGTAACACTGTCCAGTGCATCACCCTCATTGGGAAGGTTGAAGTTCTTGGCAATGGATGTAGCAGACAACATAAATTCACTAGGTGTCTCCTTCTTGGATATAGGGAGAAGACAAGAGATAGACTTCTTGTCCTCCGAGAGTTTAGCAGTCCTCCAGAAAGTGTCAACCTCCGTCGGAAAGAAATATGAATATTGTGTTAAGAAATTCTTAAGCCCGGCCTTTGTAACAGTGTCCATCATGTCATGCAGGTTGATCTGGGGTTGATCATACAGGAATTTCCAGTCGACAACAAGGCCTTCAGTAACCTTGATGATAGGCTCGGCAGAAGTAGACGAAGCTTTCTTTGGTGCCATTTTTGAAAATAGAGTGAACTGAGATTTTCTTTTGCTTTGAGAGAGAGAGAGAGAGAGAGAGAGATTAAAATTTGCAGAAATTTTTGAGTAGTAGTGAATGATTTTTCTGCAGAGATTGTTTTAAATGACACAGTAAAGAAATTTTGAAACTTGTGTTCTCGCATCTCTTCAAGATTTAAACACGTGTAAAGTTATTTTAATCTCAGCCATAAATTTATTAACTGCGGACGCGAGTTTTGTGTAAGAGAGAGAAGTTATATTTGGTAATTCCCATATATAAAGATTTGATATCAGAGTTAAAATTTTAAAAACGTTTGGCATTTTCAGAGTGTAGCACACGCGCCTGATGGTACACTGACACGTACACGTACACAAATACGTGCTATCTTTGAACCGTCATTTTGAAATTTTTTTGATTACCCACCAGTTTGATGTGATAGAAGCATGTGAATAGAGTACACAATAGACTTTTGAGTCTATCCACTACTTCAAGAAGCGTGTAAAATTTATGCATGACTTTTAAGGACATTTTTATATTAAGTGTTGAATGGAATTGGTTCAATGCTTAACATATATCACTTTTTGATATATCATTAGAAAATTAGACGCTTAGGATTGAAAAGTCTTTTTATGTTTGAGCGTCCAATATTTTATGCATAAGTAATACTGAGCGTTGGTGATCATGCATCTGAAAATTTTGATCATTGACGCTTGCAGTTATGGTGAAGTGCAACTTTAAGGTTCCCCCTAAATTTGATAACTTGTACCAATTAAAAACAAACTTCTTTTAGACATAAACCAAGTGGATTCTCCCTAAATTATATGTCTAATAAAGTATGATGCAAAATGATTAAGCGTTTAAGTCAATCATACCTAATTCACTTCTCAAAGTGAGAAAACGTTGTTCGTTGAGCGCTTTGGTGAATATATCTGCCAATTGTTTGTCAGTTCCAATGAAGTGCATGGAGATATCTTTCTTTTGAACGTGGTCACGACGAAAATGTTATTTAATGTCAATGTGTTTGGTTTCTGGAATGAAGAACAGGGTTTTGAGTCATGGTTAGAGCGCTTTGGTTATCACAATGAATGGGGGTTGGACCTAGGATTATTCCATAATCTCTAAGTTGTTGCCTCATCCATAACACTTGTGCACAACAACTTCCTGTAGCTACATACTCAGCTTCGGCTGTGGAGGTAGCTATGGATTGTTGTTTCTTACTATGCCATGAAACTAACCTATCACCTAGAAATTGACATGTACCACTAGTACTCTTACGATCTATTTTGCATTCTGCAAAATCTGCATCTGAGTAACCAATTAGTTCAAAAGGAGAGTCCCTTGGATACCATAAGCCCACATTTTGTGTGCCTTTTAGGTATTTAAGGATCTTCTTGGCAGCAATTAAGTGTGACTCTTTAGGATCAGCTTGATATCGTGCACACATGCATACCGAAAACATAATATCAGGTCTACTGGCAGTAAGATAAAGAAGTGATCCAATGATACCTCTATAATTTGTGATATCAACTTTCTTTCCACTTTCATCTTTATCTAACTTAAGCGTTTGGCTCATTGGAATTTTTGAATATGATGCATTTTTCATACCAAATTTCTTAATCATATCTCTTGTTTATTTAGCTTGGTTAATAAATATGCCATTAGGGAGTTGTTTAATTGTAATCCTAGGAAAAAGGTTAATTCACCCATCATGCTCATTTCAAATTGTTCTTGCATCATTTTCGAAAATTTCTCACACAGACGCTTGTTAGTAGAACCAAATATAATATCATCATCAACATAAATTTGGACTAAGAGAATATCTTCATTATTGGTAATTTTAAATAATGTTGTATCAACGCTGCCTTTTGAAAAGCCTTTACCAATAAGAATGATAGAGAGAGTGTCATACCATGCTCGGGGTGCTTGCTTTAGCCCATAAAGTGTTTTGTCTAGCTTGTAAACCATACCCTTACCATGATTGTTGATGAATCCCGGTGGTTGCTCCACATATAATTCTTCTTGGAGTTTACCATTCAGGAAGGCACTTTTCTCGTCCATCTGATACACCATGAACTTGTTGAACGCTGCATACGCTAGAAACATGCGGATTGCTTCAAGACGGGCGACAGGGGCGTATGTCTCATCAAAATCAATATCCTCTTCTTGGCAAAATCCTTGAGCTACGAGTCCGGCCTTGTTTCTTATTACAATGCCATTCTCATCCATCTTATTTCTATAAACCCATCTAGTTCCAATGACTCCTTGGTGAGTTGGTCTTGGTACTAGCGTCCAAACCTTATTTCGTCCAAACTGATTAAGCTCTTCTTGCATGGCTTCAATCCAACTTGGATCACTTAGCGCTTCATCCACTTTCTTAGGTTCCATTTGAGATAGAAAGCTTGCGAGCATAGCCTCATTGAATGTAGCGGCTCTAGTCCTAACAGGCGCTCCAATATCTCTAATAATCTGCTAAGGTGGATGATCACGCAACCATAGTCTATCTGGTTGGAAAGGGTTAAGAGGTTGAACAGGCGCTTGACGATCAGACGCTTGACTACCTTCTTGCGTAGGCGCTTCAAGTTCACAAGTCCTTGTTTGCTCTTGATGATCACTCTCTTCATGATCATCAGCATTTCTTACATAATTATCCACAGTAACCTCACGAGTAATCTTAGGAGGTGGAACTGACATCTCATCATCGTCGTCACTATCATCATTAATGGTGATTTTAGACGCTTGATGACATAGATCTTCAACTCCTACATCATTCACATTAACCTTACTCGGTTCTTGGTTAGCATCATAAAAAACAACATGAATAGATTCCTCAACCTTCGATTTGATCTTATTTAGGATGCGAAAATTCTTTCCATTCTTGGCGTAGCCTAGAAAGATTCCCTCATCCGCTTTAGGATCAAATGTCATTAGGCTTTGGGATCCATTATTATGGATAAAGCATTTAGAACCAAAGACGTGAAAATATGAAACATTTGGCTTACGTCCCTTCCATAGTTCATATGGAGTTTTCCCATGCTGTTTGTTGATCATGTAACGGTTTTGAGTGTAACATGTAGTGTTGATCGCTTCGGCCCAAAATCTAGGAGCAATCTTGGATTCTACTAACATCGTCCTAGCGGTTTCCTTGAGCGTTCGGTTTCGACGTTCAGCAACACCATTTTGTTGGGGAGTTCTGGGAGCTGAATACTCATGATGTATTCCATTCTCTGCACAAAACTTCTCAACAATCTTGTTGGTAAACTTAGTACCGTGATCGCTTCTTATTCTTGCAACTTTAAAATTTTTCAATATTTGAAATTGCCGAGTAAGCATTGTTAACTTGTCACATGTCTCATCTTTGGATGAAATAAATTCCACCCAAGTAAATCGAGAGAAATCATCTACTATTACCAAAGTATACTTTTTACCGCTTACACTGATCGTTTGAACAGGTCCAAACAAATCCATGTGAAGTAGTTCAAGTATTCTAAAGGTAGATAGATGAGGTTTTCTCTTGAACGATGACTTAACTTGTTTACCCATTTGACAAGCGTACAAAGGCGATCCTTATGAAATGGTCCATTTGGTAATCCCTCTACAAGATTTTGACTTATAAGCTGAGAGATTGTCTTAATGTTGAGGTGATTGATTTTTCTATGCCATAACCAACCCATTTTAGATTCATTTTTAGCAACAAAGCATGTTGGGTTGTTATCAACGGTTGAACCCCAATTTACGAAATATACGTTGTTAGTTCTTTTACCCTTCAATTTAGTAGACTTAGACTTAACGTCATTTATATAGCAACAGTCTCTTGAGAAGATGACTTCGAAGCCTTTATCACAAAATTGACTTATGCTTAATAAATTGTGCTTTAGACCCTCAACATAATAAACATCACTTATTATGATGTTCCCCCTATGCACAGTACCTATACCTTTGGTTTTACCTTTGGTGTTGTCACCAAATACAACCTGAGGACCATTGGCAGCTCGATAGTTGATCAGAAGATCCTTGGAACCAGTCATGTGCCTTGACGATCCACTATCGAAGTACCACACAGATGTATCGGCTCTAGCTCTAGGTACCTGCAATCGAAAGGGAAGTTCTATTTCTGTTCAGGTACCCATTGTTGCTTGGGTCCTTTAACATTAGTAACATTGTTAGTTTGAACCCATATTTGCTTGGTCTTCATTATAGGAATACTGACCTTTTTGGATTTCACATCGTGTTGTGTGTGCTTTTTGGGTGTATAATAATATCCTCGATTATAATAGTAGTCATAATCATAGTCATAATCATAATCATCATAGTATCGATAATATGATCTTGACTGTCTTGGATATTGACGCTGATATTTCCTTGGCGCTGGCTTGGGTTGCACTTTTGGAGCTGGATGCTTAGCGCTTGATTCACAGTGGTCAGACTTATCTTTAGGCTTTTGAGCATTTGGATAAACCTGTCTTTGTGAATCATTTGCCTTAGCCTTACCCTTGCCTGAGTCAGCTTTAGCTTTCTCATTTGTCCTCTTACCATTGTCGCTAGGTTCTTATAGCGTTTGACTTTTTGACCTTTTCTCAACAAAGATAACACCCTTTCCTTTGTTGTTCGCCGTAACATTAGATTTATTAGGTTGTTTACCAAGTTTATCGCATCCTAAACCGGTCTTTTCACCAAATAATCTAGTTACTTCAGTCACATTATCCAACTTTCTAGAAGCTTTTGATAATGATGAGATGAGCTGCTCTGATTTAGCAAGTCTAGCGATCAAATCAGCTTCTCTCTTGACTATAATATCAAGATCGCTTTTTAATTGAATAATCTCACTCTAAAGTGATTGGTTCTTCTCAATGCATTGTTGCTGAACTTTCAACTCTGCTTTGAGCGTTACTTTATCTCTTGTGAGTGATGAGATAATAGCGAGATCAGTTTGATATATTTTGGCAGCTTCTTGACATTCATTGTAGTATTCTTTGACTTTGTCAAGTAATTCATCATAAGAGAGAGGAATAGATAATTCATTGATTACCTCAGGAGACGCTTCATCATCTCTGGCCATGAGACTTATGAGCGCTAAGTCATCTAATGGCTCATCATCATCACTACTCTCCTCCGATGATTCTAAATCTTCAGGTGCGGATGCTGGTTCTGATTCCGCTAGCAAACCTTGTTGACAAAGGTTGCTCCTGAATTGGTTTCTATCCACATAATCCTGCTTTGAGGGCTTGGATACATATGGATAAGGGCAATTTAACTGGTAGTGCCTTGGTTTCCTGCAATTATAACAAAGATTAGTTTTCATCTTTTGTTCATTTGTTAACCTTGCAATGTGTAGTTTTGAGACCACTGGAGCTGAGAGATTTTGAGTAGACGCTTGGTATTGAGCAGGCGCTGGGGGTGAAGGAACAGAATAATGAGGCGCTTGAAACTGTTGTTGCACCGGAGAAGGCGCTTGATATGAACTTTGTCCTTGATTATTGAAACCTTTTCCTTTCTTTTCATATCTCAAGAACTTCCTGAATCTATTCAGCAAAGCCAACTCCTCTTCTTCATTGATATCTAAATTCTTTCCTTTATTACTTGATTTACCTTTGATTGATGCTATAAGCGCTCCAGATTCAATCACCGGACTACTCACAATATCACTAGCAGAATTCAACTCAAACTCAAATGCTTTGAGCTCTGAAAAGGAGTCTTCTGGAGTTAGGAGATCCAACATATTTGATTCTCTCATAGCAGTTGTCTTCATCAAGAATTTACTTGGTAAACTTTTAAAGATCTTAACCACCATTTTCCGATTCTGTAAATCCATTCCCAATGATGTAAGTTCTGTAACCAGAGCTGTAAATCTTATGTCTAATTGGTCTAAAGTTTCATTGGGTAACATCTTAAATCCGTTAAATTTTTCCTTGGCAATGGAAAGTTTGTTCTCTTTAATATGAGTTGAACCACCACAGATCATGGCTAACTTATCCCAAATTTCCTTAGTTGTGTTGCACGATCTGATCTTGTTAAATAGGTTGTCATTATCACCAATAGCCGTATATAGAGCGTTGCGACCAACATTATCCAAATTAGCTCTTCGACGCTCATCTGGAGACCATTCTTGTTTCGGTTTTTCAACGTAACCATTTGAAGTTTCTTCCGTGGCTCCAGGCGCTCTAGTGACAACTTTATATATTTTGATTGGCCCATCTGAAATAATATCACACATGTCATCATCACATGAACTGAGATATGTAAATGCTTTGACTTTCCATGTGTCATAATTTGACTCAGTCAGTTTGGGAACTTTAGCAAATGCCATTTTTTAAAATCTAAAGCAACTAAGTTTGAAAAGGATCTAAACAAGCAGTTATGCTTGGAAATTTTAAAATTTCAACTTTAATCGCTCTAATACCACTTGTTGGTCCCAAGTGGCATACGAAAGGGTCTAGAAGGGGGGGAGGGATTGAATAGACCTTGAAGTCTTTTTCGACTTCGAAAAGTTTCGTATGAAAATGGTTTTGGACGCTTGAAATGTAGACTCTTGACTGAGCGTTTACTTGAAATATAAACGCCTAGGCTAAGCGTACAATGAAGATTGTTTTTAGAAAGTTAACTTAGACTTCAAGATTTGAATACTTTAACCAAGTAGGTTTAAGCGTTCAGTTCTTTAATCAGTGTTAGCACAGCGGAATAATTTTAGAGTCTTTTCTTTTGGAAATCTTTAGCGTCACAAGTTGTTTCTTAGTTGCTTAGCGTTTGATTGTGTTTTACTTAATCAATTTATGCAATGATGTGATAAATAAGAGAATTGACTGTAAAGTAATTGACACAAAATTTGTAAGGTTCGTTGGGTGGTGTAATCCCGACTACGTCCTTCTTCTCCTTGAACACTTGGAGGCAATCCACTAAAATGATTCTCAAAGAATCACATAGAATCTTCTACAAATTAGGGAGAGATGGATGTCGATGACTTGAGCTCCTTGATCACACAGATTTCTGCTCCAAATCACTTCAATCCCCCTGCATCTTTCACCCAGAAATAATGCAAGTATCCAACTTCGACTTCACACAGATCGTGAGGCTTGGATAGGGGTTTTTCTAAAAGGTTTGTTTGATTTTGCTAAAGTTCAAACAACTAGGAATATCTTAGTAGTAATGTGGGTTTCTCTGAAAAGAATGTTTGAGATATTGGTTGATTATCTCAGGAATTGAAGAAAAACAAAAGGAATGTTTTCTTGAATCTTCTGGTTTTTCTGAGATTGTAAGGAAAGAGACTTCAATGCAACAGCAATTCGACTTGATAATTGTTCTCTATTTTTGGCTTGTTGTTGAAGTCCTATTTATAGGCATTCTTGGAGAAAGTGTCTGTTTGACACATGCACGAGCGCGTGTCTCTCACTTCCGCGAGTGAACAACTTTTGTCATTTTTCCTGGAAATCTGCTGCACAAAGTTGGTGCTGCAGTCTATGAAAGGTTGACAATCGAATGGGGTGGCTTCTCCGTACGTCTGAAAGTGCTTATCACATTTAATGCTTTTATCAGCATTTAATGCTCATGAATTAAATGCCCGTTGGCACTTAATGCATTGAGAATATTTGCATTAAACTCCTTCTGGACTTAGAAATAAATTCAGGTGAAATCAGTCATTGATAGACGCTTGTTCATCCTTGAATCACTTCTATCCTATACGGTGACGCTTGATGTAGCTGGTCATTCTAGACGCTTGGAAACTTCATCTTTATTCAGACTTCAGGCGCTTGAGTTTTCAAACTTTACTTCTGATAAACTCACTCAGAACATATCAGACGCTCAGTCTAAGACAACTTAACCTAACAATCTAGAATAAAAATAAAACAAAGCCTATTACAAATCTAACGCTTCAAAGCTAAAATCAAACTTACATATTTTGGGGTCTAACAAAAAGTCCTAATTGTCATCATCAAAACATCTAACATGAAATTCCTAACATATGTATTTCCTTTTTGATGGGCTGCAAAGGTCATTTGGAGCCTTGGTTTATTTTCTTTCTATAGAAATTTTGTATAGGTTGCTTATATTAAGTTTGTAATAGTTAGAAATAGAATAGGCCCAATGAAGAAACTCAAGTCGAGCCAAGGAGATACAAGAAGGAGCTTTGGAAGCTTTAGTGTAATTTCTTTTTAATCAGCAATTGAGGCATTGGCTTGGCTCAATATAGGATAAAGGTCCATGAATCATGTGTTGTTAGCTTTCTAGGATTGTTTTCAATTATTTATTGATCCATGTTTGTAGGCTTAGTATAAATGGGTTAATGTGCAAAGTAAGATATTAAATAATTAAATTCTCCCACTTTGAAAAATATTAAGTTGGTAAAGGGTACTAGGTATCCTGTCCTCCATTGAACTTAGGAAAAATTAAAATAATATTTAATATATATTATTGTCCCTAAGCAATGAGGGTTATATATTGAAATATATTTTAGATTTTTCTAGGTGTATAAAATGCCATTAGTCGAAACAAATTTCATCCCACATACAAGCAAAAAGTTGCAAGGTGAAATTCAATTGTTAGACTAATAGATAGTCAGTGGGTTAAACTTAAATTATTCATAAATCAATAAGATCATTAAAAGGTTGAGATTTGATGAATAATGGACAAAGGGATTGAATCATCCATTTGATGGGTTGATGTTGAACATCACTTTAATAGATTAATTAGGTCACATAGCAGCAAAAGGTTGCAACCCATTAATCTAGTTAAAGACATCAATCACCACTATGAAGTCTTCCAACAATGACTTCCGAATTCCACAGTGGGAATGTTGATATTCTAAAAATGTAGTGGGAGCCAAGTTTATTTTGAAAGTCCTTGATTTAAACTTGGAACAACAATTATGATAAAAGTCTAATAAGTCTTTTTACTTTTCTGCAGTTATTTGCTTATTATCTCTCTCACTATGACTATCAACCCGTTATTTGTACTACTTGAAAAGAACACTTTGAATGGTCCAAACTATGTGGATTGGCTCCAAAATTTGAGGGTAGCCCTCAACATGGAGTCACTGGGATACATATTGGATACTGATATCCCAGCTACGCCCGCAAGGATGTGTGCTAGTGGGGAGGAAGTCGCGGCTCACGAAAAATGGGTCAAAGATGACGTCTGGGTTTGTGGGCATATGCTAGGCTCAATGACCAATGAATTGCAGAGATCTCAAGATAAAATGGTCTCAACAAAGGCTATTTGGGCACATCTGGTAGAGCTCTATGGTGAGCATAGTGTACTGCTCGATATGATATATCGAAAGAGCTCTTTGGAGCCAAGAAAAAAGAAGGTGAAAAAGTTGGGGATCATGTACTTAAAATGATTTCGAAAATTGAGAGGTTAGAAGCCCTCGACTTCAAAATGGACCCGCAACTACAAACTAACATCATCTTGCAGTCACTTCCAAACTTCTTTTCCCAATTTGTAATGAACTTCAACTGCATTGAGATTCAGTGCAATCTGGCTGGGTTGATGGGCAATCTTACAACTGCACAATCTCAAATAAAGCCAAAGGGGAAAGAAGCAGCCTTAGTCATCACTTCTAAGCCTAAAAATAAGAAGAAGAAGAAGACTAAGAAGCCCACTGGCACTCCGAGTCCACATGCTTAGGTAGACAAAGAAAAGGGTAAAGCTCTGAAAGTGATGAAGAGCAAAGGGCCAAAAGAAACGGATAGGTGCCTTCACTGCGGTGAGCTAGGCCACTGGAGGAGGGAGTGTCCTAACTTTGGCAAAGGTGCTACAGGTATGAAGCTGTTTGTTTTAGAAACTAATTTTTCTATAATTGTATTTTCCACTTCGTGGATACTTGATTCTAGAGCTAGTGCTCTTTGTGTAATGAATCAGGATCTGGAGTGAAGTAGGAAGCTGGAGCATGGAGAGGTGCTGATCAGTGTTGGCAGCGGGCAGAGTGTCGTGGCTTCTCACATTGGATCAACTTCTTTATGTTTATTATCTGGACATGTTTTGATTTTAGGGGATATTTTAGTTTTGCCCAACAGACTTAAGAACATTATTTTAATTCCTATGTTGGTTAGGAATAATTATGTTTTTAATTTCATTGACAATACTTGTAGCACTTTATTTAATAATAAGATTGTTGGTACAGCTACTTTAGTCAATGACCTCTATTATTTAAATATGCAAAATGAATGTGTTGTAAATGTTATCTCAAAGAAGCGTGGTAGGCAAGGTCCTAACCTAAGCTTGGAGTGGCATCTTACACTAGTCCATGCTGGCGAGCAAAAGATACATAAGATGGAGAAAAATGGGTTAATTGACCCATTGGGATTGGATCCCTATCCGACTTGTAAATCTTGTCTCAAAGGCAAAATGCCTAGATCTCCCTTCATTGGGACTTTTGAAAGGGCCACTGAAGTATTAGGACTTGTGCATACTGACGTTTACGGACCATTTGGAGAAATGGCTCGTGGAGGTTTTCACTATTTCATTACTTTCATTGATGACCATTCAAGATATGCTCTAGTGTATTTAATGAAACACAAGTATGAATCATTTGAAAAGTTCAAAGAATTTAAGGCTTTAGTGGAAAATCAAACTGGACATCATATAAAAACACTATGATCTAATCGTGGAGGTGAATGTATGAGTGATGAGTTTGATGAGTTCCTGAAGGAACATGGGATAATATTGCAACTCACACCACCAGCGACTCCACAACTAAATGGGGTAGCAGAGCGCAGAAATCGAACGCTGTTGGACATGGTTAGATCTATGCTCAGCTACACTGATTTACCCATTTTCTTGTGAGGACATGCACTCCTTACTTATGTTCATATCTTGAATAGATGTCATTCCAAATCCATTCTTAAGACCCCATATGAGATATGGAGAAATAGGAAACCAAACCTTAAATACATTAGGGTTTGGGCATGCCCTGTCAATATCAAGAAGACAAAGGCAGATAAATTGAAAGCAAGGTCCCTTAAAGGACATTTCATTAGTTTTCCTAAGGATTTCATGGGATACCTCTTCTATATACAAGATGATCAAAAGATCATTGTTGCACTGCAAGCGTACTTTCTTGAAGATGAGTTCATTCAAGAAGGTGGTGCAAGTAGAAAGATTGTTCTTGATGAACAAAATGAAACACCTACGGAGACAACTGTTCAAGAATCACATACTGAACCTATTGAAACACAACCAACATTGCGAAGATCTAGTATAGTACCGCATCAACCTGAAAGGTAATATAGGTACCTGCTACAAGAGGAACTAGGTGTTCACACTATAGCAGTGGGATTTCATGGGGACGACCCTTCTACTTTTGATCAAGCAATGATGGACATCGACTCTGCAAAGTGGCAAGACGCTATGCAATTGGAGATAGACTCGATGCATTCCAACCAGGTCTGGACTCTGGTAGATCGTCCCGAAGGTATAGTACCTATAAGGTGTAAATAGATCTACAAGAGGAAGATAGGCCTAGACGAAAAAGTTGACACATACAAGGCAAGGCTTGTAGAAAAAGGTTATAGTCTAAAAGAAAGAATTGACTATCAATTCTGCTTGCAATAGCTACACACATCAATTATGAGATATGGTGGATGGATGTGAAGCTGGCATTTTTGAATGGATTCCTCGAAGAGGATATTTATATGGATCAACCTAAAGGTTTCACATTTGGGTCTGGTATTCATAAGGTATGTAAACTTAAGAGATCCATTTATGGACTTAAGTAAGCCTCGAGGAGTTGGAATCTACGTTTTGATGAAACTGTCAAAGGATTTGACTTTGTCAACAACGAAGATGAACCATGTGTTTACAAGAAGGTTAGTGGAAGCAAGATCACTTTCCTAGTCTTATATGTGGATGACATTCTACTCATAGGCAATGACGTAGGAATGTTCACCTCAGTCAAAATGTGAGTTTCAAATACATTCTCCATGAAAGACTTGGGAGAAGCGACCTTCTAGGCATTCGTATCTATAGAGATAGAAAAAATAGAATGATAGGACTTTCCCAAGCTCTTTACTTAGATAAGGTCCTAAAGAGATTTACGATGGAAGATTTTAAAAAAGGGTTTCTTGCCCATGAGATATGGGATGCACCTTTCAAAGTCTCTGTCTCCTCAAAGTGAAGAAGTTAGGAAAGAAATGAGTATGGTGCGCTATGCGTTTGCAGTGGGTAGTCTGATGTATGCCATGTTATACACACGGCTCGACATAACCTACGAAGTAAGCGTGGTAAGTCATTTTGAGGTTAACCCGGGAAGAGAGCATTGGACCGTTGTAAAAAATATCCTAAAGTATCTGAAGAGAACTAAGGATATGGTCCTTACATATGGATATGGAGATTTGAAAGTAGATGGATATACTAACTCAGATTTCCAATCTGACGTAGATGATCGAAAATCCACTTCAGGGTTTATATTCACGCTCAATGGTGGAGCGATAACTTGGAAAAGTTCCAAGCAAAGCATAACTGCTGATTCCACCACTGAGGCAGAATACATAGCGGCGTCTGAGGCTGTTAAAGAGGGCGTTTGGATTTGGAAGTTTCTTGGAGAACTTCAAGTGGTCACTAGTGTAGAGCTGCCATTGCCACTTTATTGTGACAATAACGGGGCTATTGCATAAGCAAAGGAACCAAGGTCTCACAACAAATCCAAGCACATAGAGAGAAGATATCATTTAATAAGAGAAATCGTCAGAAGAGGCAAGATAGCTATTCAGAGAGTAAATTCAGTGGACAACGTCGCTAATCCATTGACCAAGCCTTTGACGCAGGCAGTGCAGGATCGACATCTTGAGAAGATAGGTATTAGATACCATAGTGATTAGCTTTGAGTACAAGTGGGAGATTTTTAGGTTTATGTCCTTAAATATCATTGGAGGATTAGAGAAAGAAAGGACATTATGAAATTGTAATTATTTTTATTCTTTTAATAAAAGACATATTGGCCGTTTACTAATATATTGGTATTTATATATTGTTTCGAATTCTATCAATAAAAGGCAATTAGTTGTTTACTATTATATTGGCATTTATATATTGTAATCATCTATAAGTCCATGAACAGAAGATTTAACTCTCTAAGGCACTAGAGGAATTCAATACTTGTGTACTAAAATGGTCTGCAAGTCGAGGATTCCCAATTGGGCATTGGAAATCATCAAGACTTGTATGATATGGGTTTTGACGAGAGAAATGCCCGTCAATCACTAGGAAGTAGTGAAGAACTCATATCATAGGTGTACTGATGGAGATAGTGGCACTCAGACATGACTCGCATCGATTCTGTCATATGGGTTTTCACTCTTTAACAGTCTCAATGACAGAATTGATTGAATTGTAATAGGTGTGTCTGAACTTTAGACCTGGGGAATCGAGTTGAAGGTATACTTGTGACATTAGGTTTGTCATTAGAGTTGTTAGACCTAATTCACCCTTTGGTGGGGTCGACCTTGAACTGCAATCTAATGGGCAAATAGTAGTCTTAAATGATATCCAAGATGGGATTCTATCCTAAGCATTTATAAGTAAGTTAGACCTTAAAGTCTTTGGCTAAAGCATTCACTGATCTAGAAGCATTATAAATATAGCATAGAGTCGAGTTTATGAGTTTGACCTAAAACCACGACTCTCAGTTGACCGGGATAAGGAAACGAAGAGTTTGTATTGATCATACGGTATTTATAATAGGAAAGGTAAAAATGATCCAATCATTTCATCTTATTTGGGATACGATGTAAGCCACGTGACTGGCTAGGTGCATCCCACATTCAATGGAATCCTCCCATTGTGAAATCTAGATGAATTTAAAGAGTCACGCTTAAAAAGGAAAGATGGAAAGAAAATGTGGTATATTTCTTGTGGTAATATTTTAAGTATTGGATACTTAAAATTAAATAAATGGAATTAATCATTTGAAAAAATAATTTGATTGATTTATACTTTAATTAATATATTATTTCTTGGAGAAATAAAATTAATTAAATATCCCATCTATTATTTAATTAGATTAATTAATTGGATTGAATTATTTAAGCATAGAAAAGAACTCGAATCCTATATAGGATAGGGTTAAATAAAGGATTGGACCTAGCTCAAATTGGTGCACCATGACCGTGTGGGGCGGCCTAGTAGGGGTCCTACATGGGCTAATTCGAGCCCAATGTTATAACTTAAGTGATATAAATATATCATATGAGTTAATACCTAGGTCATAACATAAGTTATACACTTGAGCCATAAGAAAGAAAACCCTCCCTCTCTTGTCTCTCTAGCCATCAACCTCATTGCCAAGAAGAGGAATTTTTTTTCTGTTCGAGTGGTTCCAGCGAGACAATTTGGAGGCAGCACTTTTGGACTGCTTGGATTATTAATCAATCAGCCGGATCAGTTCATGAAAGCATTGAAGAATTCAAAATTAGTGATTCTCCAACCACTTCGCTACAACTGGTAAAGTGTCGATATCTCTATCATACATACGTGTGATAAAACTCCGGGATTGATCCTGTATTGGGAAAATCTAAAAATTTTAATTAAACTATTTTTGCTGTGTTTTCGTTTAATTTTCCCAACAATTCGGTACGTAGGTAGTTTGCATAACAACGAGTGCCGTCTATACCTAATTCAACCCTTAGCTTAGTTTGTCGTGTGTTGGGTCGGATTCCCTCCCCACGTGGCAAAGCACGTGACATTATCTTATTGACAAATTTTACCCGCATCAGTTTGGCGCCGTCCATGGGAACATCACTCCAGCCACTGAGTATGCAAACTAGCTCCCAAGCACGTACCACCGGTGATAGGATGAGTAGCAACAATGCTCCAGCAACGGGCGATGAATTCCCTAACCTCACTCCAGAAGGTCTGTCGTGCGTTCAAGTTGGTGGAGAAGATTTACTGGACATTCAAGTTGATGGAGGGGGTCTTGATATACCACCCTCGGCAAATGAGCAAAACGTGTCTCCCGTAACACCAGCAGTGATTCCGACTCCTATATCTACGGTGTTCAAGATCACTCAAGAGGCACTCCTTGCTCTTGTTGAAGATGCCTTTGTATGGGCAGCAACGTGAGTGGTCCAGCAGTATGCTCAGGCACACCCATCACGAGCAATGCCTAATCCATTAGCTCTCAAGGAGCAAGACCCCCAAGTGAGGAACCCTCAAGAGGCGCCCCCACCTCAAGAGAGGGGGCCTCAAGTTCTAATCCCTCAATTGATCCATAGATGTCAAGAACCTCGTGAAAAGAGCCGCCCCAGTGAGTTGTACCTAGCCAATCCCCCCACTCAGGCCAGGAGTCCCTGACCCCCAGATGGATAGGATCAAGGCGATCCAACTCCCCGCTCAATGGGGCAACACGTGAAAAGGAAAAAAATATCGTGGCTTCACCTCATGAGAGGCCACCACGTGGAAGAGACAGAAGGCCAACACCCGCAAGGTCTCCACGTAGAGGTCAAGCCTCCTTGACCCTCGAAGAGACCCTGCCGAGGCGATAAGGTCGCCATAGACAAGCACCACACCGTGATGAAAGCTTGGAGAACAGTGCAAGATATAAGGATATGCAGCTAGTACCCCTAGCTGTAGCTTCCCCCAAGAGAAGTCCTTTCTGCCCAGCCAATTTAGCAGAGTCTCTACCACAAGGACTAAAGATACTGCACCTGAATGAGTATTAGAGAGCGGGAGACCCTCAAGAGCACGTTGATAAGTTCAATGCTAAGGCTGACATGTACAACGTCAGCGACGCAACCTACCGTAAAAATTTTCGAACCACACTGTCTGGTCGGGCCCTTAGCGGGTTCAACCAATTGCCCACCGGTACTATTACTTGCTTCGAGCAGTTGACAAGACGGTTCCTTAACCACTTTTTCATGAACAAGAAATATCCGAAGATTGTCTCTTTTCTATTCACGGTGGTCCAAAAAGATGTAGAGTCTTTGAGAGAATACGTACAACGCTTCTCCACAGCGGTGTCTGAGGTATCGCGTGTCAACCACGAATTGCTATCAGGGATAATGCAAAAGAACTTCTGCAATAGTAGATTCAAAGAGTCTATAGTTGGGAAGCCACCATTGACTATGGAGGAGAGTCCCAGCCGCGGAGCAACAGGGCATAGTCCAATGGCCTAAAAAAATGAAGGAGAATCCCAGCCGCCTCAAGTCAAAGAAATATTTTAGGTTCTACCAGGACAATGGTCACACTACCAAGGAGTGCCACCATCTGCATGTGGAGATAGAGAAGCTTATCAAGAGGGGCTACCTACAAGAAGTCAAAGCACCATTTAGATCGACCATTCAAGGCCCCCCAGGACCACGGGGTAGAGATGGAGGCAAAAATAATCCCCTAAGGGCAGATACGGATATAGACAACACCCCAGTGAATGGGATCATAGGGATGATTTTGGGAGGCCTTGCATGGGGGGGGGGGGGGGGAGGACTCCATGAATTCTAGGAAAGCTTCACTAAGAGCTGCTATGGGACTACATGTCTTTAGCTCCCAGTGGGGTGAGCAAGTGGAGTCAAAGACGCAAACTATAGAGTTTGGAATGCAAAACATGGAGAACAACATCCCGTTAGTGAATGACGCCTTAGTGATATCGGCGACCATCTCTAACTTTTGGGTGAAGAAGATTTTGGTCAATAGTGGGAGCTCAGTAGACATCATCTTTTACAATGTTTTCACCCAATGAGGGGTGGACAATGTACAACTCCAAATGGTCAACACCCTCCTCAGTGGATTCACGGGTGAGATGGCGGAAACACTAGGGGAGGTGTCTCTACCCATATCTTTGAGTGCATTTCCAGCCCGCTGTACGAAGATGGTGAAGTTTTTGGTGGTCAAAGCCCCCTCCACATACAACGTCATTTTGGGGAGGCTGAGCTTAAACCTGTTCTAAGACCTCATATCCACCTTTCATAGGAAGATAAAATTTCCAAGCCCCGTAGGAACAGGGGAAGCCGTCGGTGATGTGAAGGTAGCAAGAGAGTGTTGTTGTGAATCGAACCAGTGGATAAAATTTTTTCTCGATTCACAAAGCCCGGATTCAATTCATGTTTTGATAATTTTATTTACATAAAAATCAAAACATAAGAAGAAAATGTAATCCAGTTACCTTTTTCGATGAATCTCTAAAGCCAAGATTTTAAAAAGCAACAGATCGTTCCTTCCTCTAGATTATCACATGAAAGATGATTTTCAATTCTTGAAGCTCGACTTACTCAACCTCAGACGGGGTTGGACGACTAGGGTTTTTGGGGACGGAGAAAGGATTTTTAATGTTTCACTTCTTTTGACTCTCTAAGATGAAAATATCACCTAGGTTATATTTTTAGTTAAGCACCTAGTGTTTAAACAAAAACTACTCCTTTGCCTAAGGAGAGAGGGGGCGGCCGAAATGACCTTAGGTAGGGGTTCACACGGTCCGGTTTATGGTGTATTTTTTAAAATTTATACCATACCAATAGTTGCGGTTTTGGGGCAACTAATACGAAAATTAGACTTTATAAAATCGGTACCATTGTATTCGGTATGATACGGTGAGGTACGATTTTACGGTATTTTTACTATAGATCACATAATAAAATAAAAAATAATTACAAAACTAAATTATCACAACACTTAATCAATCACGAATTAACTATAATAATTAACACAATTACATAATCCGAAACTTCATAAAATATCAAAAAATAATAGCAAAAAACTAGTACTATTGCAAGAAGTAGAATGAAAAGAAAATATAGAGTTTTCGATTACTTTGAAAGAAAATGAAAAACTCATACCATAATGATAATAAGTTCAGATTTTATGCCGAAGAACTTGACAAACTTTTGAAGTGAGTTCTCTGCGTTCTATAACATCGTCTTCTGTCTCAAAGCTCAAATATTGATACAACCAAACTCAAATTCTTAATAGTGATACTCTAATTCTAGAGTTTAGGTTTTGAAATAACTCTAGAAAATAATATTAGTCTCTCTTAACTAATTACCAATTTTAATAGGCTAATTTTTATATTTCTAAAAATATTACACATCAACACAAAGATTTTGGTAATATATTAATTTCTAGTATATTCGTATCTCTAAGTACTAGCAATTCCTTCAATAGAATCACTTTTACATAATACAAATAAAATAAATAATTATATATAGTAAATATATGGTGCGGTACGGTTTTTTACCGGTATGAATTTTCTAAAACCAAAACCATATCAAAATAGTTGGTATGATACAAGCTAGTACCAAAACCTATAAATTTTAGAAAAAAAACCAATATTTCAGTACGGTGCGGTGCGGTATGGTGTGGTTTCAAAAAATCATGAACACCCTTAGCCTTAGGGATAGGTTTACTGGGCTTCATCCAATTCCAAGCCCAGTGTTAAGTATTTAAATAATATTCCCAATCTAATTCAATTGGTAATTAATTAAATACTAGGCTCATTTTATTAATAATACTTTATTAATTCTAATTTCATAATACTATTAATATTTGATTGAATAAAATTATTTAATTACAATAATTAAATATATTTATTATAATCAATACATATCCCTTTGATAATTTTCACTCTGAGTGAAATTACCAAAACACCCTTTATGAAGTAAAACTCATTTAGTTTATCATCTTTACATAGCGCGACTCTCTAGTCTCATCTTGATTGGCTTTGGGAGAATTTAAAGAATATAGTTATCACCAAACCATTCCCGTGAAGCTATACCGAAACCTAATCAAGTACGAGATAAATATTTCATCACGAACTTTTAAGTTATAATTACCATATGAGTATAAGTTTTTCACTGACACAACTCGATCAAGTAAGCGTCATGGAATGTCAACCTCATACAACTTGATACTGTACTATAGTTATACAGATATGAAATTACCGAACTGCCCTTTGTATCCAATACAAGTCAGTCATAAATGCTTTGGCCAAAGACTTTATTTTTACAACACCTATGACGTACAGGTCACTTTTCGTTTACTTTTGAGACAATGAATTCCTTATTGGAAGTCCACTTCCCATTGTCGAACGCACCCATTGAATCGTACCTCGAGGTCGACCCCACTAACGGGTGATTGGGCCTAACTACTCTAATAACTTATTCAATGATACGAGGACAATGTAAAGGACTCCTCAAGTCTAAATCTTACTCATACTATCATAACCAGTAATCCATATCATTGACTGCCACCGAGTAAAAACTCATGTGATAGGATTACAACGAGTCATGTTTGAATATGTCAACTTCGTTAATCATATTCATGATACCAATTTCCACTATCCAATCAGTGTAAGACTAGCACTTTTCTTGTCAAAGCAAGTGTCATATGAGTTGAATCTAAATGCCCAATTTAGATTCTTTAACTCGCGAACCATGTTTATAAGATCAAACACTTAACTCCACCAGTGCTCCTACTTATCAAATAAGTAGTGTTGAGTACACCTTGATCTTAAGGACCTATTTGTTCAATACATTCAATGCCACAATTAGATTTATAAGAACAAACTCAATGCATTTTATTAATGATTAATAATGTTCATACAATATAAATAAAATGCCCTCCTAAATCTAATTCCTAAATGGCATAGAGGGCATAATACCTAACAATATCCCACTTGCACTCTATGCAAATTGCTATTATAATTGAGTCTCATCTTCTCAAGACGTTTCTTTAGAACCGCCAATGATAGAGGCTTAGTGAGTGAGTCAGCTACGTTTTTCGATGAGGCTACTCTTTGTACGGCGATGTGGCCTCTTCCAACGATTTATTGAATTATGTGATACCTTCTCTCTATGTATTTAAATTTGTTGTGAGACCTTGGTTCCTTAGCCAGTGCTATTTCTCCCTTGTTGTCACACCATAGTGGCAACGACATTTCTATGCTAGGAACCACTTGAAGTTTAGCTATGAACTTTCTTATCCAAATAGCTTCGTGAGGCAGCTATGTATTCAGCTTCACATGTGGAGTTCGCAGTTGTGCTTTGCTTGGAACTTTTCTAAGACATTGCTCCACTATTCATATTGAATATAAACCCAGACGTAGATTTTTGATCATCCATATCAAACTGAAAGTCTGAGTCAGAATATCCATCTATTCTCATTTTTTCATTTCCATATATGAGAAACATACATTTGTTCTTCTAAGATACTTAAGGATAGTCTTCACAGCCATCCAATGCTGCTCACTCGTGTTAGCTTGAAACCGACTAACTATACTCACAGCGTAGGCTATGTCAGTCCTCGTGCATAACATCGCATATATGAGACTTCCCACTGCCTATGCATATGGGATTTTACTTATCTTTAGTCTGTCCTCATCCAATTTCGGACTCATAGACTTCGAGAGATGTATTCCATGTCCCATGGGTAGAAGTCCTCCCTTAGAGTTACTCATTTCATATCTCTTATGGACTTTCTCTAGGTAGAGCGCTTAGGAGAGACCTAACATCCAATTCTCTCTATCCCGGTAGATCCAAATTCCAAGAATATAGGTTGCTTCTCCTAAGTTTTTCATGGAGAAAGTGCTTGAAAGCCATGTCGTGACTGATGTCAACGAGCCTATGTCATTCCCCATTAGCAGTATGTCATCTACATATAACACTAGGAATGTCAACTTGCTCCCACTGGACAATTTATAGACACACGGTTCATTTTCATTCTTAATGAATCCATAAGATTTTGCTTCTTGATCGAACAATTGATTCCAACTGTGAGACGCCTGCTTAAGTTCACAAATGGACTTATTTAGTTTGCAAACCTTATGAGAATTTGCATCAGATATAAAGCCTCTGGCCTGCTGCATATAAATATCCTCCTCGAGGTATCTATTTAAAAATGCGGTTTTCACATCCATTTGTCAGATTTCATAATCTAGGTTCACTGCAATGGCGAGCATAACTCGAATGGACTTGATCATTGCTACGGGCGAAAAGGTATTTTCATAGTCAATGCCTTCTTTTTGACTATAACCTTTCGTGGCAAGTCTGGCCTTATTGGTGTCTACCTTACCATCCAGACTAATCTTTCTCTTATAGATCCATTTGCATCCTATTGGCCATACACCCTCAGGGAGATCAGTAAGAGTCTAAACTTGGTTCGAATACATCAAATCCATCTCTGCTTTCATGGCTTCTAGCCATTTTGTGGAATCAATATCAGTCGCTGATTGCTCGTAGCTAGAGGGATCATCTCCATGGCTTCCATTAGCTACAACAAAAAAATATTGTTGTTCATGAAGGTAACCATATCTCTCAGGTGGTCGAGATACTCTACTAGAGTGTCTCAGGGACGGTTGTCTCTTTTGAGTTTTAGGTTCAGTTCTTTGTACTTGAATTGGTGTCTCCGAAGGGGATTCATTTTGTTCTTCTAATAGAACGAGTTTCGTACCGGCACCTCCTTCTCTAATGAACTTATCTTCGAGAAAAAATGCTTGCAAAGCCACGATTACTGATGATCATTTGGTAGGTAAAACAAGTGTCCCATGGAGTCAGTGGGAAAACCTATGAATCGACCCTTAAGGGATCTTTCCTCTAGTTTCTCTACCTTAGTCTCCTTAACATATGCGGTGCAACCACATATTCTTATGTACTTAAGATCAGGTTTCCTTCCACACCACAACTCATATGGTGTTTCGGGAACAGATTTCGAGAGACACTTATTCCCCATAATGAAACAGGTAAATCGGTGTAGCTAAGCATAGATCTCGTCCTATCCAATAGGGTACGATTTCTGCCTTCAACTACTCCATTTAATTGTGGGGTTGCTGGAGGAGTAAGTTGTAACACTATGCCTTGTTCCTTTAAAAACTCATCAAACTGAGCACTCCTGTATTCGCCATGATCAGATCGCAGTACCTTAATACTGTGCCCGGTTTGTTTTTCAGTCATTGTTTTGAACTCTTTGAACCATTCAAGAGCTTCAAACTTATGTTTCACTAAATACACGAGTCCATATCTATTATGGTCATCAGTGAATGTAATGAAGTACTGAAAACCTCCGTAGGCCTCATCCTTGAAGGGCCCACAGTCATCTGTATGAACTAAACCCAAAACTTTCTTGGATCTTTCAAAATGTCCAGTGAAGGGAGACCTAGTCATTTTACATTTTAGATAGGATTCACATGTTGGATATGGATCAGATCCAAGTGGGCCGATGAGCCCTCGTTTCTCCAACTCGTGAATCTTGAATTCACCGGCATGTCCAAGTCTAAGATGCCATATAAGTCTTTGGTTAGTACCATTCATACTACACTTCTTAGTCATAGTGTTAACCATGCATAGTTTTGAACATGAATATAATACAATCCATTAACTGAAGATGTTGAGCCAACTTTTTTATTTCTAAAATAAATATCACAACCATTGTCATTAAAAGTAAACAAGTATCCTTTCCTAACTAATACAGGAATAGAAACAATGTTCTTAAGCCCTTTGGGTAAAACAAGGCAATTATCTAAAGTAATAGAATGTTCAGACATTAATGTAATAGAAGTGCTTTCAACGTGTGTAGCCGCGAGACTGTGCCTGCTTCCCACATTGATCATCACTTCTCTTTCTCCCATCTTCCTACTTGTTTCCATATCCTGGTTCAAAACACAGATGTGAGCACTAGCTCTAGAATCTAGAATCCACGAACTAGAGAATAGAGTCATAGAACAATTAGTTTCAAAAATAAAAAGTTCTATACCTGCCTTTTCAGCTTTCAGCTTAGGACAATCGCGCTTCCAGTAGCCTAGCTCCTTGCAATGGAGGCAGATGTCCATTTTCTTTGGGTCCTACCCTTGAACTTTTTGACCTTTTTGGTCTTATCATTGCTTGATGATTTGGAAATTCCTACCAACTTCTTATCTCTTTTCTTTTTCTGACTTCTCTCAGAATCAGTAGAAATGACTAGAGCAGTTTCTTTCATCTTGGGCTTCAACTGTGATTGAGCATTGATCAGCTTGTTCATCTGCCCAACTAGTGTGCATTCAATGTCAGTCATGTTGAAATTCACAATGAATTGCGAAAATGATTCTGGGAGCGACTGGAGAATGAGATCGATTTGAAGGTGGAAATCCATGGTGAAATCAAGGGCTTCAAGTCTCTCAATCCTAGAGATCATTTTGAGGACGTGATCCCCTACCGTCTCTCCTTCTTTCATTCTTGCTCCAAAGAGTTCATTCGATATATCATATCAAGAAATCCGACTGTGTTCTCCATAGAGTTCCCTCACGTGCAGCAGAATCTCCCCAGACATCTTAATCTTCTCGTGAGGACGTTGGAGATTATTGCTAATCGAACCCAGTATGTAACCTCTAACTTTAACGTCATCCTTAACCCATGTTTCTTAGGCAAGTCGATCCTCAAAGTTTTCAATATCTGGGACTGAAGGCTTCTCTTCATTGAGCACATACTCTAAGGCCTCAAGACTAAGGACTATCCTTAAATTTCTTTGCCAGTCAATAAAATTATGTCTAGTGAGGACATTTTTCTCAAGAAGAATTGTGAGTGGGTTAACCATTATAGAGAGTAATTATCAAACTGCAGAAAAAACCAAGATTATTCAATTAGATACTTTATATTGTTTAAAACAAGTAATTTTAAAGGACTTGTACAATTACTTCTCTCCCACTGTTTTTCTTAATTATTATACTCCACTTCAATAATTGGAAACCTCGTTGGATTGGTTTCATAGTGAGTGATTGGGGTCCTCAATGCCTAGATGGGTTGCAACACTTTTCAATATATGGCCTGTCTAGAAATTGAGGTGGTGCCTAGTGCCAGTTAAACGCAACCTTTCTTGATATATAGGTGGTGATTCATCTAAGTCTATTCCCATCAACTCTTACCAGTCTAACAATTTAATCTCGCCTTGCAACCTTTTTCGATATATGGAGCGAAATTTGCTTCTACTGAAGGCATCAAATGCACTAAAGAAGATCAAGCATATTACCTTTACATATGACCCCCTAATACCGGTATGATGCCATATACAAGAGGTAGCCATCTTGTTCTAAAGCTTGATCATTTGATTTAGGGAGAATCAATAACTTAATAGTTATTATATTTTGGGTCTCACTTTTGCACATTAATTTATTAAGCACTATTTATGGAAATGCATAAGAAAAAACACCTAGCAATTTCTAACTACACACACACACGTATGGGCTTTAATCTAAATAGTCTCGAGCCAACGAGTCAATCGGGGAGGGGTTCTAATCTATTACAAAGGAGATCCTTGACTTCACTCAAAGCTTGCCACTGTCTTCTCTATTCATTGGACCTATCTAATATTTTTATTACAATGGTACATGCCTATACAATTGTTCTGAATAAAAATGAAGATACAAACTAGGGGGCTCAAACTCCGGCCCAATAAACCCAGATAATAATAAGAAACCAACCCTAAGCCCATACGAGGTGTCACCATCACATAATGATAAACGGAGCACATAATCGAATTAAACACATATGTGAGTATTATTAAATCTTATTTAATATTTAATTAAATTCAATTTAATTATTTTTCAAAAATAAATTCAATTTATTTTGAATTTAATATTAATGGGCCAAGCCCAAACATTTTCTTTAATCCAATTAAAGTGGACCTTATCAAATAAAGTCCAACATGGGTGAAATAATTTAAAAGCAAAATTAAACTTTAATTAAATCCAATTCAAATTAATTTGGGCCAATCCAATTTAATTTAATCCATAAAATAAAGGAAGCCCAACAAGTTTTATTTAGTCACTTAAATCCAATTTAAATACCAAGGATTAAATTTGATGATTAATTTTAAGTGGCTAATAAATCCAATTTTGTCCTTAGAAAAATCCAATTTTTCAAATAAACGAATTAAAATTAAATCTAATTTAATCTCAATTGAAATCCAATTTTAAAATTGAAAAAGATTTTATGGGGCTTTCAATTTTTAAATATTAATCTACAAAATAATAACTTCAAAAATGCTATTGGGCTTGAGCCCAATTTTATTTTCAAAATCATTTATTGGGTTCAAAATATATCCAATGGACTAAACGGGCCAAGCCCTAATTTTAAAAACTAATTTTAAACTTGTAGAATTAATTTTTCAAGGTCGGAGCCTGTCCTGACAAATCAAAAGCTGGCAGCGCCAGCCACCACTCACACACACGCACGTCACGACGCCGATTGACTAAACACATGACACCGTGCTCTGTGCGGCACGGTCGCTTAGGAACACATCGGCGGTAGTTTTCCGGCGATCCCACCATGGTTTTGCCTCGTCTTTATCAATCATGCAATTTAATTATCAAAAACCCAATAGTTTAAACATGCATAATATTAAATCATAACACCCAATTTTTACATTTTTGCATACAATACGAAAAAACATAAAATCATACATTTATATTCATAAAAAAAATATAAACATTCAAACATGCATTCATATTCATCAAATAACATAAATACATGAACGCATGAAAAAATTATCAAAACCATGAATTTTGCTCTAATACCACTATTGTGAATTGAACCAGCGGATAAAAACTTTTTTCGATTTACAAAGCCCGAATTCAATTCATGTTTTGATAATTTTATTTACATAAAAATCGAAACATAGAAAGAAGATGTAATCCAATTACCTTTTTCGATGAATTTCTAAAGCCAAGCTTTTGAGAAGCAATGGATCATTCCTTCCTCTAGATTATCACACGATAGATGATATTCAATTCTTGAAGCTCGAACTCTGCTACCTCATATGGGGTTGGAAGACTATGGTTTATGGGGAGGGAGAAAAGATTTTTAATGTTTCACTTCTTTTCACTCTCTAAGATGAAAATATCATATCGGTTATATTTTTAGTTAAGCACCTAGTGTTTAAAATAAAAATTACTCCTTTGCCGAGGGGGGGGGGGGGGGGGGGGGGGGCAGCCGAAATGGCCTTAGGGATAGGTTTATTAGGCTTCATCCAATTCCAAGCCCAGTGTTAAGTATTTAAATATATTCTCAATCCAATCCAATTGGTAATTAATTAAATACTAGGCTCATTTTATTAATAATGCTTTATTAATTCTAAATTAATAATACTATTAATATTTGAATGAATAAAATTATTCCATTACAATATTAAATATATTTATTATAATGAATACATATCCCTTTGATAATTCCACTCTAAGTGAAATTACCAAAAGACCCTTTATGAAGTAAAACTCTTTTATTTTATCATCTTTATATAGCACAACTCTCTAGGCTCGTCTTGATTGACATTGGGAGGATTCCAAGGATATAGTTATCACCAAGCCATTCCCATGAAATTATACCGAAATCCAATCAAGTACGAGATGAATATTTGATCACGAACCTTAAGTTATAATTACCATATGAGTATAAACTCTTCACTGATACAACCCGATCAAGTAAGAGTCATGGAATGTCAACCTCATACAACTTGATATTGTACTATAATCATACTGATGTGAAATTATTGAACTGCCCTTTGTGTCCAATACGAGTCAGTTATAAATGTTTTGGCCAAAGACTTTAATTTCACAACACCTATGATGTATAGGTCGCTTCTCGTTTACTTTCGAGACAGTGAATTCCTTATTGACAGTCCACTTCCCATTGTCGAACGCACCCATTGAATCGTATTTCGAGGTTGACCCTACTAGCAGGTGATTGAGCCTAACTACTCTAATAACTTATTCATTGGTACGAGCACAATGTAAAGGACTCCCCAGGTCTAAAGCTCACTCACACTATCATAACCGGTAATCCTTATCATTGACTGTCACCGAGTAAAGGACCCTACCAACCCTTAGCCTAGTTTGTCGTGTATTGGGTCGGATTCCCTCCCCACGTTGCAAAGTACGTGACATTATCTTACTGACAAATTTTACCCGCATTATATATATATATATATATATATATATATGTGTGTGTGTGTGTGTGAAAATAAAAAAACCTGAAAGTGTGTTGAGGGAATCTGTTATAATGCTAATAAAGTTAAAATTGCAGCCTTCATTAAAATTTAAAAATCCAGCGGTATAATGGTAATTCTAAATTCTAGAAACTGGACTGGGATCATCCACTAGCACTTGTTGAGTAACTTTGTCCCCTTTATGTGTATCTATTTCCATGTGTGAGTTTAATAAATTTCTTTTTAACTCCTAAGTTAAACTATACTGTATAATGCTTTACATAAAAGAATTCATTATCTTTTAAAAGGGCATCTTATAGATTTTCCAATTTTCCTCTACTGTTCCCCATACATTAAATAAATCAAAAGGACAAAATAAAAAGAACTCCTTTCTGAAATTCCCTCTCCTATGTTCCATCGGTCCAACTTTGGATCCTTTGAATCCATTGTGGTTCTTATATAGAAACCCATTTTGGAACCAATCCAACTCATTCCAAACCCAACCCATATGATATCCATGCATTTCCACTCATTTTGGCCCCGATTTAATTTGGAACTCATTCAGTTGGATCCAACCCGATCCATCCATTTGCCACATCTAGATTAACCATACTTAATTTATCACCATATAAGTGTGAATAACCCTTGTTTCCTTCGTAGTGAAAAGACTTTTCATATATTTAAGTATTACATGATAAAAATTAATTTATTGGAGAGTGAAAAACCCTTTAATAAATTGTTAGAAATTGTGAAGCCCCTGGAACCCATCCCACAGGGGGGGAAAAAGAAAGAAGGAAAAAAAAAATAGATGATTCTTAAAGGATTGCCTAAAAATTCAAATGAAACAATGGAAATTCATTTTGGGTTGTGGTCTTAATGCCCAACTTAAGGTTATTCTTGATGGGTTTGTGGAATTCGATTGATATTATGCATTTGGCAGTTGATTTATATTAGGATTGTTTTTCCTAATTGGCTAAGAATAGGATTGTGTTTCCTATTTAGTTTAGTTTTATTTTTCTTGAGTATCAAGTCTTCTGCTTTATAAGTAGGAGCTCTCAACTTGTAATTATTTGATTTACTCAGAGAAACAGAGATGTAGATTTAGTATTGACTCGTGGATGTAGGCAGTTTGTCGAACCATGTTCAATCCTCGTGTTCATCTTTTAGGTTTCTTATTATTTCTGGTTTATTTTAATCATACTTTGATGCTACTATTCCTAACCACTGGTATCAGAGCCATATGTTGTAGATTTAGGAGACGTCTTAAATCTAGATCTATAGGGAAAACACTTTGTTGTAGCGAATTGTCGTGGGAGCGATTGCAGGAGATGAATGACAGGTAAAGCTCGATAGTTTTGTTGCAGGTAGCACGAATTGGGGTCTTGGTGAAATCGAAGAAAATGACAAAGGAGAATGGAGTCAGTTAGATTGCCAACCAAAAAAAGGAATCCGATTTAATGTAGGAAAATCATGATGCCAAGTAGGCAGATCCGCAACATCAGAGTCAGAATTGTATTGTTAGGTAGACAGGTACGAAGCTAGTGGAAGCAATTGCATAATCTAAGTAAAATAAAAGATAAAATACAATTTTGCAAACAGAACATTGGAGTTGATATTTTGATAAGTCTTGATTGGTTTGGAATCATCGGTGATGTAACCGGCTTGTCATCTCATCTCACAAAATCTCCAAAATCCATCAACTTGTTTTATGATACTGTTTATTTTTTTGTTTTTTCTTTTGGTGGGTAGTAATCTTGTTTTTCTTGGATTCAACTATTTGATGTGATTCTAGTTTCCCGCATTTTCCATGGTGACACCGACGTCAGGCTATATTTATATTCTGTGTACTGACAAGGTATTAAATCTCGATATCGATGTTAATATCAAGATAGTAAATTTATGAAAATTTCAATGCAAATTGCGGGAATATTCAAAATTTCGATTTTGAGTTTAAAATAATAAAAATTTATAGAAATATTTAAAAATTTACATTAAAACTTTGTGTAACTTTAAATATCATTAAGCATTTTTTACACTAATAACATTCCATGTATAATATATGCATAATGAATCTTATTAAATAGAATGACTAAAATCTGCTGTGAAAAATATAAAATAATAGTAGTAAAATAATAATAAAATATCATAAGAATTTCATTAAAATATAGTGTACCATAATTTTAATAGAAATCATTATTCAAAACCACATCAAGCTTCTAAGAAGATTTTTATGAGATTATATTTAAATAATTTTTGTGATCAGATCCGAATTTTTATTAAACAGTTGTCTAATATCACTTTCAAATTCATATTTAAATTTATTGCTTATTAGTTTACATAAATAGTCATTTATTATCTTTTCTTTTAATATGAATTATGATTTGACCCTAATTTTCAACTATAAAATATTTAAAAAAATAAAACAAAATATTGAACTATAAAATATTTTAAAAAATAAAACTATATTATTTTAAATTGTGAGAAATTTTGGATTTCGTTGAAAATTTCGGTCAAAAATTTTGATGGATATTTAACAACTACTATTTTAAATTTCGAAAAACTTCGAGTTTGGACAAAAAATTCGGGTTTCAGTCGAAATTTTGGAAGATATTCTGCAAAATTGGAACAAAAGTTTGATTTCGCTTCAGAACCCCTGAAAACCCGAAATTTCAATGTTTCAGACGAAATTTAAGCCCTTGGGTACTAGCGCACCTAATAAAACATATATATCGTTCTTAGGATTTCGGTTGAGCTAATTAAGATTGACATGTGATACATTGTATTAAACCTTAGGGCTTTATTTGTTTGTGTTTTCATAACCTCATTTTCATTCTCATTTAAAAATAAAAAAATACATATTTACATATTTGTTGAGATTTGTACTGCAATTAAATTATTATAAATACATTGTTTCGCGTGAAAAACAGACTAGAATAAGGAGGGATTTCGAGTAGACGGTCCCTGTCTCGTGATAACCTTAACTTAGGATTATCTACCGACCCCTGCACAAATAGGCTAATGGTGGTCCTACGCCTTTTTATTTACTTATTCTACGGTATATGCAGCAAATATGATCGTAATACGTAAACAGCCAAAATACATTAAATTGAGAAAAAGGAGCATACCTCCATCGATTCTTGATTTGAAGTACAAGCTATGGATTCAGCCTCTCGCTACGTCTATTACTATGCTACCAGATTACTCTATACTAAAAATTACAAGTGATTGAACAGAATCTAAATTCTAATCTAAAAGGGAAACTACGAAGATACTGAACTACACTACGTAAATTGCTTTAATGAAAAATCTAAAAAGATAAGTTTTTTCTCTGAGATGTTGTCTGCCTTCTTCCTTCTTCTTCTCGCCTTTTATATTTGCGGATGCCCCACGTTCCCCATTTTAGCTAACCGTCCTCAACTCCCTGTTTCAAAATCTCAGAGTTTGGCACGTCCATTTCTCTTTTGGATAAACTTCCTCGTTAAATGGGCCTCATTTTCCTGCTTCTTTATATTCGTTCAAGTGGCCCATATCATTTTGTTTTCCTACTTGGGCCTATCCCCATTCAGTCTCTTTTTCATGGTATTTTCGAATGGCCCACTTGTCATTTATTATTTATTATAAACAAATGCCCCCCTGATATATATGAATATTTCGATTTCATGTATATCAAATAGATACGTCTCTCTCTGGGGACGCTTTAGTTTCGCGGGTCTTTTCTTCTTTCAAATAACCCGTCTCATCCCTAAATGTTGAGACTTTTCACTTTCCTGACGGTTATTGAAAAATACATCGTTCAAGGTTTTTCTAGGGGTTTTCAATTTCAATCATTATGAATTTACGTTCACTGTGTTACGTGTATCGATTCGCGCGAATCATCATAACTCCTTCAAATCGCCATCTTTTCGATATCCTGCCCATCAATTGTCGTGGCTTTTCTTGTCCGGTCATCTCAACCCTTATAAATAGGTTGGTAGCCTAATTTCCTCTTTACTTTTCCTCCTCTACTTTCATTCTTACTCCTCGTCTTCTTCGAGCATCATCATCGCTTACCGCCCTTCTGGTGTCCTTATTTTCTTTGCCCGAGTCACATTATGGCCGTGCCTCCCCATCTAGCCGCTCATGATCTTACCTTCCTAGTTCCCCAAGCATCGATTTTGGGTTGTGAGGATGCTAAGGAGATCCACCAGATTTCGAGAAATATTTGACAATATTATCTCGATACCAAAGTGGCATCAATCGAGACGTCCCATATAGTTCCTCGAGGAACTTCTACTCGCAGAGGAGAGTCGATTCCTCATCTATCCCTTGGTCCCCGACTCGATTCGGCCGTCTTTGATGGAGCGGCTCCGCAATCCCCCGAGTTGTTAGGGGTTTGGCCCGCTTTGGAGGGTGCTCTTACTCCCCTTTGTATGAATCGAGAGGTGCGAAAATTTGCCTGGACTAACATAAGGAAACCCATAAATGGGTGGATTGGGAGTATCGACGCCTTCCCCTGGTTCGAGCGCCTCCGCCAATTTCATCCCAAATGGAGGGAAAATCGCATTCTAGGCCTGATTCGATTGGCCTGCTATCAGGTGTTACCTTTCGAGTAGGTGATGACTGATTCTTTAGCCCTATCTTGGCATCCCTCCTATAATTGCTTTGTTTTACCATGAGGGATTCAAACAGTCACGCTCGAGGACGTGGCGTTGATCACTCGGCTGTCTCCACATGGCACGGTTCTCCCTTTGAGTGAACCTATTTCTACAGCCAAATCAATCTTGGTGGCCGCCTCCCAGTGGCTACAACATCATGGCAAGAGTAGTGGCTCCAACATAGCCTACTCGGTTTTGGTCAAACATTTCGTCGAGAATGAGGATCCGGTACCTGACTTCGAGGAGGTACTCTTTCTAAATTTTGTTCTTTGTCGGTTATTCATGAACTCGGGATGTGTCGTGAACAAGACTTTTCTTCCACTGGCTGCTAATATCGCTGAAACCATGGGGCCGATCGAGTTAGCTCCCCTAGTTTTATCCCATTTTTATCGAATGATGTTTCATATTTTCCAAAGTCCTTCGAGCGTGAAAAGGGTATCTGGCCCCCTATGGTTATTAACTTGTTGGGCCTTCCTTTACTACCCCGAATTGCTCAATGTTAGAAGCCTTCCCTCTTTCGAGACCGCCTTAGGTTCCTCGAGTAACCTCAAGCCTCTCTCGAGTTGGGCTTGTTATGGTGAAGCCACTGTGAACCTTCTGATCCCTCTCGAAAAGGGGTCTTATCTTCCGACTTTGTGCACTCTGTACAACCCTTTGTACGTGTCGACTTGGTGCCCATTTTTTGAAACCAGACATGATCAAGCCGGCACCCATTGGTCTCACACCGCCCTTCCAGATTGGATGGCTGACATTGACTCCCTCGAAGAACAAGAGGATGATCAACCGTATTGGCGTGCCATTTTATTTTCTCGAGACCTTCTGTATGCCGACAACACTCCTGGTGTTGAGGTTTATAATCCCCAGGTACTTGTTATTTGTTGTTTTGAATCGTTATTTTGGTATTAGATAGCACTGCCATTTCATGGGATTTTCATTCTTTGTGTTAATCATTTTTTCTATCTACTCCTAGTTATGCTCGAGGCAGTTTGGTATCAACCAGAGCTTCGCTCTACCATTTCTCGGCACAATGAACCGTCCCTAGTTCCAAAGGCAATACACGATCCCTAAATTGAAAAGAGACCGGGTAGAAACCATAATTTGAGGGATGTCATCGTGCCAGGTTTTATCGTTGCCGGTACCCACTTTTTGCAGGGTTATTCGAGTGGAACCCTGTTTCACTAATTTTTGGAATAGAGTTTTGCAACGAGACTTCTCAAGGCGTATCATATGGTGAATGGTCACCGTGGCCACCAAAAGCTTTGGGGGTTCTGGAAACGTTGCCGACCTCTCCAAGTTATTACCTATAGAGGTATCTTCGATTCTCCTGTTTTGTTTTCTTTATTGACTTTTGATTCTCATTTTTTACCTGGTCGTTTGTCTTGTCAAGAAGATGCTTACGTGATTCCTCACTCTCTTACCTAGGGATGGCGGTTTGAAAGAGATGACTCCTCCGTTCGAGCTGGTGATAGCCTCTATCGAGCTCTTCGAGAATCGGAAATTACTGCTCGAGCTTCTTCGGTCAGTAGACAAACCTCCGCGGTTGGTTCTTCTGGCTCCAAGAAATCGAAAGCCAATCCTACATCGGCGCCGATCACTTGAAAGCGCTCGGCCATGGTTATTCGAGAACAGCCGATTTCTAGCACCTTGACTTCGATCGAAGAAGTAGGATTAGGTGAAGAAGAGGATGAGGAGCCATCTCTTCTCCGGAAAAACAACAAACTCCCTCGTTTGGAAGGTGTTTCTCTCACTCCTTTTTAGATTTTTATTATGTTAAATTCCTTGCCTTATATTTTTTATCAACTTGTAGTTACCCCGGCATCTGCAACTCTTCCACCCGCAACGGAGACTGCCTCTCGAGAGGACCATGCCCTTGCGGTGGCTCTACTCACATAGTATCCAGGACAACTAGCCTTAGCCGAAAATGTTTCTATTCCAGGTAATTAATATAGCATATTTCTTCGAGCGTTTCTTACGTGCTATCTGCTTAACTACCCGTGATTTCTTTCAGAGCTTCCGACTGCTGTTGCCTCGAGCAGTCATGAACCGATACCCGGGACTTACATGGGGATCCCATTCACCCCTAGTCCTTCATGATAGGACTCATTTTTACATGTTATTAAGCCCCTTTGCGTTTATGTTTTAGGTTCATTTATCGCTTGATTTTGTCACATGTGCATTTAATTCGTGCATTAAGTGATTTCAGACCTTAAATGGATACAATCGAAGAACGGGCTGAAAAACGACGTATAAAACAAGTTTAGGCCAAGATGCTTCACACCTCCACGACCAAACAAGCAAGAAACAAGCTGGAGTTAGCCAAAATCATATTTTAGTACCATTTCCGCACACCTGGGTGCCAAATCAGAAACAATCGCCACGTTGGAACGCCATTTGGATAAATTTAGAGACCGAATTTGATGACGTGTTCTTCTACAAAGGTTTAGATCTATGTCTTATCTTTACATGGGGACTTGAATCATCCAATTCGGAGGTCTGTGGAGACGTTTATGAATAAAACACTATCCCTGCGCTGGAAAATACGAAAGTGGCAGCTCCCATTCTTAGTAGGTGGAAAACAAGAGAATGGTAGTTCACATTCTTGGTAAGAGAAAAGTAAGATAATGGTAGGTGAAAAACAAGAGAATGGTAGTTCACATTCTTGGTAGGAGAAAAGTAAGAGAATGGTAGGTGGAAATAAAAGAGAATGGAAGCACATGTTCTTGGTTGGTGAATTCTTTTGGCTATAAAGGAGGATTGGAGGTCATCCTACAAACACACTTGAAAACACATTCCCCATTGGGGGAGCCTAAACACATCCTATCATCTTCATCATCCTTAGATTAGTTATGAAGATTATCAACAACCTCTGAAGGTGAAGAAATCAAGAAGCATGGAAGAGATGAAGATCGAAGTTCAACCATCAAAAATACGAGGGAGTTTCTTAGATTTAGATTTATTTTTGTCTATGAATATGAATCTTAATTTAAGTTCCTATCTTTTATCTTTTATGATGAAATAGATTCTTCAAACTAAGGCCATGTTGAGGCTAAATTATGATAATTGAGTTATAAATTGTGTTTTCCATATTAATTCTATTGTTGCTTTGTGTCTTGATCTTGTTTGAATGCATCATATGCTTAGCTACCATATGCATGATTTATCGCTTAAATTATTCGTTCGAGAGAAGGTAATTTAAGGTGCAAAGAGGATCATCACATAATCCGTAAAAAATAGGGAATTGCCCCTAGAGATAGGTAGAGATTCCCGGGTGCAGTTAGCCGGATTAATCCGGGGAAATTCTAGAACTTGAATGCATGATTGTTGGTTAGATTCTCGGATAGACATATCTAGAGAACCATCAATTAATCATAGGATTATTACAGCCGAGAAATCGGGTAGTAATTATTTAAAGTTTTTTCCACCAAAGCAACATTAGTCTAATAATATGAGAACATGTTTATAATGAAAATTGATTAATTTATGCCAACACATGTGTCTTAGTTGCTCTTTTCCATAGTTATCTTGATTTCGACATCTTGTTTCTTATATCTTACTTACATAATATTTTAGTTAATTCTTGTTTTAATTTAAGTTCTTCAATTGCTTTAAAATCATGAACTAAAATACAAGTCCTTGAGGTTCGACAACCCGGACTTTATTGTCCACTTTATTACTACACACGACCAGTCCACTTGCTGTTTAATACACGTAAGGTTTTTTCGTGTCACTTCACTTCCTTTAGATGAATCTTCGCCGGCCGTGACCGTTGACCCCAATCAGGCCCCTATTTCTTCACCAATAGTTACGCCGGATCCGGCGCCTTCGAGCTCGACCGCTCCAACAACGGTGGCTCCTCCCGAAGGTATTTTTTGAGTTTGTCTTTGGCCCTTTTTATCTTCGTATTTGATTCTTTTTCATAAATTTCCTTTCGAACTTTTCAGATGAAGTCTTCGTCCCTGCCTTTTCGAGGATCGAGTTGACTACGGCGCTTTACAACATTCGGTGCCGCCCTGATGATCTGGCATTAATTCAGAGATTCCATTTTCTTCTTGATGAAGCCCAGTCGAGAGTATCAGGCACGTCGCTCCCCATATTTGAAGGGGCACGCAAAGTGCTCGAGAGCTGCCTGAATAATCTTAGAGATTATATGGACCAAGGGATCAACCTTTTGGATGAAGAGGCGTCTATCGAGCATAATAGGCGCATTAATCAGCTACAGGATCAAGCCCCTGTTTTAGCCAACACCCGGGCTAATTAGTTAGCCCAAATAGCTTATTTGGACGTTCGAACTGCTGATCTGCAGGCAGAGAGGGATCGCCTTGTCTCCTTGGCCGACCAAGTAGAAGCGAATATGGTATCCCTTGATGATCAAGTCGCCCGATTGGAGGACGAGTTCGAGAACATAATTCGACCTGCACTTGTTGAAAAAGATGCTTTCGAGACATCTTTGGAAGTTCTAGCTAGTTCTTTCCCTTTCATTCGTTTCTAGGGCTTGTACTTATTTTGATTTTTTGCTTTCTGAGTTTTGTGTAAGAAATTCTGGCCTGTTTCGGGCAATCTTTCTAGTATTATTCTGGCCTGTTTCGGGAAATCTTTCTAGTATTACTACTTCATTTGTTTTCCATATGCTTGGTGTGTACATTTTTAAGTGTTTGGCATTTAATGCTTTACCATATTCAATTCCATCTAAGTGTTGTAATTTATAAGAGTTTCCCGATAATCTGTTGGCGATCAAGAACGGTCCTTCCCACTTAGGGGACCATTTTCCATAAAAGTGATCCTTGGAGCCCTCTGGTAATATCGTTTTCCAAACCAAGTCCCCTTTTTCGAAGGATCTCACCTTTACCTTTTTGTTATAACTTTTCTCAATCCTTCGTTTTTGTATTTCGATTTGCTGTAATGCCATAATTTGTACCATTTCGTGATCCAAATTTTCTATGTTCATATTATTGGCATATTCTTTAGAGGTGAGCTCGGTTTGCTCAAGTATTCTTCTCGATTTTATATTAATCTCCATTGGGATAACTGCTTCGTGGCCATAAACCAATTGGAAAGACGATGTTCCTAGGCTATCTTTTTTGGTCACCCTGAGGGTCCATAACGTGTCTATCAGTAATTCATGCCAATTTTTTGGATTATTCTTTATCATCTTAGCAATACATGCTTTAACAAGTTTATTCGAACATTCAGCTTGTCCGTTCGCTTGGGCATAGTAAGGTGTAGAATTCAATAGCTTTATATTGAATTGGTTTAGAAATCCGAGTACTTTTGTACTATTGAAAACCTTTGCTTGATCCACCGTTATTGTTTCTGGGATACCGAACCTTGATATAATATTTTCGTTTATAAATTCTATTATTTGCTTCGAGTTGATGTTTTCGAATGCCTTGGCTTCTACCCACTTAGTGAAATAATCGGTTGCCACCAAGATGTAACTATGTCTCTTCGAGGAAGCTGGTATAATTTCTCCAATGATGTCCATTGCCCATCCTCTAAATGGCCATGGCTTGATTATTGATTTCAATTCTGTCGTTCGTTGTCTCAATATCTTGCCGAATCTCTGGCATTGTCTACATCCTTTGGCGTAATTCAAACAATCCCGGAGGATAGTGGGCCAATAGAACCCATACCTATGTATCTGCCATCGCATCTTTTGGCCTGCCTGGTGGGCCCCACATATACCCTCATGTGCTTCGGCCATTGTGATCATGGCTTCTTCCAGGTCCAGACATCTTAGCAATATCCCCTATAAATCTTTTCTATATAGTTCCTTTCCATCATAAAAATAATGGTGAGCTGTTAGTTTGATTCTATTCGAAAATCCTCCTTTTGATGGATTTGCGAGATAATCTATAATTTCGAGTCGCCAATCCTTTTTTTCTTTCATAATATCTATTTTATTAACATATGCTTGCCTTTGCTCGAAAGGTACAAGGATTCTGGGTTTGACCTGAATGGAGGTCTCGAGTAGATGCTTATTAATCTTATACCCCGACGCCATTTGAGCTAAATCGTTCGAGATCTCGTTATTTTCTCTGGGCACATGAATGATTTTAACTGCTTCGAAATTCTTAACTAATTCGTGAATTCGAGCGAATGAGGCAATTGCCACTGGACTCACGCACTTGAATATTCCTTTTAGTTGATTCACAATTAACTGAGAATCTCCCCTCACCTCGATTTTCTTAGCTTTCATTTCTATCATGATTTCCAAACCCAAAATGAGGGCTTCGTATTCTGCCCTATTGTTGGTGCATTCTCCTTTAAGTTTAGCATATACTTTGGTGATCACTTTATTCGATGAAATGATGTAGACCCCGATACCCGCACCACTTCGAGCATTGGATCCGTCGAAATATAAGATCCATGGCACCAGCTCTATGTAATCGAATTCGAATCTTTGAGCATATTTAAGTTTTTTGTAAGATGGTCAGCCAGAAAATCAGTCAGTGTTTGACCTTTTACCGCTTTCTGTGGTATGTATATTAAATCGAATTGGAGCAAGCTGAGACTCCATTTGCTCAACCGGCCTCTCACTAATGGTTGGTTCATCATGAATTTGATTACATCGGTGGGTGACACTATCTCTATGGTATAGGCAGCAAAATATAGACTGAGACACCATTTCTCGATAGAAGTGTATCTCATTTCGGTATCATTCAGTAATCTACTCAGATAAAAGACTGATTGTTCGAATCCCCTATCATTCTCTTGTACTAGTAGACACCCTATCGAATGATCTGCAGCCGATATGTATAACCTCAATTGTTTTCCTTTTCGAGGAGGTATCAAAACTGGAGGTTTTACTAAATATTGTTTTAATGTTTTAAAAGCTTCTTGCTGTTCTCTTTCCCAGATGAATCCTTCTTCGTTCCTTAGTCTTAACAAAGGAGAAAATATTTCGATTTTTCCTGCCAGATTCGCTATGAATCTTCTCAGGAAATTAACCTGCCCAAGGAATCCTTGCAATTCCTTTTTATTTCTTGAGGGCTCAGCATCTATGGTTGCCCTAGCTTTATTTCGATCTACCTCGATACCGCAGTTATGGATTAAAAATCCTAAGAAGTTGCCCGCTCTTACCCCAAATGCACACTTTAAGGGGTTCATTTTTAAATTAAAGCGTCTCATTCGTTGGAAACTCTTGGCCAATGATTCGATATGGTCTCGATGTGTTTGGGCCTTAACTACGATATCGTCAATATACACTTCCATTGATTTGTCAATTAAATCATGGAACATGTAATTCATAGTTCTCTGATAAGTAGCCCCGACATTCTTTAATCCGAAGGGCATCGCATTCCATTCAAATGTGCCTATAGCTCCTGGGCATCGAAACGCTGTTTTACTCCTATCTTCTTCGGCTATTTTTAACTGATAATAACCCGAATATCCATCCATAAATGACATATATTGATGCCGGGCCGCTGCATCTATGTGGACGTCGGCCATTGGCATTGGATATTAGTCTTTGGGAGTAACTCGATTTAAATCTCTAAAGTCGATGCACACTCTGACCTTGCCGTTATTTTTTATTACGGGCACGATGTTGGCTAGCCATTCGACATATCTCGCCGGTCTGATAAATTTAGCCTCAACTAATTTTTTGATTTCCTCTTTGATTGCCCCCATGGGGTCGGGTGACAGTCTCCTTGGGGCTTGCATTACTAGAATAAAACCAGGTTTAATGGGTAGTTCATGCCTAGCTACTGTCATGTCTATCCCAGGCATCTCATGATGGGCCCAGGCGAAGCAATCTCTGTATTCTTGCAGTATTTGAACTAACTCGTTTCTTTCCTCGTTTTCTAATTTCCAGCTAATGTAAGTTATTCGTGGTCTCTCTTTTGTCCCAAGATTTATTTCTAACAAATGATCTTGTACTTCTTGTCTAATATCTTCATCGGGTTCTATAATTCCTTCTCCTACCACCCTATTTTGATTAGGGTCCTCAAACTCATCGGGTTCTGTATTGCTTTTATCGAATAAACAACATGAATAAGGAAACAATTTCGAACTGATTCTTTCTAAAACCAAGCGTTTGCATGCATCTTCGATTACATCTTCCCTACTTTCAATCATCGATAAATCCATAAATTCAAAAGACATTGTTTTCGATAAATAATAAAAAAAAACATTCGCTAATCTTGATAGCTTCGACCTTCCTCTTCTTTGACTTCGATCTTGTCCTTCGATGTTTTATCTTCTCCTTCCAGTTCGACTCCTGGAATGGGCGCTTCCGCTTCCCTGACTAGCTTGAGCTCCTCGATGCAGTGCCTAGCATTCACAATTTGAGCATCAACAAAGTAAGAGTTAGATTCGGCTTTCACCACCTCAAATTTATCACCATTCCAATATATAAGGAATTGGTGTAAAGTTGAAGGTAAGCAGTAATTCTGGTGAATCCAATCTCTTCTTAATAATGCGTTAAAGGAAGAGTTAGTTTTCACCACGAAAAATGCCGAGTAAGAACTTCTCGATCCTACTCTAACTTGACATGGTAACACCCCTAGGACTTTCGTGGCTTGTCCTGAGAATCCATATACAGCCACATCGGCTGCTACCAAATCTTTTAGGGATTTTCCTAATGTAATTAAGGTCTTTTCGGGTAACACATTAACGGTCGCCCCGTTGTCCACTAGGACTCGACTGACCTTAACATTTTCGATCTCAGCCTGAACGTACAATGGTTTCATATGGTTTCGTTCGAAAACAATAGTTCTAGGAAGTGTTCATTTTCTTTCTTTCTTTTACTGGTAACATCATTAATGAATTCGAAACAAGTGGAGTTACCTTTTTTGGGGGTGGTTAATGCTTCCAACGTTGTTTCTTCTTCGTCATAAGCCCTTGCTTTGGCAGCGAACTCTGCCGGCAATACTGTCACCATATTGCAATCCCTTGCTTCCTCCATGTCCATAGCCCTTCGCACTGCGGCCCTCTTCTTGTCCTTCCCAAACTCATCCGTCATCCTTTCTTCTGGTATTTCGTCTAACAGAATATCCAGGTCGTCTCCAGAATCGAAACAATCTAAATCCTCATCTTCGCGTTCTGCCTTTTTTCCTTGAAGGTTTGCCTCCTTCATCTGATCGCTCAGACTATCCATCTCTTTCTCGAGATCTTCCTGGCTTGATCCCTTGACTACCTTGGACTTTAATATTCCTTTTGCTAAGGATTCTTCTTCGATCCTTAAGTTGGCGATGACAGCTTCTTGCTGCATCTCCATGGCTATGGCTGCTCTCGAGTACACAACTTGTTGGGCCATGGATTTTGCCTTATTGTGCCTGTTGAGTTCGACATTGCCCCTATAATCGTTCCCTCGAGGGTAATTGTATGGTAATCCTCGCCCTCCTCGTCGAAAGTGTCTTTATGGAGGCAGTGGGGTTGGATATCTGCTGCTCATGTATTGTCGAGGCCTTTTGTTCCAGTTTTCTGCCCTCTGGTAGGCAGAGATCCAGTTCGGGTCATTTTCGATTACTTGGAGCCTCACTAATTCGTCGTGAAGGGTGTCAGCACAGTGATGACATAAAGCCTTCTGCAATTTGGTCAAATTATTCACCACTCGAGCAGGTGTCTCATATTTGGTTTCCTGCACTGGTGTTTCGAGCACCTGCTTATAAGTTTTTTCTTCGCTTTTCGGCTTTTCTCTAGGAGGTTCGATTTCCTCCTGTTTGTCTTTTAGCTTCCCTTATAGGGTTAATCCCAGAATCCTTTTCTCAATCGAGGACAGGATGATCAAGTTCCTCTTGAGTTGCTTGGCTACAAAGCGCCTGAAGATTTGGCACTAGTCTGTAGTATGGAGGGTGTTCATATGCCAGAGGCACATACCTTCGAGCCCTTCGTCTTTGACCTTTGGAAAGGTCAATATTCCTTCGTCGATAAGCCTGTTGAACGTCCTGATGGCAACTTTTGTTTCGATCGTGACCTGCATATCAGTACATTCGATAGTATTAATTTTGAGATTTAAAACTGGGAAAGGATCTTCGTCGATATTAGTTTTCTGGTTTTCGGGGAATATGAGATCCTTCGAATTTATTTTTTCTTGGATTATATTTCAAAATAAAATGCACTCGTTTGTATCGTGAGAAAATGCGTTATGCCACTTACAATAAGGTTTCCCTTTAATTTCTGACTTAGTGGGTACCCTATGTTTTCCTTTGAATTTTATCTTTTTGTTAGATACTAGCCAATCGAAGATTTGTTCTGTTTTATTAATGTCGAAGGTATAATTCTTTTCCTTTTTCGTCTGTAAAGACCCGGTTGATTTACAATCTTTCTTTTCGAGGGGCTCGCATTGGTAGGGGGGTCCTTTAATAAATTCCGCCACATCTACTTCGAAGGTTTTGTCAAATACCCAGGGGATTCCTACTTTGAAGGCGTTGAGTCCTTGGTGTTTTTTATTATTCTCTTCCCTAATCATATTTTCGTATCTTATGGCACTCTCGGCCAGACTCCTAAAATCGGCGAATGGTATATCGTCAAATTTCACCCTAAATTCGAAGGTCATGTTTTGTTGGGCCAGTTGTACAAACTCCGTTTCGGGTAAGTTGAGATGGCATTTAACTCTCGCCATTTTGAAGCGGGTTAAGAATTCTTCTACTGACTCTGCTACACTTTGTCTTATTTTGGCCAGGTCACTCATCGATATACCCAGATCTGTTCGAGCGAAGTGGTTTTGGAACTGAAATTGCATCTCGTCCCAACTGTTGATAGAATTCGGGGCTAAGCTTATGTACCAGTTAAAAGCCGATCCCGTTAACGAACTCTGGAGAAGTCTCAATTTGAGAAACTCCTGATCAGACGCTTCTCGACATTGGCAAGTGAACCTTGCCAAATGCTCGAGAGCAGAGATGTGATCATCTCCCGAGAACAGTGTGAAGTCAGGGATTATGTAATTTCGAGGAAAAGGGTAACTCCTATCCACCCAATCGGGATAAGGTTTCCGGGGCATTGGCCTATGATTCCTTCGAAAACCTGGTCCATACATTCTTTCGACGATTGTCTCGATTTGATTTTGGACCGGGTCCGGTAATAGACCTCCGATATGGGCTTCGGGAACAACTTGCCCCCTGGGTATGGCACTTGTACGTTATTTGGAAACATAGGGACCTCTGGACCCATGTTTGGGATCGGGAAGTTATTGTTTCCCATTGGGAAAAGAGTGTTAGAGACTCCTATTGAATTAGGCATCGGGTTTTGATTGGGTATCCCCTGGTATTGTCCTTGGGTGAATACGGCAGGTATTTCGAAATTGTTAACATGGACGTTCGGCTGGTAACCTACCGGCACCTGTCCATAATTTGATAGAGGAAATGGGAAGTTGGGTCTCGAATTATACGGAGGAGGTTGGCTTGGGTTGCTATTATACGGGACGTTCGACGCCGCACGTGCATTTTGACCGAAGCTTTGCGGCCCTAGACCTGTCTGCCCCCCAGGCCTCGGTAAATTAACATAACCGTGCTCGTTTTCAGGGGATGTATTCGAAGTTTGCCCTATCTCGAAGCGATTACTCCTGTTTCTATTTTCTCGAGGGTAACCGGGTGGTGGTTCTCCTATTGCTACGTTTCGAGTACGGTTTCTTGCTTCTACGGAGATTAATTGTGATACCTTTTCTATTAACAGGTTATGTTTCTCGATAAGGGGTTCTAACGCATTAACAACTTGAATATTATCCATTCTTGAGAAAACGTCACAAGTTTGGTTGAATAACTCTCCTAGTTCAGTTACGACTCAAGTAACTTCTCTAGCTAGACCCTCTTGTGTATTTACTGCGATATCTTGTACTATCGCAGTAAAGATTTGAGCCGATTCTTGGGCCAGCGCTCGATATTGATCATTGAACTCCCTTGTCTGATCATCTCGAGCGCCTATCAAAGTTTGTTTCATAACCTTGACGAATTGTTCATACATCTTATCCGCTCTAATTCTATGTCTGGATACGGGTTGAGTTTCGAGTTCGTCCGTAGGCTATTCCCTAGAAGATTCGTCAGACATTTTTATATTTCGTTTATGGAATCTAAATTCGATTAGACTCCCACTGTGGTCGCCAAAAATCTGTTTCGCGTGAAAAACAGACTAGAATAAGGAGGGATTTCGAGTAGACGGTCCCTGCCTCGTGACCTTAACTTAGGATTATCTACCGACCCCTGCACAAATAGGCTAATGGTGGTCCTACGCCTTTTTATTTACTTATTCTACGGTATATGCAGCAAATATGATCGTAATACGTAAACAGCCAAAATACATTAAATTGAGAAAAAAAAGCATACCTCCATCGATTCTTGATTCGAAGTACAAGCTATGGATTCAGCCTCTCGCTACGTCTATTACTATGCTATCAGATTACTCTATACTAAAAATTACAAGTGATTGAACAGAATCTAAATTCTAATCTAAAAGGGAAACTACGAAGATACTGAACTACACTACGTAAATTGCTTTAATGAAAAATCTAAAAAGATAAGTTTTTTCTCTGAGATGTTGTCTGCCTTCTTCCTTCTTCTTCTCGCCTTTTATATTTGCGGACGCCCCACGTTCCCCATTTTAGCTAACCGTCCTCAACTCCCTGTTTCAAAATCTCAGAGTTTGGCGCGTCCATTTCTCTTTTGGATAAACTTCCTCGTTAAATGGGCCTCATTTTCCTGCTTCTTTATATTCGTTCAAGTGGCCCATATCATTTTGTTTCCCTACTTGGGCATATCCCCATTCAGTCTTTTTTTCATAGTATTTTTCGAATGGCCCACTTGTCATTTATTATTTATTATTAACATACATCAATACATTAGAAAATAAACCTTCACCTTCGAATAATTAAACATTATAATCCACTCACCTCACTTAGTAAAGGAGCTAGGGAGGCGGGAGTGACAGCTACACTACTACGTCAATTCTAAAAAGATTTTGCAACTAGTATAAAATATGATAATGTTGAAAATTCATCCCTCCAAATAACAAAATTATCTTTTAAAGGATTATACCGCCCGTCCCTTTTCCCTCCCCAAATAACAAATTGTCCTATACATAATTACTAATACACAAAGCTCGATAATTTTTTTTCTACACCACTCTATCCTATATTTTTCTAAAATGTCTAAATTTGTCTCGTTGAACTCTACTTTCTTTTTCTCAATTGAAATAAATAAATAAAAGATAATGTATCATTTAATCTTCACTTTTGGAAGACTTTTAGATAGTGAAAATATCACCTTTATTATCATTATAAATTAGAGAATGTATCATCACCTTCAAGGTAGAAATTTATATTTATTTCTTTTCAGCAATTACATAACTTATTTTAGTTCTTATTTTAATTTTGTTGTCACTGCAGTACTCATTTGCATATTATTTGAGATTAACCAGAATAAATGACAAAACTTATAGAGAGAAATCCATTTAATGGTGTGTGTATTTCTCTTCTTTTATCCCCGTGAGCCATTTTTTTTTCTATTCAATATTTTGCTACAAAAATTGAAAGTCATTGTTTATATTTTCTCAACATCAATTTTCCAATCCCTTCGGCAAGCTTCACATTTTCGTTTCTGCATTGTCTTTAGAGCTCAACTGCCCCAAAAAAAAAAAAAAAAAATTTCTTCATTGAAGTTAAAAGTTAGATAAAGTGTTGTACTATATTATAGTATTGTATGATTTGATTAGTGTGAGTGATTTTTTTTTCCTTTTAAAATTGAGAGATGATTACATTTTTCCTACTTAAAACTACTGGTGTCACATAATAGAGTCGAAATCGACTTGAACTTCGCGAAATCGGTAGGCCTGAGCTCACCAAACTTATTTTACAAACTCAAGCTCAAGCTAACTGAAACAGAGCGAGCGAGCTCGAGCTCAAACATATATTATTTCTTCTTTTACATTTATTATTATAAATTATAACATTATTCTTTATTAAAATATAAAAGTTATAAATATGAATGAGCGTACGAGCTAATAAAAAACAAACAGTGGAGTTGGAGCTCGAGTAGAGCTCTTGTTGAGTTGCGTTAGGTTCAACTAGGAAAGAAGAATCTCGACCCATTGGGACAAAACCCCGAATTTATCCCTATTGTCAACTCATAATACACCCACATAAAGTGACAAGATTTATGTCATTAGTAGGATTCGAACTCGTAATATTCAAATGAAAAATTAGAAATTTAACCGCTAGGCCACCTGCGATATCTCAATGATCATTTTGAACATGAAATTTGGAGGTTTTGATGGCGAGTATATAGTGAATTGGGAATGTGAATTCGAGCTATTCTAAAGGGAAAGAACCAATGTGTTAATGTACCATCACAACTTTAACAAAGACACAATGCTGAGTAATATGTGGCATTGGCCGTGGGTTTACAATTTGCATTATACTTATAAAAAACTAAAATGGACTTTCATAATAATAATTTTTTTTTTTTTTGGGAAAATTCAAATTCATAATAATTTGTATTAGTCTTTTTTTTTTAAAAAAAAAAACAACTTTATTGAATAAAAAGGAGTTACATAAAAGGGCACAAGGTACTACCTTGCCACAAAACAACTAGCCGACATAGGCTAGAACCAACGAGCACATGCGCCAAACTGGTAAACTTACTATGCTATACACCAATTATCAAAGTTTGGCCCCTATAATCCGTGCAATGTTCAACAGCAAACCGACTACTAATAATTTGTATTAGTCATTTTTGCAAGTAAGTAGTTTCTATTTGAGTTCATCGCGTGACGACTCTCATTTTTGGATAATCACTCGTAGGCCTAAAGTGTGACATAATATCACCAATAACACGAACTATGTATCATCAACCTTGTCACTAAACCACCCACGAACTTTATTATGCCGTTTTCCTTGCACTCAAGCAGCAATCTCTGGAATGAGAGAAGTGAAGGAGGAGGAAACCTCAAGAGCCACTGAAATCGGGGGTGTTAGATCAATTGTCGTTTCAATCTTTAAAACCCCACTTAAATTATGGGTGGATTGTAGATAGGACCCTACACCAAGACTTATGGTTCATTGTACTTGAAACCCTTTTGTTTTGTTGCGCGCAGGACAATCTTAAATCAGCCGTATAATCCATTTTTATATAGTGAAACACATTAATCATGGAGAAGTGAAATGATGGAGCTAAGGACTGAACTAGGTTCAAGCTCCAACACATAAATTGTATTGATAAAACAAATTATATCTGCCACTGTTAAATTGAGAGGAATCCAATCAAAGAAGAAAAAAATATTCATCCATTCATAGAGAGAAAGTGAAGTTTTACATTGCTGAATAGAATGGGAAAACTGGTCTAGATAACTAACATTTGACTATTTATATACAAGTTCAACGGCTATATTGACCAAATAGCTAAAGGTGCTAATATACACAATAAAGTGCTATTTACATTAATAACACTTTCTAACTTATCACTTCTTAACACTCCCCCTCAAACTTGTAGTTCAAAGAGACTATGAACAACAAGTTTGCCAAGTAAATACTCAAATTGATCTCTTCCCTAAGCTTTGGTTAAAATATCAGCAGGTTGATCCTTTGATGGTATAAAAACATTCTTGATTAAACCTTGCTGCAACTTTTCTCTAATGAAGTGTCAATCTACTTCAATGTGTTTGGATCTTTCATGATAAACCTGATTAACAGCCAGTTGAATTGCAGATTTGCTATCTAAAAAAATATGAACTGGAAGCTGAACTTCAATCTTTAAATTTTTAAGAATACTGAGCAGCCACATGATTTCACAAGTAACAGAGCCTAAAGCTCTATATTCAGCTTCAGCAGAGCTCCTGGATACTGTGTTTTGCTTCTTTACTTTCCAAGACACCAATGAACTGCCTAACTTTACAGCATAACTAGCCAAGGATCTCCTGGACATAGGACATGATGCCCAATTTGATTCACAAAAGGCATTCAAAGTAAAATCAGTAGCAGAAGACATTAACAATCCAAGACCAGTTTTACCTTTTAAATACCTCAACACTTTATACGTAGCATCAAGATGTAACTTTCTTGGATTAGGCATAAATTGACTAAGGACTTGAACTGCATATATACCTAATATCAGGCCTAGTAAGACAAAGATAAATCAATTTTCCCACAATTTTAGCATCAAGATGTGACTTTCTTGGATTATGCATAAATTGACTAAGGAATTGAACTGCATAGCTAATATCAGGCCTAGTAAGACAAAGATAAATCAATTTTCCCACAATTTTTTGATACGCATTAACATTCTGTATAACAGGATCTTCTTTGTAATTAATATGATCAAAATATTTAACATTCTGTTCGATTGGTGTACTTAAAGGTTTACAACCAAGCATCACTACTACAAAAATACACTATTACAGCGCACCTATTACAGCGGTTTTGGAAAAACCGCTGAACGGAGGACCCTATTACAGCGGTTCTTTAGTGAACCGCTGTAATAGGTTGGAACCTATTACAGCCGTTCACTAAAGAACCGCTGTAATAGCTTTTTTTTTAAAAACTTTCAAAACCCATTTCAGATCCCACCCCCCATTTCAGATCCCGCCTCCCATTTCAGCTCTCTACTCTACTCTCTCTCTCTCTCACCGTAACCACCACCACCGCCACTGTATACCGCCGCCACCACCCTATTCTCTCTCTCTCTAAACTATTATTAGGTGAGTTTGAAGTTTTTGATGCCGCTGAGTTCATCGACGATTCTCACCGGTTTTTTTGGTTTTTTCCACGCAGATCTAAGCCACGAAAGGAGGTAGATCTAAGGCTGAGTCGAAGAAAGCTGATGCGAAGTATGAGCGCTCTTCTTTTTTGTTTTCGTTTTTCAGATCTGTAATTTCTTTGTTCAGATCTGTAATTTCTTTTTCGTTTCCATGTATGAGCGCTCTTCTTATTTTTGGTAAATAATTCTCTCTCACTTGTAGCTGTAGATGTATTATTGAGTGTGATTCGTTTAGATGTTGATTTCGTTATGGATGGTTTTGTTTGATGTACACAATGAGGACTTCAGGAAGACTTACATATCTGCTGTGGGTAGTTGTTGTTTAATCATATTTCAGGAAGATTTGTTTTTGTTTAATCATATTGTGACTTTAGTTTAAATGCGTGATGAAGTTTTGCCAACTTTTTATGGTGTTTAATTTTTTAGCTGCTGATATATTCTTGTGGAGGAACAAGAAAATATCTGCTGGAGTACATGGTGGCGTGACTGCAGTTTGGGTTCTTAGTATTTTGTTTGGCTTTAAAAAAAAAAAAAAAAAACTCACCTATTACAGGGGTTATAAAAATAACCGCTGTAATAGGTACCCCTATTACAGGGGTTATAAAAATAACCGCTGTAATAGGGGTACCTATTACAGCGGTTATTCTTACAGGGGTTATAAAAATAACCGCTGTAATAGGTACCCCTATTACAGCGGTTATTTTTATAACCGTTGTAATAGCGGCCTATTACAGCGGTTTTTTATCGCTGTAATAGGGTTGAACCCTATTACAGCGGTGCCTATTACAGCGGTTAAAACCGCTGTAATAGGTCCAAAAAAACCGCTGTAATAGGTTTTTTTTGTAGTAGTGCATACCACTCTCACTAAGAAGTTCCAAGGTGTATTTCCTTTTATTCATAACTATGCCCTCACTAAATCTTGCAATCTCAATACCAAGAATTTTTTTTTTAACTCACCTAAATCCTTCACATGAAAAGAAGAATTCAAGTATTGCTTGCATTCATTTATCAAATCAGAATCATTTCTAGTAACTAAGATATCATCTACATAAACAAGCAAGAAAACAATGCTACTCCCCCTTGATTTGATAAACAATGAATAATCATTTTTAGATTGTTCAAAACCATGTGTATGCATAGCAATAGTGAACTTATGGTTCCATTGCCTAGATGCCAAACCATATAAAGACTTTAAAAGCTTGCATACCTGATGTTTACCAATTTTACTTGTCATGTTGAAACCTGGAGGAATAGTCATGTAAACCTCTTCATGTAAATCTCCTTGTAAAAAAGCACTTGTAACATCCATTTGCCATAAAGGCCAATTCTTCATTGCTGCAACAAAAATGACTATTCTAACTGTAATATGTTTAGCTACAGGAGAAAATGTTTCACTATAATCAATTCCTTCCAACTGTGTATAACCCTTAGCAACTAATCTTACTTATATCTATCTATGGATCCATCGGATCTATATTTGACATTGTAAACCCACCTACAACCTATAGGTTTTTTATGTGGTGGCAATTCTACAATCTCCTATGTTTTATTTAATTTTAGAGCATCAATTTCAGTTTTCATGGCTTTCTGCCAGTTTGTATCCTTTCTTGCATCATCAAAAGAATTAGGTATAGAAACACTAGATAAAGCAGTAAGAAAAGCCTTGTATTTAGAATTAATAGTATCATATTGCATATACTGAGATAAAGGATGATGAGTAAGAGAACTCATATTAGAAGTTGAATCAAAGGGTGACACATAATCCTTTGCTCAGTATGGTGGTTTTGTCACTCTGTCTAATCTTCTGAGATGCACATGATTATCAATCTTATCATTAGTATCAACACCTTGAGATGGATTAACAGAATCATTAGAAATACCATGCTCAGGAAGATGTAAATCATTATGCTTATGCAAATTACCCTGAAAACTATATGGTAAAACAAATTCCTCATAGTATAGTTTACCATCATGCATAGGAAAATTCTGTCTATCAACATCATTGCTGGAAACAGCAAAAGGAAACACCTGTTCATTAAAAATCACATCTCTGGAAACCAAGAAATTATTAGTACTCAAGTCCAAAGGCTTATAGCCCCTTTGACATGGAGCATATCCCATAAAAACACAAGGCTTTGGCCCATGTTGAAATTTTTCGTGCTGATTTAGGATTTTGAGCAAAACAAAGACACCCAAACACCCTCAAATGAGAATAAGCTGGTGGTTTTCCATGTAAAATAGAAAAGGGAGTTTTTCCACCAAGCACAGGGGTAGGTGTTCTATTTATAATATAAACAACAGTCAATAGTACACAATCCCCCCCAATATTTAATAAGGACATGAGAATGAAACTTCAAGGACCTATCAACATTAAGAATATGCCTGTGTTTTCTCTCAACAACACCATTTTGTTGAGGTGTATATATGCAAGAGCTTTGATGTATAATCCCTAAAGAATCAAATAATGCATTACATTTATGACTAAACAACTCCCAAGCATTATCAGTTCTAATGATTTTTACTTTAGAAGAATATTGAGTATTCACATACACCAAGAATTTCTTTAGAATTTCTAAAACATCAGATTTATATTTCATGAGAAAAACCCATGTAGACCTTGAATAATCATCCATAATAGTTAGAAAATAAGCTTCTTGATTGTATGTTGATTCCCTATATGGACCCCACACATCAATATGTAAGAGATCAAAAACAGCTTTACTGAAATCATATCTATTGGGAAAAAAAGTTCTAGAATGCTTTGCAAGAGGACATACATCACAATATACATGTTTATGATCAATTTTGATATCCAATTCTGGAAAAAAATCGAATCTACTGAATGCTATATGGCCAAATCTACTATGTCACAGATTGGCTTTATTGTACATAGCACTATTGACATGTTGATTGCTAGAAACCTTATTACAAGAACTGTCAAAAACATCATTACTATCCTTCAATAGATCATAGGGGACTGGTTGCAAGTAATACAAGCCATTCTTCAATCTACCAATCCCCTTGATCTTGCCATTCCAAATGCCCAGGATTAGACAAAATTGAGGATAAAATCTCACAAAAACATCATTATCAGAGGCAAGCTTTGACAGAGATAAAAGGTTATGTTTGAAATTAGGGACAAACAAAACTTCATTAAGATGAAGACCTGTGTCTAAAGTGACTTTTCCAACATGTGTGACAGTGGTATATACACCATTTGGCAATTTAACAAGTTTAGAAGAAACACATGGATTAAAGCTATTATCAAGAAATTTATAATTTGCCAACATGTGTTGGTTTGCCCCTGTATCAAGAATCAATGTATCTAAAGAATTATCATTCATAATAGGGGAAAGATTAGACACAATACCTGCACAATTGTCCTGAGATGAGCTACCAGCAGCAGATGTATTTACATCTTCAGTACTGCCCAACATCTTTAAAATTTGTTGATATTGTTGTGTAGTAAACAAAGAATGTTGTTGTGACAGGTGAGTACTAGTGTTGTCAGTGAATTTTCTAGTGCCTGTATCCATATTCTCTGGAGTAATTGAGGCTGCGTTAACCTGATTAAACCTGCCTCCTCCATTATTATTTCTGGATCCTCCATTATTATTTCTGGAGCCTCCCCTTCTGCCACCTCTCTCCCTCCTCCGCGCCAATTAGGAGGGTATCCAACTAGCTTAAAACACTTGTCTATGGTGTGACTAGGGAGATTACAATGACTACAACTAATTTCAGGTTTAGAAGCATTTATCTTTTGAGTGTTAGACATTAAAATAGTATTCTTTATCACAGCAGCCTGAGTATTAATTCCTCTCCGAGCCTCTTCATTAGTTATCATAGAATATACTTGATTATGTGATGGTAGAGGAGACATCATTAAAATTTGGGATCTAACATTGTTGTAGCACTCATTTAGCCCCATTAGGAACTGCATCATCTTCAATTGAGTGCAGAAATCAACATATTCTTTAGAAAGTTCTTTAGAAGGATCAGGAATTAAACTCTCATATTTATCCCAAAGGCTACGAATTTTAGAATAATATTTAGTCACATTATTTATGCCTTGGGTAATGGTGTTAATTTGCCTGTATAAGGAGTAAAGTCTAGCACCATTGACTCTATCAAAACGTTCTCTTAAATCTTGCCATATCATATACGCAAATTTTGTATAAACAACACCATGTACTAAATCACAAGAAATAGATCTATGTAACCAGTATTTTACCAATGCATTGCACCTCTTCCAGTGAGGCAATTCAGGTGAATCTGCTGCAGGTTGCGTACAAGTTCCATTGATGAAACCGAGTTTATTCTTCGTCTCCAAGGCAACAATCATCTAACGACTCCATATTTTGTAGTTATCAGATCCTCTCAAATTTTCGTCACAAGATCAAGAGATGGCGTATCTGAAGGATATAAATACAACGGATTCTAAAAATCAATATCTATCGCCTTTGATTTTGAAGGTTCGATTAAAGCCATAGCATTTCGAGATAGAGACTAACAAAACAAGATCGCAGAAGCCTAAATCCCCAAGAAAGATCACAAAAAGATCGCGGAAGCAGAAATTCCCAAGATAAATGGCAGAAAAATTGCGAAAAAGAAGAAGATAATCGATCGAAGATAGAATCAATGATTCGATTGAAAATTGATCAATAAATCGATCAGAAAATCGATAGATTCGAAACCTAAAAGATATACACAACAATTTCTGGCTGTGATACCATGTTAAATTGAGAGGAAATCAATCAAAGAAGAAGAAAATATTCATCCATTCATAGAGAGAAAGTGAATTTTTACATTGCTGAATAGAATGGGAAAACTGGTCCAGATAACTAACATTTGACTATTTATATACAAGTCCAACGGTTATATTGACCAAACAACTAAAGGTGCTAATATACATAATAAAGTGCTATTTACATTAACACTTTCTAACTTATCACTTCTTAACAGCCACATAGTACTGCAACATTTGTTGGAGAAGAGAATACAAATTGGCTAAAGATCAAAGTTTGCAATTCTACTGCACTTGCTTTTGTAATTTTATATTGCTAAGAATTTTTTCTTATTATTCAAAAGATGATGAAGTATACACAAACATATATATATATATATATATATAGATCAATTTAACATTGAAAATATTAAAGTTACTTATTGCATAAATTAAATTAAATACTTTCCCAGTGATTAACCATGCTTGATTACCAGAAGTCTTCTTTGAATAAGAAATTTTTCCATTGACCATAGAATTTTAATGAAGCCTCTTGGGCTTCTTCCTTGAAATTGCAGATTATTTATTCTAACACCCCTTCTTAATTTGCAGTTTTCAGCTCATCCTATGTTTTCTCAAATTTCTCAATAGTCACGGCCTTGGTACGAAAATCCACAACTTGTTCATTTGTGCCAATGAAATCCAAACAAATTTCTCCTTTGCTAACCATATCTCTAATGAAATGATGTCACAACTCGATATATTTTGTTGTTGAGTGAAACGCCGAATTCTTTGTCATAGCTATTGTTGACATATTGTCACCATAGACTATAGTTAGATACATTTGAACTTGTTGTAAATCAACAAGTAGCCTTGTCAACCAAATTGCTTCACAAGTGGCTTCAGTTGCAGCCATATATTCGACTTAATCAGATGATAGCGCCACAAATTTTTGCTTTTTCAAACTCCGGCAAACAACATTAGAACCAATGTAAAATAAATATCCCGAAGTGTTTTTTCAATCTTCAATGGCATCGGTCCAGTCGTTACCAATAATGCTGATCAGTTTACTCTCCTTTTCCTCTACATACTTGATGCCCAATTGTTTGCTCCCTTGAAGATATCTTAAGACTCTTTTAGCTGATGTAAAATGGAGTTTACTTGGCTCACTCATGGATCTTGAGATTAAATTCACTGCAAGTACAATTTTTGGATTGGTATTTGTGAGATAAATCAATGATCCAACAGGGCTCCTAAACATTTTATTGTCAACCTTCTCACTTCCATCATTTTGCAATAACTTTTCATTCACTGACATAGGAGTAGAAACCAGCTTACACTTTTCCATATGAAATTTCTTTAAAAGATGTCCAGTATACTTTTCTTTAGAAATAAAAATTTCTCATTTGCATTGCTTTACTTGAATCCCAAGAAAATATTTCATCAATCCCAAATTTGTCCTTTCAAATTCTTTCATCATTTTTTTCTTGAGATCTTCAACCATGTGCGTTTGATGCCTATATAGATAGGATCAGCTACATAGAGACACACGATCAAGAAATTATCACCGCCTTTGTTCACATAAAGAGCGTGATCATTTGGACTTTGATGAAATTAAGTTTTGCAAAAACAACCATAAATCTTGTTGTTCAAGCTCGTGGAACTTGCTTTAATCCATAAAGTGATTTCTATAGATGGAACACTTTATCTTCGTTTCCTTTTGCCTTAAATCCTTGAGGTTGGTGCACATATACTTATTCTTCTTCAAGTTCTCTGTTAAGAAATGGTGATTTGACATCGAGTTGATATACTTGAAGCTCTAGTGGTGCTACAAGTGCAAGAAAAACTCAAATTATCTCCATTCTAACCACAGGTAGAAAAGTCTCATTAAAATCAACTTCTGATTGTTGAGAGTATCCCCTTGCAACAAGTCTTGCCATGTGTTTCTGAATACTTCCATCTTCATGGAATTTTGTTTCAAAAATCCATTTAAGCCCACATTCTTGTGCTTTGATAGATCCACCAATTCCCAAGTTTATTTTTGTCCATCATTACAATTTCTTCTTTCGTAGCCTTTTGCCATATTTCTTTTTTTGCAGCAACTTCAAAACTTTTTAGTTCAACGGTAAAGAAATCAACATCACAATTTTTCATAAAGTTCTCTTAAAGAATGAGTCTTTCTTACCAGATAATCCAAACTTGAATTTTCTTCTCTTTGTGAGTATGACTTGGACTTTCAGGTGGAGTTGCAAGGTCAGGTTCATCATCAAGTGTTGGTGACGATTCAAAAAGTTCATTTGGAGTGATTGATTGAGAAGAACTTTCTTGCCAACTCCAAGATGCCATTTCATCAAATATAACATCTCTTGAGACCACAAGCTTGCAAGTTATTGGATTGTAAAGATGATAGCCTTTGGATTCCTTGTTGTATCCAATAAAAATGAGTTTTTAGTCTTTCTCATCAAATTTGTCTCTGTTTGGCGCAGAGATATGAGAGTATGCTATGCTACCAAAAATCTTCAAATGATCAACTAGTGGTTTTTTCTTGTGCCACACCTCAATGGTGTCTGATTTCGAACAGCCTTCATCGGACATCTATTCAAGATATAAATAAGTGTGTGAACAGCTTCCGCCCAAAAATTCTTGGGTAGACTTTTGCCAATTATCATGTTTCTTGCCATTTCTGCGATTGTTCGATTTTTCCTTTCGGCTACGCCATTTTGTTGAGGACTTCTTCAAATAGTGAGTTGTCTATGAGATTACATTTTCTTTGCAATATTATATAAAAGGAGTGTAGATAAACTCACCACTACGCTCTGTCTGAATAGTTTAATTTCATGACCATTTGGTTTGTCCACTAGCGCCTGAAATTTAAGATATACTTAAAAAGCCTCGAATTTTTCATGTGGGAAATAAACCCACATCATCCTTGTGTAGTCATCAATAAATAGAATAAAGTACCTCTTGTTTCCAATAGAAAGAGTTCTGGAAGGACCCCAATTGTCCGCATGAATAAGCTCCAATGTTTCTTTTGCTCTCTAAGTAATTTTTGGGAAGAAAAGTCTATGCATTTTACCGTATATGCATGCTTCACAAACTTTCTATCAATTTGTGGAAGGCCTATAACCATATTCTTTTGCTTGAGAAGTTGTAGCCTTTTGTTATTTAGATGACCATATCTCAAGTGCCAAAGTTGAGATTGATCAATACTTTCTCCTTTATAAGCGAACTTTTCTTCAAGAGATATAGCCATAGAGAAAAATTTATCCAAGCTCATTTGGATAAAAGCGATGGTGCAAGTTTTCTTCTTATCAAAAATTCTGTATTCTTCATTATTAAAAAATACAGAATAGACTTTTTTGTAGCAATGCCCAACATTAAGGAGATTACTATTTAGATTAGGCCCATAAAAAACATCTTCAATGAGTTTCGATTCCCTCCCTTAGATTGGACAACAATAGTTTCTTTTCCTTCGGTTTTATGCAACTGACCATCACCAAACTTGACTTGAAAAGTGAAACTTTTGTCAAGCTCAACAAAAAATATTTTTATCCCCGGTCATGTGACTGCTACAATTGCTATCCACATAGTACACATTTTGAGGTTTTTGTTGAAAAGATATGCATGAGAAAAGTTGCTCTACTTCATCTTTAGTGAAGTTTGCTTCATCTTTCTCAGGTTGGTCTTGATACCAACAATTCTTTTGAGAATGATTGGCGTTTCTACACTTCTAGCATTTGAAGTGACAATCTTTTGTTTCATGATTTGTCTTTCTGCAAATGATGCAATAAGTGTTAGAATTTGTCTCCTGCTTATTTGCATTTCTGTCATTGATTCATGCTTTGTAGACTTGTCCTCTTCCTCTTTTTTGAAATGAACCTCATCTTTCTTTTTGTTGCCACTGGGAATTTTTATTTTGAGAAAAATTCAGTTTTGACTCGAAAACTTGCTCTAGGGGCTGATTTGACGACTTGCCTATTCTTTCGTCGTGTACTTGAAGTGAACTTGTGAGTTCACTAAAAGTAAATACCGACAAATCTTTAGATTCTTCTATGGAAGCAACAATATAATCGTACTTGAAAGGGAGACTTCGTAGCAATTTTTAAATGACTTTCTTTTCATCAATAGTATCTCCAAAGTTTCTTATTTGATTCACAATTTCAACAACTCTAGTTAGATAGACTTGCATTCCTTCATTGTCTTTTTTCACCAATTTTCAAACTCTCTCCAAAGATGTTGCAGCTTGATCGATGTCACTTTTTTATTTCCTTGAAAACCCTATTTCAAGATATCCAAAGCTTGCTTCGCTTTTTTAAGTAGTTGAATTCTTGGATATATGGTTTTATTTAAACCTTGTTGAATAAATCTGAGAGCACTTGCAACTTTCTTCAAATTTTTCTCGTACTCTTGCTTTTGTGCATTATACCACTCTTCATTATTTAAAGGTGGTTGTGGTTTTGTTTCTTCCACTACATCCCACAAATCTTGGGGAATAAATAGAGTTTTCATTTGATTATCCCAATAATCAAAATGCTCACTTCCAAAGATGAGAACTTAATTTGAAGTGCAAGAAAATATGGTGGGACCTTGATTTGTAGCCATTATAGAAATAAAAGGTAGAAAATGAACTTGATTCTGATCCCACAACTTGTTGGAGAAGAGAATGATAATTGGCTAAAGATCAAAATCTGCAATGCTACTTCACTTGCTTTTGCAATTTTATATTGCTAAGAAGTTTTTCTTATTATTCAAAAGATGATGAAGTACACATATATAGATACAATTAGCATTGAAAATATTAAACTTATTTAGTGCATAAACTAAATTAGACACTTTCCTAATGATTGACCATGCTTGATTACCAGAAGTCTTCTTTGAATAATAAATTATTCCCTTGACCATAGAATTCCAATGTAGCATCTTTGACTTCTTCCTTGAAATTGTAAATTATTTATTCTAACAGCTAGCATTCTCTCTTTTTTGTGGATTTGAATGATATTTCTTTAATTCTTTTTTAGTGCGGCGGTCGCAAAAAATTCTTAACTAGGTCTTGAATATTATACGGAAGAATGATCAGTAATGATATAATCAATGTATGAATGTGGTAGTAGGAAAATATTTTACTATATATAGGGCAAGACCTGATGCATGTAAGGAACTTTTAAAAATTTGTGACATTGAAGGAACAAAAAAGATATATATATATATATATATATAGAAATAATTACACTGGGTACCACTGATGTATTGCATAATTACAAAAAATATCTACTAGTTTAATAAATTACATCTAACATCCTCTAGTTTCAATTAATGAAATAACGTTGGAGGAAAGTTGTAAAATGACTTTAATGCCCTAACAGAATGAATTAAAATAAAAAATAAAAATACAAAAAGAATTAAAAAAGAAAAGAAAATGTAAATGACATATGTCCCCTTTCACCTCTTATTGACCGAGGTTGGAAATGGGCGAAATTGGGCGACTCAAAATCGAGTGTGACAATCAGAAATCGGGGTCTTGGTGGCGGCGGTGGGATGTAGATGACGGGGTTGGTGGTTCGCGAAGGGGATTCGGGCAGTGGTGGGTTGTAGAAAACGATGGTAGTGGTTCGCGAATGGGATTCAGGTGGTGGTGGTTCGCGAATGCTTTGTGAAGGGGATGTAGATGTAGGTTATGGTGATACACGAAGGTGATGCCGGCGATTGTGGGATGTGGACGGTGGCGGTAGTGGTTCAGCGGCGATGGTTCACGAATGTAGAAGACGATGTTGTAGATTCTCCTCTTATTTTCTTTTTCCTTTTTTAGTTTATTTTTATTTATTTATTTCTATGGAATACAAATATAATTTCTAATCTATTTTTTTTGTTTGATAATTTAAAAATAAGTAAATAAAAAGATTTAAATAATATCTTGGAAATTCTAATTTAAAATTTTAATAGAACCCCAATTTTCAAATCTAAAAATTAGTGAAATATTTTTATACAACATTGAAACTATAATTCAAATATTTTTACCATGTTTTTTTAGTTTATTTTATTTTTCCAAGGATATTTATTGAATTTAATATATTAGATATATTATTTTTATTTTTATTTTTATTTGCTATATATAATAATTTTAATTTAATTTAAATTGAATTATTCTAAATAAGTCAAAGATATTCATTTACATACTTTTGATTTGAAAAACATTATAAATACGCCCAAATCGTATAACCATCCAGAAAATTATGGTTTACATAATTAGGGGTAGTTTTGGAAGTTCACAATTTTTTTAACGACGTTGTAGCGAAACCCTAACAGAAAGTGCCAAATGTTAGACAGAATAAACAGTTTGGATGTTAGATATAATTTATTGAACTAGGGAATATTTTTTGTAATTTCGCAATACTTCAGGGGTATCAGTGTAATTATCACTACATATATATATACACTACGTAGGTAAAAATATTCACTAGAGCTGACTAACAAATTAAGTATTGAAATGGCAAAACTTTGGTCAAGACCCAACAAGCTTATGACAATTAGGGTTCCATGTGCCCTATTATTGGCAAATATAAATATTTTTCATCCTAAGATGGGGAATATTTTTTTTTTGGGGGGGGGGGGGGGGGGGGGGGGGTAAAGATATTCTTGAATCTTATATATGTATTTCTTTGGATTTTGTCTAATTTGAATGTTGGAGGGCCAACGCTAGGGAAATCCTCGGCGCGTCTTCTAATATTTTATTCTTTTGTAGGTTTAGGGAATTTATTAAAAACATTATGCAGGAGAGCTTGAAAAACTTACGATGCAAAATTCGTATGCTTCATAGAGATATGAAGTTATCATCAAATAGTCTTATTGTAGAGATGGAGCCACAGGGGGACTGGTAGGGCACCCCCAAACTTTGTGAATTTTTTTTGCCCTATAAACTTTTGAAATTTAAAATTTTCCCCCCCCCCCCCTCCCAAAATTAAAAAATATCATGTTTTGGACCTTTTTTTTTTATATTCACCCCTCGAATCCCAAATTTGGGAACCGTCCATGGCTTATTGTTACTTTATTAGCTTGCAGTGCATCCGAAGGAAATATTTAGGCTTTGTTTGTTTGTGTTTTCAAAGGCCAATTTTTATTTGAAAATGAAAATACACACTTTACATCATTCTCAACTGAAAATACAATTATTTTCATTTTCTACTTCACATTCTCCAATAATTACCTTTCACTTTACCAAATCACACTTACTTTTTCTTTCTCTCACATCTCATTCTCTAAATTCATATTTTCAGCAACAATTGTAGTGTCATAGTGGAATAAAATATATAATATTAGCTTTCATAGGCTTGTGCACATTTTAAGACCCATTTTGAAAATTTTTAGTACTTTTTTGGGGTTAACTTTTATTATTTTTACTTATAAATATATTTAATTAATGTATTATTATCTATTATTTTATCTATATTATTCACGTAATTATTATTTTTAACTAACTCAATTATTTCACACATCATCAAATCATCAATTATAGCCACTTTAAAAGACACAACCAAACAGGCCGACATTTTCTCACAAAAATAAAAAACTCATTTTCCTATACATTTTAGAAAACGACGGTTGAAAATAAAATAAAAACACATCCAAACAAAGCATTAGGCTATGTTTGTTTGTGTTTTTGGAGCCACATTTTTATTTTCATTCTCATTTGAAAATGAAAATACACTATTTACACCATTCTCAACTGAAAATTCATTTATTTTCATTTTCACTTTCACATTCTCCAATAACTTTCTTTTACTTTACCAATTCATACCCACCTTTTTCTTTTTTCCACATCTCTTTCTAAAAATTAATTTTTTGTCAATAATTGTGGTGCTATAATGGAATAAAATAAATAGTATTAACCTTTATAAGCTTGTGCACATTTTAAGACCCATTTTGAATATTTTTAATGCTTATTTTGGGGTCAATTTTTTATTTTTTTTATTTACAAGTATATTTAATCAATGTAACTGACACAGTTTGATTTTTACACAAAAAAAATCATACTTCATTAACACGATTGTATCTCTAACGATTATGAATAAATCAAAGACTTCTATAAAATAATGGTGAACATAAGAATACCCAAGAGAGATTTTTATTACTTTTTGGAGAGGGAGTAGAAAGATATTAATTTTTGCAAAAAAAAAGTGATCGTAAAAAATTATAAGTGCCCAATCTTGGCCCTTTTAAAGGCCATTTGGCCACCTCCCTTCCCTTCCTTTGTAAATGGGCGTCTCTTATCAGGTTATGGGAGAAAATGGGGTTATTTTCCCTATTTTGGAGATAGTGGGTAGATATGGGTAGTTATTGACTTACTCCGCCTTATCTACTCATCAGCCATGGTCACGAGCTTGACATCTAGCTGATTGTCAGCCTCCTCTTCAGCTATCTTGTGAGGTAGTTATTAGGTTTCTAGTAGGTTGCTTGTCATCCTTTCATCCTACTTTTGCTATTAGCCTTCCTGAGGGCTGGCAAAGTGGGCCTATTGCCAACGATCCACCTCCATTTCCTACTCATTAATATGGTCCATTCCTTGCTAGGCCCAATATGAGAATTGAATTTTTGTGAACGTATCATAAGTTCCCCTACTCTTGAGATCTTTAAGGAAGTTCAAGATCTCAAGGTTATAATTAGTATTCAAATGTCGAGCTAGCTTATTGTGCCAACTAACCCCAAACAATTCCTTTAAGCTAACCCACTGGTTGGCTCGTGAGCTTGCTGTGAACTCGACTCGCCTGCCTTAGGGTGTTAATATATGTATTTTTTTTATATAAAACAAGCTTGTAGAGATTCCCTCTTTTTTTTTTTTTTTTTTTTTGGTGACTTGAATATATTCTTGGGATCTTTCACGTTGCTTCTTCCAAGGAGTCTTTTTCTCTCTCTTCTTTGAATTCTTCAAATTAGGGAACTTTTGAAATTTCTTATTTTGATGGGATTTGAGCATATCATTTTCGTCTGCAAGGTGTGGGGAGGCCAAACAACATAACTTGTGGCAAATGTGGTAGTCATGCTTCAGAAAGCACTAGTGAGATAGTTGAAGGCAAGTACCTGATTGAGACAGCTCGTGTCGGAGTTCATGCATGTCTCGTGCTGAGTCTATGTCTCAGTTATCCGATGAACGCCATCTTAAGTAGTCTTTTGGTGATGTAGTGGTACCCTCAAAGCATTCAAGAGGTCTTTTTGACCATAAGAGCTCTGCAGGGTCGAAGTCTCATGAGAGACCAATGACTCCTTATTTGTTTTCAGCTTCAAGTGAGAAAGTGGCCTGTGACCATTTATTGAGGATAACTCATCCCGAGATTGCAATTATGTGAGTATGCACTTCTAGAAGACTTGTATTCTATTATTCTGCAGGTATGCCATGTTCCTTTTCTTTTCATCAACTTTCTTTATTTCTTCAACAACTTGTACTTTTGTGTACACTTTGATTATTTTCACCGATTTATTTATTATTGCCCCTCTCTATTATGTCAGGAGAGCGTATTGGGTGATGACATAGTTGTTCGCCTTTGTTGTTGGCTTTTTGCTTCCCTTGATGCATCCAAGAAGCTAGCTGAATGGGAGGCTCATGTTTTGCTGCTGACCATTTGAGGGGACAACATGTTGATGAGATTGTGAAAACTCTCCAGGAAGCTCAGTGGAAATCTCACGAAGGAGCTCTCTCCAGTGTTTTTTCATTCTATTGAGGGGTTTGCTTTGTTAAATGACGACCACAAGTGCCGTCATGCCATTTTCTTATAGTCTCCCGAATTCGAAGAGGTGTTGGTTTGTTCACCTCTTCCATATTATTATCATGAATTTTGCACATGTGTGTGGCAATGTGTGGGAGCCGGTCTCTTTCTAACCTAGATGGATACTTATTTCCTTCATGAGAACGTGGGCTTGATGCTCCAAAGCCGGTTAGGAGACGTCCACACGTATTTTGGTAGTTGATGCCAAGGTCGATGAGCAAACTGATGTTCACAACGATAATGATGTTGATAGTCGAGCTGTGAAGATAGCTGACAAAGATGCTGCTTTAGATTTTCCTGCAGATGATCTTGCTAACAAAGATGTTAGGGTGTAGAGTGATCAAAGATGATGAGGAAGCTGGTGAGCCTTTCTTTGAGACTACTGATGAGCTCACTTTTCAGGAGACGATTGAGGTGTCCGGTGATGGTACCTCTCCTTAGATATTTATTTTGCTTGCAGTAGATTTTTGTTCTAGCTCGGGACCTTTTTTGTCACCATTCTTTCTCTTGAATTTGTAAGAATGCCCGGTTTTGTGGCGTTACTTTTCAGTACTTTTATCTCAGATACCTTATTTATTGCAACAATATTTTTATCCATATCTCTTTGTCACTCATCTAGACATACGTTTTGCTAAATTAATGCAATATGAATTCTTGCATGTAATTAAAGACATACTTAATTTTTTGCATGTCACATATGCATAATTATCATAGTAGCAAAGCCAACAGAATATAATCATCATGTATTGGAATGCAATATATACCTTGGTAAATGGTTGCGAGTTAGCAACAAATGTTTGCAAGATGGCATCGTTGTTGATTTGAGGATGCTCACAGCTTTTGACACTGAGGTGCTTTTATATGTTGCCCACACACTTTTACATAACTTGCATTTTATTGAGGAGTTCTTTGGTCTCTTGCACATTTTATACATTGTATGCCCGAATGTTTTACCCGGGCCCTCCCATTGTTTAAGTATTTTTATCTTTTCACAAAGTTTCAAGGATCAAGCATTTTTCAAGCTTGATTCTTATATTTTATGTAAGACTTGTATAATGTTTACACGTTTTGGTAAACATTACGAGGTACTCACTTGCTCATGAGGCTTATTTGATGCTTATGCTTTAGGCAAGGCTTATGAGGTGATCACGTGCTCGTGAGGCTTTTTTGATGCTTATGCTTAAGGTAAAGCTTATGAGATGCTCGCGTTTTAGTAAGGCTTTCTTTAGTGCGTACGCTTTGGGTAAGGCTTATGAGGTGCTCACATGCTCGTGAGACTTCTTTGATGCTTACGATTTGGGTAAGGCTTATGAGATGCTCACATGCTCGTGAGGTTTCTTTGATGCTTACGCTTTGGGTAAGGCTTAGGAGATGCACACATGCTCGTAAGGCTTTTTTGTTGCTTACGCTTTGGATAAGGCTTATAGGAACGCTTGCATTTTGGCGAGGCTTCTTTGATGCTTACGCTTTCGGTAATGCTTATAGAAATGCTCGTGTTTTAGCGAGGCTCCTTTGATGCTTAGGATTTAGGTAAGGCTTATGGGGATGCTCACTTTTTAGCGAGGCTCCTTTGATGATTACGCTTTAGGTAAGGCTTATGGGGATGCTCGCGTTTTAGCGAGGCTTCATTGATTTCAATGTTAATGAGTCGTATAGCTGACTCGATAAGTAATCATCAAGAGACGTTATCTTTTAACAATTCGCATGGATAATGAGACAAACGAATATCACGAGATATTAACTCGTATTGATAAATTGATAATTAATCATCAAGAGACATTATCATTTTATCAATTATCATAGGCCATATAATGAACCAATAGCATGTGTATAATTGTATTACTGACTTAACGTATCGTCATGAGATATTATTATTTTATCAATTCGCATGAGTAATCATAACGAACAAATAACATGAAACATAAATATGTACCATTGAATTGACAACTTATTGTCAAAGAGAAATTATCCTTTTATTAATTTGCATGAGTAATCATAACAAACAAATAACATGAAGCATAACCTTTTAACATTGAATTGAAAACTTATTTCCAAGAGTCATTCTCCCATTAATAATTCGCGTGGATATTATAATGGATGAATAGCATGAAGCATAACGCTCAGCAGATTGCATTTGATGATTTAACGAGTAATTACTTAAAGATACCAATACCTAGAAAATTGCATAGATTATTTAGCAAGTAATGACTGGGAGCTATCAATATTTAACACTTATTAATTCAGTTCTACGATAGGATTAACAAGAAATAGGATTAACAAGAATTAACAAACATTAAGTGCAGCAAAAGAAGAAAGCAAAACAACTAACTCTTTTTTTTTTTCATTAGGTGTAGCACTTTCTTAAGTTATGCATGTTCCAGAGCCTCGGATGCTTTCTGCCCTTGGCTAGAGTGATCCACCGTTCCATGGTCTCACGAGCTCATTACTTCTATATGCTCTGATGGCCGATGATGCAATGTCGCATGTTTTTGACATCACTTATATTTTCGCATCGAGTCTTTGGTATCAGCTTTTGTAGTTGACCAATAGTAGCCTACCATAATGCCAGTTCCCCCGATGTGGTTATCACGTAGTCCTTTAGGCATTTCTTTTAGAATATGTTGTCGTTGTTCTTTCAAGAGGCACCTCAAGTAGGGACGCGTGAATGATTTCTTATATAGCACTCCATCCAATATGAAGAATCCCATGGCTTTTTCTTATATCTTCAGAGGTTTGAGCTTTTCGCCAAGAAATTGCTCTTGTCAGAGGTAGGTTAAGATCGAGCTTATCCAATTGTCAACCTCCTCAATAGCATTCAATTCATCATACAAGGAGATGTCAAGTATTAACTGTATGATCATTTTCCATATGTGAAAATTAGTAAGAGAGCTGACCAAATGTGCCAGGTAGTCAGCTTTGGCATTCTCCGATCTAGGTATTTGGTAGACCTTAATGCTCTCAAATTCATTATTTAATTCATCTATAATTTTCAAGTACTCGATCATCCTAGCTTCCTAGGACAAGTACCATTCATCCACTTGGAATAATACCAATAGAGAGTCAGAATAGACCACTAGTTGCTTGGACCCGACCTTTAATGTTATCTTTACTCCGATGATGAAGGCTTTATGCGTTGTTTCATTATTAGATGCTTAAATCCAAATTCTATAGCGTACTACAACTCGTTTCTTTCGACCAGCAGGAGAAGAAGATGTAGTAATCTCACATGGATGGCTCCGCAACATCCTCATGAAGTAAAGCTGGAAGGCGGCTTAAATGATGCACCAGAGCCCGATGAAGTGGCTCCGGTATACCTCCTGCCAGTTGCAAGCAAGGCTAATGAGCATGCTGATGTTGGTTCCAGGGATGATATCAAGGGGTGAACTGCATAGCTCATTACACAAGATATGGCCTGAAGATAGGTCGGGATCAACCAGCTAATGGGGATGCTGATGCTGATGGTGGTATTATATTTTTCTTATATGATTCTCTTATTTTAGTATATACATCGTGATAACATCCCTTCCCCAAGTTAAGCAAAAGAAATAATGTTGACCTCTTCTTCCCATGATGCCTCCTATCTGTCCATGTTTTGCGAGTAGTCTGTGGAGTCAACATCCGTCGAGGTGGCCGGTGCATTTTTGGAGGCGGGTTCGTGGCATTTGGGTATGGCACTAAATCTTACGCTTCTTTCATAAGGCAGCAACAACCTGAGTGGCTAGCTCTTAAGAAGGGTCAGAATGGTAAAAGGAAGCTGATGAGTCTTTCTTCATAGTACATCCACTTTAACTTATGTAATTAAATTTTTCTATTCTTTATGCATATATCCTTGTTTTTGATTACTTGTTTGTTTTATGTAATAGATACCACCATGTTCAGGACTCTTCTCAAGGGAAATGCTAGTCAGTAGGCTACAGGAAGGATGGATAGTGCTCCTAAAGGAGGTTCCAAGCCATCCAATGGTAATTATGAGGTTCCCATCGTTTCTTTTCATCCCCCATCCGCTAGGCGGGATGGTGATATGGGTGATGTTGCAGGGAGGCCTCGCAGGACAACTAAAGGAAAGCTCACATGCTTCCAAACTCTCTGCCCGCTCTTCAGCAATCCCTTGAGCGTGCCTCTCAACGATCTTTGGATGATGTTACTTTTGCTAAGTGATCTCGTGGTTCTTTCAGCCATGAGCCTTCAGTTGGCCCCCATTCTCTAGAGAGACAACCATTACTTTCTCTATTCTTTGGTGGTAGCAAGAAGATAGCTGGTGATCAGCTAATGGGAATGATTTCCCACGCGATCGCCGGTATTTGAGTGATCTTTCCGATGTTGCTCTCCTATAAGACTTTTGCTTTTGCCACCATACAGGTATGCTTCTTTCTTGACTTTACTAATCGATTAATGATAGTAATAGCTTTCTTTATTGTTATCCTTCTTTGTGCTATGGTCTGCCCTGATTTTCATATTCATTTCTTATTTTTTTCTAATAGGCGAGTATGTTGGGCGGTGACATGATGAGTCGACTTCGCCACCGACTATTTACTTCCCTTGAGGCTTCCAAGAAGTTGAATGAGTGGGAGAAGCAAGTTCTTTCATTAACTAGTGATTTAGCAAAAGAATGTGTCTTGAAGAATGAATTATCATCTAAGCTTGAGCAGTTGAAGAACGGTCATGTCTGTGAGATTGAGCAAGCTTGTCAAGCAACTCGAGAGAAAGAAAATGGAGAAGCGGTGGAAGAATTTTCACACTCTATCAAGGGGCTTGCTTTAATGGAAGACAATCATAAGCGTTGTCTTGAAGAATTCTTGAAGTCCTCCAAGTTTAAGGAGCTGTTGATTGAGCCCACCCTCCAGTATTATTATCATGAATTTCGCTCGTGTTTGAAACAAGTTGTAGAAGCGGGGAATTTATTTCCTGGGACATATACTTCTTTCCTTCAAGAGGGAGTAGGTTTAGATGATGCGCCGGAGTCTAGAAAGGTGGTATCGGTATTTCTTATGTTAGCTGTTTGGTAGGCTGATGAGCCTACTGGTATTGATGTTAGAAGTAGTACAGAGGGGTGAGCTGTTGAGCTTGCTGTTCAGGATGTTTCTTTGAAGATAGAGAAAAAAACATCCAGCAGATGGAGGTGTTGATGATGGGGTTCTTCTAGGAAGCCAAGAGGCGAAAGTCCCTTCTTTAAGGCAGCTGATGAGCTATCCACTCATGAGACTTTTGAGGTGCCTGATAGCATTGTTGGAAGCGAGGTTGACTACGTCAATGATAGTGGTATGTCTTGCAAGCTCAAAAGTGGTCCTTTTGTGCCACTTCTTGAGCGGATCACAAGCTAATGGCAAAAATAGTTGCCCGCTAGGTGGTGGTGTAATTGTTTTCACGACAAACAACATAATGAATGACAACTTCTTTTGAAACAGGTGATTAGAAAGCTTATGCAGCAGGGTACGAGATAGCTTGCACAATAGGCGACAATCAGTTAAGCTTGTGCATCAGGTGATGAGAGAGCTTGTGCAACATGGTAGGAAACAACTTGTGAAACAGGCAACAATTAGTTGAGCTCTTGCATCAGGCGACTTTACTCCTAACTGGGACAATGGCGAGACAAAACTTTACATCTACGTTCCCACATGTTTCGGTAGGTGGTACAATTGTGCGTACTGACAGAGCATACTGCATCATCACAAGTGAAGCCACTTGATCATCAAGAATCAAGAAAGAAAATCTGTAAAATAAATGTTAGTGCTCTAATGCTTGAATTAATGTAGCTTTTAGAGGGAATTGTCATTAATATTTAAATTTAAAGGATAGTAATGCTCTTGTAAAATAATGAGCGTGTGTATCCTCCAAAAATGATGAATGCAATTGTGTTGAGAATAAAGATGGTTCGCGGGATAAATCCCGACGCATAAGCCATTTCTTGAGGGATACTGCCTTGTAGGACCGAAGCCATGGCAATGGCGAACAGATATACCCATTGATCAGCCAGCTGGGGAGCATTCTCCGATGGTGGCACGCTTAGGAGGATGTTATGGTGCATGAAGTGCGCATGCTCCACATTCTCTGATGGCAGCCTACTTGGTAGGATGTTGTAGGGCACAGAGTGAACATGTTGTGCATTCTACAATGGTGGCATGCTCGGTAGGATGCTGTGGGGCACAAAGTGCACATACGGTGCATTTTCCAATGGTAGCATTCTCAGTAGGATGTTGTGGGGGCATGGAGTGTGCATGCTTTGCATTCTCCAATGGCGGCATGCTTGGTAGGAGGCTGTAGGGCATGGAATGCACATGTTGTGCATTCTCCAATAGCGGCATGCTCCATGCCTCCTCTTTCAACTTGTTGCTTTTCGCCCATAGGAGGTCCACTTCTGTATACTGGTGGTATAAAAATTTGACAGTCCCTCATGTCGCTAGCACCTCGGGCCATCAGCACCACACGACAATGCCTGAATTTCTTATTTCCTATAGCGCACACTCACTAGTGGTAGTGGCCCGCTCGTCATTCCTTGAAAAATTAGTCGTGGATACGGTAGTGAACCCTCCATAGGTGGTCGTGCAACAGAGTTTGTCCAAGTGGCAGGGTGGTCTTCTCCCCAGCTAGTTGCACTGAATCGCTGCTGTTGTCTTTAGAAGTAGCCATAACTCATGTCTGGAACTCAAATTTTCTTCAAAATCTTTGAATGATGTTTTGGGAAGGATCCCATCCAAATCTGACTTTGCTTTCTTCTATGAAATTGTAGATTTGCTCATGAGCTCTTCAGTCCAACTCGCCTTGACAGAATCCAAAAATTGTAACTTAATTTATGATTTTTGCACAACAATTGTGCAGCCTAGTCCGCGTGCAACAGAATTCTGCTTCATAACTTAATGAACACATTCGGGCCTCTATAATTTTGAACTGGATCTAGACTTCTTCATAACAATTGTTGGTCTTTGTCTTAGATTTCCAGTCATATAAGAATAACTGATATTTCCATAACTATACAAAATTGCCTGTTTTGGTAGGAATTAACACTTTACACTCCAAAACCGAAATCTCCACATCAGAAAATGAAAATGAGTGAAAAGACAATTAGGGAGGTGGCTCAATGACATTTTCTCCATGAAATTGCATAGAAACATCTTAATTTTCTTCCAAATTCTTCATAAGAACTCACATCTTTAACTCAGATTTTCCCATACACGGTGCCACTTGATGCGGTTTGATTTTGCCACTAAAAAATCATATTTCGTAAACACAATTGTATCTCTTATCAGGTTGTGGGAGAAAATGGGGTCATTTTCCCTATTTTGGAGATAGTGGGTAGATAATGGGTAGTTATTAACTTAGTCCACCTTATCTGCTCATCAGCCATGCTCACGAGCTTGACGTTTAGCTGATTGTCTCCCTCCTCTTCAGCTATCTTGCGAGGTAGTTCATTAGGTTGTTGGTAGGCTTGGTTGTCATCCTTTTGTCTTGCTATTTCTATTAGCTTTCTAGAGTGCTGGTGAATTGGGCCTAATGCTGACGGTCCACCGACTTTTCCTACTCATTAATATAATCCGTTCCTTGATAGGGCCAATATAATAATTAAATTTTTGTGGACGTATCAATAATATTATCTATTCTTTTATCTATACTATATATATAACCATTACTTTTAGCTAACTCAGTCATTTCACATATCATCAAATCACTAGTTCCAACCATTTACGAAAACATATCCAAACTCATTTTCTCGTACGGTTTAGAAAATGACAATTGAAAATGAAATGAAAACACATCCAACCAGAGCCTTAGTTTCTGATTGATCTATTTGTGCTTTGGAAACATGGGGGGTTTAGCCAAATGCTATAAGCCCCAGTCCAAAAGATGATAAGAGTAGTAGATGATTACTATTACAATGAGATATGTCTCTTAAATTAATGACGAGGCTTGCGACGGGGAAAAAACTATGCTAAACCGAGTCCAATGGTCCTAGTGTCTATATCTCTGATATAGTAAGGTGTATTGTGTGTGGTCTCCACACACAATTGTGTGTGAGAGATAGACACGGAATTCACACTCAGACCATTGGACTAGGTTTGACATTGAATTACCCCTTGCAATTGCTAGCTCCTTTCTTGATCAATGTTTGGCTACATTTAGAAGTTTTTGAGTCCCAAAACATTAACAAGTCATAACGGCCCTAACTAATTATGCGAAAAAATATTTGATTTTGATCGTTTTTGGGATAAATGAATTAAGATAGTTTGAGATTCGTATAATACACGAACCAAGTCGTAGAAGATTGAGATTGTACTTGGTCAGTTATCTACGTGTCTATTTGAGGATCAAGTTAATTTAAAGCGTAGTTCATGGATAAAATCATGTTAAACAATGGGGTCCTGTATAAGATCATAAGTATAACCAAAATTTAGAAGGGTAATACTTCAAGTCCAAGAGCCAAGGTATCACGAGATAATACGATTCTTACCCAGGAGAATTGACAATATAGATTATTGTTAGTGTTAGTGTCCTGCAAAACTTGTAACACTATAAGACTGTATTGTTTTCCTTTTTATAATTAATAAATGGCATTTTTATTATATATGAAGTCCTTGGATCACATAGAGCTATGTAGCATGATTATGCATCGGGAATGGTGATCATGGAATATGCTCAAACGACTGTGATCCAATATCCCGTTCCAAATCATAGAATCTTTGAGATGAAGATATCAGTGATTCGTCTAGACTTGCTTGCATGTAGCATTCCATTTATGGAGTACCTCATTCCATGGGTACTAGTTGGGGACCTATGTACATATGAGAGTTCACATCGCGAAGGACTGGACTGAATAGCCCCACCAAAAATTCATATTGGTATGTATGTCAAATATGAAATCCTAAGGTCACGTAGGCTTATGTTGATCCTCACTACTTGAGGAATCATGGTTGCTCAATCACATAACCCACTACACTTTAATTTAGTTCATAGTTTTAGAAGAATCACAAAATGGGTTATTTTGGGTGTAGTTTGGTTATGTGGCTTGACAGATGATTCCAAGATAGGATTTGTCTTAGATCTTAGGATCAGTGAATCTCCTATGCTTTCTTGAAAATGAACGACTAAGGAATATCTAGCCAGAATCGGTTAATGAGAAGGACGGTGATCCATACTCAGTTAACAAAACTCATCATTTACCAAAGAAATAGTCATATAATTAAATTAATGAGATATCGACTGATAACCAAGTCTTAGATTTGATCGAGAGATTTGACAGAAGGATGAGACATATGATACAATTAGGATCTGAAAAGGTCTACTTGAAACCATTCAAGTCTAGGGGTTGAGTAGACGCTGCTAGATGTCGAACTCAATCTGTAGGAGTTATGAATTAAGTGGTGATTAATTCATAACCCAAATAATTATTTGGTGTAATAATTAATTGAGGTAATTGGTAGATTACTAAGCCATTTGGAAGATGGTCCTACTACTAGCTCTTGAATGTACCTAAGGGGTCACACACTTACTTGGATAAGTTTCCAGGTTATGTGTTTTAATTAGTTTTTGTAGAAGACTAAGAAGGAATTATTTAATTAGAGACTTTTAATTAATTATGAGATTAATTAATTAATGGGTTAAGTCCACGGGATTTATTAATTAAAAGCTCAATTAATAATTTTGAGAGTTATAATTTAATTAGTCATTTGGATTAATTAAATTAATTAAAGGGTTAAAACAAAATTGTTGGAAGACAATTAGAAAAAAGAATAAAAGATTGGAATTTTTGGTGGAAGATTTTGAATAAGGAAATTAGGATTCCTACTTCTAGTGGAATTGGAATCCTAGATTTAGTTGGAAAGGGATTAGCTCCATGTTCTTAGAATTTTTTCGAAATATTCCCACCAAATGTTCTTAGAATTTTTTGCTTAGTTCCATGTTCATTAATACACAAATAGGCACTCCAAAATATTCCACCACCCAAAACACATAAGCCTCAACTATTGTAGTTAGTTACTAGCAGAATAACAACAATTGAGGGAAATGTTCGAGTTGTGGATGCACACTTAGAGGCACGACACTTGGAGTTCTAAGGAGATCAATCCGGATCAATAAAAATTTGAACCGAGCAAGTATTAGGAGGAATCGAGCCAATGAATTCAACCAAAAATCAAAGGTGAATTTTTATATGGATTAAATTATAATATTTAATCCGGTGGTACGTTTGTGTGATTTGAATTTAATTATGCATACACTTCTAGGACTCAATTTGGGTGACTCTTTTAAAAATTTAAAATTCTGTTTTCGCTGTGAGATGTCACCTGAGGGTCTAGCTGATCCTAACAGTGGTATCAGAGCCCGAATTTATGCAGAAATGAATGTATTTTATGTGTTTAGTTTCATTTATTTGCATGAATTATGTTAATTAATTTTATTGCTTGTTTTTTGGATTTTGAATATCTTGGATTCAAAAATCAAATATTGAGTTTTATGGTAGAGTTGCATTTTTAAGTGTCATCGTTGGTGGCGGTGCAACAGTAGCGCCATCGCCGCAACGCCTCCGTGTCAAAACAATTGGGGTTTTTTCTATACGTGGACAATAAGGGGTTGTGCGTAATGGTGGAAGAGGGTGGTTTAATCGCCTCCCATCAAAATGGCAGTCGACATGTCTAGCACTGCCGAAGGCGGCGCCGACCAAGGTGAAAACCTTGGGTCGTCGGGAAGTGACAAAACTGCTTGACTGCTGCCGTAGCATGGAGTAGCAGCATCGTTGTGATGCGATGGCTGTGCAAAGGCGGTGCACCACCGTAATCGATCGGTGCCACCTCGGTTAGCGCCTGCCGATGGGGTGGATACCCAAATCCACCAGAATTTTTGAATCCTAGGGTTAATTTTGAAATTGAAAAGCCTAATTTTGTATATTTCAAGAAATTTGGGGATTTTTAAAATTTGAGATATTTTAGGTTAAATTGTAATTTTTTTAAAAAGATCGAGAAATTTCTGAATTTTTTAGAATTTATTTTTTCTATAAAATTGGAGATATCCATTAACTTATGATTTAATTAGTTTTAGTGGCTCGGTAAATTTAATTGCTTTATATCATGTTTGTTGGCATAGTTATGTGATATCGCATGATTTACCATTTTATGAAGCATGTTAGTGTGGATATTTATTTTGTTTTATTTATGTGATATGTTTGTGCATGATCACATAAACAAGATAAATTCATGAAATTGATGAGACCTTGCATGATTGTATCCCCTCATTAAAAATATTAAGTCGGGAAAAAAATTAGCAAAGACCGAAAGTTTTGCTATAACCTGCCTTCCACCATTAGTAGAAACATGGGAGACGTCGCGAATCTCGATTTTACTGTCCATGAGTTGTGGGGTGGAATCGAACCTAGAAGACTGGTGGTCTACTAAGCCTTTTAAATCACGTGGATATTGGCTAATCTAAGTGTTGTCCATGCGTCGTGGGACATTTAGATGGGTCAATTTGCAATGAGTATTTGGTAGGTTAGACTTAACACTTATTACAATACGAGCTTGTGTTCTTGGGGCATATACGAAATGTTAGGCAAAGTAATACCTTGAGAACCACAAAAAGAATTGTGGAAGAGTGGTCGAACCTACTATTATAAACATCATATGGGCTCGTGTTCTCGGATTGTATGATGGTTTATTGTTAGATCTCAAGCCCACTAAAGAGATGGATTCTCCTCGTTTTTCATCATGATGGTGATAACTTTTTTAATTAGGAGCACACATATAGTTGAAGACTAAATTATATGTCGATAATAAGTAAAACTGAATGCTAATTATCTGTTCGCCTAATTTTAGCTGTAGATAATAAAATGCCTAAAAATCTATTCGCTAGTATTCTTGAGACGAACAAGCTTACTGGTTCTAATTTCTCTAATTGGTATCATATCCTTCGAATAGTGCTACAGTCGGATGATCATGATTATATCTTGTATAAAGAAATTGTATAGCCACCGACTGAGGAGAGTATTGACGATGATCGAACTGCCTACATGGTGCGTGTCATAGCACACCAAAAATACTATTTATGTATACCTTGATATCTAGTAATGGTGATAAGCATGGGTCGAACCCAAGAGAGCGTAGATCACAATATAATTGTTAACTACTTGTGACAAAACAATAAAAAGGGAGGATTGGTTATATAGATGATAACTAAACAAACGAGAATGTAAAATAAGCAATTAAACACAAGAACTGAACAATAAAGGAAAGCCCAGTCAATTGTAATTACCCATTATCTTCTCGATTTGATCATAGATACGCAAGATTAATTCTAGTCGAGTAGCTAACTAAGAGAAACAATGATAGCATATGAACCGTTTGCTCTTTTCTTAAGCGTAATTTATCAATGGATAGCCAATCGATAAATTCTAACTCCTAAAATGCATCTAGAGACTAGGCCTTTGATTCATTTACGGAGAAGCATTAATCACAAAAAGAGAGTTGACATCAATAGTGGATTCTAGCATGAATTAAATCTAATGACATTGATTTTCCCCTAAGGACCTAACATCAATCATTCATCAATATTAATCCCTAGTTGCTTCTAAGTAAGGCCCTAATTGATAGCAATTTAACCTTAACTATCAATGGGTCAATGAAACACAATAGCAAAGTGTACATCTAAGCTAAGCATTTGATCAAACCCTTGGCATGTAAACAAGAAAATCAAATACTCAACAAAGAAATTATATTAAGAACAATAATCTCACAAATCAAGATGATGATGTTGAATTACAATTTCCCGGATGAGGTTTTTAGTTTCTAAATATGAATATCACAAAAAGTGCAAAAATCCAATGAAGAACAATACTTGAGGGAAAAGATACATTAAAATAGGTCCAAAATCTATTTATAGCTCTACAAATCAGGTAAAATCTGAGAAATTCACGCTGGAGCGGGCATAATAGCTTGCTCCAGCGCGAGCCTTGAAGGTATGCAAGGCTCGCGCTGGAGCGAGCCTTTTTGCTTGCTCTAGCACGAGCTCAAGTTACAATAGCTCAAGTTACAATGGCTCGCATTGGAGCAAGCATTCTTGCATGCTCCGGCGCGAGCTAATTTGCTTCGCAAGGCTCGCACTGGAGCAAGACTTTTTGCTTGCTCCAGCCCTAGCTCGAGTAGCTCGCGGGTACGTTTTGGGGCCATCTCACTATTCTCAATCATTCTCGAACCTCCCGACTTCATTTGGGGCTCTCAATATCGACCAATTCCACATGTTTTCTCGTCAAAAGCTCCAACCATCCTACAAGATAAAATCAAGACTTTAGACGAGCAATTATAGAGGAATATTGCATAAAAATATTGGAATTAGACGATATTGTAAGTGAATAAAACACTTATCAAACACTCCCACACTTAGCCGATTGCACGTCCTCAAGCAATGGATAAGCATACATTTCTCAAATTCATTAGAATGGAAGATAAATGATAAAATGACATGAGACAAAAACCATGGTCAAACACTAGAGAGATTGACACATATTATAGCTATTATTCACTTGGAAACTTGATCAATATTCACAAGATGATCACATATAAGAGTAGAAACATTGAGAAATTAGTAGACTTTCTCACAATCCTCTCCAAACACTCGAGTGTATAGGGATAATGTGTTTTTTGGTCAAATCTTTCTATGTAAATGCATTCCCATAGGCTTGCTTATACACCAAAATCTCCACTACTTTAGAAATGCGCACATAAGAATCAAAAGCTCTTAAACATGGTTGTAATGGAGTTGAGGCTCGGGTAGAAAAACAAAGGATAAGAAAGCTAAGTCCAAGAAACTGATATAACTGATAAACTTGCGTAACTGATATAAATAGGACCCAATACCTAACAACAACAAATCCTTTGCTCATGTTTCCATCATACAGTTGTTTTCTTTTTTTCACGATTAAACTTTGCTCTTTCTCTTTTCAATTTTTCTTCTTCATTTTTTTTTTCCGTTTCTCTTTCTTTTTCTTTTCTTTTCTTCTTTTTTTTTTCACTCGAAACCAATCAAAACAACAAAGCTAAATTGACAAAGAAGTAAAGGCACTCAAACTGTTGTCTCCCATAAATTGCATAACACCCTTTGCATTCATCAAAAGCACCCCCCACACTAACTCTCAACATGCCATTTTATTGAAACTCATAAAACTAATCCTTCTGACTCTATTCCTTCTTGGATGGGTAAATCAAGAGAGAACAAAGAAATGGAAAAACTCATAAATCAGGTCAATTCAACAAAAAGGTCAAAAGCTCAAAGGGGTTCGCTAGAGATGAAAATGTATAAGGTAGGCTTTTTAGGCTGAGTGGGTTAAAATCCTAAGCGCCTTTATCATCTTTAAATATGCACAAATTAATGTAATCTTGACATGATTCAAAGCAAGTTTTAGTATAACAAAAATATAGAACATACACACAATGAAAGAAAGAAGAATTCCATGGAAGTTTGATCAACATAAAGGCTCAATAGCTCACATGGTTGTCATAATCTACTAAAACCCGCAATTCTACTTCATAGTTCCATCATTTTCTTAATAAAAGCCCAAGAAGCAAGTTGTTACAACTATAATATGTCTATCTCATTCATAATCAACCGGTTCTAACTCATGTCAACTAAATCATGTTATTATAAGGAAATGAAATTTCAAAAAGCTTGCTTTCATCCCATGACAATTAAAATATCCCAAGGTTGCACAAAAATAATCAAAGCATATAAAAAGGTTTAAACCTACAAAACTACCCCCCCCCCCCCCCACACACACACACTTAAATAAAGCATTGTCCTCAATGAAAAAGGGGGAAAAAAGGACAAGGCAAACTCCATTTTCGTAGGAGGCACGATTGCATTTAGCATATGCAACAAGCCTTTTAAACTTTTAGGTTCCCCCTAAAGGACGAATGAAGTCTTGTGAGGTTTTTCAGAGATAAACCCACAAAATCGACATACAGGCACACAAACACAAATAAGAACAAATACGCGCACAAACGAACACAAAAACACAAAAATGAACATGCACAGAAAGATGAAAAAAAAAAGAACAAGCGAACTCCCCTAATGAGTAGGTCATCTACTCGTCCAAATCCTCATCATCAGGGGCTTGGGGCTCGATCGGTGGTGGAACGGATCAAAAAGCCGGCATTGGTTGGAAAGGATCGGGATTGGCACCACCATGACTAGCAACGAATGATAAGTGCCGACCAATATCCTCAAAGCTTGATGAAACATAGGTGGAGAGATGGGGCAAAATGTGCAACTTGATGATTTTGCACTTGAACAAAATTGTCCATACAATACTCGAGATGGCGCATACGTGCCCGGACGAAAGCATTACAAGACAATGGTATATCATCGTTCGTTGGTGCAATGGGTGGTGGGGTTCCCGGGGTCTGCAAAAGTGATATACTTTTCATCATAAAAGGTAGCATGGGATTTTTATGCTCTTCAAAGTCTTGTACCGGGACCTTTTTTGCCAAACAAAGCTTGGTAATCAATGATGGGAAGAATAACCCCGTAGTATGCGATCTCCTACATTCTAAGAATTTTTTCGACAATTTTGGCCACATTGATGGACTTGTCCGTCCATATGGCATATAACGAGCAAGCGCGATCCACCGATATGGAACTCACGTGGGTCGTCGGCATAATACGATCGACGATGAAATGAAACCAAAGCTTGAGTTCACTCTTTAGCATGCTGTAGGGAAGAGAGTGATAGCGGTTGTTTTGGATGGTCCATTGTATTTCGGGGGTGCACAAAGTAGTCCGGATAGTGTCCCATTCATCGCCTTGTGGTTGCCAATTATGGCAGTCATCATTCGAAAGGTACTCCACCGACAAATTCTTGGCAATGGTGGCGTCGGTGAAAGGAACGTCAATGCCTCGAATCTTTACTTTATAATGCGAATGATCGAGAATGTTTACATAGAACTCGCGCACAAGTGGAAGAATTGCCAGCTGGGATTGCTCAACGAAGGCCTTTTGAGAAGCAATGCTTTGAGGGGTACGACCAAGAATAACGATCAAACTTCGCTCTTGAAAGATAGCTCGGTTGGAAAGGTACTCGTGAAACCGCTTTTGTGCCGTATCTGTCATAAAGGTAGGAGTGATAGCACAAGGCGTGATGTCCCATGTGGAAGATGTGGATGCGCCGGTAGTTTTAGCTTTCTTACGAACCATTGCACACTCAAGTGACACTAACTAATGCACGTAGAGACATCGCACCGCCCCAAATAAACCACTATGTGGCCAAACGGGGACCCCAATATCTCAAATGGCACCCACAATCGGCGAAATGTAGTACCCCAAACACCAATTAGACCACAAAACGCAGACCAACTTGTCACAAACAAGCTAAATCACCTAACCTACACACAAGCACATAAACCTAATGTCAAGCAAAATTGGAACTAAATGCAACTTTCTTATCATAGGAGAGCCATAGGATATGTAATAAACAAGTATAAAGAGAACCTAATTGAAAAAAAAAAAAAAAAACGAACACTTACTGGTGGGTCAATGATAATGTCCAAGTGAGGTGCATGATTATGGCTTTAATGACTAATGAATTGCAAAGGCAGTATAAGTATAAGACTTACGCACGGGATATTAGCTTTGAGTTAGAGTAATTGTACGGTACACGTACAAAGAGAGAGAGATATGCAATCTCCAGAGAGGTTTTCAGAGCTCCAATGACTGAAGGGTTATTTGTCACTGACAATGTCTTAAAAATGCATGTTGTTGTTAATAAGCTTGCTGACATGGAAGTAGAGATAGATGTTGACCTAGTTGTGGACATAGTCATTTAATCACTCTCAAGCTCCTATGACTAGTTCGTAGTCAACTATAAAATGAATCAATTGGAAGCCTTCATTCCAGAGTTATTGAATATGTTAAAGAGCGCTGAGGATACTCTCGCCCGAACTAAACCAGTGATGCTAGTTTGTTCTTCATCTTCTCAGCCAAAGGCAAAAACGAAAGGCAAGGGAAAGAAGAATAAGAACAACAAGCAACTGAAAGGCAAATCAGGAGTTCAAAAGAAGAAGGGAATGAAAACCGACGACGAGTGCTACAACTGTGGTGGCAAAGGACACTGGAAGAAGAACTTCCCACAGCCTCCTAAGGCTAATGCTGACATGTTCTTTATTGAAGTTAATCTTTCGATTAACAGTGCTTTTTGGGTTTTAGGCACCAGATACGGTGCTCATCTCTGTATGATTTGCAGGTAATGATAAGAAGCAAGCCTCTAAGTAAAGGAGAGATTACCCTAAGGCTGGGGAATGGAGCAAGAGTAGCTGCCAAGGCCATAGGGACAGTCCACTTAGAGTTAGATAGTAGTAATAGTATAATTGTTATTTTGTTCCAAATTTAATAAAGAGCATTGTATCTGTTCCAGTTTTAGACAGAGAAGGTTATTTCTTTTCAATAAAAGGTTATTTAATTCAGGAAGGAAGATTAACAAATGATTTATATACTATCTCCCAAATATTCCTACTATGTGTATTCAAGAAAGTACAAGAATAATGTGAGCAAACGTAAGTCTGATAATCTGTCTAACACATACATGTGGCATGCTAGATTAGGACATATTTCCAAAAGTAGAATTCAAAAGTTGGCTAATCGGTTAGATTTTAAAGACTTGGAAGACATACCGACTTTTGAATCCTGTTTAAAGGAAAAAAAATGACCAAATCACCATTTGGAGGTCAAATAGAACGTGCGACCGGCGCCCTGGTGGACTTGATCCATTTGGATGTATGTGATCCACTGAACATCAGTGCTAGAGGAAACTATTCCTACTACATAACATTTACCAATGATTGGTCTCAGTATGATTGTGTGTACCTAATAAGGTACAAGTCTGAAGCTTTTGAGAAATTTAAAGAGTTCAGACATGAAGTAGAGAAGCAAACTGGTAGAGTATTAAAGCTCTTCGCTCTGATCGAGGAGGAGAATACTTATTTGGTGAGTTCACAGACTATCTAAGAGAGAATGGAATTCTCTTGCAGTGGTCTCCGCCCAGAACGCTTGAGTTTGAATGGCATGTCTGAGCGAAGGAATCAAAACGTGATGTGATATAGTTCAATCCATGATGAGTTTCACAGACTTACCTTCATCCTTCTAGGACTATGCCCTAGAAGCTGCTACAGATGTATTTAATAGAGTTTCTTCTAAAGATGTGCCAAAAACACCATATAAAATGTGGTTTGGAAAGGCACCTAGCTATAAATATTTGAGGACAGGGGCGGTGCTCTGCTTATGTTAAGCAGCTAGTGGGACATAAGTTGAATTCACGATCCACCTTATGTAAATTTGTAGGGTTTCCAAATGAATCATATGGATACTATCTCTATAGTGTAGAGGAACAAAAGGATTTTGATTCTCGAAATGCCATTTTTTTAGAAAAGGAATTTCTAACTGATAGAAATGGCACAACTATAGAACTTGAGGAAACTCAAGAACCACAAACTCTCACACAACCCACAATTGTGGACCAATCGATGCCACTTAAAGTACACATACTTCGAAAAGATATGTAAAGATCCCAAGATAACCTAACAGATGGTATGGTCTCATGTTGAAAATCAAGGAGAAAGGACTCCTCTTGGATGTCGATCCATAGAGTTATGGGGAGGCGATGACTAACATCGATTTGGGAAAATGGCAAGAATCCATGAAGTAAAAAATGTACTCTATGTATTCCAACAAGGTATGGACATTGGTGGACCCACAAGAAGGCTTTAAGCCTATTGGCTGCAAGTGGGTCTACAAACAAAATCATGGAGTAGATGGAATGGTTATAGACTATAAAGCTCATCTCTGGCAAAATGTTATACTCAGAAGCATGGCATTGACTATGAAGAGACCTTCTCACTAAAGGCGATGCTAAAATCCATTAGGATACTTCTTACCATTGCTGCATATATCGACAACAAGATTTGGCAGATGGATGTAAAGACTGCTTTCCTTAATGGAAACATTAAGGAAGAGATATATATGGCGCAGCCGAAAGGCTTTACATCTAGTGGGAGCGAACATAAGGTGTGGAAATTCCAGAGATCAGTTTATGAACTCAAACAATCTCCCGAAGCTGGAACATTCGTTTTGATGAGGATATTAAGTTTATGGCTTCATTAAAAATGTATATAAACCATGTGTGTACATGAAGGATAGTGGGAGCGCAGTGACATTTCTTGTCCCTTGTGTTGATGATATCTTATTAATTGGAAATGGTGTAGGGATGTTGCAATCAATTAAAAGATGGTTATCGACCCAATTCTCTGTAAGGGATTGTTCCCTAAAAATCCAATTATATGAAACGTTTATATTTCGTTTGTGAAATTGATCTTTATTAATTTTGTTGCAAGTTATGAGTATTATAAAAATAGTACTATAAGATAGACGTAGTCCAATATAATATATGATAATCCAAATGAAAGTGTTGTTCCATGAAAAGACTTGGGTTATATGTGTTATATATTATTATAAATCGATTTTAGTCGGTGATAAGATTGGGCGTCTTATCTGCTAAAGAATATAATATACTATATTCGATGATTTGTCTTAATCATGGGAATGAGGATTCCGTATATATTATATTCGTATAAATCAATGAGATTGAAACACTGAACCGGACCAATTAAGTTATTTATTTTGGCTACTATCGAAAATAAATAATTTGAGCAACAACTCTAAATCCTCTAATTGTTGTGGACTAATGCATCTAGTGTATATTACTTTGATGTATTCAGAAGTGAGGTCTTAGGTGGCCAATATACTTTATACATTGAGTAATTGCATGAAATCTGATTATGAAGGACATTCATAAGGAATCTATAATCTCCATGAGAGAGAAAGAAATATTCCCTTAAATGAATTTGCAATGTTCAACTATTCTAAAACTTTGGCCAAAGTATTTCAGGTGAAGTGTCACTGAAATTAAACGAAAAATGAGTTTTCGTATGAAAAGTTGACAATGAGCAAATTAGCAATTTTAGGATAAGAGGTGAAGAATAAAATAATAGTAGCATTGATTTTAGTTCTTCACGGATATTTCATTGGAGGAGTTGGTTGCAATATTCTTAAGTGTGTGAACTCTTGAGTAATTTAATTAATTCTAGAGTGCAACAATATTTATTTAGTAGACTTAAATATTGTTAAATGGTAATCAAATATTACCATGCGATGGTAGTTCGATTTGACCCATTTGGAGCTAGAATTAATTTTTTCCTAAGAACCCTTCGCAAGCCTCGAATACAAACTCCATTAAATACTAAAAGGTCCATTGGATGGATTGTTTGTTTGAACTTAGATGAAATGATGTGGGAATTATCTTTAGAGAAATATATCTAGATAAAAGTTAAATTAAATTTATTTTAATTTAAAAAGAGAAAAAAAAGGGCTGGCCTCGGCAAAAAATTGAACGTGGCCTAACCGCCGTGTGATCCGTGGCCTGACCGCCGTGTAATCCGTGGCCTAACCGCCGTGTGACCCGTGTCCTTACTACAGTGTGGTCTTGGGCCTAGCCTATTTCTTCTTTCTTTGTCACACATAGATTAAAAACTAAAGTTTTCAAACCTTAGCCTTCTATAAATAGGAGTTTAAGGGGAGTTCAAGAGATATCAAAAACTTTGGCAAAAGAATTCTTAAGTAATTTATTTACTAAAAAGAATATATTTGCTAAAAGTATAAAATTCCTTTTAAGGGATTTTATTTTAGTATTAAATTTTTATTGGGAGCCCACTCTGCCGGGTTCAAAGCGAGGTTTTGCGAAGAAGGCTTTGCGGTGCGAGAGCTCAGTTTCTTCCGACAGGAAGGAGGTGTTTATTGGTTGCGGTGCGTTCCGCCGGCCCGTTTTGATCTTAGGAGGAAGGTTGTATTTTTATTTTGTTTTAATTATTGATTTTATTTCAATAGCATGAAATTAATTAATTAGTTTCAATTAAATTGTTTAATTAGTTAGTTTTTTAATTGCTAGCTATAGTTAATCAATAATTATTAATTAAATTATTTAATTAGTTATCTCTTGTCATAGTATGTATGATTTAAATTTTTTAATGTCATGCATGTACGCATTAGAGATAGATTCTTTAATATAAATTTCGCTGCGTACTTTTTGGGGTTATTTTCGAAGTAATTTCCGAACAAGTGGTATTAGAGCAGGGCTCTTGATATGTACATGTGAGACATGTAGGCATGTATTCATGTTTTTAAATCTAATGATACTATGGAATATTATGAAATTAGATTCTAGATATTAATGCTTATAGCATGTAATTTTAATTATGATTAAAGCATGCTAATTTGATTAAATCAATATGTTTAAATTGTTTAAAGGCATGAATACTTGTTTATAGCATTAATATATTTGTTCAATATTGAACATGATTGATATGATTTGATCAAATGTGTTATTTAAATTGTTTAAATAATATGTTGAATATATTATGTCAATCGTATGTTTAAATAGTTTGACATGATGATTGAGTGGGAGTGTTTTCAATTTTCATGAGGATAAATAGTTCAAGTGTTGGATTATTGTTCAATTAATTTTTGAAAATTCTAATTTGATTAGAACTCATGATTTGTTTAATTAAGCCCATGTTGTCATTATGTGATAATGAAAAATGCACGAATTGTAAAATATCAAGTGGGAGCGAGATTTAAGAGTTGAATTCTCATGGCCTGCATTACTGATCTATTGGTATTGTGAGTGAATATTATTCTCCGAGAAAGGTATTTGCTCACAATTACAAGATTAGATCCCTAACGGGTATATTGAAATATGTGTAAACGAGTGCGATCACGCTGCCGTGAAGTATCTCGAATATCATATGGATTGTCTAAGTAATGGTGTACATTTGATTGGGACAGCATATTAGCCTCCCTGAGGAGCTCTTTTATGTCATCCCAAAGGTTAAAGATTGAAATGGTGGGTTAATGATGTTTAGTAAGAGTTACAAGGGAAAAACGTATTAACAGAGAAGTATTCTCGCCTAAACTTATTTTATTTTTCGATCCTGCTGCCAGGAAGGAAAATGTATAAAGCTAGGTCATCATTGCATGTACAAAATATGGTTATGTGGATTCCAATTTTGTTTGTTTGCTAAAGTAATTAGACTCATAACTTGTTTGTAATTTTTCAGTTTCATAAATGGCATCCATTAGTCCTCTGCAATCTATCCTTAAGGAAAATAAGCCCTTAGGATCTAACTATGCTGAGTGGAAAATGAATCTCGAGACTGTGCTCACTCATGATGAGCACAAGTTTGTTCTTAGCGAACCATGTCCTCCAGTTCCTGCTACCAATGAATCACAAGTTGTCAGGGACCGTTATGAATCGTGGCATAAGGCCAATGAGATGGCTAAATGCTATTTCCTAGCATCTGTGTCTAATGTTCTCAAGCATCAGATGCAAGAGATGGTGACTGGAACAATGATGATGCAACATCTCAAGGAGATGTTTGGTGGTCAGGATAGGACAGCTAGACATGAGCTGATGAGGAAGATACTTACTACCAAAATGACTGAAGGAACACTAGTTCAAGAGCATGTCATGAGGATGACGGCTTACTTGAATGAACTAGAAATCCTTGGTGCGAAAATTGACACTCAAACCCAGCAGGATATGATCCTGAACTCTTTTCCAAGTTCATTCACTCAGTTCAGGCTTAACTATGCCATGAATAATAAAGATTACTCATTGCCTGAATTGATGAATGAACTGCAAGTTGTAGAAGGTGTTCTAAGAGCTAAAGGGAGTGTCAATTTTGCTCAGACATCTGGTACGAAAGCTAAGAAATGGAATGCTAAGAAAAAGAAAATGGGTACGAACAAAGTTTCTACTGTAGCAACTAATATTCAAAAGAAAGCGAAGCCCGCAAAAGGAAAATGTTTCCACTGTGGGGAAGATGGCCATTGGAAGAGAAATTGCCCAAAATATTTAGCAAGCCTTCCTGCTAAATCTAGCAAAGCATAGTTAAGGTATAACAATATCTTGTTTACTTGAAACATGTTTAGTTGGAAGTCCACCAGGTTCCTGGTGTGTGGACTCAGGATCAACTAATCATATTTGCAATATAATGCAGGGGTTTCAGCTGACCAGGCAGCTAAGTGATGGTGATATGTACCTACTGATGGGAGATGGTACAAGTGTGCCAGTAGTAGCTATAGGGCTTGTTAGTTTATATTTCGTGAACAAAGTATTACTTTTGAAAGACTGTCTATATGTGCCTACCATCCGTAGGAATTTGATTTCTGTTAGTTGTTTGATGGATGATGGTTTCACTGCTGTTTTTTATCAAAGTTTATCTATTAAGAATAATAAATCGTTTATTTGTAAAGTCACTAGGAAAGATGGTTTGTTTTTATTATTTCCTGATAAATACTCTGTTGGTAATTCGAGGCTAATACAAGTAAACAAATCTTACCTTTGAAAAGAAAAACTCCAATGACTGATGAAGCATACATGTGACACTTGTGTTTAGGTCATATTAACTCTAATAGGATCCAAAGATTGGTATCTGATGGACTTATAAGTCCATTAGACCTTAAAAATCTACCAGTGTACGAATCATGTTTCGAGGGTAAAATGACCAAAAGGCCTTTTAAGGGAAAAGGCAATAGAGCCACACATTTGCTTGAATTGATTCACACTGATGTTTGTGGACCAATGAACATTCAGGCAAGAGGAGGTTTTGAGTATTTCATAAATTTTATAGATGATTACTCAAGGTATGGATATATATATCTAATGAAACATAAGTCTGAAACTTTTGAAAAGTTCAAAGTGTTTAACGCTGATGTGGAAAACCGATTAGATAAACATATCAAATCACTTAGATCAGACCGAGGTGGTGAATATCTATCCAGAGAGTTCTTAGACTTCTTAACTGCAAATGGGATTAGATCTCAGCTTACTGCACCGGGCACACCCCAACAGAATGGTGTTGCAGAAAGAAGAAATAAAACATTAATGGAAATGGTAAGATCTATGATGAGTCATGCGACTCTACCTAGTTCATTTTGGGGATATGCACTTGAAACAACTGCTTATCTACTGAACTTAGTTCCTTCTAAGTCAGTTCCTAAAACACCTGTGGAGTTATGGATTGGGCGAAAGTCTAAGATTAACTATCTCCGTATTTGGGGATGTCCAGCACATGTGTTAAGGAAAGATCCTGACAAGTTAGAGTCAATGACAGAAGTATGCTTGTTCGTAGGATATCCTAAAGAGACTAAGGGTGGTCAATTTTATAGTCCTAGTGATCACAAGGTATTTGTGAGTACAAATGCCAAGTATCTTGAGGATGAACTATTAAATGGCTACAAGAGTCGAAGTAAGCTTGTATTGGAAGAGATGATAGTATCAGATACTACATCTGAGAAGCCTAGTATAACTCAGAACATAGATAATACATATGATGTACCTAGTGTAACTACTGATGTGGAACCTAGTACACATGAGCCACGTCGTAGTGGGAGGATTATCAGGCCCCATGTCAGATATCTTGAGGAAACCCTCGTGGTTTAACCTGAACTTGAATCTGATCATCTTAACTACAATGAAGCTCTAGCAGATATAGATGTTGATCGATGGGTCACTGCAATGAAATCTGAGTTGGAGTCAATGTACTCAAACAATGTCTGGGAACTTGTAGAGGCGTCTGATGAACCATGTGTGCATAAAAGACATCATGAAAAGGTTATAATGTTCTTAGTGCTTTATGTGGATGATATCCTACTCATTGGAAATGATGTGGGAACATTGCCTGCTCTTAAGATTTGGCTGTCCAATCAATTTGATATGAAAGACCTAGGTGAAGCTAGCTATGTTCTAGGGATCAAGCTTTTGCTAGACCAAAAGAACAAGATGCTAGGCTTATCACAGGCTGCATATATAGATAAGATATTGGCAAGGTATAACATGGGGGATTCCAAGAAAGGGTCATTGCCTTTTAGACATGGAATCCAGCTTTCTCGAGAACAGTGTCCTAAAACACCTAAAGAGGAAAAAAACATGAGAAATGTACCCTATGCTTCAGGTGTGGGTAGTCTCATGTTTGCTATGCTCTGTACGAGGCCAGACATTTGTTATGTTGTAGGAATGGTCAATAGATATTAGTCGAACCCTGGACCAGAACATTGGGTGGCAGTGAAGCATATTCTAAAGTACATGAGAAAGACTAGAGATTATATGCTTGTCTATCAAAGTGAGGAGTTGTTACCAATAGGTTACACCGATTTAAATTTTCAATCTGATCGTGATTCTAGACGTTCCACCTCGAAATATGTGTTTACTCTTGGTGGAGGAGCCATTAGTTGGATGAGCATAAAACAGTCTTGCATCGTAGACTCCACTATGGAAGCTGAATATGTGGCGGCTTCTGAAGCTGCTAAAGAAGCTTATTGGCTAAGAATGTTTCTTAAGGATCTAAAGGTCGTAGAGAAGGGATAACACTGATCACACTCCATTGTGACAATTCTGGTGCTGTAGCTAATTCTAAAGAACAAAGAAGCCTTAAGCTTTCGAAGCACATTGAGAAGAAGTATCAGATCATTAGAGAATATGTAGATCATGGAGAGATTGTAGTTACCAAGATAGCCTCAACTAATAATTTGGCAGATCCCTTCACTAAAACATTGGCACAAAAGAGTTTTGACTCTCATTTAGAAGGGACGGGTATTAGATTTATGGCTAATTGGATTTGAGGGCAAGTGGGAGATTGTTAGGGATTGTGCCCTAAAAATCCAATTATATGAAATGTTTATATTTCATTTGTGAAATTGATCTTTATTAATTTTGTTGCAAGTTATGAATATTATAGAAATCAGACTATAACATAAACGTAGTCCAATATAATATATGATAATCCAAATGGAAGTGTTGTTCCATTAAAAGACTTGGGTTATATGTGTCATATATTATTATAAATGGGTTTCAGTCGGTGATAATATTGGGCGTCTTATCTGCTAAAGACTATAATATACTATATTTGATGATTTGTCTTAATCATGGGAATGAGGATTCCGTATATATTATATTCGTGTAAATCAATGAGATTGAAACACTGTACCGGACCAATTAAGTTATTTATTTTGGCTACTATCGAAAATAAATGATTTGAACAACAACTCTAAATCCTATGATTGTCGTGGACTAATGCATCTAGTGTATATTACTTTGATGTATACAAAAGTGAGGTCTTAGGTGGTCAATATACTTTATACATTGAGTAATAGTAATTGCATGAAATGTGATTATGAAGGACATTCATAAGGAATCTATAATTTCCATGAGAGATAAGAAATATTCCCTTAAATGGATTTGCAATGTTCAACTATTCTAAAACTTTGGCCAAAGTATTTCAGGTGAAGTGTCACTGAAATTAAACGAAAAATGAGTTTTCGTATCAAAAGTTGACAATGAGCAAATCAACAATTTTAGGATAAGAGGTGAAGAATAAAATAATAGTAGCATTGATTTTAGTTCTTCACGGATATTTCGATAGAAGAGTTGGTTGTAATATTCTTAAGTATGTGAACTCTTGAGTAATTTAATTAATTCTAGAGTGCAACAATATTTATTTAGACTTAAATATTGTTAAATGGTAATCAAATATTACCTTGCGATGGTAATTCGATTTGACCCATTTGGAGCTAGAATTAATTTTTCCCTAAGGTCCCTTCGCAAGCCTCAAATAGAAACTCGATTAAATACTAAAAGGTCCATTGGATGGATTGTTTTTTTGAACTTAGATGAAATGATGTGGGAAATATCTTTAGAGAAAGATATTTAGATAAAAGTTAAATTAAATTTATTTTAATTTAAAAAGAAAAAAAAAGGAAGGGCCTCGGCAAAAAATTGAACGTGGCTTGACCGCCGTGTGATCCGTGGCCTGGCTGCCGTGTGACCCGTGGCTTGGCTGCCGGGTGGTCTTGGGCCTAGCCTATTTCTTCTTTCTTTGTCCCACATAGATTAAAAGCTAAAGTTTTCAAACCTTAGCCTTCTATAAATAGGAGTTTAAGGGGAGTTCAAGAGATATCAAAAACTTTGGCAAAAGAATTCTTAAGTAATTATTTACTAAAAAGAATATATTTTCTAAAAGTATAAAATTCCTTTTAAGGGATTTTATTTTAGTATTAAATTTTAATTGGGAGCCCACTCTCCCGGGTTCAAAGCGAGGCTTTGCGAAGAAGGCTTTGCGGTGTGAGAGCTCGATTTCCTCTGACAAGAAGGAGATGTTTATTGGTTGCAGTGCGTTCCGCCGGCTCATTTCGATCTTCGGAGGAAGGTTGTATTTTTGTTTTGTTTTAATTATTGATTTTATTTCTATAGCATGCAATTAATTAATTAGTTTCAATTAAATTGCTTAATTAGTTAGTTTTTTAATTGCTAGCTATAGTTAATCAATAATTATTAATTAAATTGTTTAATTAGTTATCTCTTGCCATAGTATGTATGATTTAAAAATTTTAATGTCATGCATGTACGTATTAGAGATAGATTCTTTAATATAAATTCCGCTGCGTACTTTTTGGTGTTATTTTCGAAGTAATTTCCCAGCATTCTCCATAAAGGACTTATGAGATGCATCTTATGTTCTTGGTATGAAGATATACCGAGACAGAGGTAATAGGATGCTAGGACTCTCCCAGTCTTTGTACATAGATAGAGTGATGAAAAGATTCAGCATGGAAGAATCCAAGAGAGGATTCTTGCCAGCGAGACATGGTGTCACTCTTTCTAAGACAATGGCGCCTAAGACACCCGAGGAAATAGAGAAGAAGTCTCAAATACTTTATGCCTCTGCTATATGGAGCATAATATATGTTATGCTATGTACACGGCCTGATGTGGTTTATGCACTAAATGTGACAAGCTATTATCAATCCAATCCAGGGATTGAGCACTGGACAGTCATGAAGGCAATCCTTAAGTACCTCAAGAAAACTAAGGATCTCTGTTTGATATACTATGGAGAATTGGAACTAGAGTGCTTTACAGACTCTAGGTTTCGGTCAGACATAGATGACTCAAAGTCGATGTCCGCATAAATTTGTGTACTCCATGGTGGAGCTGTAAGTTGGAGAAGCTCTAATCAAGAGACTACAGCTAACTCCACTATAGAGGCTGAGTACATAGTAGCTGCTGAAGCTGCTAAAAAGGTTGTTTGGATGAGGAATTTCAACCAAGAGCTGGGTGTAATTCCATCCATTGTTAATCACGTACTGTTCTACCATGATAATAATGGGACTATTGCGCAAGCAAAGGAGCCAAGGTCTCATCAAAGATCCAAGCACATATAGAGGCGACACCACCTGATCGGAGAGAGAGAGAAAGAGAGAGAGATCATCAATAAAGGAGACATTTGAGTGGAACGTGTAGTCCCGAAAGATAATATACCAAACCTTTTCACCAAACCCTGGAGCATGAGAGTGTTTGAAGGATTCTAGATAGGATAGGCCTTAGATACATGGGCGATTTACTTTAGGTCAAATGGGAGATTGTTAGTATTAGTGCCCGACATGCCAATAGGTTTCCAAATATTGTAACACTATAAGACAGTCTTGCTTTGCATTCTTTATTATATATTATTTTTTTTATTGAATATGTAATAAAGTCCCTTGGTTCACATAGAGCTATGGAGCATGATTACACATTGGGAATGGTGATCAAGGAATATGCCCGAACGACTGTGATCCAAAATCATGTTCCATGTTATAAAATCATTGAGATAGGGGTATCAGTGATTCGTAAAACTTGCTTGTATGTAGCATTTCATTTATGGAGTACCTCATTCCATTAGTACTGATCGGCAACCTATGCACATTTGAGGGTCCATATCACAGATGACTGGACTGAACTTATGTCGAATATGAAATCCCAAGGTCACGTAGGCATATGATGATTCTCACTACTTGAGGAATCATGGATGATCAAGCACATAACCCACTACACTTTGATTTAGTTCATGATTCCCGAAGAATCATAAAACGAGTTATTTTGGGTGTAGTCTGGTTATGTGGCTTGACAGATGATTCCAAGATAGGTTTTGTCTCTGATTTTAAGATCAGTGAATCTCCTATGCTTTCTTGGAAAAGAATAACCAAGGAATATCTGGCCAGAGTCAGTGAATGAGAAGGAGAGGGAAATTGCAGTTTTCGTCCCGTAAGTTGACCACTTTTCGATTTTGGTCCCATTAGATAGGGATGTGCCACATTTAGTCCAATAAAATCTCAATGTTGGTCCCATTGGATAGGGATGTGCCACATTTAGTCCCATAAGTTAAATAAAATCTCAATGTTGGTTCCATGGGCAATCTGGTTACTATTCCTAGCTGAAGTGTGGAATGCACGCGACTTGTTCAGTTTAATTTTAGACGACAACTTGCCCATGAGACCAACATTGAGATTTTATTTGACTTATGAGACTAAATGTGACACATCCCAATCCAATGAGATCAAAATTGAAATGTGAACAACTTACGGGATGAAAATTACAATTTTCCCAGAAGGAGGGTGATCCTTGCTCAGTTGACAAAAGTCATCATTTACCAAAAAAAATGGTCATATGATTAAATTAATGAGATTTCGACTGATAACCAAGTCCTAGATTTAATTTGGAAATCTATTACAAGGATGGGACATATGCTACAATCGTGATCTGGAAATGTCTACTTGAAACAATTCAAGTCTAGGGGTTGAGTCAATGTTGCTAAATATTGAACTCAATCTGTAGGAGTTAAGAATTAAGTGGTAATTAATTCATAACCCAATTAATTATTTGCTCTAATAATTAATTGAAGTAATTGCCAAATTACTGAGCCATTTGGAAGATGGTCCTACTACTAGCTCATGAATGTATCTAAGGGGTCACCCACTTACTTGGATAAGTTTCCCTCTTATGTGTTTTAATTAGTATTTATAGAAGACTAACAATGAATGAATTAATTTATGGTGGAATATTTTACTTAAGTGTTGTACTTAATTAATTAGAGACTTTTAATTTATTAATGGGTTACGACCAATGGATTTATTAATTAAAAGCTCAATTAATAATCTTTAGAGTTATAATTTAATTAGTCATTTGAATTAATTAAATTAAGTAAATAGGAAGACAATTAGATTAAGGAAATAGAAGATTGGGATTCTTGGTGGAAGATTTTAAATAAGGGAATTAGGGTTCCTACTTCTAGAGGAATTGGAATCCTAGATTTAGTTTGAAGGGGATTAGCTTAGTCATTAAGCAACAAGGATGAGAGTTTTAATCCTAATAAGGAATAAAAGACTCCAAATCCTCTTCCAACTACTAGAGGAAGTCAAATTCTCTCCTATAAATATAGGAAAGAATTCGACCATCATAATCACAATTTCAAGAAAGAAATTGAAAATTCCAAGTTTCATTCTTGCTTGCAATTTTGAAAAATCCCCACAAAAAATTCTTTGAGTTTTTTCTTTAGTTCTTGTGTTTATTAATACACAAGTAGGCACTCTCAAATATTCCACCACTCGAAACACATAACGCTCAACCGTTGTAGTTAGTTGCTAGCACAATAACAATAATCGAGGGAAACGTTCAAGATGTGGATACACGCTTAAAGGCACGACATTTGGAGTGCTAAGGAGACCAACCCGGATCAAGAAGAATTCAAACCGAGCGAGTACCAGGAGGAATCGAGCCAACGAATTCAACCAAAAATCAAAGGTGGATTTTTATATAAATTAAATTACAATATTTATTCTAGTGGTACGTTTTGTGACTTAAATTTAATTATGCATAAAATTCTAGGCTCAATTCGGGTGAGTCTTTTATGAAATTTTAAAATTCTATTTTAGCTGCGAGATATCACCCGATGGTCTAGCCGATACTAAAAGTTATAATCTCATATTAGTTTCTGAGAGGGACTATTTAGAAATTTCTTCACTACGGACCATTGAGTCACATGTGGTTCGCTTGTATTTAGCCACATGGAGGTGATCAACCATTGGGATGATAAGGTCACAATGTAAAGTATGCACGAGTCAACCCGACTCGTAATGAACATGCAGGTTTTATACTTTTCTTATTTTTAGGTACAAATTTTTGAAAATATGTATTATTTTCCCACCTTCCCGCCTAAAAATAAAATAGAACAAAATTAATTTCACTCTACAAGTTGGCCAAAACTCTCATAATAGAATAATTGACTCAATTCGACACTCCATTACACATGAATTATCCAAAGCCCATGAGTAATTTCTTCAAATCCATTAGCCTATGAGCAACCTAATTTTTTTCCCACATCCAAAAGCATTGGTGTGTCTTGAATTCGCTAAATGCACACTACCTTTTCTGTTCTTTTCAAAATAAAGAGATGAAAAAAAGAAGTTTTAGATCTTATTTCCTTTAACCTACACTCCCTGAATAGGTTAAATTTCTCATTAAAAGCTCAACAAGGTATTGTATTTTTTGAATACAAATATTTGAAATTTGATTTTGTTATTTATTTTTTATACATTTCAAATGTGTTATTCTAAAATCTAACTCTAGTCAAGAAATTTTATTTGGCTTAGGAATTTCATAAATTGGATGATAGACATCTATAAAACAAGAATTGGATAGTGAAATATAAGTGCTAAAAAAATAAAAAATAAATGAAGTAAGGTGTATGGGTAACATTGGTTTTGTCTTAAAGAAATGAGCGAAAATATAGAATAGTGAAGGAAAAAAATTGAGAGCTTAAAGGAAAACCCATGTATAGGTAATATGTGAGATAAATACTTTATAATGTTTTTTGACTTGCAAAATGCAACTTTTTTGGTTCAATTGAGATGGTGTTGAATGCTCTCTCTTTCTTGACAATGAGATGAGATTTTTAGATTAGAGAGGTAAAGTAACTATTGAGAAATAAAATAAAGAATTGTGTGGTTAGGATTTGCACTATATGCTATTTTCTTCTAGTTTAATTATATTTTTTTAATGTAATTGATGTGTTTGTGAATTATGAGTATTTATAGTGTTCATAAAGTATATGCAAACTAATCAAGATGCTAAAAATGTTAGAGTATAGTGTAGGATGCCCAAATCTATATTAAATAAATAGCACATTTGTGTTTATTTTAGCAATGATTTGTATATTTTTGAAATATGACATATTATAATATATATCAATATTTGATATTATATTTACATTTTCACTTGTGATTCAAAATTGATTATTTTATGAAAAAAAGATGGCGCCAAAAAATGTGTGTAAAACAATATATTGAACAATTATTTATTTCTTAACATTTTGGTCTCGCTCCTGGCCCCCTCCCTGCTTGTAGCAGAGGTATAATTTTGATATGCTGCATGTACCTTCGCATAAATATGAAAGGACCATCTTGCAATTATTCTTTTATGAATACCATATTGCAATTATTAATTATACCCAGAATAGGGTATTATCACTATCCACAATATTTATCATTTATTCATGATTTGAAATTCGAGTTCTTTACAAAGATTCCAAAATATTGGGCCCAGTTCAATACAAAATTATCAAAAAAACAGAAAAAGGAAGAAAAATCATTAATGCATTTTTGTCAGTACACCTCAGCTCTGTATACAAATTAAAATTCATGGGATTCTTTTTGTCAGCACATATCATCATAAATATAAGAAGTGTAAGCAATAACTGATAAAAAATTCATGAATGCTTTTTTTTAATAATTAATATACGTGCTAATTGTTTATTTTTATCAGATTGTGCAAACAGACAAACTAGCTAGACCAATAAGAACAATATGTTAATGATTATTTAAACAAGGTTGTGCATTTGTATGTTATACATTTTGTTGTATGGGTACACGACACAACAAGAATATGACTATTTAATATATATATATATATATATTGTTATCCGCACTCCCAAAAATAATATTTGCACTCCAACCTAGTTTTTAGATTGAATAATTGACCTAAATATCCTTTCATTCTAAAAATACATTTAAGTTTATATTATTAAATGAAACTTAACCTCAACTACATTGTTCATCCTTGAAAACGTAATCACATCCAACATCAATCATCTTTCTTCTTTTATGTTCTTAACTTTGATGTGGAGCACGAGTAATTAAACCTTCTTCCGCTAAGTCTAACTCATATCCATCAATTGTTTGGGAAGATTCCTGTTAAAGGAATTATTCGTCTGTCTATATATATCACTAAAAAAGATTTGGTTTTTCTAGCAGCTGCATAGCACATAGTGCATATATATCAATTAATATAGCAAAACAAAGTTAAAAAATGACAAAATGAAGGAAAGTGGAGATGTTGTTTTGTATTTTCAAAACAAATGAGAAAATAAAACTGAAGTTCGAAAGGATGAATAATGAAGTGTGTTTATATCAATCAAATGAAGATAAATGCTTTTGTCAAAATTTATGGGCATTTTTGGTCAATTGCTTAGTTAAAAAGTAGGAAATGTGTGTAAATATCAATTTTGGGAGTGGGGATATCAATTATATATATATATATATATATATATATATATGTTGGGTTAAATACATACGCCCCTTGTGATATGCCTAATTATCAACACACCCGCTATGAAAAACAAAACAACACGAAACCCCTATGATTTTTTAAATCATTCACAATAACTCTTACAAACAATTTTATCTATAGACTTTTTTGAGAAGACAAAAAAACCTTCATGTTTTAAAAATATTTACACAATATCTAACTTTTATCTTTTATTTTTATTTTTTGAATTTATTTTTTATTTTTTTCACCTTCTTCCCCAAAACCTCAACTCTAACCCACCTTTCCCCTCACCCCACCATCTCAGCCCCCTATTCCTTCTAGCTTCCATTTACCACTCGTCGTTGCTGTCGCCAACCAAACCCCTCTGCAATTGCTCCACCACACACCACCCCTTTGTTAGGAATGGTAGTAATAGAGAATAAAGGAAATAAACAAGAAAATTAAATATAAGCCTCTAAGATGACACAAGGATTTTAACGTGGTTCAGAAAACTACCTACATCCACGAGCCAACACTAGATCTCCTATTTATAATAGTGGAGTAAATCAGAAATCCTATTAAATTAGCTAACACAATCCTAATTAAATAACAGAAAAATTCCTATCACAATAGGAAATAAACCCAATCAAAAGAGGACTCAAATTTATCAAAAACTGCCAAAAAACTCGCCAAATTTGCGCCCCATGCCTGGGTCACGTGCCCAACACCCGAACTCGCGCTGCGGAAAGCCAACTTGCTCGATGCGGCGCAAGTAATTGGCACACTCTGCCTACCCATGCCGCGATGAGCAAAAATGCTCACAACGGCACAAGCACTTACCTGGCTGTGCTGTAGTGCCAACTTTTGGCGCTGCAGTGCGCGCCCTTCTAATATTATGGTGACAGTTTTAGCACTAAGGCGGGAGCTTCCCTAGCGTTGCTATCCCTGCTCTTCTTCAATTCGTCGCGATTGTCTCAGCTCTGGATCTTATTTTTGATTCGACTCCACCAAACCCCAACAACCTTCCACTTAGAGATTGATAAAAAATTCTCGAACTCAAGTTGAACAACCACTTTACTTTTTTCAAGTGAATCTCGATCAACTTGGCACATCTCCAAAACTCAATGGAGATCAAACCTGAGACATCTTCATGTCTCGACAATTTATCCTACCACAGTGCCTCCCACTTGACGAACTCTCGCTTTCTTTCAGTGTTAACAATGTTCCTCTCATTGAACTCCTCGTCACTATCCTATTCTTTTTGTGCTCAGCCAACTCCTAAACATCGTGGCATATCCCTCTCGATCCAACTGACCCCTGGATATAGGTTACTCCCAAGACCAGGAACTTCAGTTGCACTCAATTTCATCCTTCTCACTAGAGAATAACTGCCATGGTCAACCCGTCTCCTGACATCTTCACACCAATGCCTTTTTCTAATGGAAATCTATGATCCCTCAAATATCTGGTCTTTGCCCCTACATGAGCTATGTTTGATCCAGCCGCCAACACTCTCAATTTTTCAATGGCCAACCTAGGTAACTCACATAACTGTTCAATGCTCCCACTGCACGAGTCATGTCTCATCCCTATGCCAAAAAAAATATCTCGGTTTCATGAATCCGTCAAACTAGCTTCGCATCCTGTCTCCAAGATTTCTGGCTCCATGTTTGTCCTCTCAGCGCTGTGTCCCTGCCTCATGATTTCCATCTACGTGTATCTGCTTCATTGGCTCCACAACTCTGCATTCTCGTCACTTAACTACACGGCTCTACCCTCCCAACTATCGATTATGTCACACTGATCTCTGCTTTTGTAGTTCCTCCACCTGGAACTGCAACTGCTCCTATTGGCTATGTGTCTACCCACCTAATAACACAAATATGCCTCTGCTGCTGCAGACCTGCTTATCTAGCACCAGGATTTTTTTCCACGTTTTCTCGCTAAAGTTAAATGGGATTACTCCTTTTGGCTGGCGGTCTAACTAATCCCATCATATTATGTCATCTTCTTCGCTTTCACTATGACCTCAATACGTGCTATCTGCAACAAAACCTTCGACCTCAATTATTTCTTTATCTCCTACCATTGCTCCCACGAAAACCGCTAAACAAATGTTCCCCATCGATCTATATCTAAGACGTCTCCTAAACTACAACATATGGCTTTGATACCAGTTGATAGGAATGACAATAACATAGAATTAAGAAAATAAACAAGAAAATTCAATCTAAGCCTCTAAGATGGGACAAAGATTTAACGTGGTTCGGCCAACTGCCGACATCCACAAGCCAACACGAGATCTACATCTTTATTTTTTAGTGTGAATCAAAAAATTACAAGTTGAGAGCTCCTATTTATAATAATGTAGTAAGTCAAAAACCCTATCAACATAGGAAACACAATCCTAATTAACTAAAGGAACAATTTCTATCACAATAGGAAATAAACCCAATCAAAAGAGGACTCAAATCTACCAAAAACTACCGAAAAAACTTGTGCCCAACGCCTTGGTCTCCCGCCCAGTACTCGGACTCGCACCATGGTGAGCCAACCTGATAGCCGCGAAGTGATTAGTTGGCACACTCTGCCCACCCGTGCCGTGGTTAGAGCACCTGGCTGGCTGCATGCGCCCTTCCAACGTTGTGGCACCATTTTCGGCACTGCAACGCGAGCTTCCTTCCCTCCGCTTCCCCTGCTCTTCTTCAACCCATCGCGATCCACCTCAACTATATTTCCTCGGCTCTTAATCCTCTTTTTGATCCGACTCCACTAAATTCCAAAACCTTTTGCAAAAATTGTTCCACCATTGCCACCTCTCTTCAAATCGCGTCACCAACCAATACACTCTGTAAATCATGCCACCAACCACCACATCTCTGAAAAAATGCTCCACCACCGCACAGCTCTGCAAATCGCACCAACTTCATTCATTTTTCACATATTTTACTATATTTTGTGGGTTTTGGGTGAAATTTGTAGTTAGATTGAATTTTTCTTTTGTTTTTCTTCTTCTAAATTTTGATGCATTCTAGAATGGCTTCAGAATTTTTAAAAGCTTTGTTTGTGAAGAGAAGTTACCATGTCCGATAAAATGTCTGAATGAATTCCAAATGTATTTTTCTTAAGATTGTTGCAACAACGGTGGTGGTTGGTGAGCGGTGGTCATCGGCGGTGGTGGTGGTTTGTATAAGCTGCAGATATGTACATATATATAATAATTTTATATATACTATATATACACTATCTTTTAAAAACTTTAAATGATAAATATTAAATAAATATAAGATATTTAACATGAATCGTCGATCTATTTCAAGATCTATCAATGTGATAAATTGAATTCAATAAATACATAAGTTTTTAGTATGGGCCGTCAATTTTAGCTCATTTCATTAAATGATTTTCAGATCAAGGATAAAATTGTACAAAATAGGCAAAAAACCTATAACCACTCTAACAACCTACGAGTGGCGCATGTAGGGGAGCTAAATTGCTTCTTTATTTTTTTCTTATGGAGGTTTAGTGTTATTGTTTTCATAGGGGGCGAGTTGATAATTAAGCATATCACAGGATGTTCGTATATACTTAACTTGAGATATATATATATATATATATATATATATATGTAATTGTGTTGTATTTAATCTTCATGCAACCATAAAACTCTTCAAGAATATAAAAATATACATCTATCCAACACTACCTATCAATAATAAAAGCAAATAAATATATTATATACTATGTATCATATACATAGATATAGTTTTAGAAAATCCAATCTTAAAAGTAACTATTTAATTTGAACCCTCACTGTGTCTTCCCATCTTTTTCATTTTTTATTTTTTCTTGTAATTTCTTTGTTATCAAGTGTCTCTCAAAACTACCAATGTTCTTTCTATTCAAAAGTTCAAGATGAGCAGGGAATATTTAGGCTGTGTTGACCATATTTTCAAGCTAATTTTTAAAATTTTATTTTAGAAATGTGAATTAATGATATTCGTATGAGAATGTTAAATTGCATGGTATGTCTAGTTGTATTTTAAAAAAATAGTTGGAAGTAGAATTGATATGAAATAAAGATGATGTTTTATTGAAATTTGATGTTGGAAGTGATTGGGTTAGTTATAAATAGCGAGAAAAGGTTTAATAGTGGAGATAAATTAATTAATTATGGGAGATAGCGTAATATGATTGAAACGTATAATGATGAATGTTTGTATAGAAAAATATGTAATGAAAAATGAGAATGGGTATGTTTTAGAGAAAATGAGTTTGGGTATAGTTTTAGCATTTTATGATGATCCAAAAAATAAAAACCCACCTCAAAAAAGTGGCCAAACAAAGCCTTAGTTCTTGAAATATGTTGATATGAGGCTTGAGTAAGGGAGGGGAAATGATAGATGGTAGAAAATAAAGTCATGTGTAAATATATACAACAAATAGAGCATATGAAAACTTGAATGATTGACTCAATTGCATTACCTTGGTCGAGGTTGAGATAATTTTAATAGTCATTTTAGATTAATTATTATCAAGTAAATTTCTAATTTTAGTCTCACATGATATCACGATTCCAGTTTTAGTCCTACACTTTACGGGATTTTAGAAAACCTCCCAATATTTTTGCCTTCTTTGTCATTTGTCATGTCATATTCCGACTTTCCTATACATCTATCTTTTCATCTTAATTAATATTAGATTGTCATAAATTCATCTACCATCATTGGAGCGACTAAACACTGCATTGTCACCTCTACCATATATAAAAAACTACACACAATTTTATTGGTAGCAATAGTGTTTTCTGATTTTTTTCGTATCTTTTTGAAATATTTTCTGATTTTTATTTTATTTTTTATCACTTTTTTGAAATTTTCAGAATTTTTTCCTGATCCAACAGTTGAGATTAAACAATTAAGTGATTGAGAATATATGTGAATTTACCAAATATTTATAAAATAAAAAATAAAGGACATAACAGGTAATTTGCACAAAACATTAACCGCGTTAGATTTTGCTAAAGGAAAACGAGAGCGTGTAATCCAAAAGTTATAAACGAATTTCTGTGATTATTTTTAAACACAAGTGAGTTTCTTGAAGATAAACGATTTCGAAAAAGGTAATATGCAATTGACTCGGTAAATAAATCAGGCCCTAATTGGATGGCATATCCATTTCAGAGAATTTTTTTTCATGACAAAAGTGAGAAAAAAATACTTTTAGAGATAAGAAATGTGGTGTTAAAAGTGTGGTTGGATGGGTATTTTTTAGAGGAAAACATGTAATGATTATGGTTGATGTGATATGTTTTTTGTTGTGAGAAATTTGTTTAGATTGGTGTTTAAATATAATTTTTCATAAATGTATCTACTCAAACTCATCGATTTAGACATCAAAAAATAGGCAAAATGGATCTTATTTTGCATATTGCGTTATTTTGTATTAGAAGATGTGATTAATTTGACTCTCAGTGTTGGGAGATAGCCGAAAAAACCCTTTTTAATCGATGGGTAAACTGTCAAATCATGAATAGTAAAAAATTATTTTTTTCTCCTTTTTTGCAAGAATTTCTTCAAAATTAGCTACAATTCTGAGCTATTTTTCTTAAAGAAAATATCATGATATGCCAAACAAGTATATTTTTAGAGAAAAAAAATCTCTAAAAAACTTTTTTTCAAAGGAGAGGTGGCCAACCAATTAGGGCATCAGAGGGGGAAATTAGGTGAAAGGGATTAAAATGCACAAAGGGATTGGCAATATGCTCCATCCAAATACACTATACAAGCATAGGCCTCTCTCATTTAACTTAAACTTGAAATGCCTAGTTTACCCTTACTTATATTTGGCAATTTTAAAAAAATAAAAAATCAACATATAATTAATACTGAAAATGACCCTTCAGAATAGCACAATTTCAATATCTCACCTTACGACCAATGCGGGGAATCTCCCAAACCGAAACCCAAATCCCTAATTCTTTTTTTTGTTCTTCCCCACCAAACCTAGAACTGAAATCCCCCGTTCTGTCCCCAATTCTTGCATGTTACATCATTCGATCCGCAAATTGGAAGCGACATTTTCTTGTCTTGATCTTCCCCCTAATCCCACCAAACCCTAGAACCCAAATCCCCTTCTTCCCCCCATTCTGCACATTAATTCATTCTTTAGACCCGCATATTGGAAGTTAAAGTTTGTTGTCATGTTTAAAGAACAAAACTGTTATTTTGGTTTAAGTTTCGATCTTGCCCGTTCGTTACATGTACCGTAAATTATGAAATCCCCCGTTCTGTCCCCAATTCTTGCACGTTACATAGTTCGATCCGCATATTGGAAGCTACATTTTCTTGTCTTGATCTTCCCCCTAATCCCACCAAACCCTAGAACCCAAATCCCCTTCTTCCCCCCATTCTGCACTTTAATTCATTCTTTAGATCCGCATATTTAAAGGTAAAGTTTGTTGTCATGTTTAAAGAACAAAACTGTTATTTTGGTTTAAGTTTCGATCTTGCCCATTCGTTACATGTACCGTAAATTATGAAATCCCCCGTTCTGTCCCCAATTCTTGCACGTTACATCGTTCGATCCGCAAATTGGAAGCTACATTTTCTTGTCTTGATCTTCCCCCTAATCCCACCAAACCATAGAACCCAAATCCCCTTCTTCCCCCCATTTTGCACTTTAATTCATTCTTTAGATCCACATATTGGAAGGTAAAGTTTGTTGTCATGTTTAAAGAACAAAACTGTTATTTTGGTTTAAGTTTCGATCTTGCCCGTTCGTTACATGTACCGTAAATTATGAAAAGTTTGTTTTGGTTAAAGTTCGTTTTACTTGAACTTAGTTTAGAAGTTGATGTCGTCTAATGTGTTTTGGGAAAGAATTGTTGATTGTTCCTGTTTAGAGAAAATTGAAGATCATAATTTTAAGGGTGTGTGTAATTTTACTTTGTTGCATTAAGCTGAATGAATATTCTTTGATTGGATGTAAATTGAACAATAATTTGTTGAAGAAAGGGTTGTCAAATTTAATTGGTGTTTGTTAAGTTGGAATTTAATTGTATGCAAAACTTGAAGAATATATTATAATTTTTCCACTTCTGACCATTTTTCAGCATCTAAGAAATTGCAAAATAACCAGAGAAAGCATCAGTTTCCCTATTGTTATTTCAGAGCATAAATTTAGTTCTATTTTATGCCTTATATCACTTGAAGTTTATATAGAGATTTAGGGTTTAGATATATTAGACTTTATAAAAATTTATATTTACTTCTTTTAAGAAGAGGTAATAACATACTGTGGTTTTTCTCCCGTTTCTATTGTTGTAGGACGACTATATACTAGTGCAATACAACCAAATTTTTAACCGTGTTCTTTATTTTTGTAGTAAAATGTGTGGATTAGTGATCTACTATATGTACGATGGTGAGTGGAAGGTAATAGAGGGAGGTCGTAGACCTCGAGAACGGGAATGGTTGTCAAACAATGGCTATGAAATGCGTAGTTTTGCACTAACCAGAGTTGATCCAGAGTCGATGACATATTCTGATTTTTTACATTGTGTGTTTGAATCAATTCCTTTTAAATGGAAGCATTATGAAATTAGAGTGAGTTATATTCCATCCTCTTGTAACGTTCGTACCCCTGCATATATCTTGACTGATAGTGACTTAAAGTGTTATTTTCTGGACTTATGTCCATTATCGAAAAAATGAAGCCTTCTCTATGTCGAGTTTTTTTTGAAGAATTATTCGAAGGAGGAAGAGGAGAAAATTTGTTTTAAAAATGATTTAGTGAGTGATTATAAATCTGCCCCCGGTCGGTCTGGTGTTGTTTTAAATAAGCCCACATCACCGCCCATGTCGAAAGCCTCTGCACCCACTCCTTGTAAACCCAATCCTTGTAAACCCAATCCCCTTTGTACTCTGAGTAGTGTGGAAAATATGAACTCTATTCCTCCTACAACCACTCCTTGTAAACCCAATCCCCTTTGTACTCCTAGTAGTGTGGAAAATCAGAACTCAAATCCTTCTGCAACCACTCCTTCGAAACCCACTCCCCCTTGTACTCCAATTGTTGAAAATGTGAACTCAAGTCCTGCTGCAACCACTCCATCTTCCTACAAATTTCACTCTGCTCCCACACCCCGATCAGATTTCGTCGATGATGCTATTCCTAATGAGAGTCCTGAAATATACAGCTTTGATGATGGTCTAGATCTTGTGCTTGGTCAGGAATTTGCTAGCAAGGAAGAGCTGAAAAAATTGGTTTACAAATCTGCGTCCAAGAATTATTTTGATATTATTGTATCCAAGTCATGTAAAGATATCTTGGCATATAAGTGTAAAGTCCAGGATTGCCAGTGGAGAATTCGTGCGTCAATTACTGGAAAGTCAAAAGTTTTCACGTTAAAAACTCATTGTAGCGTCCATACATGCGCCTCTACATTGGTAAATAGATATAAAAAGTCCACATCAAATACCGTTGCTGGATTTGTGAAAGATATGTTTGTGAATCCGTTAGATTCACCACCTCCTAGGGTGATAGGGGATATTATGAATAAGGGGGGCATTGGTGTTTCTTACTACAAAGCTAGGTGTGGTAGAAACATTGCTATAAATAGTAGCAGGGGTGATCCAGAGGCTAGTTATGGGATTCTTCCTAAATATTTGTATATGTTGGAGAAGGTGAATCCGGGTACAGTAACTCATTTGAGCAAAGATGCCAATAATGGTTTCCAGTCTTTGTTCTTTGCTTTGGGAGCCAGCATAGAAGGATTTGTGGCGATGAGGAAAGTGCTTGTTATTGACGGCTCACATTTGAAGACCAAGTATAAGGGTGTATTACTTGTATGTATTGCAAAAGACGGCAATAAACATCAGTATCCCCTTGCGTTTGCTGTGGTTAATAAAGAATGTGATGAAGGTTGGATTTGGTTCTTGGAGAGATTGCGGGATGTGTTACCCGATCGTGACGATTTGGTGATCATTTCTGATAGACACGCATATATTAAAAATGTTGTTCATACAGTTTTCCCAAGGTCTTCACATGGCTACTGTACGTATCATATAGCTCAAAATCTCAAGAACAATGTTTCTGCCAGTAGGGGCGCTAAGCAAAAGAAGAAGGCAAAGGATAGCATTGTGGCAAAGTTTGTGGCTTGCGCTGAAGCATATACTGTGCCCGAATTAGAAAAGCTATTTACTGACCTCCAACAAAGGCAGCCTGAATCAAATCTTAGGTACCATCAATATCTTAAAGAAACTCTTGCTATGAAAGAGCATTGGGCACGTTGTTACTCCAGAGGTTCACGATACAATATTATGACAACGAATGGAATGGAGTCCATTAATGTTGTCCTGACTAGTGCAAGATCATATCCGATAATTGTTTTGTTGGATGAGATTTTGATGTTAGTAAGTAAGTAGTTTAACAAGCACTGTAGCGACGCTGTAGCGGGGTCCTTGTCACAGAAACTCACTCATGAAGTGGAGAGAACGATGCATGCAAGGAGGAAAGATTCTATTTTATTTAAAACACGCGTCTTAAATGAGTGTATAGGTGAGTACCTTGTTCGGTGTGATGATAAAACATTCTATGTTGACTTGCAAGCGAAAAAGTGTAGTTGCGGTGTTTTCGATATTGACCATATCCCGTGCGCGCACGCGATTGCAGCATTTAATGGGGATGATGATGGCTTGCATGAATTAGTGTTTAAATATTATTAGAAAGATAATTAGGTATTGGCTTATGTACGAACTATATACCCCATCCCTAGTGACTTCAACTGGATCCTCCCTGCTGAAGTAGAGGCAAATATTGTTGAACCTCCTCTGTGCAAAGAAAAGCGTGGAGCGATTCGGAAAAATCGCTATGAATCTGTTGGGGAGGGAAGGAAAAGCCACAAAAGACGTGTGAAAGATCCATCTACCTTTTAAACAATTGTTTTATTAGTGGTAAAAAAGTATCAACAATATATTTGTCTCATATGTTTTATTCATATGTCGTATTTTTTGGTTTGATGCATGATAAGTATTTTGATGATTTTTTTTTCTTTTGCAGGAACAATATTCTGTTTCGACCTTTTTTCTTGAATGGTCACTCGGACTGTTTGCCTAACACTCATTATAGTACTATCACTCGGGCTGTTTGACAGGTCGAAGCTTTATTGATTGAAACCGGGACGAGTTTGTACATTCTCTTTGAAGAGTGTTATTGTAATTTGCGTTGGAGCTAATTGACAAGACAATGGCTTCATTCATCATTCATTGTGCTTTAAAAAATAGCAGAAGATGAGAATTAGGAGTTTATTCATATCTCTGTATTGTGCTGAACTAGGAGTTAGCATAGTGGATACAGGGATTGATAGATGATAATTCTGGAGATTGTTTTGTGATTTTGAGAATTTCAATTTATTTATTGTATCTTGTGTTGGATGTATTTTTATTAAATTGATACTCAAAGTAAAAGATGTCTTCATTTATTTATTTATTGAACGTGCTGAACTAGGACTTACGCATACTGGATACAGGGATTCATAGATGATAGTTCTTGAGATTGTTTTGTGATTTTGAGAATTTCAATTTATTGATTGTATCTTGTGTGAGATGTATTTTTATTGAATTGATAAAACATATATATTTGTATGCAAGCATAAAATTATTCATCAAGATCAATTAAAGAAAAAAAATTAATTTTTTATTTAATCTTTAAAGGCATAAAACATATATTTGTATGCAAGCATAAAATTATTCATCAAGATCAATTAAAAAAAAAAAATTAATTTTTAATCTTTTATGTACTCAAATTCATATTGTATAAAAAGTCGCTAATTAATTTTATAAGTTTAGTTTTTTTGTTTGAGAGAAGAGCATGATTTATGTTAATTACTTTTATGCATTATTGTCTGAAGAAATTAAACTTATTGCTTGAACAAAAATATAAAATTGATTTCTAGATTCTAATATAAAGGCAAAGTAGAGTGAATTAATTGAAGTTGATATTCATTTTTTTGTTCCTTTTGGTTCATATAATAATTGTCATTCTCGATTTAAAATATTATTACTTTATTTTGGTTCATATGAATAACTTATGATGAATTTGAAAAATATACCAAAAACGGATACACTTATAATTAACATAAAATAGGAAATGATACAAATATATTAACCTATGAATTGATTAGCTTAATCAGTTAATCTAGACAAAATAATAAATTCAATTTTTGCTTATACAGTAGTTTTCCTTAATAATACGCAAGGTATTAAATTTCTGTATCGGTATCTATAATACGTACCCTAAACCCTACACTCTAAAAGAGTAACCCCTAAGCCCCAAACCAAAATAATGTTCACGCCCATTTTAGGGTCTTTGTTTAAAAAGTTGAATTTGGTGTTTTCCTTTTCCCGGGCGATTTTATTTCCAAATTTTGATATTCCCCCCATCTGACATAACGGTAATATTAGTATAGTAGGGGTCCAAGGTAAAATCGTGTTTGTAACTCACGTTTTTTCTGGTTAATACTTATACTCCAAACCGAAGAGAGAGAAACTTTAAACACATTTTGCGAGCAATCTGCAACAATCGAAGTGAGAGAAAGGAGTCCCAAATCCATCCATAGGGTTCGAAGAAGGTGAACAGGTTTTTTCATAGAATTTAAGTTAAATTGACACTTACTGAATTTGTTCTTAGTTTTCATTTTCATTGTTTTAAGAAAATTAAATTCGTATTTGTATCCCTTTTTTTTTTGTGAAACCCTAGTTTAGTTTAGTTTAGTTTATGGGTCTCATTTGTTTTTTTAAGGGCATTTGCAATCTGAGTTGAATTAGTTCATTATGGTTATTGTTTTTGAACAATGTTTGTCTAAATACACCTTTGGTTAGGTCGGAAGTTTTATTTTGTTTTGTTACAATCATATTTCTAATATGTAGTTAATTTGTTTTTCTAATATGAGGATGAATCAATGTGGAGTACTTGGCTGCTGTGCTCTCAGTACTTGTCAAAGGGCGGGGGAGTGTGAATCATGTGCCTATAGGTTTAAACTGAAAGCTGGGGTAATTGAGCTATTGGCCGCGGTGGTCTTCTCAATAGCGGGGATGGAGTCTTCTAGAGTGTCCTTCTATGACAAACAAAATTATTGTATTTTTAAACAATATGATAGTGCCTTCTGTGTTGTTGCGGAATATGACCAACAACAAAAGAACCGTGTGCATCCGTGTCAAAGGTATGTGTTATATATATTAATATATGAATGATTCTTTCCAATCCTCATGTAAATAATTAAATAATTTGAGTGTAATGTGCAGCTTGATTCCTCCTGGTCTTCTGATGAGAGGCCCTTATGTGCAAACACACCACAAGGCACCAAAAAATTCCGATCCATATAAGGAGAAACTTCATGCAGCCAATGATTCCTGCTTGTACATTACCTTCAGAACGAAGGTAAAACAGTTAATATTGATGATGGTTAATAATCATTATCTGTCGAACTCTACTAGAAAGGTAATTGAGGAAAACGATAATATTCACCTGTTGAATATTATCGTAAAGGAAATAGATAATGATAATGAATTATTGTCACATGATTGTGACAATTTTGAGGACTGGGTTCAATCCAGCGATTCTGCAAGCGATGATGAGGCATTTGGTATGGAGTGTGGACGAATTTAAGCGTCTAATATCAGAGTTTGTACATTGTCCACGAATAGTGTTATTGTAATTTGTGTGTATTAAACTGAAATTTGCGAGGCATTTGGACTGTTGTGGATTAAACTGAAATTTGCGAGTCTAATGTGCAATACACCTCTAATGTTGTGTCTCTAAATTTTTTATTTTTACATGTGCAGTTCATTGTGGCAAGTCCAATGTGCAATATACCTCTAAATCTAATGTTGTTAGAGGTATATTTCAATTTAATGGGTGCAGGAGATTCATGGCATTTGTTTGGAACATGATATTGTTCTAGTAGTTTTTTTTTTGATGAAAGTGACTTGTACAACAGTTTTTTTTTTGCAACTTTATGGAACATGAATGCCATTTTGTGGTATTTGCATGAAGTTTGTGTGTTTTGTGATTTATCTTGTGTTCAATGATCTCTTTGTTGCAGTTGTGATTATAGGTGCATTTAGTGCTGAGTTTTGTGTTTAGGATATAACACAACGTAAACTACTAAAATAGAACTGATAAACAACAAAACATAAACTAAATGTCAATTGGAAATACAAAACATATATAAAATATTTGATAATTTTTTGTTACAAGTGAAGTTGAACCAAATTCCCAACTTAGACTATTAAACAACAACAGAACCTAAAGTTAATACAAGCATCGAAATAGCTAACCTACTTGATCCGAGTTTATATACATCACCTTAATTACATCAACAAAAAATCACCACACCATGTGACAACTACACACAACAACATATTTAAATATCTTACGCAACAATAGTGTGTTCCTTCGATTCTGTCAAAAATTCAACCATAAGCATCAACTTGGGACTTCTGAGACAAAACCACATGATCCCTGCATACTGCTAAACCAAAGCCAAAAACAAACACCGTCCATGGAAACCCAGGATACTGGAAGAAAACAAATAAAAATGTGTCACTAATTTGGAATTCATTTATTTAGAATTCTGCATTCGTTGCCCAATAATTCCTAGAAGATTTTATAGCAAACCTTCATCCTTATGAGTGCACTAAGTCTCCTTCAATTTATTCTTTGTCTCAACCAAGTAACTTTTTAAAATTACTTACTTGAGACAGAGAACAAATTGAAGGACACTGAGTGCACTCACAAGGGGAAAGGTTTGCTATAAATTTTCAAGGAATTATTGGCCCAAAGAATGCAGAATTGTGACTAAATGAAGTCATTACTGACTCCATTATTTGTACACTTTCATAAGAAGACTGTCTTTGCCTTCATCATTTAGCAGTATGCTCCCGTCTTGCGTCTAATGGATGAGAAGAACAAATAACTAAATGACTTCATTTGGTCTCACAATTCTGCATAGTATGGCCATGGCTGTGTGGCATCATTTCTTCTTCCCCCTCCGGTACCACATTCTTCATAAGCTCATGTGGTTTTTTATAGCTTATCCCAAGACGGGATCTTATGAAAAATGTGGTACCGGAGGGGGAAGAAGAAATGATGCCACGCAGGACATGGCCCGTACTATGCAGAATTGTGAGACCAAATGAAGTCATTTAGTTATTTGTTCTTCTCATCCATTAGACGCAACAGCAATGCATCAAAACAGACGGGTCCTCAGCATCTCAGTGCCTTACATGCCATGGAGGGGTCATTCTGATACTTTGCAGGATGAAAAACAGATCAGAAAATTGAAGAGTGGGAAAATAAAATGAATACTGGATGGCTAGGTAGGTACTGGGATACGATTTGTTCAAAATAAGAAGACGATTTGGGAGAAATATAACGGAAGAATTTTTTTTTTTTACTCTCATCTCACTCACGAACCTTGTTGCTTCTCACAAAATCAAAATCAAAGGATACGTTTTCATGAATGAATATGGAGAGAAATTGTAATTAATAGTTGGTTCATGAATGAATATGGGAAAATGGAGAGTTGGATTTATTAAATATTGTTCATGAATACTGTAGTTGACACGATGCATCAGGAAAAGAAGCATTAGCAATAATAACTTTTCACTGTAAATGGAAATTTAACACAAAATCAAAATCAAAGGATACGTTTTCATGAATGAATATGGGGAGAAATTTTAATTAATAATTGGTTCATGAATGAATATGGGAAAATGGAGAGTTGGAATTATTAAATATTGTTCATGAATACTGTAGTTGACACGACGCATCAGGAAAAGAAGCATTAGCAATAATAACTTTTCACTGTAAATGGAAATTTAACACAAAATCAAAATCAAGGATACGTTTTCATGAATGAATATCGAGAGAAATTTTAATTAATAGTTGGTTCATGAATGAATATGGGAAAATGGAGAGTTGGAATTATTAAATATTGTTCATGAATACTGTAGTTGACACGACGCATCAGGAAAAGAAGCATTAGCAATAACCGGATACTGGATGAGGAGATACTTGTATACTAGGAGAAAGAAAAACTACCCGTTGGAAATGTAATTAATAGACAAGACGCATCATCAAAAGACGCATAATTTGGCTCAAACACGAGTATAAATAACTGGATAATGGATGCAAGTACACAATATACTGGGAAATGTGACATTGCGTGTGTGGTGTGGGAATCTGACATTGTTGACTAATAATTTAACCTTTAATTAATAGACAAGATGCATAAGTTGGCTCAAAACACGAGTAGAAATAATTGGATACTGGATGCAAGTATACAAAAATACTGGGAAATGTGACATTGCGTGTGTGGTGTGGGAATCTGACATTGTTGACTTTTCGAATAACCTTTAATTAATAGACAAGACGCATCATCAAAAGACGCATAAGTTGGTTCAAAACACGAGTATATATAACTGGATACTGGATGTAAGTATACTAACATACTGGGAAATGTGACATTGCGTGTGTGGTGTGGGAATCTGACATTGTTGACTTTTCGCTTAACCTTTAATTATTATAGACAAGACGCATCATCGAGTATAAATAACTGGATACTGGATGCAAGTACACTAATATACTGGGAAATGTGACTTTGCGTGTGTGGTGTGAGAATCTGACATTGCGTGTGTTGTGACTTTTAATTTAATTAGTAGACATTTTTGTTTGCAAATGGATTTAATAGACAAGATGCATTCACAAAGCCGACTATTATTAATGGATGTAGAGACCGGATACTGGGATCTTGGGAAACTACTGTTTGCATTTAACAAAAATTATACTACAAATACTTGCGTGGAAAAATTATCGTGTACGGTGCTATGCACGAAAATAACATAAAAGGTATTTTTGAGAAGAATTAAATTAAAGTTGGGTAGTAAAATAAACATCATTAACTACATTTGCGTTGAGAAAATACATATGTGTTTTCAATGAGTTAAAAGCACAAATATAGATAAATCACCATTATCAATTTAAGTTCAGCAATTTATCATCAAAAGACTTGTACAGGTATCCTTTAATAGAAAAATTAACAATCACATGTCACATTCAAACATTCCTTTTGATTTCAAACATTCCATCAGCCACTCTAACACTGATTTTATTGAATGCCACGTGGCATTCACCAAAAATATTGAATGACACGTGGCCAGTGTATTGTCCTTGTACAGGTGCCCATCAAATAAACACGAGTATAGAATTTCCCCAACATTCAACTGACACATTCGAACAGTTTTAGAATTAGAACAGACACATTCCTTTTGATTTCAAACATTACATCAGCCACTGAATTTATTGAATGACACGTGGCCAACATATTGTCCTTGTACAGGTGTCCAACAAGAAATAATGGCAACATTCAACTGACATTCGACTATGGTGGACCGGGAGTGTTGCTCCCAGTCCATTTTTCACCACACAAACACTTGGGTGGGGTGGGGTGGTTTACACAGGGTAGGTGGGTGTTTTGAATGTGTGGTGTAAAATGGGCCGGGAGCAACACTCCCGGTCCACCTTACAATTTTTCCATTTGAACAGACTCATGCCTTTTCATTTCACAAACAGTCCATCAGCCGCTTTTTCGAATTCCAACGGAACCATAACTATATAAGAGAGCAAACCACCACAAATTCTCAACGCAACTCTTCAGTTTTCTATCTATACACCATGGAGTTGGGTGATGTTAGGAGACGGATTGAAAGGGAGAAGCGAACAATTGATGACAATTTTTGGTTTACTGCTGGTAACTTTCATACTATTACTCTCGTATCTGATTCGGTTTGATGGACTCATCCTTGTTAAGTTAAATTGTGTTTATGTGTGTCGTATTTCCCCACAGGGCCGGTGAACAACGATGACTTCCATTGGGAGGCACGAATGATGGGCCCAATGAACAGCTCGTATGCCGATCACTTCTTCAAGCTGATCATTCATTTTGGGCCTAACTTCCCATTGTCTCCACCGATGGTAGGCTTATTCCCTTGAGCACAGACACATTAAATAAATGCAATATTAATTGTATAATCATCATGCTAATGGATCTTTGGTTCTTTTTGTTGGGTTGTTTGATGAGGTCAATTTCCGGACAAAGGTTTTTCATCCCAACATCTCCATAACAGGTGGCATCGAACTTGATATTCTTCGAGAACGATGGAACCCGGCTCTTACAATCCCGAAGGTATTGCTGCAACCAATATATATATATATATAATTATAATTGGGGGTCTATATATTGGATATATATATATATAATTATAATTGGGGGTCTATATATTGGATTATAAGATGAAATGGATCCATTCACCATAATTTTTTTTTTCAGGTGCTTCAAAGAATCCGCCAGTTGATGTTAGAACCAAATGTGAATTCTCCACATCCATCGTCAACTCAAGCGCTGCAACTGTACTTGGACGATTACTACAGGTACCTACAAATTGCAGAGGCATGGACGTTGGGGCTGGAGAATTTTAAGTTTTAATGTTGATGATGGGTGGAATGTTGGAACATTTTTTTTTTTCATGTTGGAACAATTTTTTATTTTTAGCAGTTTTTTTTTCTTATGTGATGACGTTTTTTTATTTTAATATATATATATATATTATATTATATTATATATATATATATATGTGCTGCCCATGAAATTTTTAATTATTTTATGGATTTTATGAACAACGCTAAGGTTTATGTAAGGATATATATATGCCATGTGTGTGTGTCTTTGTGGATATTTGGATGCAGATATAACGGGATACTGGGAAACGAGATACTGGAAATACTGGAATGTAGTGATACTGGCAAACGAGATATCGGATGCAAAGATACTGGGATGCGAATGAATTTTTCAAAGCATTCCTAATTTGAGTTTTTAATGCATACCTTTGTAACATTTTTTTATGTTTTCGAAGTTTCTTTTTATTTTTATTTTATTATTTTTATTTTTATTTTCATAATAAAGAATAAAAATAAGATAAAAAGATACTTAAAAACATAAAGTGCAAATCATTAGTTTTATATAGTTGTATTGTTCAACTTATCAATTTGAAAATTTTAATTAAATTTGTAGCGGCCCGGCCCAGTCGAATGGCCCAAAAGCCCATTTGGCTCAGTGTTGAATAAAATAAGTTTAACGCTTAACATACAAAAGATTGATCATTGCAATCATTTGTAATTTTGTATAGAGATTTATTGATTTGGAAATTTAAAAATATATTTTTTCGATAATTACCATGATAAAATAAAAATAAATTATATAACATAATTAATACAAAAATATAAAATTTGTATTGTTCAACTTATCAATTTGAAAATTTTAATTAAATTTGTAGCGGCCCGGCCCAGTCGAATGGCCCAAAAGCCCATTTGGCTCAGTGTTGAATAAAATAAGTTCAACGCTTAACATACAAAAGATTGATCATTGCAATCAATTGTAATTTTGTATAGAGATTTATTGATTTGGAAATTTAAAAATATATTTTTTCGATCATTACCATGATAAAATAAAAAATAAATTATATAACATAATTAATACAAAAATATAAAATTTGTATTGTTCAACTTATCAATTTGAAAATTTTAATTAAATTTGTAGCGGCCCGGCCCAGTCGAATGGCCCAAAAGCCCATTTGGCTCAGTGTTGAATAAAATAAGTTCAACGCTTAACATACAAAATATTGATCATTGCAATCATTTGTAATTTTGTATAGAGATTTATTGATTTGGAAATTTAAAAATATATTTTTTCGATCATTACCATGATAAAATAAAAAATAAATTATATAACATAATTAATACAAAAATATAAAATTTGTATTGTTCAACTTATCAATTTGAAAATTTTAATTAAATTTGTAGCGGCCCGGCCCACTCGAATGGACCAAAAGCCCATTTGGCTCAGTGAATACCAGATTTAATAATTCTTTAGAATACTGAATACTAAAAGGTCCTGTTACGAGTATTCAATTCGTCTAACCCTCGAATAAAAATCCGGATACGGGAATGATCCTGTGTTTGTGTATTTTCATAAATTCGGAAGAAATGTATAACTCTCATAGGAAACAGAATACTGGACTGATCCTGTATTGGAGTATTCCATAAACCTCATACGCAACAGGATACTGGTGAATCCGGTAAACCAGAATTATATATAAACACTGGATACTGGATATCATGTATCCGAGTATTGTCATTGCAATTTTTAATTTTTTTTTTAGGTTTACGAAATAGAATTTTCTCATTTGGCCACGTCAACGTATTCACGCTACATTTTTCAATTTGTTTTGTTTTAATTTTACAAAATAGAATTGGGAACAGGATACGAGGTGACCTTGTGTATGTGTATTTACATAAATTGTGAAAAGAGGTATAAGCCAAATATGAAACTGGATACTGGACAAGCCTGTATCCTAATTTTGAAACCAGCACACGAAACAGGATACTGATTGATCCGGTAACCCAGAATTATAAATGGAACTGGATACTGGGTATCCTGTATCCTAATATTTTTTTTATGAATTTTTTATTTATTTATTTTGGGTTTACGAAATATTATTTTCTCATTTTGCCAGTATTCACGCTACATTATCAATTTGTTTTTGATTTTTTTTTTTGCATATTTTTTCGGTAAAGTTTGTCTCGCATTAAACTCTGAACTAAGGAAGGAAAATATTTTCCAAATGCTTAGGAAATATAAGTGGTAAGACAAACAATTATTTTTCTCAAAAATCATATCATCCTGGGAGCAATTACATTACATATTACATTTCGCTAACATCTAAAATTTTCTCAATATACAATCAATACTACAACCAGATTGAGACTTTTGTGTACAAAGAATCATACAACATGCAGATTCAGAATCTCCAAGGCAATCTTCTGCCTAAAGTATGGCATTTTGTCCTGTTTAAAGTCTTTTACACGTCTAACGTGTTCTCTGCTACAATAAAAGTCGATGGATTTAAGCATGAACACACCGCAGTCATGATTATTTTCCTCTTTGGATTGACAGTGACGACTTCGTGCAGCCATTGAGACAAATTTATATCTGTGTCATAAAAGTGTTTAGCGTAATGCTTCATGTACTCATCCAATTTACTAAACACTTTAAGATGATGTACCCCGCCAGAACCAGAACCAGAACCAAGGGAATCAGCATACTCCATTTTTTGGTCTTTTGGGCTGATAATGGCTAATGTCCATTGTTGTTCATCTTTGTTGATAGGGACAAAGATTTTATCACAATCAAGCAGAGAATAATCCATTCCACCAGTTCTAGAATTAGCCCATCTTTTCACCGATTCAAAACCATGAACACTGAAGATGGGGTAAAATAAGGAACTAAAATAATGGCATTTCAGATACTGCGTTGGCTCCCTCAGCTCTCTTTCTTTCATTAACGCCAGGTAAACATCAATCACAACATCATTAAGCCATCCGGTAGGCTTCAAACATTGAAACTGTTCAGCAGAAACTGTAATTGTCTCATGCCTTATCAGGGGTTTTTTGGCTTGGATTTTGGTGAGACTACGGAACAAGTGCTCAGAAATCAGATCCTTCTCATCTTTGGTGAGAGGCAAAAAATTGTAATTGTAATCAACGTGATGATCATCGTCCTCCTTCGCCACAATTTCCTCAGTCATTTCATCAGGCACCTTCCTTTTATTATCCAAATCATCTTCCTTTTCGATCTTCACTTCTTTAAACACAAATTTCTCATCTGAAAAGGTGATACCTTCAGCTACATTGGTCTCCAAATCAACATCCAATTTCCCCTGCCCATCGTGGTTCAAAATTTCAGCATTTATCAATTGGCTTTCTAGGGGGTCTATAACTGTCTTCTTGGCCTATTTTCATAAAACAATATGCATCTCAAGCAAACATAAAAATATCAACAAAAATATATCAATTCATAACATACAAATTCACCGTCTTACTTTCTTCTTAGCTCCATAGAACTCAGTGTATGGGGACTGCAAATTATGGGATCTTTTCCGCTCCCTCCTTGGATACTCCTTAATGTCCGTCTTTGGATACTGATTGTCAACATCGAGGGGCAGCTCTACCATGCCCTCGTCCTGATTCAACTCCATAAGAGCTTCTGCAACATCGCCATCCGCAACATCGCCTTCCAGACCATAGCCACCCTCATCATCGACCTCATCTTTACCCACACCAACATCATCATGATCCCTAACCGGTTCACTGCCCGGGGAAGCATCACATGGTTGTAAATCACTGGCAAAATCATCCCTTTTAAATCTCTCCAATTTTTCTAACCTGCTTTCTAGACAGGATAACCTTCCACTTACGTTTGAATCCATCGCCCTTACATTTGAATCCATCAAATGACAAGCCTTTTCAAGAGCTGAGATTCTTTCCAGTATTTCACTGAGTACTTTAACAACCTCATTGTTAGGTTCAGATGAATTACCGGGAGCACTTTCCTTTTGGGGTTGTGGGATGGATGAAAAAGCAGGAACGCTCTCAGGTGGAATGACTAATGAGACGCATGGTTCGATTTGCGGAGGAGGATCAGTTATGTTTCCCGTTTGATATCCAAGGAAACAACGTTTTCCATCAACATCTTCTACGTACAGATCGTCAAATATAATACGACCTCCCTTCTCAAGTATTGCAGTCCAAGATTCGGTGGTCGGATCCTTCGCGGAGGAGTTGGGGGCATTATAAGCAGCAAATGTGACCATGTAACTTGAAGACATTTCCTCCACAGTCGGCTGCATTATGCTTAAAATACTATCCTACAAAGCAAATAATATATACTAATTAGAGGGAGAAGCCAGATGGGGAATTCCTTCTAAATTAAGGATAAACATCAGTGAAATCCAATATTTATAAACAACAAATTAATTTTTTCAGAACATAAAACTTATTTCACAGTGTTCAGTTCATATTGCAAAATAGTTAAACACCAACCTTCGTGTCTACGACCAATTTGAGCACCTCCTCAAAAGTGGGAAATTGTTTCTTCTGTTTGAGTTTGGTAGACCACTTGCAAATTCTGCGCAAAGTGGAATTCACATTCTCCCTCAAAAGAGCAATACTAGGAGACAGTGCGGGGATGCACTCAAATGGAAGAAGCTAACAAAACGAACAAAAGTAATAGCCAAATCATATATGGAGAAATATAAAGAAGACCAATTACAACAAAGAAACGCAGCATTACAGAAAAGTATTTCATTACCATCAGAGGAATAATGAATCCAGGACATTTCCACTGTGGGCTTTCAGCTAGCCTTTTCTGTTGCATGTCCAAACTTGTCACGGATTCAATCAATAAAGAATAAGACCGCCAAACCCAGGGATAGGTTCTGGCAAACTCTAGATCCTCAACAATATGTATCAATTTGGAATCTATCTTTGCATTATCATTACCCCCAAAAAAAAATATCGAGCACAACAAGTACAACAAAGCAAGCTTCAACTTGTCATCTTCAATGTTCCTTCGGGCTCCATGCCTAACACTCGTTAGACTGCTACTATCATCACTGGGAGGGACACCTTCTTCAGGTTCAGGGGGAGGGATCACAAACTGTGTAAGTGCTTTCTTGATACCTCCAATTGTGATTTTCTTGCCAACGTGTCTTGTACAAAAATTATGAGCTGGTAAAGGGATAGTTGCTTCAGGATACTCATCACAGATCAAGCCAGTCAAAAGGGCATGCTCCATCATAGAGTATCTAATAGGGATGCCATTCAAAACAAACCAAACCTCGAATTTATTTTCAGACTTCACTTTGCGGCTTAGCAGCATCCACAAAGGAGTTAAAATCATCTCCATGTTAGGAGTTGCGTCGAAAAAATGGCCAAACTGAGAATCCGTCAACCAAGCCATCCCATTAGGATGGTCACTCAAACAATCCTCAAAAAATTTGAATTCTTCTGCCATTTTGCAGTACGTAGAAATTTTACCTTTGAAATTACAATTTCCAAGAGGCAAACAAAGAGTGGGAACCTGAAACAAAAATAATACAACATTATTCAAAACTGTTGAACTTGTTGTCATACTTTAATGTAATGTAAGGTTCCAAAAACACCTTCTTCTCTAAAATTACCTAAATTCATCAATCATAATGAAGCCAGTATACTTAAAAACAATTAATAAAGGAATTACAATTTGTCAAATATATAGTACTTGCTATTTAATAAATAAGATACTGGATCACATGAAGCCAATACTGAAAGAAAAGCCACTATACTTACTTAAAATCACTATTTATGCCACAAAATCAGGAATACTTTCATTTTAATAAACTAGTTAAAATAAGATAAGTCTATCTAATCAAATTTCGACTATGTAATTCACATTTCAAAAAAAATATAAATACTTATATATAAATATTAGGGTTTACTTGACTTACAGTGGGAGTAGATGAAGATGATGCCTCGGAGTCGTGAGGGACCATTCCAAAATCTAGACGACGGGTCATTGACTGACAATGCCTGATTAATACAAAAAAATAAAAATAAAATAAAATACTGGATACATAAAGCATGAACTATGCTTCAAAACTATAAATCATCTTTGGGAAATTGACGACTGAGCCTGGGCGAAACAAAATCAAACTAAATAAATCCCTCTTCTTCTTCTTCTTCTTCTTCTTCTTCTTCTTCTTCTTCTTCTTTCAGTCCAGCTCTCTCTTCGGCTTCTCTCTCGCTGATGGGGCGTTAAACTAAGGAACCGGCTTCTGTTCATCCTATTCTGAATTTTATAAAAGGAAGGGTGAAATAGTAATTACACGTATTTATTTTTCTTTTTCTTAGAAAATAAAGGGGAAGTAGCGTTTCTCTTTAAAAAAACGCGCTTCTTTAATAAGGGTTATTTAAGTTTTTTGGCCAAATATTAACAAGGGCTATTTCGATCTTTTCACCCTCAAAACATAACCGTCCTTTTAACTTCACACCTGTGCAATTGGATCCCTTCCACCAAAACGACCCGCCTCATAGTCTATCAAAAAAAAAAAAAAAAAAAAATTCGAATCTTTTTAGTAGAATGGAGATGTCAAATAATATATTTGAGTGTGGAAGATAAGGCCAGGAATAGTTCCATCTGACCAAAGAAAAGTAACTACACATCAAACCAGTCACCATCTACGTTTGAAGATCACACATCCAACTAGTACTACTACTACTTCCCACTGGCAAAATCCTGACACTATAAATATATATATATATATATATATATATAGTATAAAAAACAATCAGATCAACTGTATACACATCACCACAATCTGTCTAATAATAAGATTTCTATCTTGAAAATGGAAAATTGCTTTTGGCCAGAAGGCTATTATGCAGCTCACTGCCAAAGTGAGTTGGACGGTCCATGTCTTCCTGGTGATGAGGCTGCGGCGGCGCTGCAATACCATTGTTATCCTCCCGCCACCGCCACCCCCACCGCCTTGCAGCTGTGGGCGCCACCATTTGAAGGGGCGGCGGAGGACAGAAGTGCAAGTGCTTCTAGAACCCACAGTGAAGCAGAGAAGAGGCGCAGAGACAGAATCAATGCACAACTTGCCACTCTCAGGAAACTGATCCCAAAGTCTGAAAAGGTATGCTAGATTTCTTTCTCTCTCTCTCATACATGCCATGATTAAGGTGTGTTACAAGTCAACTTTTTTTAAGTTTGATCTGGCTCGATTGATCTCAACCATAACTCACAATATGATAGAATTATAATTATGATCGCTTACTTTTTATATTACATTTTGGATGTGATCAAACCTGATTCGAGCAAATATTTTCTGCCTCCACCCATAGAAAAATTATTTAAAACACCATGAAGTGATGGGTTTTTATGGAGTTTCATGACTCCAAATTTTAAATATAATTATAATTATTTATGTGCAATGCATATTATGTAAATTATATTATACAAAGAGTTGTAATTATAATGGAATTTAATTTTATATTATATAAACAATTGTAATTATAACGAAATTTAAAAGTCATAGAGCCTCTAAAGTATCGCGTTTTAAACAATGGGTCTAATGCCTAGGAGGTGAGATTTATGGGTAAATTGAGGTAGGATCGGTCCAAGGAAGAGCCTAAAACCACACAAAAGTAAATATGGATCTGGTGGTGAAGAATGTACGCACCTCTCCCCGTCACATATCGTGTTGATAGTGTTTAAATTAATTTATATAGTATGATATTTCTCCTTTAGCAATCAATTTTAGAAGGGTTGTTTGGTCCGCAAAGACCACGTTATATAATATCAATCATAATGATCTTATATATGATATTAGAATTTATGTATATATTTCCATCATACATAAAATTCTTTTAGTGTTACATGCAATTTACTGCATGATTTTTCTTGTCTCCTAAATATTGCAGATATATAGGACATCAAATTATTATTATTGCCATTTTCCGAGGTGCACATCATATATTAATAGTGCAGTCCAGAATTTCTAGTCAAATGACACACTTGTGGATATTGCCCGTGGATGAATATATATAGGGCAAATGACTCTTATAGTCCCTCTTGTCTATGGTTTGTTTCATTTTAGTCCTTCATCTAATAAACTTGGCACATTAGTCCCTCCTCTAGCAAATATGTGTCACTCTGGTCCTTTCTTCTTTTTTCTTAATTTCAAATTGGCCCCATATTTTTAATCTTTCTCAAACTAGGCTTTTAAACAATTTATACATCAAAATAATCCTAATTCTGTGAATAATTTTGCAAAAGATTTTCTGATTGATTAGGCCCAACATGCTTCCGAAATAAAATTAACTCTACATAAATCTATACTTTCTTTTGACCGCCTTATCGTCGGGTATTCCAAGTCCTCGATTTTACGGACTTCTTCCAACCACACAACCGCAGCTGATGGTTCGCAGTCCTTAGCTCCTTCAACGATATACAGCACAACCCACTTCGTTTCCTACCCATGGGCGTAAAAGGTATAAACAGATATAAACCTAATTTGAATTTTGGACAACAAGTTGGACAAAGCCTTTGCTTATATTGATGAAATACAAATTAAAATTACATAATATTATTCTACTCCGCTATTGGAGGAGAAAACCTTTAGTCTCTCATGAGAGGACTCCTATTGGCGAAATCCCCATACACTCGTGTATTAAAATTATAAGCGAAGAACTATTACAAATTCTCTATGAAATTTGTATTATGAAAGAGTTGGAGAAGTTTTCTGATGTCGTCCATCTGCTTCCATCTTCCCTTCTTATGGCCATCTGATTCGGATTCCAAATGCGGACTTCAAAGCTTGTTTAATATTTTGACGTCATGACTTACGTCAATATCTCTTGATTATTGCACGTGGGTCCCTGTATTTGCCACTTTGTCTGCTACGCCTGTCCTTTACAGTTGCTTCTTTTACAGCTGTTTTCCACTAGTCAATCACCTGATTGATCCTTTTCTTATTGCGCCTGACTATTCAGGCCCCTTTTTCTTTTACATGTTTTTACCGGGGTTTGTGAAAACCCTTGCGGTAAACCTTCCTTTACCCTTGTCCTTGTCGGATTCGGGTTTTGCCTTTGTGACCCGTATTCTTGTACCGAATAGGGGTTTTTCCTGAAATTCACAACTTGAACACTCCCGATTGTGCCATTGATCAACATGCATCATGTTGCAGGCCTTCTTCCTGGTAGCTTCAGTTGCTGGTAACTTGTTTTACCAAATTAGCGTCTTTTTTTGTTCAAAGAGCTTTTCTGCGAACTCGGTGCTTTTCCCTATCACGGAATTTAGCAGGAATCATCCATTCGCTGAATTTGAGAAAATCTTGAATGGATAATTGACTTTGTCCATCTTTGTAAGACAAATCCACATTCCCCATGCTCTTCTGGTGGAAATATCATCTTCGTTGATAGCACTAACCAACGGAGCTTCTCCTGTTGCCACATTCACTCTGTTATAGGCTGCCATATCTGGTCTCTATAACTTAATAAAATGAAAAGCTGGATGAGACCCTTTTCCTGCAATTTCTGGTGCTGCCGAAATAAACTTCAGCTCCAGAATATCACCCCTTTTGAGGTGTTGATTATTTTTCCATGAATCATGCACGACACTGGAAATCCAATCCGGAAGTTTTGATATCTCCGAAAAACCTGGTGACATAGTATGTATTGAAGCTAATGCCCCAAAATCATACCATTCTCGGACTTCTTCGGGTTTTGACCCTTCAAGCATCCAAATCCTATGATATTTTCCTAATATTTCTACCAAGGACTTATTAGGATTTATTCCTTGTCTATAGATAATTTTCCCCGAGAACGTTGATAACCCCGCCAATGTGAATTAACTGGGTTAGTATTAATCTTAGAAGTGCCTGTTTGTGGCCTAAGGTTAATCTCTCGCTCTTTATCCCCAGAGGTGGTGGGTTGACTTGAAGCAATAGGAGGTTGCCCTTCCAATTGTTCAATTGTTTTCGTTTTCTCAGAGTCTGAAAATGGACTTGGGCAAATGGTATTTGAATCCACCGCTCCGGGTGCAGAGCCCCGTTCTCTAAACGCCGGTGTAGAGTCCTGCTCTCTTATTTCGCGAGTCATCACTGAAGATGATGCCTTTCGAATTAGTTCTTGTAGTGTATTCCATAACATAGTCATGGCATACGAAGCTCCCTTGATTGTTTCCTGGACTGTGTCCAGATCAACTCGTTGAACTTGTCTGGCTACCTCAGCATTTGCTGAGAGCTTTCCAAATTGCGCATTAAGCTCCTCAAGGTTTTCCCTGAGATGCCTATATCTCTTGATGATGGAATTAGCCTCCGACGTTTCCATCTCTTGTTAGAAAATCTGCAAGAATATTTTCATGAGTTTTACAATAATAATGTCAAAACAATAATATTGACATTCAGCTTGCCATCTGATAATACGGGCTTTTTCAATTTTTGATTCAAGTTTATTTTTCAAAAAAGCTTTAACATTTGTATTATCAATTTTCAATGTAAATTCTTTGGCTAATAAAAACAGAGGCTATTTTTTAAATGCCTTCCTAACAACAAAGAATTCTTTCTCGTTTATATGTCAAACTTTGGCTTATTGTTCAGTGAACAACCCTCCTGTATATCTACATGGTTCTTCCCCTGTAGTTGTCTTCTTCATGAGCACCACAGCCCATCTAAAATCATTGGCGTCTGTATAGACTACCAAATTATCATCATTTTGTGGTATAACGAGTTTAGGCAAGTTATTGCATACTTGTTTCAACTCACGAACTCTTTGCGTGTGAATTTCTTCTCACTCCTATTTTATGCTTTCTGTTTCTTTTAAAAGAGGTCAGAAATCCTTTCTGTATTTTGCTAGATTTTTGATAAAGATACCTGCAAAATCAACAACTCCCAAAAGTTTTGAAGCTGTTTTTTATCTTTCAGAATGTCAAAAAAATTCGTATTTTTTCCACAATATGTTCCTGTAATTCAATGCCTGTTTCATCAATAAGAATACCAAGGAATTCAATCTTATTGACCCCAATTATTGTTTTTTTTTAGAAAGCACTAATCCTTCCCTGTAACATGAATCAGAAAATATTTCAAGATATTTAATAGGCTCTTTCTTATTTTTAGATGCAATTAGTATGTCATCAATATAGACAAACATAAACTCAAAATAATCTTTGAACAGATTATCAATTTTTCTCTGATATATCTAGGGTGCATTTGCCAAACTCATTGGAAGTACATTCTAGATATATTGACCTTGTGGAATAGAAAATGCCGTATATTTTTTAGACTTTTTTTTCCATCTTAATCTGATAGAAATCAGATTTACAATCAAATTTAAAAAACACCTTTGCATCTTTAATGCAATCAATTAAGTGTTCTCTACTTGGGATATAGTAACCATCAAACTTTAGTATCTTATTGATACCTTGATAATTGAATACTAGTCTTGCCTTTCCTCTTTTTACTTCACCATGGTTTCTTACCAGAAAGTCAGGGCTACTATAAGCAGAGACTCCAGGTTCTATGAGTTTAAAATCGATATGTTCCTTTATGATCGTTTGCATATCCTTCTTATTCTCCATATTCATCTGGATTGGCTTGTATCGAACATACTCATACTTGCATTGTTCCTTTATTTTTAGAGTAGCTTCGATCTTATTTTTATCCCACCAAGCCAAAGGATCTTCACTAAAGTTCCTTTGAATTAGTCTCTTAACATTTTCAAGAGAAAGCAAGCTTTCTTCATCAATGTTGTCCCAAGATTTCTTTTCTTGTAAAGTATTCTTAAGAAAGCAAATTTCTTCTTCATCTAGTTCTCTAGTTCTAGTTTTGTCTAGAAGATTAGTTCTTTGAGAAACTAGGTGAGAAACTTCACAATACTTCTCATATCCCTGCTGTCTAAAAGACAGCAGAGTTTTTCCAAATCTTCTTTTATCCTGCATTTTAGGATGAGTTAATTTGGAATCATCACCACGTTTGCTGCGAAAATTAATAGGCACAATCCTATTAAAAGTTTTTGCTCGCCGCAAAACTTGTATTTCACTAGCACAATTAGTAGTAAAAATCAACAAATTCTTGTTGTTATCTTGCACATATTTTACAAAAATCTGGATAAAATTATTACTTAGCAAACTATCTGTTCCTGTATCATGAAAGTCAATAGGAGGCATTTGTACCTTAAACCAAGGTGTGCCGAATGCTCCGCCAATCATGATATGTGCTTCCCGAATGCCTTTATTGAGTATTAGGATTTTCTGAGAAAAATATCTTCCTGCAATAATAGGTAAAGATTCCATAATATTGTTAGGGAAAACACCAGGTTTTGCTATACAAATTCCTGATCCAGAATCAATATAAGCTGCAGAGTATTCTGACGTATATTGCTCATATAACATACTAACAGATATGTATATTGAAAAAGGGCTAGTCATTTATTCCACTTGAATAATATGTCCATCCAAGCTAAATTTCATCCATTTTCCTTTTCTTCCCCAAGGTTTGTGTTCCTCAAGAAAGCTTAATCAATTCATTGGTCATGACCTGCTACTGCTGTAACAAATACTTCATAGCCTGCTATTTCTAGCATACATTCATATTTGTTGACAGTAGTTTGCTGCAAGTGACATAGATCATCACAAGGAAGGTAATTATCTTTCTTTGTAATATTGAATAAAACCTGCACTTCTTTCCATCCTTTAAGGCATTTAGTTTTTACATTATCAACCCTAATAGCTTGAGGAGTTAGGTCTTCAACTAATTCTTTTCCCTTTAAACTCCTAATCCTTTCTTCCGAAAAGGACATCCTGCTATTAAAATCTGTTCTAGAACTCATTGATCGGTCTAGAACTGGATGGTCTGAAATTAAGATATCAACACCACCAATCCTTGGTATTTGGTTAGGATCAGGTGCCATTACCTTAGCAAATTCCTTGAAAATTTTCGGATTCAATATACTCTTTCCTAATAAATAAATCAGAATGATTAGTATTGGAAAGTGCACATGCAATTCTATATGTAATAGAATATGGTTTATTCCCTTCTTTCATAAGATCATTTCTTTTGAAATCTTGGTGAAGGGTTAAGATTCGGCTGAAATCTTGGTCAACTAGGTTATATGCAATTCTTGGATGAATATCAAACATTAGTTTGTCTGCATATAAATTTCCTACCATTGTACCAAGACAACCATCTCTTAGGTTATTAATTCTTTTATCCATTATGGATAAATGTAATGGAGAATTAACACCTTCTTTGAAAGTGGCTTTAATTACTATTTCAATAGTTCCTATATGGATCCATTTCATAGTAACTGTTACTTCTTCTTTGAGCCTACTTAATTCCTCCAGAATTTCTTCCTTTGGAATAAGTTGCATTTCCATCACATTATCGATTAATTCCATAGGGATTGAAAACTCCCCTGAACTTACCTTGTACATGATGTTATGCCGCCTTTGGTTTAATCCTATTTGATTTAGGATTCGGCTAATACCACTAACTCGGAAACCATCATATTTTCCAAGGTCAGAGTTCTGCCTCATCATCTTTTCCATGGTTTTATCTTTTTTAGATGTCCTGGAAAAGAATCCTGATAGGCTATCCGATGTTTGGAGCCTATCCCCTTCATTAGAGTTATTCTAATTCGGTTGAAGATCCATCCGAATCACTTCTTATTTCTTCCTCATAAATACTTTCGTCTGAGGGGATATCTTCAAATTGGTAAATTGGTACCAATTCTCTGTAGAAAACTGCATCCAGAATTTCATCCGTGACTTCGAATTGTTTTAATTTGTTACCCTTTTATGGACAATCTGAGGAAATGTGGCCTCGAGCTCCACATGTCCAGTAGTTACAGTCTTTGAAACTTTGATTTGTCCGGATGTGTGCCTGTCTGAAAGTTCATCTTGTGGGAGTCTTTCCGTTCGATTTTTGAGATCCTTGAGAGGACACCCTTGTTGGTCCAGATCTTTGGCCAGATTTATAAGATCAGGCTTTTGATTTAGACCACCAAAACTTTCGTCTGAAAGAAGATCGCCTTTTGTTACTGATGGTATCAGATCGTACAAATTGCTTTCTCTTCTTTCGTTGCTCAATTGATTCTCCAATAATTGTTGGAAAATCATTGTTATCACGGCAAAGAGGAGTTTTCTTAATTCTCCCTCTTAGCTTTTTCATGTTCTTTTGGATAGCGGCTTGTTGACACCAGTCCTTTAGTTTGCCTTTTAAGAAAGACATTCGTCTGGCGACTGTATCAAATTGCCCTTCCGGAACCTTGTAGGAATTTATTAACATTTCCCTCCAAGGACTACAAATTTTTGCAAAGAACATGGGTGCAGCGATTTCTGCACTAACATTTGCTTGGAAGAAATATTTTCTAAACCAATAGATATATTCATCTATTGCACAAATATTTCTACATTCAATACCATAGAGGGCTTGTGCGTACTCTCTGGTTTTTTCTGCATTATTTTCGCAGAAGTATCCATCTCCGATGAATTGTAATTTTATTAACCTTCCGAATCTATCAGCAATTGCGCTTCTAGATTCTCCAGCTAAAACTTCTTGCTTAGATGGTTCAAGGGTGCGTTCCCAACACGCCTTTACTGATCCTTCTAAGCTTAACTCCATAAGTCTTACGAAGTTTTCTTTATTGAGTTTCAGTGTAGTAGCGGCTATTTTCATGGCGGCTACCCATTCATCGATTATTTTTTGGATGTTTCTGAAATCGATAATATCCAAATTTAGGATAGTACCGTATGGGTGCAAGGGTTTTGACATAGTCCTTGCCCATGGTGTATTTTTTGGTACCCTATTTGGATTTCTAGCGAGATTTACTCTAAACATTTCTCCTAACACTGTAGGAGTTGCGTTTATATGCAAATCTCCACTTTCTCGCATTTGTTCATCCTGTGGAGGATTATTCGTCGCAGAACTTTCTCATGGTAGTGTTAATGCCAGAGGATTTGTTTCATTGGTTTTAACATTAACCAAATTTACAAACGCTAGTTGAGAGAAAGATTCAACTAGCTCTTGAAGATTAGAAGGATTTACTCTTGATATATCCATATTAGTTAATACTTCTAAGGATATCAACTAGTAGTTCTTCCTGAGTCTTAGGCTTTGGGACTTCCTTAGCCTTACCCTTCTGATGTAGAAAAGGTACTCGCCCAAGTGCATCACCGATTCTGTCCTTTCTTGGTTTGGACGTTCCGATAATACCTTGTCTTTCTTTCAGATCTATGTCTATTGTCTTTAGATCTGTTATAGATCTATTTAGACCTGGAAGAATCTTGAGGATTTCCATAAGTTTCTGGTTCAAGTTTTTGATTTTCATAGGTAGATGTTCTAACCTATGTCCGTAATCTTCATCTGTCTTCTGGATTTCTCTAAGATCTTTAGAAAGCTTAAAGGTATCCGGTTCAATCTCTTTATAATTTATTATAACTTAATTTAAATAAAAGAGTTACCTTTATTTGCTTTCCCTGGCCATTTGCCTTGGATATCTGCAAGTTGTAACTCACTTGTGATATTTTGAATTTATCATTCAGAGATAGTTTCCTTTGATAGTATCTTATCTCTGCATGAAGATCCGCTACTGGTTCTTTATATCTAGCGAATCCCCTTTGGCACTCGGCTGAGTCCCGTTTTACTCGTTGGATAAGTTTATCCATCCTCTTAAACCATTGTTTTTCTAAAATCTGGAAATACTCCTTATTTTCTTTATAAATCGAACTATCGCTCGGTTCCATACTTGTTTGATTCTCCTCCGTAAGGGAAAGAATTCTTTATGTAACATAATTTCAATATTTCATCAATAAATCTAGGCTCTGATACCATTTTTCAAACCGGATCTTTCTTTTGCTTTAACAAGTATGTAAAAGGATTTATTCTTTTATGAGACTAATTTTGAGAGTAATCAAACTTTAAGAACTTATTTGAAATCAAATTTTTCAATAAAACTTAGGGAGGACTCAAGTGATACAGAAATAAGGACATAAGGGACTTAAGTCATAAAATTAGGACATGGGGGATTTCAGTGATACTAACTTGAGACATAGAGGACATAAAGGTTATTGTCCCATATATATATATGATTAGATATTTAAGCAAACAATAGAGTCCTACTGGCATGTGGTTTAGATGAATTGACGATCAAATCAATAAGACATACATAGTTAATGCTACCAACTATCTTCTTCTGATTCGACCAAAATCTCTACCCTGGCCCAATGCATTGTCACCAATCATTATTATAACAAATATAAAACATTCCATTTTGTAGTTAAACTTGGAAAAGTATTTCATGTTATTTATTATAGGGACGTGATTGAATAAAAGAGTCTGTTAAATACAATTAACTATTCCAATTATTCAAAGAATACTAAACATAAATCATATATATATATATATATAGTGAATCTGATTAAATTATTGCTAATAGAGTGCGTTCAACTTTAATAAAAATAAACATTAGAATACAGTGACAATGATTAAATTCTGGTTTATTAAAAACATAATTGGTAGTATATATGTGCAAATAAATTTTAACAAATATCATTTATTATGATAATGTGATAATTATTTAAAAATATAACGATTTTTCAACTACAATCTCATAAATTTAATGATATATGATGAATATTATTACAGATTAAATTGAAATTGATTATTCAAAATTGAGGATGCATTTGACTTTAACGCAAAACTGAAGGATATTTTTTGGTATTATTAGTAAAATGCTCAATTTAAATTGTTTTGCTGGAAATTGATATTAGAGTGACGTTATTGATACAAATTAGAAAGTCAAGGCTATTTTTGATACTGAGGTCCAAACAGATGGACTAAAATGAATTTTACTCACTACAAGAAAATTGAGTATTAATGGCAATGAAAATATATATCGTGACCTAAAACCATGGTCTATAGTGGTCTAAGCTCACGGCTAGCTTGACCGTGGTAAATGTTTCATATAGCTACACTAAAGTTACCCATGGTGAAAAAAAATGCTCGCTATTTTAAGCTCTAACTAGACATTATGGAAGAAATGTTAACATAACACTTTTTTACAATGGCTAAAGGCCATGGTTTTTATAATGAACAAAATATTGACCGTGGCTATAAGTCATGGTAAATATTTTAGTCATGCTTGCAAATACCACGGCCAAAGCCGTAGCAAAGCCATAGTCAATTGATTTTAATTATGACAAAGGGATTTTTCATCATGGCATATTGACATGGACAATAATCATTTGTAGTGACTCAATGTTGAGTATAGTGAAAAAACGTGGTGATACTTAGGGGCTTCCCAGGTGATCTCCACCACATATGTGTTTATACATGTATGGGGGTGGGGGTGGGGGTGGTTATACATGTGTGGGGAGTTTGATACTTAGGGGCTCCTAGGTGAATGATCTCCACCGCACCTGTATTTATACATGTATGGGGGTATACATGTGTGGGAAGTTCACCATGACATATATATATATATATATATATATATATATATGTGATGGTGGAGATCATCCCGGGAGTTGGACTCCCTAAAGCTTCCAAATATGACCCAAAGAAATGGATAGGTTGGACGCGACACCTCTCGCGAATAATCTTAAAACTAAATAAAATTGAAAATTTTGTCTTCGCCAGCTCTGTGCATTATCATTACGTACAACAACAACAATAAAAAGGAAAAATAGTAATAAAATATAAAATGATAATGTCAAAATTTTAATAGTAGATATATATAATGAACGACAATAATTTTTTGTTTTGTTACAATAAGGTTTTATAGTGACAATAATTTTTTTTAAGTTGTCACTAGTAGTGACATGTCATTATATGTGTATTCTCACTAAATATGTATCACTAATTATTAATAGTAACAACAAATTCTTTACCGCTAACTGTTATCAATGACAATTGACATACAATTAATCACCATAACATTATCGAAAATCATTTTTTTTTTAACAAAGCAAAAACAATTGTTAATGAATATCATTAATTTTTTTTTCCCGTAGAAACTGAATATCATTAAATTCTTTTCGCCCTACACATTTCCCTCCCAAGTATTTTACATTTAAATTGGCTTCAGTTATTTTTTGGATTTTGATAATTAAATTATCTTTTTATTTTGAGGATAATTACATGTACACCCCTTACGTATTGAGTAATTACCACGAGGGAAAATTCTAGTCCAAACCCGGCTTAGCTGCGCCCAAGTGTATTTCACTAGCCCTCTCAAGTTTTAAAAATGATCAAGATCCTTTCTGTCTAGTCCTCACAATTCGAAAAACAGTTAGTCAAATTGTAATTTGCTTTTACTAGCGATTTATAACATCTAATAGACATGGTAGATCATCATCAGGTAGCCTTATTATTTGATTAAAAAACTCAAATAAATAAATAAAGCAACATCTTTAATTATTTATGAATGTGCAGATGGACAAGGCAGCTCTACTAGGACATGTAGTGGACCATGTGAAGGAACAAAGTAAGAAAGCAAAAGAAGTTAGCAAATTCTCCAATATCCCAACTGAAATTGATGAAGTCACTATAGATCACTTAAATGCAGAAGAAGAAACAATCTCAAATAACAATGAAAACATCTACATGAAGGCTTCGGTTTGCTGCGACGATAGGCCAGAATTGTTTGCAGAGCTGAATAGTGCAATAAAGGGTGTAGGATTCACTATTATTCAAGCTGATATAACAAGTGTGGGGGGCAGAATGAAGACCAATTTTGTTCTATGTTCAAAGGGCGAGCAAGATTCGTCCGTGGCCTCACTTAAGAAATTGCTTAAGTTAGTGTTGAGTCGCGTTGTGATACCTTCTGGAGCGTCGAGTTATAGCGCGAGGAGCAAGAGGCAGAGGTTCTTTTATCCTAATTCTTATTAATTGGTCCGAGTATATATGATTATTTTTCAATAATCTTGGGATTCTTTTTATAGCTGATCATTATTTTTGGAGGAGCTGGATTATATTATGTATGTTAGGTGTTTTTAAGAAACTTATATGTAATGTTTGATTGATTTTCATAGTGTATATTTGGGGTTATTCTGGTGTTTCTCATTTTTGTAGAGTAAAAGGATTTTGATTGTTAGCAATGTATTATATATTGAACCCTAATTAGTTAAATACGGGAAGACAAAAATCCGTCAAATACGCACGAGTATATAACGAAAATGTCTTACTTCTTTACGGTAAATGGATTTTGATTGTTAGCAATGTATTATTATATTGAACCCTAATTAATTAGATATGGGAAAGTAAATGCTCATAGGTACTAGTATATTATGAAAATTTGTCCAAAGTTACTGTGAAAAAATCGACTAAAAATACAAAAACGGGAGATAAACGGACTCGTAGATGTACGAATATAATGCGAATTGAAATAAATTGTTCGAAAGTGAAAATACGGCTGATTTTTATATAAATGTGTGAGATATATTGCTCATATTCACTTTTAATTTATAGAAAAAAAATATTTTATATGAGTTACTAGTTGACAATATTTATATATTAACTAATTATATTAATGTTCATAATTTTTAATTGTGTAATACACAATTAATGCATATAGGAATTTATTATAATTTTCAAATTTTAAATAAAAATTATTATTTTTGCCAAAATTAACGTATTATTTGTGAAATATAATACGAGATACATAAAGTACGTGTATTATGGTTCAACTACAAAGTACCAGTATTATTATTAAGTTCAGAATGCATACATAAAATGAAGATAAATTTTAATTATACGTATACACGTGTATTATACAGGCATAATATGAATTTTAGAATATTAAACTAAGTGACTAACCATGCATGCAGTGCCTACTATACATACTGTTGAGTGTTGTACTTCAAATTTATGGCCTACTATAGTCCAAATGAAAAGGCGTTGGGCCAAAAGGTCAAATAAGTCTCGAGTAAATGCACCTGTGCTAGAATTCAACAAGGCCCAGGCCCAAGTAATAGAAACGAAGCTAATGTTATTTTTGGATCACGGATTTTGTAAGGAAAAATAAATGAGAGAAAAAACATAAATAAATTAAACACTAAATGACATTATCTGTAGCGAGAGAAATATTTACGTCACTAAGAAGGGAGACAGTTGCACACTTCACCAATGTGTAGGGATGGATCTAGGAATAATCTGTTAAAGGGCCCGAATTATTATTAAAACATTTTTTAAAAAATATTTGCACATAAAAATTCACATTTATTTTTGTCTTAGTAGATATATTGAATAATATTAAACACGAGGATTAGAGATGATTCGGGCTTTGGGAATTAAATTTACTTTTCGCTGCGTTTTATTCGTATAATTTCCAACAGTGGTATCAGAACCAATCTCTGAATTCTGTGTTTAATTGCTTATGTGATTGACTTTTTTTTCCGCGTTTTGAGGCCTGCTTTGAACGTGTTTTTCATATGAAAATATTCTGAATCTCGCTGCAGTTTCTTCATGAAAGTTGTAGTTTAATGAGTTGCGAATCTGAGCATATAAATTTTATGAGAATCAGAGAAGTATAACCCCGAGACGAGCGCGACGCAAAAAGCGCGCAGACAAAAGGCCTCCCGTTGCGCACACAGCGTGCGCACTGCGCACACTGGGTGCGGCCCCAACGCCGTGCCGTTTCACGGCGCCGGTTGGAGGGGCTGGCCGGACGCCCAAGCACGATTAAACCGTGCGCATACACCGTGCCATGCGCCCAGCGCACGGACTTGTTTCGGGGCCCGAGTTTTCGTGACTCGGGCCCTAATGGATGGGGTTATATTTCTTAAGGTCCAAATTTTAATTAAATAGGTGTTTGGGTTATTTTAGTTATCCGGGTAGGTCAAAAGGATGATGACCCGGATTTAATTAAAAAGGGGCCCAAATTGTTTTAATTAATATTGTGGATAATTCAATAAATTAGTTATTGGGTCTAATTAATTAATTTTAAATATGCCAATGGTTGGTAATTTAATTTTGATAAAATTAAGCCCAATATAGTTTTTATTGATCTTTATTTGAATGAAATAATTAATTAATAAACTCTTGGAGAATTTTATTTATTAAGTTATTTATTTAAATAAAGAATTCTCATAAATATGATTATTTTCATATGAATCAATAAAATTTGGAATTTTATTGTGGAAATTAATTAAGTTGGACTAATTAATTTTTATTAATCACCAACATAAGTGCTTTATTTATCGCGAGCATGTATTATGTGATGGTGACATATGTCTATGGGCTTAGGTTGCTTCTTTTGATTATGTACTTCTTTTGATGGGTTGTAAGGGCCGGTTTGAGCCCATTTTATTTTATTTCTAGATTTATGTATAGATCTTAAATTACCTCTTGTAATAAATAGAAATAGAATAGGCATTTCAAGATGGAAATCATGCAAAAGAAGAGGAGCTTGGAGCCCACGAAGATTAGCTAGGCTTTTCTTTTTCAATTTTATGATGGCCCATTGGCTTGGGCCCTCTAGATAAAAGCCCATAGACTTGTGTGTTGTATTATTGCTTTCGATGCATGTTCATTAGTTGTATGAAGCATGTGTGTTATCAGTATGCGCTATATAAATTGGTAAATGTGCAAAGTGAGACGAAATAAATGTTTTGAACATGAATTCTCCCAAACAAAAATAATACTAAGTTAGTAAGGGGTGCTAGGCATCCTTTCCCTCCACTAAACTTAATAAGATCAAGGATTAAATCCATATGTGGCATCTTCCCAGTAAGTGGGGGTCATATATTAAGATTTAATTCTAGAATTTTATTAAGTGCATTGGATGCCTTAATTGAGACATATTTCACCCCAAATATCGTTAAAGGGTTGCAAGGTGAAATTTAAATGTTAGATTATGAGGAGTTAGTGGGAATGAACTTAGATAGTCCACTTTACCAATAAATCGTTAAAGGGTTGCAGTATATGTGGATTATGGGATAAATATGATTGAACCGTCTATTTGATAGATTGATGTTTGAAATTACTTTAATTATGTAATGGACCAAATATCGTTAAAGGGTTGCCATCCATTATATTAATTAAAGAACTCAATCCCCACCACGAAATTTTCATCAACGATCGCTTCCGTCATTTCACAGTGGGAGTTTGGAATTTCGAAAAATGTAGTGGGAGCCAAGTTATAAGTCGAAGTCCTTGATTTTAAACTTGGTCTTAGTTTAGTCCAATATTCTAATTAAGTCTGGTTTATTTTCTGCAGTTATTTGTTTTATCTCTCTCGTTTTTCAAAAATGACAATCAACCCACTTTCCGTATTACTCGAAAAGAATATCCTTACCGGACCCAACTACGTGGATTGGCTAAGGAGTTTGAGAATAGTTCTCAATGTGGAGTCTCTAGGATACGTGTTGGACACTGATATCCCTGCTCCACCTGCCAGAACACGTACCAATGAAGAAGAAGTCCAAGCTCATGAAAAATGGGTAAAGGACGACGTCTGAGTGCATGGGTACATTCTTGGCTCTATGACGAATGAGCTACAGAGGTCCCACGACAAGATGACCACAGCGAGGACTATCTTGGCGCACTTGGCCGAGCTCTATGGTGAGCACAGTAGGACTGCTAGATATGAAATATCTAAAGAGCTCTTCGGAGCCAAAATGAGAGAAGAGGAGATGGTTGGGGATCATATCCTGAAAATGATATCGAGGATCGAGAGATTGGAAGCTCTTGATTTTACAATGAACCCGCAACTTCAGACCAATCTTATCTTGCAGTCCCTTCCTGACTTTTTTCCCAATTCGTCATGAACTTCAATTGCAATGAGATTGAATGCAACTTAGCTTGGCTAATGAACAAATTAAACACTGCACAATCTCAATTGAAGCCCAAGGGAAAAAAAACTACTTTGGTTTTCACTTCTAGGCCCAAACGGGCGAAGAATAAAAAGAGAAAAACCAAGAAGCAGGCTGGCGAGCTTGGAGCTCAGGGTGGTGTTGATAAAGGAAAAGAGAAAGCTCTTGTGATTCGCAAGTGAAAGGGGCCACAAAAGACAGACAGATGCCTACACTGCGGTGAGCTGGGCTACTGGAGAAAGAACTGTCTGAATATGGGGCCTGGCGCACAAGGTATGGAACTTTATGTTCGTGAAACTTATTGTTCTATGACCGTCTTCTCTACATCTTAGATTCTTGACTCTGGAGCTAGTGCTCACATATGTTGTATGAATCAGGATCTGATGCGAGGAAGAAAGTTGGACAACGATGAGGTGAAGATCAGAGTAGGCAGCGGGCAAAGCGTCGCGGCTCCTGCAATAGGATCTACCTCGTTGTTTTTAAATTTTGGACATGTACTATTACTGGATATTGTTTTGGTTTTGCCTAATGGGCTTAAAAACATTATTTCTATTCCCGTCTTAGTTAAGAATGGTTACACTTTCCGTTTTATTGATGAACGATGCAACATTTATTATGGTAATAAATTTGTAGGCTTTGCTTCTTTGATAAATGGATTGTATTACCTTAGTGTCCAGAATGAGTATGCAGTGAATACTATACAAACAAAACGTAGTAGGCTTGAAATAAATCAACGATTGATATGGCACCTTCGACTAGGCCATGCTGGTGAACAAAAGATTCGCAAAATGGAAAAAGATGGGCTAATTGGCCCACTGGGATTGGATCCCTATCCTACTTTTGAATCTTGTCTCAAAGGCAAGATGGCTGGATCGCCCTTCACAGGGAGCTTTGAAAGGGCCTCACAAATCTTAGGTTTAGTGCATACTGACGTTTGTGGTCCATTTGGAGAAATGGCCAGAGGAGGTTTCCTTTGCTTTATCACCTTCACTGACGACCATTCTCGATATGGTCTAGTTTACCTGATGAAGCATAAGTCTGAATCCATTGACAAGTTCAAGGAATTCAAGGCTTTAGTGGAAAATCAAACAAGTCAACGTATAAAAGCTCTTCGATCTGATCGAGGAGGAGAATATATGAGCGGCGAGTTTGACTTATACCTCAGAGAGAATGGTATAGTATTGCAACTCACACCTCCAGTGACTCCACAGTTGAATGGAGTAGCAGAGCGAAGGAATCGAACCTTGTTGGACATGGTTCATTCCATGCTTAGCTACAGTGATTTACCCATTTCACTGTGGGGTCACGCGCTACTTACAGCTGCACACATTTTAAATAGATGTCCGTCCAAGTCCGTTCCTCTGACTCCCTATGAAATGTGGAGAAAAAGGAAACCAAGTCTTAACCACATAAAGATTTGGGGATGTCCGGTTTATGTCAAAAAGACTAAAGTGGACAACTTGGAGGCTAGGTCCTGAAAGGGACGTTTCATTGGATACCCTGAAGATTCTATAGGATACCTCTTTTACCTGCACAATGATCAAAGGATCATTGTAGCTTTACAAGCCCACTTTCTTGAAGATGAGTTCATTCAAGAAGGAGGAGCGGGTAGAAAGATTGTTCTAGAAGAACAAAATGAAACCCCACTGGATACATCTACACAGGGAGTGAGAACCGAACCTTCTGTAACACAACCACGACCACGACGATCGAATAGAGTATCTCAACCGCCTGAGAGGTACGGATATCTAATGCAGAGGGAGTTGGATCTCCATTCTGTGTTAGAGGAGGATCATGGAGATGATCCCTCCACTTTTGATCAAGCGATGGTGGATGTGGATGCTGCTAGATGGCGTGAAGCTATGAAAACTGAGATCGATTCGATGCATACAAACCAAGTCTGGAAACTTGTAGACCAATCTGAAGGGGTAAAACCAATCGGGTGTAAATGGATCTACAAGAGAAAGATTGGTGTTGATGGCAAAGTAGACACCTACAAAGCCAGGCTAGTGGCGAAAGGGTATAGTCAAAAGGAAGAAATTGACTACCAAGAAACCTTCTCGCCAGTGGCTATGATCAAATCAATAAGGATTCTGCTTGCAATAGCAGCACACCTAGATTATGAAATATGGCAAATGGATGTCAAAACTGCTTTCCTAAATGGATTGCTAGAAGAGGCTATCTATATGGAACAACGTAAAGGTTTTGAATCCGAGGAGCATATTCATAAGGTGTGTAAACTTGAGAGATCCATTTATGGACTCAAACAAGCGTCTCGTAGCTGGAATCTACGTTTTGATGAGGTTGTCAAAGGATTTGACTTCATCAAAAACGAAGACAAGCCCTGTGTTTACAAGAAGGTCAGTGGGATCAAGTTGATATTCCTAGTGTTATATGTAGATGACATATTACTCATTGGGAATGACATAGGAATGCTCACCACAACCAAGAAGTGGCTATCGAGTACATTCTCCATGAAAGACTTGGGAGAAGCGACCTATATTCTAGGGATTCGGATCTATAAGATCGAACCAAAAGAATGATAGGACTTTCTCAAGCCCTTTACTTAGAAAAGGTCCTAAAAAGATATAGGATGGAAGATTCTAAGAAAGGGTTCCTACCAATGAGACATGGGATACATCTTTCGAAATCTATGTGTCCTCAAAGTGAGGAAGATAGAAAAGAAATGAACATTATACCCTATGCGTCTGCTGTGGGCAGCTTGATGTATGCGATGCTCTATACTAGACCCGACATTGCTTATGCTGTGAGCGTTGTTAGTCGATTTCAAGCAAACCCTGGTAAGGAACATTGGATAGCTGTGAAGAATATCCTAAAGTATCTGAAAAGAACTAAGGATATGATTCTCACCTATGGAAGTGGTGACCTGAGGGTGGACGGGTACACTGATTCGGATTTCCAATCTTATGTTGATGACCGAAAATCCACCTCGGGATTTGTATTTACTCTAAATGGTGGAGCGGTGACTTGGAAAAGTTCCAAGCAAAGCACAACCGCAGACTTCACCACAGAGGCTGAATACATAGCTGCCTCGGAGGCAGCTAAAGAAGCTGCTTGGATTAGGAAGTTCATTGAGGAACTTCACGTGGTTCCTAGCATAAAGCTCTCGTTGCCACTTTATTGTGACAACACCAGAGCTATAGCGCAAGCGAAGGAACCTAGGTCTCACAATAAATCCAAACACATAGAGAGGAGATATCACATCATAAGAGAGATCGTTGCACAAGGTGAAATAGCTGTTCAGAAAATAGCCTCAGCCGACAATGTCCCTGATCCATTGACCAAGCCATTGGCACAGGCGGTGCTGGAAAAACATCTCGAAAAGATGGGTATTAAATACCACAGCAAATGGCATTGAGTGCAAGTGAGAGATTGTTAGAGTATATGCCCTCGAATGCCATAAAGAGGATAGATTTATAGGGCATAAACATTGTAACTAAACTATGGTTTTTCTATTAATATAAGGCAGTTGATTATTGTTTTCTTATAGGCATTTATAAGATGTGAATAAACAATGTAAAGTCCTTGATGACAAGGCGAACCTTCTACCTCCTATGGGATAGGAGGAAAGGCACTAGAATGGTTTGACCCTTGACATCTAAAAGGGTTCGCAAGTCTAAGAAATATTGATTGGGCATCAATAGTGAATAAAGACTTGTATGATGTAAGTTTCGACAGAGAAAGTGTCGGTCGTACACTATGGAAATGGTAGTGGGAACTTATATCATAGACGTGTTAGTTGGACTGATATGTTCGAACACGGCTCGCATCAGTTCATCACATGGGTATTCACTCATTGACAGTCAATGATGAAACTGATAAGTAGTGATAGGTACGTGTGAACCTCTGACCTGAGAAATCGAGTTGAAGATGTACTTGTGACATCAAGTCTATCATTAGAGTAGTTAGATTCAAATCACCTGTTAGTGGAATAGACCTCGAAGTGCGACTTGATGGGCAAGTAGCATTGTTAACTGATTTGCAATATGGAATTTATTCTCTCATAAATGAATGAGTAAAATATCCTATGCGATCATGAATAAGTGAGGATGAAAGTCTTTGGCCAAAACATTTAAATACCTCGACTTATTATGAGCTTAGGCATATGGTCAAGTTATATGAGTTTGACTTTAAACCATGAGTCTTACTTGACTGGGATATAAGAATAAAAGGTTTATACACGTACGGTATTCACGGCGTAAAGGTTTGGAATGATCCTATTCATTCGTTCTCAATTGGGTTACGGTGTGAGCCACGAGACTGGCTAGGTGTCACTCACACCCCTTTGGATTCCTCCCAATTGCCTTTTGAGACGAACCTAAAGAGTCGCGCTTAAAGGAAGTGCAAAAGGAAAAACATGAGAAAAAGACTTGAGAGAAATTCACGGCATTGGATGCCGTAATTAATTAATTAATTATTGGATAATTTAATTAATTAATTAAATTAATGAGTTAATTAATTTCTTGGAGAAATTGAATTATAAATTAATTAGGAATTGAATTAATTGGATTATCAATTTATTTATTGGATAAATAAATTATCCGATTAATTAATTAGCAAGCAAGACGAAAGCCCGAAGGCTTCCGAGCCCACTAAGGGGCGGCCAAATAGACGCCCAAATAGGGCTCTTGCATGCTAGTGTTATTGTATCGTAATGATATAAATATATCACAAGGTGAAAAATAACACAAGGCAACTTACATAACTTTCTATCCAAGAAAAATTCTCCCACCTCTCTCTCTCTCTCTAGCCGTCTTTGACAAGGAAGAAAGGAGGAGTTTTTCATTTTTGATTCCGGCGTGACGAATTAGAGACGTTGGCAAATTCGGCATTAGAGAAAATGATCACGTTCAAAAATCAACATACGCGAGAACGGTAATTTTTCTATACATAATTAAACACGAGGATTAGAGATGATTCGGGCTTTGGGAATTAAATTTACTTTCCGCTGCGTTTTATTCGTATAATTCCCAACACAGAATTGGACTCATAGCCTGATCTGAAGTTTGATGGCCATTACACTGTAGAAAGTTCAACAACCAGAACAATGAGTTAGAAAGTACTACATGTTGCAATTGTGATGCAAATAACACATTCAAAAAGTAATGCAAAAATGCACCTTGAATGTAATACAACATGAGTAAAAACATAATGCACTACATTCAATGCTACATATCTAGTAATACTGTACTTAACAATCCTATTCGAAACACCCCATTTAATTGCACTAAAGACCGCAGTTCATTTCTTGGTTAATTTTTTTATAAAAATCAACAAAAAAAAAAAACAACTTTTTTAAAATGCTTAGAAATTAAACAAACCCTACGATTTTGAATTTAAACATCATTCCTGAGAGTTTAGAGTGAAGGGTGACGATAATTTTGTCATCAAACTCATATATTCTACATACAACCTAAAATGTACTAAACCCTACAACAAAACGTACGCATTCTTAACAAAAAAGGTATTTACTCAATAACCTTCTCAAAATGTCCAATTGAGAGTGGAAATTGATTACCTAGGTGGTTGTGGAGGAAAACCCATTGGTAAAGGGTGTTGTGGTGGACAAAAAATGGTGGAGACCTGGTTGAAAATGTTGAAAATAACGTCGACATTGGTATGCAAGTGATAATGGTATTCTCAAATTTGCTAGTCCCTGAAAATGATCGAAAATGGTCATGGGGAGTAAAGGACAGAGAGAAGAGAGAATAAGAGCAGAGAGACAAAGAGGCAGGAGAGAGACGACAATAACTATAAGTGAAGAGAAAGGTGCAAGGTTGTAATTGTAGTGCTTTGTGAGGGCTTTTTAATGTTTTCACAGCAATTAGGGAGTAAATCATAATTTCTATTTGGAAATGGGCAGTGCAGTGTTTAAAATCTTCCTAAGCGAAAGAACACTAATTTTAAATAAACTTTAGGGATTTCTCTCTAAGTTTCACATAAGGAAAAGCTGACAAGAAATAACTACATCATATATGTCAAACAAAAAAACTACAAAAGATGAAAAATAAAAAAAATGAAAGTTACACTTGTGCATCGAGTGCAACATCGAGGAGATCATAAAGAAAATTGATAAACAGATAACACAAATAATGAACCAAAGTCACAAAACATATGTTACAAGTTACTACCAAAAATAAGTAGGTTAAAAGTGAAGGAGACAACAAATTTGCTAGCACACTAAATGACATTCCATTGTATTTAAACAAAATATAATTACTATCTTTTGATAAATTTAATTATAAAATAAAAATTTTATATCAATCCATTTCTTGTTAGGGGTAGTTAACCAACCTTTATGTAAATTATATTTGATCATATCTTATCTCATTTTTATCATATCATATCTCGCATTCGTGTTCTATCTTCATAGCTAGGTTATGATTCGTGTTCTTGGTTCTCTATAAACAACTTTTTACTTGAAGAAACACATTCTTGGGATGAAAATAAAAAGACAATATTTTATAGTCTCATAGCATCAGAGCCAACTTCTTCGGCCATGGTTGTTTCGCCTTCTCCCTACTTTTTGTCGTCGACGCCACCAATGCCAACTTCTCCAATGCCCAACTTTCTCACCCAAATTTATCACTACTTATCCATAAAACTCACTCCCAAAAATTATCACTTGGGATGTACCTAAATTCTTCCCTCAATAAAGGTCTCCGTGTTGTCGGATTTATTGGCGAAACATGCCCTCCTCCACGGATGCATCTTGTTGAATCCACCACGCGTGCCTCAAGCCTTCTCCCAACTCTCATGAGCTCCTTCATCACATTGCTCACCAAAGAAGTTGTTCGTCTCATTGTTGGTGTTACATATCTGCACCAAATTTGGATCGTACTCCAGTATGCATTCACCCCACCCCCCTTCGCATGCTTGTCTCATGCACCCTAAACTTCAACTCCAAAACCTCAAGCAAAATGATTTATTCGTCCATTCTTACCATGAAGAAGCAAAATCTTTCGCCAAAACCTTTACATCTTCAAAGGCCTTCATTTAGAAGTTTGGGACGTTGTTACTGCCCTTAACGTGTGTCCCAACATTATTACGTACTCCAATCTTTGAAGTTTTTTTCTAACCTAAGAATTCTTTAATGAAGACACCAAATAGCCACCACATAGCCTACCTTGTCGTCCACGCCCATTGCCCCTGCCACAAATTTATCCCAAAAGCCCCTCAAAACAATCCAATCTTGAGCCGCAATAAATACAACCAATTGGTTCATGGCCGAGACTGCTGCAGCAACTGTCAGCCATATCCACCACCGCACAAGAACTCGACCCCATTCCCATACTATAACATATAACACACATTAACACATATTTGGTCCACTTATTGATGATTTTTCAACATAAAATCTCTCCTGATACGATATACACATTACGACCTAGGGGCTAAACACTAGGCTACAACATGAGGGTTGCCCTTGAACGGGGTAGGACCATTATCTCCACAATACTGAATGTAGCCTCAATGTCCTTGGGATCAAAATCCTTAATGGGGGAGGATTGTTGTCTTGGCATAGCAGTTGACTGTAAACCATACCTTGGAAGTTGGAACTACCCAAACTTGACCAATGAAGATAATGTTGAAGGTCGAATTAGGCTTGAACAAGTTTCAAATATTCAAACCCGTGGAGAGAATATCTATAGAGAAATACAAAGTTCAATTTACTGTGCAGATGTCATTGATGCCATTAGTTAAATTAATGACAAAAGCCAAGTAGGAAACTATTAATACAAAAACCTAGAAAATATGAACTAAGTTTAGATCTTGTTTAGGGTTGCTCTGATAAGGGAAAGATAACAACAATTGTAGCGTTAAAGTGAGGAGTGAAGTGGTCGTGTAAAAAATAAAAACCTCTTACAAATGGGAGAAAAACATTTGTTGTAGTAATAACACGAGATCCAACAATCCAAAAAATGGCAATTTTACAACATCGGACGACTCAGGAATTGGAAGCGAATATGCAGAGTCAACAATAAATGTCAGTGACCCACCAATGCACAATGGGAAGCTGAGATTATTTCTTGGTTTTAAAACTCAAATTTTCCTCTAAAATCAAGAAGTACGGGTACTAGATAATGAATTATTAAAGACCCACTCGATAAAAATCACTTGATGCCTCCATCACATGCCACATTCACCTAACAAGCCATTAAGGTCCTCAGTTTTCAATATGTGTCGTACTAATTTGGGATTGTACCTGATCAAAATCATGTTCCCACTGAGTTCGTGACATGTGGCACCTCAAGCTGGCCAATATAACATCTTATATATACTTCTTAATTACATTTAAGTCCATATAATTTTCATTTTAAATATTATCAATTTTCATGTGCAAACATTGACTTGACGGTCCAAAGGTTGTCTTCGGGACCGATCATAGCTAATCTAACAAACTTTGTGATTTCATGCGGACAACTCACAACCAATAATTCAAATTCGCTAATCTTTTTGTGGGAGAAAAATGTGTATATGATGACTGTATAATTTAGAATAGATAGATAGTTTATAGGAAAAAATTTGAGACAAGGGTTTAACTCTTTTTCCTTGAGTCAATATTACTCCTTAATCGGTGCTTACAGAATAGCAACAATAATTTTCCAAGATAGAACAATTTTATCTCGAGATAGTGGCACTACAAGTCTCGAGAAGAATTGTTAGGAATTTCATATTAGATGTTTTGATGATGACAAATAGGACTTCCTGTTAGACCCCGAAAAGTGTAAAAGCTTTCATAGAATGTTATGTATAAGTACCTGAAAGCTTATTTATCTTAGGCTTATAGTATTTATCTTTGTAGAATTCTTTAGACTAAGTATGTGACACTAAATCACTTAGGAGAATTCTGGGTGAGTCTACCAAGTGATGAAGGTGAAGATCAAGCGTCTGAAGCTACGATAGATAAAGATATCTTAAGCGTCCGTCAAACGCTTTAGAGATTATCCCAGTACTTAAACTACGAATGGATAACTCAAGCCGAATACTCAACATCAAGTGAAATGACGGAATTCTCAGTGAGACCATCAAGACAAGATTGAAGAGTAAGCGTCTGAAATAAAGAGAAGAAACTCAGGATCAGTCCAAGCGTCTGTCCAATACACGAGAATAACTATTCTCTTCAGCAAGCGTCCAAAAGGTTAAACCAACACAACCTACAAAGAACGTAACCTGAAAACTCAAACCTAAAAAACTATCCAAAGACTTGAAAAAATGCATGAATCAAACGGACGAATTATTTCCAACGGAAATAAGATAAGATGCATTAAAAGTCGGATAAGTGCTATTAAAATATAAGCACTATAACGTATGGGTAAGCCATTCTTTTGACCGAAACTGTCAAAAGTTATGAAACCAAGAACATGCCTAACTAATTAAGTATACCCAAAGTTAGAAATGTCTGAACTCAAGGAATGTTTGGGGAAACGAGACTCCAACCATGTCAAACGGACAAAAACCACCAATACCTTATAAATAGCTTTTTCAACAAACAAGTAAAGGGACACACATAGAGCAAAAAAAAAATACCTACTTTGTTGAAGGAAAAGCTTACTGAAAATCATAGCCAAATATCCATATAAGTTTTTCACAAATATTCCAGAGACAGTCACCCATATCTCAAATCTCTTTTTAAGAAGAACTTACACTACCATTGAGATATCTCCAAGTTGTTTGAACTTTCCAAAAACAAACAAACCCGTGACCAAAACCATCAACACCTTTCATCTGAGTGAGAAAGCTGGTTGACTTGCAAGCAATATTTTTGTGTAAAAGAAGCTTGTTGAAGTTGATCTCTATTGGAGCTGAAATCTGTGTGACCAAGGAGTTCCGAGATCAAGAGTAACTTGCACCATTTCTGAGTGAAAGAAGCAAGGGGATAGAAGGTCTTTAGTGGAGCTGAAATCTGTGTGACCAAGGAGTTCCGAGATCATATCCAATCTCCCTCTATCTTGTAGAAGTCTCTGTGTGACTCTTCGATAATCATCATAGTGGAAAACCTCCCTGATAAAAGGAGAAGAAGGACGTAGCTGGGATTACATCACCCAGTGAACCTTACAAATATCTTGTGTCATTTACCTCTTTAAGCATTCATTGTTTTACTGCTTTACTATTCATATTGCATACATTCTGATAAAGTCTTAAAACAACTAAGCGACTACTTTCGATTAATTAACCGAACGCTAAGCTATAAAATACTTCCGCTGTGCTAACTCTGATTTAGTGACTAAACTCTGCCCTACTTTGGTAAGCGTTGAAATCACCGAGTCTAAGTTAACGTTTCTCAAGCGCCACATCTAGCGCTTAAACTTGTCAAGTGTTCAAATACTTCAAAGTGATACGAACTTTTAAGAAGTCGAAAAAGACTTCAGGGTCTATTCAACCCCCCCCCCCCTTCTAGACCCTTTCGTATACCACTTGGGACCAACAAGTGGTATCAGAGCGGTTGAAGTTGAAACCTAAGCGTTTCCAAGCGTAACTGCTTGTTCAGATCCATTTTTTTAAAAAAAAAAAAAATTATATAGTCGCTTTAAAATTACTTTAAATTCTTCATGGCATTCTCTAAAGTTCCCAAGTTGACCGAGTCAAATTATGACTCTTGGAAGGTCAAAGCGTTTACTTATTTGTGTTCATGTGATGATGAAATGTGTGATATCATTTCAGATGGGCCAATCAAAATATACAAAGTTATCACCAGAGCGCCCGAAGCCACAGAAGAAACACCTGACGGTTATGTGGAGAAGCCCAAACAAGAATGGTCCACCGATGAGCGTCGACGAGCCAATCTAGACAATGTCGGTCGGAATGCATTATACACAGCCATTGGTGACAATGACAACTTATTCAACAAAGTCAAATCATGCAATACAACTAAAGAAATTTGGGATAAGTTGGCTACTATTTGTGGTGGCTCAGCACAAATAAAGGAAAACAAATTATCAATTGCCAAAGAAAAATTCAACGGCTTCAAGATGCTACCTAATGAGACGCTAGAGCAATTAGACATGAGGTTTACAGCTCTTGTCACTGAACTAACATCTCTGGGTATGGAGCTACAAAATCGAGAAACAGTGGTCAAAATCTTTAGAAGTCTCCCAAGCAGATTCCTGATGAAAACAACTGCAATGAGAGAATCAAACAATCTGGACAGCCTAACTCCAGAAGATGCTTTTTCAGAACTCAAAGCATTTGAGTTTGAGCTGAAATCGGCCAGTGATGCAGTAAGTAATCCAGTGATCGAATCTGGAGCGCTAATGGCATCAATCAAAGGAAAATCTATCAAAGAAAAAGGCTCGGATATAAGTGAGGAAGAAGAACTGGCGCTTCTAAATAGATTCAGGAAATTCCTGAAATATGAAAAGAAGGAAAACAGTCCTAAGCACCCAGGACAAAGTTCATATCAAGCGCTTCCTCAAATACAACCACAATATCAAGCGCCTCACTATCCTGCGTCCTCCTCCCTAGCGCCAATTCAATATCAAACTCCTTCTCAGCAAGATCTCTCAGCGCCTGCAGCGTTAAACCAACGATCCACAAGATTAACAAACGAACAAAAGATGAAGACCAATCTTTGTTACAACTGCAGGAGACCAGGGCATTTCCAAGTTAATTGCCCATATCCAAATGTGTCTAAACCTACAAAGCAAGATCACGCGGATAGAAACCAATTCAGGAGCAACCTGAGACAACAAGGCTTGCTAGCAGAATCAGAACCTCTCTATACGCCTGAAGAGGACTTGGAATCATCAGATGAAAGCAGCGATGATGAACCATCAAAGGACTCAGCATTCATTTGTCTCATGGCAAGAGAAAATGAAGCATCTAACGACTTACCATCTGAGGTACCTAGAGCCAACACCGACGCTTCAGTATGGTACATAGATAGTGGATCATCGAGACACATGACTGGATCAAAGGATCTCTTGATCAACTATTGTGCAACCAATGGTCCTCAAGTTATATTCGGTGATAATTCTAAAGGTAAAACTAAAGGTATAGGTATCATGCATAGGGGGAACATCATGATCAATGATGTATACTATGTTGAGGGTCTTAAACATAATCTCCTAAGCATAAGTCAATTCTGTGATAAAGGCTTTGAAATTAAATTTTCTAGTGACTTGTGCGAGATAATCGATGTTAAGACAGGATCTACTAAATTAAAAGGAAGAAGAACAAACAATGTATACTTAGTAGACTGGGATTCAACATTAGATAACAACCCTACATGTTTCGTAGCTAAGAATCAAAACGAATTAGGTTGGTTATGGCACAGAAAAATGAATCACCTCAATTTCAAGACAATCTCTCAATTAATATCTCTAAATCTCGTAGAGGGATTACCTAAAGGTTCCTTTAATAAAGATCGCTTATGTGATGCTTGTCAAATGGGTAAACAAGTTAAATCATCATTTAAGAAGAAGCTTCATCTATCGACCTCTCGAATACTTGAATTACTACATTTAGATTTGTTTGGTCCTATTCAAATCATGAGCGTTAGTGGTAAAAAGTATTCACTAGTAATAGTTGATGATTTTTCACGCTATACATGGGTAGAATTTTTAGCATCTAAAGATGAAACTAGTGCCAAGCTCACCTCTCTAATTCGTCAACTACAAAACTCAAAAGATCTAAAAGTGACAAGAATTAGAAGTGATAGAGGAACTGAATTTACTAACCATATTGTTGAGAAATTTTGTAAAGACTTTGGAATACTTCATGAGTATTCAGCACCCAGAACACCTCAACAAAATGGAGTTGCTGAACGACGGAACAGAACGCTTAAAGAAGCCGCTAGGACTATGTTAGCCGAGTCTAAGCTGCCTCAAAGGTTGTGGGCCGAAGCTATCAACACTGCTTGCTACACTCAGAACCGGTGTATGATCAACAAGCAACATGAAAAGACTGCATATGAGTTATGGAAGGGACGTAAGCCGAATGTTTCATACTTTCATGTATTTGGTTCAAAATGTTTCATTCATAACAATGGTTCCCAAAGCCTAAAGACATTTGATCCTAAAGCAGATGAAGGAATCTTTCTAGGTTACGCCAAAAATGGAAAGAGCTTTCGCATCTTAAATAAGGTCAAATCAAAGGTTGAAGAATCCATTCATGTTGTGTTTGATGATGCTAACCAAGAACCGAGTAAGGTTAATATTAATGATGCAGGAATTGAAGATTTATCTCAACAAGCGTCACAAATCAATCTGTGTGATGATAGTGATATTGATGAAGATAATGAAATCATTGTACCTAATCCTAAGACTACTCGTAAAGACATCAACGATGACATTGCAAGAAACGCTGATGATCATGAAGGGAATGTTCATCAAGAGCAAACTCAAACTATAAACACTTAAGCGCCTACGCAAGGAATTGGTCAAGCGCCTGCACAGTTTAATCAAACGTTAGATCAATCTCTTAACCCGTTCCAACCAGACAGAAAATGGCTCAGAGACCATCCACCAGAACTAATTATTGGAGATATTGGAGCACCCGTTAGAACAAGAGCCGCTACAATAAATGAGGCCATGTTTGCAAGCTTCCTATCTCAAATGGAACCAAAGAAAGTGGATGAAGCGCTTAACGATCCAAGTTGGATAGAAGCCATGCAAGAGGAGCTAAACCAATTTGAAAGAAATGAGGTATGGACGCTAGTACCAAGACCAACCCACCAAGGGGTCATTAGAACTAGATGGGTCTATAGAAACAAAATGGATGAGAATGGGATTGTGATTAGAAACAAAGCCAGACTCGTAGCTCAGGGATACTGTCAAGAAGAGGGCATCGACTTTGATGAAACATACGCTCCAGTTGCCCGTCTTGAAGCAATCCGCATGTTTCTAGCGTTTGCAGCATTTAACAAATTTACAGTGTATCAAATGGACGTAAAGAGTGCATTTCTGAATGGTAAACTCCAAGAAGAAGTATATGTGGAGCAACCACCAGGATTCATCAACAACCATGGGAAAAGCATGGTTTACAAATTGGATAAGGCACTCTATGGTCTTAAACAAGCACCATGAGCATGGTATGACACTCTTTCTATCTTCCTTATAGGTAAAGGCTTTTCAAAAGGCAGCGTTGACACAACGTTATTCAAAATTACCCATAATGGAGATATTCTCCTAGTTCAAATTTATGTTGATGATATTATATTTGGATCTACCAATAAGCGTCTATGTGAGAAATTTTCGAAGATGATGCAAGATCAATTTGAAATGAGCATGATGGGTGAATTAACTTTCTTCCTAGGATTACAAGTTAAACAACTCCCTAATGGCATATTCATAAACCAAACTAAATATACTAGAGATATGATCAAGAAATTTGGTATGGAAAATGCATCACCTTCAAAAATTCCAATGAGCCAAACGCTTAAGCTAGATAGAGATGATAATGGAAAGAAAATTGATATCACTAACTATAGAGGTATTATTGGATCACTTCTTTATCTTACAGCTAGTAGACCTGATATTATGTTCTCAGTATGCATGTGTGCACGATTTCAAGCTGATCCTAGAGAATCACACTTAATTGCTGCTAAAAGGATCCTTAAGTACCTAAAAGGCACACAAAATGTGGGCTTATGGTATCCTAGGGATTCTCCTTTTGAACTAATTGGTTATTCAGATGCAGATTTTGCAGGATGCAAAATAGATAGAAAAAGTACTAGTGGAACATGTCAATTTCTAGGTGATAGACTAATTTCATGGCATAGTAAGAAGCAACAGTCCATTTCTACTTCCACCGCTGAAGCTGAGTATGTAGCCGCTGGAAGCTGTTGTGCACAGATCCTTTGGATGAGGCAACAACTTAGAGATTATGGAATAATCCTAGATCCAACTCCTATCCATTGTGACAATCAAAGCGCCTTAGCAATGACTCAAAATCCAGTTCTTCACTCTAGAACCAAACACATTGACATTCGCTATCACTTTCTACGTGACCACGTTCAAAAGAAAGATATCTCCATGCACTTCATTGGTACAGAAAAGCAACTAGCAGATATCTTCACCAAAGCGCTTAACGAACAACGTTTTCTCACTTTAAGAAGTGAACTAGGTATGATTGATCTAAATTCTTAATCATTCGAAACATCATACTTTTGTTAGGCATGAAATTTAGGGGGAATTCACTTTATTTTATGTAATTTATGGGGAACCTACATAGGGGGAACCTTAAAAGAGCTAACTATACTTAAATGAATATGACCAAAAATGTTTTCCCTTGCATCGGTCATACGCACTTAGCACCATACACTTAAATCATTTTGACGCTTATTACACAAATCTTTCTTAGCGTCTGCACTTCCTTCAAAATAAACTAAACGCTTAGCTTTATTCCCAGCTAAAGCGCTTAGTAAAAAGATCCATTAAAAGCAAGCGTACATTACCCTACGCTAAAACGAGAAAGTGGATTAGTCAATCAATGCAATTAATGCTGACTTGACATTCCTCACCTTTCGTTCAAGAAAACCCATGGGTACTCATCACGTTTTTCAAAGATGGTTCAGCACATGTACACGTGTCAGTACAATTACCATGTATCTTAGACGAATACAACCAGCGCTGAATATTTTAAACCAAAAGTAAAACACTACTACCAAGACATAATGATAAGTACTGGAAAACTGTGTCCTCATACACACCCTGAAAAGAATAATTCTATATGTTACAATGACCGCTAAAGCACAAAATGTTACTTGAAAGAGAACCTCAAGATTCTCAAGCGTCAACATAACACTGAATTGTTTCAAGCGTCATTCTGAATAGGTCCGGACGCTTTAACAAAATTTTGGCGGGTATTTGAATAGTTGTTCAAAATTAGGGTTCCCGAACAGTTTTCATAAAAAACGTATCCGCTTTTCATGGGCACACGTATCACTCTCAGTATATCAAAAGTCTCTGTTTCAAACTTTTAATCGGACGTCAAAATAGTATATGTGGAAGTTACTAAAAGAAACCGTGCCTATTTAATCTCAATTCACGTCCACAGTTATATTTTAACGGCTGAGATTTATATTCCTCCACGTGTCAACATCTCAAACTTCAAACATAAAGAACATTCAAATTGAAGTATCTCAAAAACACACTTTCTACAGAAAATAAACACTCTTATACTCTATTACATTCGTGCAAGAAAAATTCTCTCTCTTTCTCAAAACAAAAATTTTCATTCGTAATCTCTGTCTACTTCTCACTAATGGCACCCAAGAAAGCTACTGCTGGAACCACTGAAGTTGTTGTTAAGGTCACTGAAGGCCTTATAGTTGATTGGAAATTTCTCTATGAAAACCCCCAAATTGATTTAACGGAAATGATGGATTCTGTAGCAGAGGCTGGGCTTCAGAAATTTCTCACAAAATATTCGTATATGTTTCCTGAAGAACTAGAATTTTTCTGGAGAAATGCTCGACTGTCTGACGATGAGACTTCCATCACTTGTTTGTTTCCTGTCTCCAAGAAGGAATCAAAGACGTTCACTCTCTCTGCGGCCTCTATTGCCCAGAATTTCTCTCTACCTAATGCTGGAGCCACTTTAGACACTATCACTGAAGAACAAATTCAAGAAGTCTGGACTCAGATTAGCGCTTACGATGATGTTCCATACAAACCGTACTTTGAGAAGAAAGATATAGTGAACAGGTATCGAGTCTTGGCTGATTTCTGCAGTAAAAACATTGAATGTAGAGTGGGAACCTTCGACAAAATCAACCCAACCCAGTTCCAGATGATGACTGCCATCCTGCTCAAGATAAAAATCAACTGGAGCGCCTATATATTCAGCAGGTTCAGAGACAGTCTACGCACTTCAAACAGACCTTATGGTCTAGTTTTAAGTGATCTAATTTTTCGAGCAGAGTGCACCTCTTCAGCAGGAGTCACCGTGGCCAAGCATAAGTTCTATGGGCCAAGAATCATCAATAATCTCTTCAATCCATCCAAAGTTGGAGGTGCTGCTAAGCCTCTCTCTGAGCGCCACGTTGTCCGAGCAGCGTCAGATGAGGAGGCTGAGCATCCAGATCAGGAGAAAGCCAAACGTAATGTGAAGCGTCCCACTGTCACAAAGAAACGGGCTCCTCGAAAGCCCAAGGCTCAACCTATCAAAAGCGATGAAGATGACGAGGATTCTATACCCCTCATTAGTCGGAAAGATCTGGAAAAGGATCTCAAAAATATTGACTTTGAAGAACCTGCAGTTCCACAGACTCAAGCGTTCCCCGCCGAAGGTATAAATGTGAAGCGTATCTTCAAGAGACGTAAGCGTCCAACTGCTGCCATTTCTTCTGAGGCTACACAAAGCGACCAAGCCATAGCTGCTGTCCCGATATCATCCTTTGAACCACCAGTTGATGTCCATCTGGATGTGGATATGGCCCACATTGTGGCCATCGCACATGAAGCTGCCATCGAATCCACAAATCTCGAGCCTGATGAACCTAAAATCCCAGGGGTTCAACCATTGCTTGCATTACCAAGTACAACAGAGGCACGCTCAGAAGGTCAGAGCGATGCTAACGACGTTGTGATTCATTGACATTTCTTCAAGCTGGATCTCTTAAAGACCATCGATCACTCCGTCGATTATTTCCCTCCAGCGCCCGCAGAAACCTTCATACCTACCGGATATAATGAAGAAAGTCTTATCAATGCTGAGAATGATATCGCCAAGCTCATAAAGTTTGATCTGGATGTACGCAACACTCTATTTAACACAGCCTTAACCCCAGCTGATAAAGCTTACTACACAGCCCTTGAACTCAGGAAGACTCCCAAACACATCCCGGCTTCCGTGACTCTCCAAGCACAGAGGCAAGGAGGCAAGACTCCCAGAGCTGATGTTGATTTAGCTTATTATCTGGACTGTGGGACAAGCAAACCCACTGGCTTCGCTCTCAGAGACTACAACATCAGAGTCTATGAGCGTCAGGATAAGCTTGTGAACCCAATGGAAACGCTACTAAACAGAGAAGGCTATTCTCACTCCCCAACACTGGTAAAAAGCAGGGAAAACAAGCGCTCAGCTAATCCTCTCCTCTTGTGGAAGAATAAAGGAGTACATGCCGGTGAGCGTCCAGCTTCACTGACCGAGATGATTCAACTTGAAACCGATGCATATTTTGACTGCGTCTGGAACGCTAACTACCAACCAGACAGGTATCGTTTTGAATCCATCTGTGATATTCATCACCAAGGATTTCGTGCTATACTTAATGCAGGAACTGAGTATTGTATGACTGAGATAAGATGGGCTGAAGCTTACATGGGTGACACGTATAAATTTGAAGACTTGGTTAGCACTCCCCATCTGTTCAGAATAGGGATTCATGATAAAAAGACCAAATTTGCACGCTACATGCTAACGCAGCGCCAACATAGACTTGGACCCGTTCTGAAGCTACCTCTGATCCGCCATCAACCTGAACACCGCTTAAGACAAGCGTTGCACAAACTGGCCAACTCTTCTCTACGCTTTGCTGATCAAGCGTCCACCAGCGGTTCTTCTCCCCTGTCCTGTCTGAACTTCACCCATAGCCACTGTGAAGACAACTTTTCTCTCATGATGACAATTATGCCTCCAGTCTCCCTATTCGACAAAATCTTCACAGAAAATCTGCGACAGTGGAATGGCTCTCGGATCAATCCCTTCAGAGGATATCCACTTCTTCCGTCTATTCGACAAGAAGTCTTAAGTCACTATGATTTTATTTTGTCGCTGCTAGAAAGATCTCAAGCGCTTGCTTCAGCCATCTACCCATACTTGGAAGAGTATTACCGGCTCCACGCTCCCGACTCTCGGAAACCGAAGACTCTCCCAACAGATCGGCTAATTGGCTTCTCACAACACTATTGCCCAGATGCCTTATTCTCCATCTGCCAAGCGCCCTCCAAAATCTTTCCCACTCATGTGCTGGATATCCTCGGGCCAATGTATATCAGGGCCCTGGATAGTCCTATCAGAACGTTCATTCAAGGTACTTATCTCCCCACTCTCCATTTGAATGAACTGCTACAGACTGCTACGTATCCATATGCAGATGAGCCGTTTGCCAGCTTGGACTTTCGGTTTACGGCCTTTAGCCGTATAGAATCAGAATTTACTGCAGCACCAGCTGACACGTTACCTGCTCCTGAGCGCTTATTAGAATTACCTCAAGCGCCTCATTCCCCCAGTCCAACTGAATCCGACTCTACTGCATCCACCGAGTCCAACAGTGCCCCAGAGCTTCGAGGAACAGTATTTGATCCTACTTATCAAGTACCTATTGAATCTCTCAAACACACATCTCGTTTTAAGCCTCGAGTCAACACTGCAATTCCCGACGCTCAAACGTCCATGACTGAATGCCTCACTCAAATACAGCAACTATCTACAGCTACTCAGGCAAGTCATGTGGCTTTAACCAATGATCTACAAGACCGGTTCACGGCTCTAGAGACCTCTCTCACAGACGCTAATCACGCTCAACTCCTGGTCATGAAAGAACATTTCGACCAGCGTCTAACCACTCTTGAGGCCTCTGTCGCTCAGATTGCTACTCAAGTCAGTCTTCTTACTCAGCATTTCATACAGACTGATGATGGCAATAAGGGGGAAAAGAAGGGAGAAAAGAGGAAATCGTCAACATCTAAAGATCAAGTTCCTCCTCCACCATCCAAGCGTCAACATATTGATACTTCTCTCACACTGAGTACAGAACCAAGGTATCCCTATCCCTCTTGGGTAACTACATCGGTTGAAGCGTCCAATAAGAAAGAAACTCCCAGAGTGCTCTATCCAACTCTTCCATTGCCTTCAAGAGCACTGCTTGAACAGTTTGACATTCCTCTTCTCAGAGCATCAATTCCAGAACCATCTGATCCAGCAGTATTAGCCTTAGAAAGAAAAATGTCTGACTTCGACCAAACCTTCAGAATTTGCCTACGATACATAGGCATCAGTCCAGAAGAATGGGATAAACACTTCATTGCCTTTAAGGCACGACAAATTCAAGAAAACAAGCACATAATCAGTAAAGATCATGCTGCGATGATGACGTTAGAAGATCAGATAACTGAAGCAATCCGTGCTGAAATGACTAAGAGATACAAGATCAAGTCACGATCTTGATTTTTACTTGTGCTTCTCTCTTTTTAGTTGTAAAATGCCTGTACTATGAAATATATATATAAAATGCATTTTACAGCTGAAACATCTCGTTAAAGCTCAAACTAACTTACTAACTTACTAACTTACGCTAACCTTCACTTTAGGTATCTAACGCTTGAACTAAATAAGTATTGCCATCATCAAAAAGGGGGAAATTGTTAGGAATTTCATATTAGATGTTTTGATGATGACAAATAGGACTTCCTGTTAGACCCCGAAAAGTGTAAAAGCTTTCATAGAATGTTATGTATAAGTACCTGAAAGCTTATTTATCTTAGGCTTATAGTATTTATCTTTGTAGAATTCTTTAGACTAAGTATGTGACACTAAATCACTTAGGAGAATTCTGGGTGAGTCTACCAAGTGATGAAGGTGAAGATCAAGCGTCTGAAGCTACGATAGATAAAGATATCTTGAAGCGTCCGTCAAACGCTTTAGAGATTATCCCAGTACTCAAACTACGAATGGATAACTCAAGCCGAATACTCAACATCAAGTGAAACGACGGAATTCTCAGTGAGACCATCAAGACAAGATTGAAGAGTAAGCGTCTGAAATAAAGAGAAGAAACTCAGGATCAGTCCAAGCGTCTGTCCAATACACGAGAATAACTATTCTCTTCAGCAAGCGTCCAAAAGGTTAAACCAACACAACCTACAAAGAACGTAACCTGAAAACTCAAACCCAAAAAATTATCCAAAGACTTAAAAAAATGCATGAATCAAACGGGCGAATTATTTCCAACGGAAATAAGACAAGATGCATTAAAAGTCGGATAAGTGCTATTAAAATATAAGCACTATAACGTATGGGTAAGCCATTCTTTTGACCGAAACTGTCAGAAGTTATGAAACCAAGAACATGCCTAACTAATTAAGTATACCCAAAGTTAGAAATGTCTGAACTCAAGGAATGTTTGGGGAAACGAGACTCCAACCGTGTCAAACGGACAAAAACCACCAATACCTTATAAATAGCTTTTTCAACAAACAAGTAAAGGGACACACATAGAGCAAAAAAAAAATACCTACTTTGTTGAAGGAAAAGCTTACTGAAAATCATAGCCAAATATCCATATAAGCTTTTCACAAATATTCCAGAGACAGTCACCCATATCTCAAATCTCTTTTTAAGAAGAACCTACACTACCATTGAGATATCCCCAAGTTGTTTGAACTTTCCAAAAACAAACAAACCCGTGACCAAAACCATTAACACCTTTCATCTGAGTGAGAAAGCTGGTTGACTTGCAAGCAATATTTTTGTGTAAAAGAAGCTTGTTGAAGTTGATCTCTATTGGAGCTGAAATTTGTGTGACCAAGGAGTTCCGAGATCAAGAGTAACTTGCACCATTTCTGAGTGAAAGAAGCAAGGGGATAGAAGGTCTTTAGTGGAGCTGAAATCTGTGTGACCAAGGAGTTCCGAGATCATATCCAATCTCCCTCTATCTTGTAGAAGTCTCTGTGTGACTCTTCGATAATCATCATAGTGGAAAACCTCCCTGATAAAAGGAGAAGAAGGACGTAGCTGGGATTACATCACCCAGTGAACCTTACAAATATCTTGTGTCATTTACCTCTTTAAGCATTCATTGTTTTACTGCTTTACTATTCATATTGCATACATTCTGATAAAGTCTTAAAACAACTAAGCGACTACTTTCGATTAATTAACCGAACGCTAAGCTATAAAATACTTCCGCTGTGCTAACTCTGATTTAGTGACTAAACTCTGCCCTACTTTGGTAAGCGTTGAAATCACCGAGTCTAAGTTAACGTTTCTCAAGCGCCACATCCAGCGCTTAAACTTGTCAAGCGTTCAAATACTTCAAAGTGATACGAACTTTTAAGAAGTCGAAAAAGACTTCAGGGTCTATTCAACACCCCCCCCCCCTTCTAGACCCTTTCGTATACCACTTGGGACCAACAAGAATGAACGAAATACTTGTTGGAAACTCTCTGTAAAGAAATTATTGAGATGCTCACAATACGAAATAAGTGTAATGGAGAGATAGAAGACCAAAATTTTGTTGAATGTGAATTAATGAGATTGAATTTTAAGGGAGCTTATTTATAGAGTTGAATATTTTTGTGTCCTCAAGGCATAGTTGTTGGAACATGTGTCCAGTTAATAATGCCATTAGACACATTCACTAGTGCGAACATTCATTTTACATAACTATTGGTGCATACCATATCTGTACAGTCACGATCACTAATTGTATGAATGTGATCACTTGATCAACGTCCATTCGCTCAATAAGTAGCTGACTTTGGGAATTAAAAATTCTTTAATTCATCATACGATGTGAATATGATGAGTGAGAAAATGAAATAAATTCAATAAACCAAATACAAGAACAATATGTTCTTGCCCAAGTCCCAAGTCCAATTCCTGATCAAAACGATTGATGAAACAAAACCCCAGGAGAGCTATTTATAAGTTTCTCTACTTTCCTAAACAAATGCTAATTATAAAAGGAAAGACATAAAAGGAAACAACTTATAATAATAAATAGCTAACAATAATAATAAATGCATCTTGGAAAATAGAGAACTAAATTCGCTGATGCGAAGCACACTTCCCCCACCCCCCATGCTTTGCGTTGCCATAGCCACTGGTGTCACCCATCGAACGACTCCTAATATAGACCCGCATAGGCGCGTTAGGACTCGTCTCACTCATCAATAGCCTTGCATCCGTGTTTTGCATCATATCAACTCACTCCCCCTCAGAAACCGCTTTGTCCTCAAGGAGAAATGAAGGAAATCGCCCTCAAAACTCATCTTTAGGAATCCACGTTGCCTCTTCAATCTCTTTCCCCTTCTAAGCCACTCGAAACTCACGCATGTTGGTTCCATTCACTACGCAATTACGATACTGCATCACACACTTCGGCTCAAACAACCCCGTGTCTCTCACTTCTAAAACTGGTGGAAGCATTTCCTCAACAGCAAGATCACCAATAACTCACTTAAGCTGCGAGACATTAAAAGCTGCGTGAATCCGATACACGACTGTCCCCATTCGCCAGACAACTTCATACGGCCTATAAAACTTAGAAGTTAATTTTGAGTAACCATGGCTGGTCACCGAAGTTTGGAGATACGGCCTCACCTTAAGAAACACTCGATCCCCAACTTGAAAGTTCACTTCTCGATGTTGTCGATTTGCATACTTTACCATTTGTCACGGGCCCTTTCCTAATTTAATTTTAATTGGGTAATGATAGAATCCCGATCACAGAGTGCCTTAGTCACCGCCGCCACACGGCACTCCTCCGGCCAATAATGACAAATGGACTGCTGGGGACGTCTATAAACCACCTCAAACGGAGTTAGCTTGGTGGCCGTCTGAAACGAGGTATTATACCAATAATCCGCCCAGGCTAACCATCCAGACCACTTACGGAGCTGTTCAGAAGTAAAACAACGTAGGTAAGTCTCCAAAAGAGGATTAAGGACCTCCAATTGCCCATCTAATTTTGGGTGATAAGTCTTGCTAAACTGTAACTTCATAGACATACCCGAACGACTAGACGACCCGTCTTCTGTTAGGTGAACTACTTGCCCCCCTTATTCAAAATTCATATACATTCGCCCCAATCAACCTCCATCTTTCCAAGGGTAGCTAACCACGCAATACCTAAAATCATATCAATTCCACTTAATGGAAACATGAAGCAATCAGCCCGGACTTTATGTGAATCAATAGCAATTGAGAGATCGCGAAATAGTCCGGTCGATTCAGTTTGCCTTCTATCGCCCAACTTGAACCCAAAACGACTAGTGTGATTAACTGATAAATCCAATTCCTACACAAGTGGGGTGATATGAAATTATGACTCTCACCACTATCCACCAATATCATCACCTCGAGCATCTTAACCCTTCCATGTAAACGGAACGTCCGCAGGCTAGATGTCCCAACCGCAGAACAAATAGATAGTGAGGCCTCCTCATTCGCCTCTACAACTCTTGCCCCCTCAGTTCCATCCACAGTTTCAATCAGTTGAATTTCCTCAAGCTCCAACACTGGGGCTTCTTTATCTCATACCAGCAGTACGTTTAAGGATTTCATAGGGCAAACATGTTCCTTTGGGTGAAGGTTGCTCGCAATGGAAACATAATCCCTAAGGGTGTTCATGAATTGGCCAAACTGCCCGAAAACCGAAATTTCTGTTCAGTTTCGATTTTCAGGCTTGGTTAACTGAACTGAACCGAAAACCGATCTAATTAATATATAATATATTGTTTCATAGGTTTTATTTTATGCTTAATATATTTATCTGGGAAAGGGGGAAAGATAAAGAGGCCTTCTTCAGTTTCACTCTTCACGCTCTATGCCTCTCTCTGTAAAAATCACTCTTCTCTTCCACCGACCGTCAATGCCGACCAAACGAACTCCGATGCTGCGAGTTGTGACTCCAGTCACTCACCACCAAACGCTGACCACCAGATGCAATTTTTTGGAGTATGTTGCTTTTGTTTCCCCCCTTCTTTTGTTACTAAACTTGTTCATTCTTTCATGAATTTGTTTGTAAATAAGTGAATCGCAGATGGAAACTCAAATACTTTCAGCTAATTGGCTCGTAAAATGGAAACTCAATTTACCATGTTCCTTTTTCATGAATTATATATATTTCCTTTTAAACTAAAAAATGGTTCTTGCATAGTAACATTTTCTTTAGAAAAAGATATTGTGGAGTTTAGTTGACAACTTTCAGATTTTTTCAGAAAAAAATAGCACATTTTTTCAAAAAAAATAGCAGATTTTTTTTTATTTTTTTGGCAAACGTCCAGTTCAGACCGAAACTGAAGAACCGAACCGAACTTTTTCAATTCAAAATTTTGGAGAACCAAAATTTTGGTTAACCGAAATTTTAGTTCGGTTCGGTTTGAAAACCGACCGATGAACACCCCTAATAATCCATTTCACCGCAACTCCTCACGCTTGGACTCAGTCAGTCGGACAAATTGGGCCCGCACAGGTTTGGAGACCACTTTCCCGGTCTGAATATTATTCTGATTACACCCACCTCCGGTCACCAGTGGTGCCGAAAGCGCTAATCACTGTGGTGGCGTGGTGATACGTGGGACCGCTAGCGGCCGCGCATTCTGCCAAGTCGTGCTCATAGGCCCACTGCCGCGTTGTTGAACCTGCATGGCCACCTTAGCATTACGCGACATCTTCATTGCCGCTTCCAAATCAATCAGGTCCAACATACGAACCTGAACCTGAATATCCTCCCTCAGTCCGTGCATAAATAGTCACGGTAAGGTATCCCCCACTAACACGGGCAACTGATTAGCTAATTGGGTAAAAAAAGTCGATATACTTATCCACTGCATCTGTCTGCCAAGTTGAAGCCAATCGTTTGACGGCATTACCGTTTGAACGATCATTGAAACAGCCTATTAGGGCATAAGTAAACTCCATCCACGTGAACTGTGGTCAATTGCGTTTGAACCATCGTAACCAATTCAAAGCCAATCCCTCCATGGGCACCATATTGAAAGGAATTTTCTGTTCATCCAAAGTCGTGTAAAGATCAAAGTGTTGATCAGCCTGTGCCAACCAACCTAGAGGATCAGTGCCATCAAAAGTTTGCAGCGGAGGAGCGGTGTGGATGACGTCTACGTGATGCTCTTGCTGCTCATGAGTTCACTGCGACGCGTTCGTTGGGAAGTTGGTGGTCGTCGCGTAGGCCGTAGATAGGGCAGCGGCTTGCGCGACTCGGCTGCTCGCATCTCCTTGATAATCTCTGTTAACTGTCTCTTAATCTGAATCATATCTTCAGACATAACACTCTGGTTCTCTTTCAACTTGGACAGGTGAACATCGTCACTGCCTTCCACATCTGTTGAAGTTCCTGATCGTATATCCATCATTGTGTGTTGTTGTTCCCGGGGTGACAATTCGGCAAGTCGGACCAAATTGATGAGTGAGAAAATGAAGTAAATTCAATAAACCAAATACAAGAACAATATGTTCTTGTCCAAGTCCGAAGTCCAATTCCTGATCAAAACGATTGATGAAACATAATAAAACCCTATGAGAGCAATTTATAAGTTTCTCTACTCTCCAACCATAAAATAACTCCTAATTATAAAAGGAAAGACATAAAATTAGGAAACAACTTATAATAATAAATAGCTAACAATAATAATAAACGCGTCTTGGAAAATCGAGAATTAAATCCGCTGATGTGAAGCACAGTTTTGCTTTTAAGCGCCCCCCCCCCCCCCACCCCCCCCACCCCAACATGTTTCGCATTGTCGTAGCCACTGTTGTCACCCCTCGAACGGAGCCTGACATAGACCCGCGTAGGCGCGTTAGAATTTGTCTCACTGATCAATGGCCCTGCATCCGTGTTTTGCATCATATGTATCAGAATATGAGAAATAAAATACCTGATAAATAAAAATACAATATGAATAGAAGATATGAGTTGTTCACTCAGCGATCGTAAACTGCTATGACCATTTGAACTTCTACACATTTGCTTTCCCTCCCATAATGCAGCAATCCATTAGTTAACGAAAGAAAGAAAAAAAAACCAGTGATCCCATTTTTTGCACATTATTCAAAACTAAATACACTTCAGATCCATAATCCAATAAAGGATGATTGATTGACCAATTTACCACTGTTTTTAATCATTAGCGCTAACGTGAGTATAAAATTTGAGTTTTTTTTTTTTTCAATTGAACAGAAAGGGTTATCCTACATATCTAACTTGACAAATTCAAATTGATAGTTATAATTTTGAACCATAAATTTTTTATCTAGTTCGATAAGGGGAAAACCCCAACTCATGACAGTCTGAATTCGAATTTAAGACCTCTCACATAAAGTGGAAGATGAATACTGATATGCCTAGTGGGCTTCAATAGTCAGAACGGGCCAAATGGATTATTAAGAAGCCCAGTTGAACCGCAGAATATCACATGTGAAAAGCCCATTGTTTGTTCTATTTTACTAATTTCAGCAATTGTTTTAATTTGAATTGGATTTAGTCAAAGAAGTTAAGTTTTTTTTTTATAAGAAAAGAAGTTAAGTTTATTTGTTACTGGCGTAGTGGTTAGAAGTAATGGCAGTCTTAGGCAAAATTCTAGTTTTAATCTCATAAAATCTCGTGATTCTAGTTTTAGTCTCATAATTTACGGAATTCTAGAAATGATCCCAAAATATTTCACTTTTTCCAAACTTGATCCCAATTTAACTCAAAATTAGTCCCACAAGATTTTTTCTGTTAATTTTAGTCCCATAGAATCTCGTGATTCTAGTTTTAGTTCCACAGTCTGTGCTAACAGCTGTGCACATCTACACGAGAAAATTCATAACTCATTGTAGAAAAATCAGATTCATGAACTGTTTTCTTTCCATGAAACTAAACACATAGGGCTATCCACACATATATTGCACATAATCAGAAGACGTCTAGAACAAAGCAGTTTTGTATTAAAAATTATTTAAAAAACTGTCGGCTGAGCAGACAGCTGTGCGCGTCTTCACGAGAAAATTCATAAAGCATTGTAGAAAGTTCGGATTCATGAACCGTTTTCTTTCCATAAAACTAGATACATAGGGTTATCCACACATATATTTTACATAATCAGAAGACGTTTAGAACAAAGCAGTTTGGTATTCAAAATTAGCTAAAAAATTGTCGGCTGAGCAGACAGCTGTGCGCGTCTTCACGAGAAAATTCATAACGCATTGTAGAAAGCTCGGATTCATGAACCGTTTTCTTATCATGAAACTAGACACATAGGGCTATCCACACATATATTGCATATAATCAGGAAACGTTTAGAACAAATCAGATTTGTATTCAAAGTTAGCTAATAAGATTCCGTGCAAAATTAACAAAAAAAAAATCTTGTGGAACTAATTTTAGGTTAAATTGAGACCAAGTTTGGAAAAAGTGAAATATTTTGGGACCATATTTAGAATTTCGCAAACTGTGAGACTAAAACTAAAATCACGAAATCCAATAGGACTAAAATTATAATTTTGCCTCGTTTATTTCCTTATTCTTAGGGACTTGATTAATTTGTATTTATCTTGGTAGTCTTTCAAGTAATGAATTATTGAGAATTCTTCAGAAAAACAGTTATCTTTTTCTTATTACGTATTTTTGGGAGTATTGGTTTCACACTCATATTTTAGAACCTATCAGATACCTACATAATTGATAATTGAAGAATTGATTATGATAAAAATGAGGATTTTTAATTTTTTCAAAAAATGATTTTGTATTTGCGATTAAGAGTTGAAACACAATTTCTTTCGCATTCCAAACGCTGGACCAAAACGGCCTCTAACTCAATGAATGGACACAAACTAGATGATCATTAAATTATGAATCGCATACAAGAATTTACAATCTTCAAAAGCAGATTCTCCTTTCTTTTAATGCAAACGCAGTATCCAAGGAGTCCAAACAATCTGCCCAGTCGATCAGCTCAGTATATCCCCCAATTTCAGGGAGCTAAAAAGAGATTGTTTTTTTCCTCTTTCACCCCCCCCCCCCCCCCCCCTCCCCCCACCCCACCCCAAAAAAAAGAAAAAGAAAAGAAAAAAGAGATTAAAATGAGAGGAGAATTAAAAAGAAAAGGACCGGGTCAGACATGCGAGTCGACTCGGAGCGAAGAACGACAAAGCGGGCAGCTGGAGTGAGTGGTAAGCCACTTATCCACGCACTCGGAGTGAAAGCAATGGCGGCACGGCGGCAACACTTTTACTTTATCTCCATCTCCGAATATTCCCAAACATATACAGCACTCCGCTTCGCTATCGGCCACCGAATTCTTGAGCAGCACAATCGGCAAGTTGTTAATCGCGGCGGGGTCGAGGCCCCGTCTCGGCGGCGGCGGCGGTGCTAGGGCCAGCTGGGCGGGGGAAGTGGAGGTCGTCGGCGGTGCAGGAGGGCCGAAGCGGCAGACCCACCTGGCGTACAGGAAGAGGAGCGCCACCAAGAGTATGACGGAGAATAGCACGACGATGAAGAAGAGTGTACGGCCCCGAATTTGAAAGTTGCTGTCGTCGAATTCAGCGTAGTGCCACTGCCAGTGGAATGGCTGTGGGGAATCCTGGGAGTACGACATATATATATATATATGTAGAGTAGTTAAAGATTGATTCTTATATATATATATATATATATACACGCAGGTGGTGCAGATGAGATGGTGTTGACTGGTTTTACTTGATGGTGGCGAGTGGGGGGTTTTTGGAGGGGGGGGTTGATTTTGAGTGGGAAATTTTTGACACAGTTCAGTTGTCTGTACATAAAGTAGCTGTAGTTGCCTGGAACTTAGGGTAAAGGAGTTTCTATATTTGTGTGAAGGTGGGGGCATTGAATACTCGCATCTGGAGGCTCGTTGGGTGCGTGCGCTTAAGGATTAGAGATGGTTGATAGATCAATTTTCGAAAACAGAGAGTATGTTTGGAAAAATGGAAATGAATCAAAATCGAATACTCACCCGGTCCATAAAATTGAATTTATTTGGACTCGACGTGACAACTAAATAATATTTTCTTTGTTTTTTTCGCACTATTCATCTAGAAGTAGTAGCTTTGGAAAAAGATGGGGGAAATTATTAACACCTCTAACATCTTTTTTTTTTCAAAAAAAAAAATCATTAAATTATTTTCATTTTAAATGCTAGCATTGATTTTTTATTCGAAGAAAAATACAAAAACTTATATTAATAATTTTTTGAACTAAATTGCCCATGATTTTTAAACTAATAATTAATTTTTTTATAGGTACATTTTTGTTTTGGACTTTTCAATTAAATGGATAAGTTGTATAATACTAATCTTAATTTCTTAGTGTTAAATATATTAATAATCTTAATGTACTTTTTAATTAAATTTAGTTATTTTAAAAGTATCTTTCAACTTCCGGAAAACAGTTAAAAGAATTGGAATTAGTTAAAATCCTAATTAATAGAAGTTGTTCATTAAAAAATTTTGAATAAAAGTTTTCTGTGAAAATAATGCAATTTGTTAATCTTAATCTAAAAGGTTAAGTGCAATTGAATTCAAAAATATTATTAACTCTACATGCTTGATTATTTGTTAGATGAAATATTATAATGTAATGGGTTTGGTGGAGTCGGATCAAAATAGGGTCAAGAAAAGGAGCCAAAATAGAGTAAAAAAGGGTCGGGGTTGATCGGAATCACAAAAGGAAGAAGAAATTCGTAGCTGGAGAACACAAGCTGAAGACTGCGCCCAGGCGCAGCCTGACTGGCGCCTAGGCGTGGCGTGCACAAAGGCTTGGATAGTTTGGTAGGTTCGGCGCCTAGGCGCGGGTAGCAAACTGTGGGCGTAAGTTAGACGCGATTTTTCCTTATTTTGACATGTCTTGAGTCCTACTTTGATTGGAATTATTTCCTATTGTGTTAGGAATTATTCCCTAGTTGTTTAGGATTGTTTTCCTAATTTGTTAGGGTTTAGACTTCTCCACCATTATAAATATGAGAACTCACTCTTGTAAACATTGATGTACTTATTGAAAAATAAAGATGTAGTCTAGGTTGGCTCGTGGATGTAGGCAAGTTATGCCGAACCACGTTAAATCCTCGTGTTTTTCATCTTCATATTTAGGCTTAGAATTTATTGTTACTTGTTTATTATTCGTGCTCTGATGCTACCATCCCTAACATAATGGAGTGAGTTTCTTAAATTGAAATATAATTTCATGAAATTTTGGATATTGAAATGTGTTCTAGAGGTGTAGTAATTTTCTCAAAAGATATTTATATTATATATTGAAATGATGATATGCAAAAGTATTAAAAATATTCATTTTCATTTATAGAAAAGGGAGCGTATACTTTAGCAATACAATGAAAACCCTATTGGAAATACTCCACATGTAAACACAGGATAAAATTTCACTTTTCTTATAGATATTTTCTGCAAAAATTAGGACTTAGTACCGATATTCTTGTAAGACAAGAACTTGAATCTGAAATGTCTATTCTAGTTAAAGTTTATCACGGGTCAAGCAAGGCCCGATTCTCTTCCTCTCCAGCTCCATGAGAACGGAGCGGCGTCCCACCAGAGAATACAAGAAAAAACCGACCATTAATGACTAGTTTGATTCAATTGAACACCAGGAGCGACTGAGCAACCCTGCCGGGGAGATCCTGTCATTCTATTTCGACACAATTGTACTATCGACATCTGGAGTACTCCACGACCAAATGTCTGGTGAATCCGCCGAGAATTGAATTGAGCTAATGGACAGGCGGAACTAGTTGCGGTAATGGGCATGCGATCCATCCACGTTAAGAAGGGTGATTCTCAGGTCTAGCTCCATGGCACCGAAAATGTATCAGGACTCAAGTGATTCACCAAAGCGACGAGACCTTGAAAGCTGCTTTTTCTCAGGACTGAGGACCTGCACTCGCAGGAAAAATTGGAAAAGGTATAGGGGAAGGTAAAGGATTCTTCTATTGTAAGTATCACTAGAAGGCCTCCTAGTGATAGATATGCCCACTATTGGATTGGTTGGGGAAGACTAGTTGATAGTGAAATGATGTAGGGACAAAAACATAGTATTGTACCCTTGGAGTTTCCATCTTTCGTAGTAGTCTATGGAGTGTCATCTGCCCGCCTTCGCAAAATAAAAGTGCAAATTATCGGGAATTCGGACTTTTAAAGCTCTACTCAATAACATTTCACAAGTAAAAATATTATCTAATTTAGAGTAAGCAATTTATTATATTATCATGCAAATTCAAGATGACAAGTTAGCTTCTGGTGTACATGTTTCACTTTTCTTGCATTCAATTACTATTTAAAGTTTAATCACCAATTAAAAATTAAATTAATCACGTTGTCGCATAAAAAGTCATAAGAGATATACTAAGCTGGTGAGACATCAAGTCATATTCAATAGTAAAAAAAAAGTGAAAATAAGCCTAAGTTTTAATTTTGATACATATTGGGCTTTTTTCGTAATAATAGTTAGGGTATAATAGATGAAAGAAACATTTTAGGGATAAATAGATGAAAATCATCCATGAGGGACCATTTTGACAATTTTGATAAAATCCAAGTACTAATTAAGTAAATCGTTTACACTGAATATTCAAATAATATTATTAGCAAAAGTACTTCTAGATATCAAAATAACTTTTGCCCTTTTTCAACTTTGAATAGATTCCAACTGACCTTATTTTGACTCTTAAAACATCAATGTCGAAGGATTTTGAACAAAATACTTTATCAAAAGAAAAAAAGAAAGGAATTTGAACAAAATAAGAACTATACATTCCGAACATGGCCTTAGTGGTTAAATGCTCATTTCTACTCCCCAATATTTGAAGTAAACGCACCAGTCAAATCTCAGTTCAAGTTGATGTGACTTTATAAAAAAAATCGAGTTGATCAAAACCTAACACCTATTGAGATCTAGAAACTATATTATTTTTCTCATCACTCTATACTTCATTCTTATTTATTTAGGTGCTAATCCCTACAGATCGTCGTGGCACTAAAAAGGTATCATTTGCCTGTTTTTTTTTGTGTGTGTGGTGTTTATTTTTATTTTTTTTGGGGAGGGGGGATAATTGTCTGCGAGATAAATTTAGTATAGGGCTGTGTATTTGAAATAAAAATAGTTGAGGCTAGAATTTCACTATTTTGTCTTTAAGATAATATTGTCCAGTACAGGTGGTTACGGTTTATGCAATTGACTTTAGAGATATAAAGAACAACTTCTCGAAATGGTAGCACTAAAAATTTCGAGAATTAGTGGTTAAGAAACTTTTGAATTATTTTGGAGAAAATAACCAAAATGCACAGAAGCATAACCTGGAGATTCTGTTGACATGAAAATTTTAGTCAAATTAATAAAAACTATGTGTAAAATAATTTATAAAAGAAAAAAATATTTATTAAGTTATATCTATTTATACTTTGGATTTATCAAATTAATTCCAAATGTAAACATGATATTTAATTGATACTCAATTATTTATTTTCGCAACAAATCAAATGTTGCCAAATATTCATGTTGATGCATGTATTTTGGTCAATCAAATCATATCATGTATTTCTGATAAAATGAAAGTCAATCAAATTGTGGCACTTTACCATGATCAAATCAAATCAAGATATTGAGTTGATATTGTCTTTTAAGATATGAATATCTTAAAGAAATAATATTAATTTTATGAAAATATGTTAGGACTCTTCTATCTCATATACTTATTTTATTTATAAATAAGGTTATGAGATTCCATACATACACACACACACACACTCAAGTCTAGCATCAAGCTACAAAATTCAAGATTTATCTTTGTCACGTAGAAGAGTTTCAATGAAGAGGGTTCTACATCAACCATGAGGGTTCTACATCTTCAACAACAATCAAATCTTTACAAAATATTCGTTTTTCTTCAACAAATCCTAGAAGAAACACGTATTGGGTTCAAGAACAAGCTTTCAAGCCCTTGAATCATATTTGGAGTGAAAAATCAAGGGATTAGTCTTTTTTAGGATATTTTTTCTCAAATTTGTAATTTTTTTAAATCAAATTATTCATTTGTCCATATTATTTTTCTTATCTTTTAAAATTGCAAACTTGAAAATTTGTGTGAACACAATTTTATATGCAAAATATGTTTGGAATGTACGAGTGAAAAATTCAAAACTATGAGGGGTTTATTTATGGATATTTATAAGTTTTGTACAGAAAAAGACCCAACAACTTGAATATGAGTCCATTCATAATCGGATACATCCTTTGCAGACTATGTGCAATGAGTTCGTAGAGCCACAACATTCAACGGTACGTATATGATATCTGATAATCACAATTTGGGTTTTACCACTTGAAGAATTATCATTAGAAAATATGAAATAAACAACTTAAGTTTATTTTAAAAATATATAGAGTGGGATAGAAGCCCAAGTCCGCGTCACAGCTGCCACCCATGATTCGAGCCCGAGCTCGAGCCTCTGCATGTAGGCATTTCCTCTTCCACAAATCTTTGGTGCTTAAGGGCTCAAACTATTTAGCTAACTTAAGTTATTACTGTAATATCGAATAGCTTAAAATTCTTAAATGGGCTAGGCTAATCTTTGTTGGGTTTCGTGAAAAATAACATAAACACAGCGGAAGGATTTCAAAAATTTTATTTTAAAATCCAAAGTTGAATTCTATGATCGCATATTCAAATTGAACACTTAATTAACGAATAAAACCTACTCGTTATTTCGAATTTGATGAATAACTTTTTGTTCCTTCAAAACTTGAAACTTGAAGCTTCCAAATCTTCAATTCTTTATTTGAATCTTCAAATCTTGAACTTGATCCGAATAATGAAATTATGTCGTCTCTAAATAATCACGCGCGGATCAACAAGCGAAAAATCCCACTTTGTTTCTCTAAAGGGCTTCGGCTAGGGCTTAAAGAAGCGGAGGAATATTTTCTTCTTTTCTTTTCTAGGAGTTATGAGAGTTATTATCTTCTCTTCCTTGTTCAAAGTCAAATAGTCCTTATATACCTCATGACTTATTGAACAAGTCAAAACAAAAGAGCCCTAATTTAGGGCATCACATGGACGCCTCTTTGAGGCCTAATGAGGACGCCTATTTAGCCCCCGGGATTTGTTTTGTTTTTAATTAATTCTTTATTTAATTAATAATTTATTATATGCAATAAATAAATTAATTAATCAAATAATCTAATTAATTAGATAAATTAATTCATTAATATATTTCGCTAGGAAATTAATTAATAATTAATCTTATCCATATAATCAATTATTTCATCTAATGAATAATTAATTATTTAATTTATCCAATAAATTAAAACTCCTAGAAGAAAATAGAATTTCCTTTTTCATTTTTCTTTGTCGATCCTTTAGCGCGACTCTTTAGGTTTGTTTCGTTTCGCAATGAGAGGAAACCAAAGGAAGTGGGTAGCACCTAGCCAGTCACGTGGCCCACTTCGTAACCCAAACGAAAATGAATGATAGGATCATTCCGTAACCTTTCCAATCGTAAATACCGTATATGTTTAAACCCTTTGTTCATGTTCCCCGGTCAAGTGAGAGTCATGGCTATGCCAAACTCACTAGACTTGACCATATGTATTAGTTATAATAATACGAGATCATTGAGATTGATTTAGTGCCTAGCATAATCATCTTTTTTGCTTTGGCCAAAAACTTTTATATCTATTTATCTATAATCACATAGTAACATTCTCATTCACTTATGAGAGAACAAATTCCATATTAGATATCTGCTAAGACTACCACTTGCCCATCAAGTCTGCATTTCGAGGTCGACCCCACCAATGGGTGAATTGGGTCTAACTACACTAGTGAAAGACTTGACGTCACAAGTGCATCTTCAACCTGATACTTCAGGTCAAAGGTTCACACATACCTATTATGCATAATTAGTTCTATCATTGACAGTCACAAAGTGAAAACCAATGTGATAGAACCGATGCGAGTTGTGTTCGAGCATATCAGTTCCATTGACGTGCCGACAATCTCAATCTCCTATCATCCCATGATACTAGACAGGCACTCCCATATCAGAGCTAAGATTGTACAAGTATTTGAAGTCTTTATTTGCCCATTAAAGACTTCATATAACTTGCGAACTAGTTTAGTAATCAAGGTCGATCTCTCTAGTGCCTATCTTTCTATCCCATAGGAAGTAGAGGGATCGCACTGAAAACAAGGGCAAAGCATTTTTGTACAACTTCTAGATGCAGATAAGAATTAAGTGAAAAATTAAGTAATGCCTTTTATAAATTATGATTTAAGTTCAATACAAGATAGAGCCCTACATATTCTATCCTCTATGGCATCTGAGGGCATAATCATAACAATCTCCCACTTGCACTCAATGCCACTCATTGTGGTATCTTATACCCATCCTTTCCAGATGTCTGTCCAAAACAGCCTGAGGTAGTGGTTTGGTGAACGGGTCAGCTACATTGTCAGCTGAGGCTATTTTCTGCACTGCTATCTCTCCTCTGCCAACGATTTCTCTGATGATGTGAAATCTTCTCTCAATGTGTTTGAATTTGTTATGAGACTTCGGTTCCTTGGCTTGCGCTATTGCTACATTGTTATCACAATAAAGTGGTAACGGGGAGTTGAGCACTAGGGACCGATTAAAGTTCTCCAAGAAACTTTCTCATCTAAACAGCTTCTTTGGCTGCCTCTGAGGCTGCCACATGCTCTGCTTCAGTGGTGGAATCAGCGGTTGTGTTTTGCTTGGAACTTTTCCAAGACATCGCTCCACCATTGAGTGTAAAAACAAACTCTGAAGTTGATTTTCGGTTATCAACATAAGACTAAAAGTCTGAATCAGAATAACCTTCCATCTTCAGGTCTCCACCTCCATAGATGAGAATCATATCCTTAGTTCTTTGAAGATACTTTAGGATATTCTTCACATCTATCCAATGTTCCTTTCCCGGGTTTGCCTGAAATCGACTCACCATGCTTACAGCATAGGCAATGTCGGGTCTAGTACACAACATTGCATACATCAGGCTACCAACTGCAGAAGCATAGGGTACATTACTCATCTCTTGTCTATCTTCCTCACTTTGAGGGCACATAGACTTGGATAAGTGTACTCCATGTCTCATGGGAAGAAACCCTTTCTTAGAATTATCCATCTTAAACCTTTTTAGGACCTTTTCTAAGTAAAGGGCTTGGGAGAGACCTATCATTCTATTCATTCTATCTCTATAGATACGAATTCCTAGAATGTATGTCGCTTCTCCTAAGTCTTTCATGGAAAACGTACTCGAAAGCCTAGTAGAATGTTGTGGCATCCTCCGGCCAGGGGATGGGAGCCGAAGCCCGCCACACCGCAACGTTGGCTCAATCCAAGAGATGATCTCATCATGAGCTAACATTAAACGTGAACTATAGCAGAAAGAGAAATAAAACTTCCAACCCACACAAACAATAACTCCACCGAGCACACATATATACATAGCATGACATCACATGTACATGTCAGAGTTCGGATGTAACTCAAAACCACGGGTCAGGAAAACTAGACGATGTACAAAACGTTTACAAACAGTAACATTTGACTCTTAGACTCCATAGACTCTTAAGCTTCCTTAGTCATGACTTCGCCTTCCATGCCTGACATATTGAGCTCATCTGAAACAAAAGAAGAAAGAAGGGTGAGTCCGAATGACCCAGTGAGGTAGGCTAATGACTTGCTTTACCTTATCATGAGAGATAGAGTCTGCAGCGAAAATCAATAACGACATGGACATATACAATGGCAAGGAAAAGAATCAACCAACATATCATAAGGCAAAATAATCGAGTATATGAAGTATGAATCAAAGAAAATAACCCATGTACTTTTACTAATCATATCATATGGTCATGATCCACTTTTCACTGTCCCATACCAGCATGAGGCTTTACACCTTTATGTTCTATGAAGAGTCCTAGGTGTCGGGATTCTAGTGGTGGCTCCTACGGGTTCAAGCGGTGGCCTCCGCCGTCGCGTGGCACTTTATCCCGCATAGCACTTAGCCCCCTTCACTCTGCCTTTTTCGAGTCAAAGCTTTAGACCAAGAAAAGAACATATCGCTGATGGATGCCAGGCTTCGGGATTCTAGAGGTGGCTCCTACGGGTTCAAGAGGTGGACCCCGCCGTCGCGTGGCACTTTGTCCCGCATAGCACTTAGCTCCCTTAGCCGACGGAATAAAGCCAAGAAGAATAATTGTTTCAATGAGTTTTCTACTAGGATATGTACACTGATTTATATTCGAGCGAGAGCGAGCGGAAACAAGAACGATAGACTACAAATCGGGCACGGTTGGACACTTACCTTAGGTAAGGATAAGGGGTCTGAGCAACGAAAATTTACGAGGTCACACTTGACTGAGATTTATTAGATAAAGAGAACTAAAAGCGGTAAGCAAGATCAAGTTGAAAGAATAAGAGAAACCCTCACAATAATAAACTGGCATTGTTGCCTCGGGCCTCGGAATCACGAAAATATCCTGTGATTCAAAATACCATCATTTTCACAACACAATACACTTTATAAGCTAACTATATAGAACAGATTAGTTCATACTTAGCAGTATCTAAACAAATAGGCAATTAAGCTCAAACAAGTCCCCTTACATGCGCAATATACTTCAACAATTTTTTAAAATATTCCCGGGATAGAATTTCTTTCTCAAATTTTTCCAAGATATCAGAAAGGATACTGAACACATTTACATAATTTTTTCAGATTTAACTTCCTTGTCAATTTGGGGATTCGATCAAAGAAACAGCACTGTCTCGACAAATTTTTCCAGAACACACACCATATATTCAAATTTTTTTATAAAATCCCCTGTTTACTGAAAAATTCCGAAACTTGTATGACGTCTCTATACCACATGTATATAGCTACTGTAAAGTTTTTACAGTAAATAAAAATTTCCAGGTTAACAAAATATCCTCAAAACAGCAACAATTTTCAATTCCGCCGAACAGACTGGCGATTTTGTTCAACGATTTTTAGAAAATTCCAAAGAACTCTATTCCTTACCAATTTTTTCAGAGAGGTGTAACACACAATCAAGTCATTCCATAAAATTTCTCTTAATGAAACTCACATGTTTTGGCACCTAATTACAGTTTTAACCTTAACTTCGGAAGCTGAAAGTTCTGAAAAAAACTTAACATCATGCAATTGAAGTTAATTAAAATACATAGATATGATATGATAATTTCAATTTCAGGTCGTATACAGCTTGAACTACATTTAATCTACAACCTATACATACAAAAGAAATAATTAATTACCATATACCTTAAGAGAGAAAGAGGTGGTGTGTTCTAACTATTCCTGAAATTTCCTTGCTTTTTCTTCCTTCACTCTTGAAACTTTTTTTTATTTTGTGAGAGAAATATGGAGGAGCTTTGAGCTCCAGCCGGTTTGTTGGTTCATACATGAAAGTGATGGTCAAAAAAAAAAAATAGAGAAAAACAAATGGAGGCTAATCCTCCATGGGACACGTTTTTTAGGCAAGCATGAGGTGTGTTTAACTTAATTTGCCACCACTTAATCTTTCTCCCAATATTAATGCATGTGTGGATATACATGTATATATATTTATAGATGTATATATGTGCATGTATTTGTGCGTATATATATATGTAGGTAGGCATGGTCACATTTAATTATTAGCAATACACAATTAATGAAGATGAATCTATATATTTATGTGCCTTAAATGATATAATGCCTCAACTATTCTACGATGAGGTGTAAATACTACTAACCTATTTCACATATAGATATAATAATAGTTATATAAGCAAGTGGTAAAATATTTTTGGTCGAACCCAAATTGCTAAAATCGAATAAATTACAAAATCTAATTAGCGATAATAATAATGTTTACCTTCGCGTCTACGAACTTAGGAGCCGAGAATATTGGGTATTACAGCTCCCTTCTCCTTAAGAGAATTTGGTCCCCAAATTCTGTGAGGTCCCGAAGAGATAAGGGCATCTCTTTCTCATGTCATCTTCTCGTTCCCAAGTTGCTTTTTCCACCTGATGGTTTCTCCACAATACCTTGACTAAGGGTATTTTCCGAGATCGTAATGCTTGATATTTGAAGTCCAGTATATGTATCTGTATCTCTTCATACGACAAATTGGGTTCTAGTTGTAATTCCTCATGAGATATCACATGCGATGGATCAGGATGGTACTTCTTAAGTTGTGATACATGGAACACATTATGAATATGGGAAATATTGTCAGGTAGTTTGACTTCATACGCTACTAACCCAATACGCTTCAAAATAAGAAATGGTCCAATATATTGAGGCTGAAGCTTGCCCCCTTTTCCAATCTTCCTAGTGATACTTTAATAAAAACTCGGTCTCCAACTTGAAATTCTAAGTCCTTGCGTCGTGTGTCGGCATAGCTCTTTTAACGACTCTGAGCTGCATGCATTCGTTGTTTGATGATTTGAACTTTGTCAATGGCTTCTTGTATCATTTCCACCCGTAAGGCCCTTTTTCGACCATCCTGCGATGGTGCTCTCCAATCATCTAAATCCCAATAGAGCAGGGATCGACATTTCCGCCCATAAAGTGCTTCATAGAGTGCCATTTGGATGGTGGCCTAGTAACTATTGTTATAGGCGAATTCTACTAATGAAAGGTGTGTATCCCATGACCCTCCAAAGTCTAGGACACAAGTCCTTAACATATCTCCAATTATCCTTATTACCCTTTCTGATTTATTCATGCTTGGCATGATACAGTGTCGGACAAATTCATACCAAAATTTTGCTTCATTCTTCAGTCCAGAGGCCTTAAACATTGTATTGTTCACCCACACGGTACCTTCCTCTGCCAATTCCTGAAGAACAACCGCCAAATCTACAGCCCGGTAGTGATTCCGTACCAACTCATTATAAGCACAAACAGGTGGCCTAGGTGCGAGACCAAGGCACTTTCGGATGGCGTGCTCATTATATTCAACAGTTCGTCCCTGTACAGTTGTGGCAGAGGGACCCCCATAGCCGCCCGTGCGTTGCTTAATTCGCTGACAGACGACTGCTGAAGCATAGAATTCCTGTACCCAGAACGGGTTTATCTTGTGGGGCTCCTCGAGGAACGGTTGCCACTTGTGGAACCGAAGCAGGGCCTTTCCCGTAGGTATCCGAATCAATAAGGGCCTTTCCTTATGTATCGTCCGTACACCGAACCTCCTAAAAATGGCTTGAACCTCCAAATCATCAAATCAAGGATCAAGGGCGACATTTTCTTCCTCCTCACTATCAGATATTTCAATTTCAACCACTGGCTCTTTCCCTTTTGACGACCCCTCGCCTGCCTTGTTACCTTTTGTTCTAGCCATGGCAACAGCCACACTAAGCCCGACTGACAATCGACAGCACTACCCGTACACACAATCCACCGATAACTGGAAGGCAACAGTCACAGCAACAGCCCACAAACAACAAACCCCAACAACACCAAATATACAAAACAGCCCTTCAAACGGCAACAATAAATTCGGACCCCCAAACTTATTCACAACGTCAATTCGCACCAACAATCAATAATCGAACAGAAAAATCACAAGCCCCACATGGCTTCAAAATCAACGAATTAACGAAGAGGAGTCAAGCCAATCACTTACCGATTCGAAATGTCAAATTTCAAAAAAATTTTATGCCTGAACTGAGGTCCGAACGTCAGCTAGCCAACGTTCGAACGTTGGCTAACTCTTGGCTGAACCCGCGCAGTGGTGACGGAAGTGCAGCGGCGGTGTGGTGGGTGGTGAAGAAGATTGGAGGGGGAGGATTTGGGGTTTTTGAATTTAGGGATTTAGGGATTAATTGGGGGGTTTTGTTCTGGTATGAAAGGAGAAGAAAAAGACGAGTTGTTGGTCTTCAAAGATCTGACTTTAAAAAAATTTGTTTCCTCTTTTTTTTTTTATTTTTTTAAGACGAAATCCGAACGTTCGAACATGACATACTCAACGTTCGAACGTTGGATGCAGTAGAGCAAAAAAATTTTAAAACAGCAGCGTACGAACGTTTACCCCCAAATGTACGGACGTGACATGCAGTAGCCGACAAATTGACCTCCCTTGGACCATTTTCCTGTAACAAAACAACAACAAACGAAAAAATTGAAACACGAAAACAAAAACACACTAAAAACTAAACAAAAACAAGAAAAGCAAGAAACATGGGTTGCCTCCCACGAAGCGCTTGTTTATAGTCAATAGCTCGACTGTTTAGAAACGACTAAGTCGATGGCTCTTGGAACTCGACAGACAATGTGTCTGCATTCCAGTCGGTCCCCGAGTAATGTTTCAGCCTATGTCCATTGGTCATGAATACTTGTCCGTCATCTGTAATAAGCTCCACAGCCCCCGACGAATACACTCGTGTGACTCGAAATGGCCCCGACCAACGAGATTTGAGTTTTCCTGGGAAAAGTTTGAGTCTAGAGTTGTACATCAGAACCACTTCTCCTTCCTCAAATTCCCGTGGCAGAATATGCTTGTCATGCCACTTCTTAGTCCGTTCCTTGTACAGTTTTGCATTCTCGAATGCCTCATGTCTCCACTCCTCGAGCTCATTCAGTTGAAGTAGCCTCTTATTACCTACAGCACTTGCATCAAAATTTAGAAATTTGATAGCCCAATAGGCACGATGCTCAAGTTCGACAGGTAAGTGACAAGCCTTTCCAAACACAAGACGATATGGGGACATGCCAATAGGGGTTTTAAAAGCAGTACGGTAGGCCCACAATGCATCGTCTAATTTCAGAGACCAATCAGTTCGATGGCTATTTACCGTTTTTTCTAAAATCCTTTTTATTTCCCTATTAGATACTTCGACTTGCCCGCTAGTTTGAGGGTGATATGGGGTTGAGATTTTATGTTTAACACCATATTTCCTCAACAAATTTTCAAATTGCTTGTTACGAAAATGTGTGCCTCCATCACTTATAATTGCTCTAGGTGTTCCAAAACGTGTAAAAATCCATTTTTTAAGAAATCTAAGCACAACCCTAGCATCATTAGTTTGCAAAGCCTCAGCTTCGACCCACTTGGACACATAATCAACAGCAACTAGAATGTAATTATTAGAACAGGAACTGGGAAATGGTCCCATAAAATCTATACCCCACACATCAAAAAGTTCACATTCAAGCACAGTATTCATAGGCATTTCATGTCGTCTAGAAATATTACCTACCCTTTGACATCGATCACAGGATTTGACATAAGCATGTGCATCTCTAAATAAAGTAGGCCAGAAAAAACCTGATTGCAGAACCTTGGCAGCAGTCTTAGCGGGCCCGAAGTGGCCTCCGATGGGCATATCATGACAGTGAGCCAAGACAGAAGCCATTTCCTCCTCAGGTATACATCGCCTGATAAGTCCCTCTACACCAATTTTAAACAAGTAGGGCTCTTCCCACAAATATTGCCTAGCATCATGTAAAAACTTTTTTCTTTGGTGAAAGGTTAGATCCGGGGGTAAAATTCCAGCAACTAAATAGTTAGCAAAATCAGCATACCAAGGGATTGAAATAGACGAAAGAGCAAAAAGTTGCTCATCGGGAAAGTCATCTCTTATTGGGATCTCATCCACTCCCACACCCACTAACTCTAGCCTAGAAAGGTGATCAGCTACTACATTCTCAGAGCCTTTTTTATCTTTGATTTCTAAGTCAAACTCTTGTAGTAATAAAATCCACCTAAGTAGTCTAGGTTTGGCATCTTTTTTAGCAAGCAAGTATTTCAATGCAGAGTGATCAGTGTACACAATAACTTTATTAAGCACAAGATAAGAATGGAACTTGTCAAAGGCAAAGATAACGGCAAAAAGCTCTTTTTCAGTGGTAGCATAATTGAGTTGGGCTTCATTTAAGGTACGACTAGCATAGTAAATAGTATGAAAGATTTTACCCTTCCTTGGACCAAGTACAGCTCCTACGGCAGTGTCGCTAGCATTGCACATCAGCTCAAATGGCAAACTCTAATCGGGGGTAGCCATCACAGGTGCTGAGATCAACTTTTCCTTCAGAGTGAGGAAGGCCTGCATACATGCATCATTAAAGTCAAATATTGCATCTTTCATGGTCAAGTTAGACAGAGGTTTAGCAATTTTGGAAAAATTAGCAATAAAACGCCTGTAAAACCCGGCATGCCCTAGAAAACTTCGCACGGCTTTGACCGTGGTGGGTGGAGGAAGATTGTCTATTACTTCAATTTTCGCTCTATCCACCTCAATCCCCTTCTTGGATATCTTATGGCCCAAAACAATGCCTTCTTGTACCACAAAGTGGCATTTTCCCCAATTCAAGACTAGATCAGTCTCCTCACATCTCTGCAACACAAGGGTTAGATTGTGCAAACATCTATCATAGCTAGAGCCAAATACAGAAAAGTCATCCATGAAGATTTCAATAAATTGTTCGATCATGTCATGAAATATAGCCATCATGCATCTCTGAAAAGTAGTAGGTGCATTACATAAACCAAAGGGCATCCGCCTATAAGCAAAAGTGCCATAAGGACAAGTGAAAGTGGGTTTCTCTTGATCCTTAGGTGCAATGGCAATTTGGTTATAGCCGGAGTACCCATCCAAAAAATAATAATACTCATGCTCGGCTGATCTCTCTAACATTTGATCGACAAAGGGAAGGGGAAAGTGGTCTTTACGGGTATATTCATTCAATTTTCGATAATCGATGCAAACCCTAAAACCAGTGACAATTCTAGATGGGATTAACTCATTTTTATCATTAAGAACGACTGTTGTACCTCCCTTCTTTGGCACTACCTGAGTTGGACTTACCCACGGGCTATCGGAGATAGGAAAGATGATGCCAGCATCGGGTAATTTGATTACCTCTTTTTTCACCACTTCTTGAATTTGAGGATTAGACCTCCGATGTGGTTGTATGGTGGGCTTTGAGTTCTCTTCCATCAGAATCTTGTGCATGCAAATGGCCGGGCTAATTCCCCTAATGTCAGCAATCTTCCATCCAAAGACCCGTTTGTGCTCCTTCAGTACCTTCAGCAACTTTGCTTCTTGTTGCTCTGTAAGAGAAGAAGAAATTATCAGAGGCAAAGTTTCATTATCACTTAGATAAACATATTTAAGATGCGAAGGTAGGGCTTTTAGATCAAGAATCGGTGGATCCTCAATGGATGGTTTGGATTTGCTTGACAGTGGCTTATCCAACATCTTAAATTTCCTCACGATGGCGCATTGTGCACGCCTCTCCAGACTGTGAACAGCTGCCAGTTGTCCCTCATCAGCTGACTCAGCAACCTTCGACTTCATTATGCATGTCTCAAGTGGATCGTCGGAGACATTTTCCTGAAAATGCTCCACAATCAAAGGATCAAAAGCATCTATTCGCAAACATGACTCGTCATCACCGACATGCTTTAAAACCTTGAATACATCAAACGTAACTCTCTCTTCTCCCACATTTAAAGTCAGCTTACCATTTGCTACATCGATCATAGCTTTACCTGTGGCTAGGAAAGGTCTTCCTAGGATGAGAGGAACTTCGACGTCTTCTTCCATTTCTAGGACCACGAAATCCACCAGAAAGTAGAATTTGTCGAATTGCACGATCACATCCTCTATGATTCCCTTCGGGTGTTTAATAGATCGATCTGCAAGTTGTAGACTCATCGAGGTTGGCTTCGGATTTCCCAAGCCCAATTTCCGAAACAACGAGTATGGAAGAAGGTTGATGCTGGCTCCTGAATCACATAACACTCGATCAAATTTTAGTTGCCCGATGGTACACGGGATTGTGAGGCTTCCCGGATCCTTGAGTTTCTTTGGCAACTTGTTCAATACCACTGCTGAGCATGCTTCAGTCAAGCACACTGTTCCATTGCCTTCCCATTTTTGCTTATTTGAGAGAATATCCTTGAAGAACTTGATGTAGTTGGGCATCTGCAAAATCGCATCAATAAAAGGAATGTTAATGCGAACTTCTCGAAGAATTTCTAAAATCCTAAGAAAACTCTTATCCATTTCTTTTTTATGCTTTTTATGTGCTAGGGGGAAAGGGAGACGTATTTCAACAGGTGTAGACGAAGAGGGAGATAAAGTTTCAGAAGAGGCCCTTTCTGCCTCTGACGTTCGAACGTTGTCCTTCCTAACGTTCGAACGTTGATCGGTCAACGCCCGAACGTCAGGATGGTCACGTTCGAACGTTGGAGACAGTGTGTCTGATTTTTCAAAATTGTCCAATGTTCGAACGTTGGACTCTTCATGCTCGGACGTTGGATGCTGGGGAGATGCATTTTTCACTTCTTTGCCACTACGGAGGGTAACGGCCTGACACTGTTCCTTCAGATTCTTCTCTGTATCGCTTGGCAGTGTCCCGGGTGCTCTTCCACCCGCATCAGCCGATAATCGTGCAAATTGGTGCTGCATCTCTTTCATTCCCGTCATAACACCCTGCAACATCAATCGAAGCTCCGCGAATGATTCGTCCAATTTTTGCATGTGAGCCTCCAATCTTTCTTCGACAGTCGGAGGTCTTGGAACTTGACCTTGTGGTCTAAAATTTCCAGGCCTTTGAGTTTGATTGTTGTTAAACGGAGGCCTCGGTGCGTGGTAGATGCCTTGTTGTGCATTGTGTGCCGGATTTGGCCTTTTCGGAAAATTCTCGGGTATGTGGAAGTTTAATCGAGGCTTGTTGGAATTTCCGACATAGTTCACATCACCAATGGCTGGCTCTACCTCTAGATCCACATCGGGTTCTACCTGTTGAGCAACAGCAACCCTTCGGGATTGTGGAGGAAACTCATCGTCATCTTTAGGGTACAGTTCATCCTCCCGTGCCATCTGCGCTAGTTTAGCCCACACTGTGCTGCTATCGAGACCCAACAGATCACCACCGGCTCCTGCATTAAGTTTGTGATGAATCCAAGAACGGACTCCATTAAAGAAGTGTAGCACTCGCTCGTCTCCTGAATAGTTTTGATCGGGGCACTTTCGAAGCAGGCTCTTGTATCTTGCCCATGCTGATGCTAACGATTCGTCCCGTTTCTATTTAAAACCCTTGATCTCGCTTCTTAACTCGTTAATCCTTGATGGAGGGAAAAACTTGTTGAGAAACTCCTCGACCAACTCTTCCCACGTTTCAATGGATTGTGGGGGCAACGACTTGTACCACAAAGTCCCTTTATCCTTAAGCGAAAAATGGAATAATCGGAGACGGATGGCATCAAAATCTCTCGGGTGGAATTGCATGGTAGATAACACATTCTCGAATTGCTCCAGATGGTCATGAGGGGACTCTTTCGGATCACCATAAAATTGTTCAGCCTGAACCATGCTGAACATGTGAGATGGAATGTGGAAGTTCGGCGTGGCAAAATTGGGGAACACAACAGGCCCTGGCATAGTGTGTACACGAGGGGGTTGGCTAACGCGAACTGATGCAGGTGGTGCCGGAGGTGCTGGTTGCATAGCTTGATACAAGTTTTGGAACCATTCTCTGTTCTCTAGGAGATTGATGTCAGGAAGATTTCCAGCCATAGCTCGATTCCTGAAGTTTGCTGGGAATGTTCATTCGATCTCGGGGTCAAATTCTTCCAAAGCCTGTCCGGAGGCTCGGGTCATTCACCACAAAGACACCCTATTTAAATAACAAAGCAAATCACAAGAATTCAGAGCTAGAAAATAAAATTAATAATAAAACGATAACAAGCAAGTAAATTAAAAATTGCGATAAACTTATAAACTAAAATAAAACAAGTCCCCGGCAGCGGCGCCAAAAACTTGACACGAAAAATCCTTACGTGTTTGCACAGCAAGTGGACTGGTCGTGTGTAGTAATAAAATTGGATTTTAAGTCCGGGATGTCGAACCCACAGAGACTCGTATTTTAGATTGACAAAATTTAAAGCAATTAAAATTAAATCAAAAGAGGATGATTAATTGACGATGAAAAAGTGAAAATGATACTTGACAAATTGATTAAGATTCTTATGTGAGAAAGCAACTAAGGCACATGTTTCAACCGTTATTACTCGTTAATATATATGAGTGATTATTCGAATTATTAGACTACTATTGCTTTGGTGGAAAAAATCTTAAATAATTACTACCCGATCTCTCGGCTGTAATAATCCTATGACTACGTGACGGTTCTCTAAATATTTCTATCCGAGACTAACATCATTAGCCATGCATTCATGTTTTAGAATTTCCCCGGATTAATCCGGCTAACAGCACCCGAAAATCTATACCTATCTTTAGGAGCAATTCCTCATGTTTTTTGGATGATGTGTTAATTCCTTTGAACCCTAATCTATATTCTCTCGAACCATAAACTAGGCTAATTAGCAAGCATATGTTGATCAGGCATACGATTGGAATAAACGCATAAAATTAACACACAAAGCAATAATAGAATTAAAACGAACAATTAATTCATATATATAAACTCATAAAATTGGCATTCACATGGCCTTAGTTAAAGTAAATTAGTTCATACTCATAATTGGAAAAACAACTAAAAACATAGAATTATTCATAGACAAATAATCTAGAATTAAAAGTCTCCCTATTATGAATTGAAGAATTGATGTAGAATCTTCGTTCTCTTTGTCTTGCTCGTTTCTTAGCTCCAAAATCTCTTCCAATGCTGAAAATTTCGAACCCTAATGATGTTGGAAGATGAGGTATTTATAGAAGATGATCTCCCAAGTCTCCTAGTTGAATTAGGTATCAAAACTTGCCAAAAATCGTCCAGCCGATTCCAACGTTCGTACGTTACCCTCCTCACGTTCGAATGTGATGACGTGGCATAAGTTTGTTGACTGGGAGCTGACTGGGCCAACGTCAAACGTTACATGCCTCACGTTCGTACGTTGATGACGTGGCCACGCCCGAACGTTGATATCTCCACGTACGTACGTTGCATGCAGAATGTGGCCAAAATAATGTTTCTCCGCCCTTTTCGCTCGATTGTCATGATTTTACCCCTGTACTCATTTAACACACAAATCAAAGCCACAAGTGGTAAAGATCACTCATAATCAACTCTAAACCAACCAATTATCAGGCCCTAAAACACGTAAAACTCAAGCTTATCAATACTTTAATAAAAACTCGGTCTCCAACTTGAAATTCTAAGTCCTTGCGTCGTGTGTCGGCATAGCTCTTTTAACGACTCTGAGCTGCATGCATTCGTTGTTTGATGATTTGAACTTTGTCAATGGCTTCTTGTTTCATTTCCACCCGTAAGGCCCTTTTTCGACCATCCTGCGATGGTGCTCTCCAATCATCTAAATCCCAATAGAGCAGGGATCGACATTTCCGCCCATAAAGTGTTTCATGGAGTGCCATTTGGATGGTGGCCTAGTAACTATTGTTATAGGCGAATTCTACTAATGAAAGGTGTGTATCCCATGATCCTCCAAAGTCTAGGACACAAGTCCTTAACATATCTCCAATTATCCTTATTACCCTTTCTGATTGTCCATCGGTCTGTGGGTGAAAAGCGGTACTAAAGTTCAACTTTGTACCTAGATTTTCTTGTAACCGTCTCCATAGTCTAGATGTAAACTTGGGATCTCTGTCGGAGATGATGCTCACGGGTATCCCGTGAAGTCGGATAATTTTCTTTTTGTACAATTCTGCCAAGGTCTCAACCTTGTAATCCGTTCTAATCGGTAGGAAATGCGCAGACTTCGTGAGTCGGTCCACAATTATCCAGACTCCATCAAATCCTTTTCTCACCTTGGGCAACGCTGTCACAAAATCCATGGTGATCATTTCCCATTTCCAGTCTGGAATCGGAAGGGGCTGCAATAGTCCTGATGGTTTTTGGTGTTCCGCTTTTACTTGCTGTCACACGAGACATTTCTGCACAAACTTTGCAATGTCTGATTTCATTCCATCCCACCAAAATTGTTTCTTCATGTCATTGTACATCTTTGTACCCCCTGGGTGGACAGTTAGCTTAGTTTTGTTCAATATTTCTTCTCGCAGCTGGTCAGGAATATAAACTCTTTTTGCAAATTTAAATATTCCTTCTTCATTGATGTTAAAGCTTGAATTTGGTTTGTTTCTCATTGTCTGTAGGTACTTCTGTATCTCCTCGTCTTTTCCTTGTGCATCTTTGATCCTATGATGCCACTCTGGTTTGATGAACAGCCGAGCAACTATGATATGAAATGTTATCCGAAATAAATAGAGCCTTACCTCTTCCCCGAACTTGATTTTTATTTGAGCCAATTCTGCTTTCCTGCTTAAAGCGTCGGCCACTATGTTAGCCTTACTCGGATGGTAGGAGATTCGACAGTCATAATCATTAAGGAACTCCATCCACCTTCTTTGTCTCATATTCAATTCTTTCTGAGTAAAGAGGTATTTCAAACTTTGATTTTCAGTGAGGATTTTAAAAGTGGTACCATAGAGGTAATGTCTCCACTTAGCTAATGCGAATACAATCGCTGCCAATTCTAAATCATGAGTTGGGTAGTTCTGTTCATATGGTTTAAGCTTCCTAGAAGCATATGCAATTACCTTCCCGTTTTGCATCAACACACGTCCTAGTCCTTCCTTTGATGCATCAGTATACACTGTAAAATTTTCCACTCCTGTAGGTAATGTCAAAACGGGTGCTGTGGTTAACCTCTTCTTTAATTCCTCAAATCCCTTTTCACATGAATTTTCCCATCTGAAGGGGACCTCTTTCTGCGTGAGTCGAGTCAGTGGAGCAGCGATCTTTGAGAAATCTCTGACAAATTTCCTATAATACCCTGCTAATCCCAAGAAACTTCTGAGTTCTTTTACGTTTTTTGGCCTTTTCCAATTTACTATGGCCTCTATTTTTGTGGGATCTACCTGCAATCCTCTTTCAAATACCACATGACCGAGGAAGGCTACCTTGTTGAGCTAAAATTCACACTTACTAAACTTGGCATACAACTTCTGATCTCGAAGTGTTTTCAAGACAACTCTCAGATGTTGTTCGTGCTTTTCCTTAGATTCTGAATAAATCAAAATATCATCAATAAAAATTACTACAAACTTGTCCAAGTAAGGTCGGAATATTCGATGCATTAGGTCCATGAACGCTGCTGGCGCATTAGTTAGTCCAAAAGGCATTACTATATACTCATAATGTCCATACCTTGAATTCAACGCCGTTTTGGGAATATCCGACTCTCTGACCTTAAGTTGGTAGTACCCTTGTCTTAGATCGAGTTTTGAAAATACTCTTGCTCCTTGAAGTTGATCGAACAATTCCTCAATATGGGGTAGTGGATATTTATTCTTGATGGTGACATTATTTAACCCTCGATAATCGATACACATTCTTAGTGTACCATATTTTTTCTTAACAAACAACACGGGGGCTCCCCATGGTGAACTACTTGGTCGAATGAATCCAAGATCTAACAGTTCCTGTAGTTGGGTCTTCAACTCAACCAATTCTGTTGGTGCCATACGATATGGAGTCTTGGATATTGGGGTAACATCCGATACTGTTTCAATAACAAATTCTATGTCCCGATCTGGTGGTAAGGAATCTAATTTCTCCGGGAATACTTCTGGATATTCATTTACCACCAGGAATTCTTCTAGCTTAACCTTGTCCTTAGGCTTATTTATTAAGTACGCCAAGAATCCTAGACCACCCTGCCTTAAAAGTTTCTTTGCGACTATCGTCGAAACTAGTGAAAGGGTTTGATTGGCAATAGTTTTATGCTCGTCCTTTCCCAACTTAATGGTCTTAGATCTACAATCCAGGTATGCATGATGGTGATACAACCAGTCCATACCCAAGATTACATCATACCCTTGAATTGGTATTTGGATCAAGATTGCCTGGAAGACTTGTTCACCAATCTTAATCTCACATTGTTTAAACAATAAATCTGTGGTAATACTCGTGCCCATAGGTGTAATTACTTCAAATTAATAAGGCATTTTGTTTATTGACAAGGAAAGATCATGCAAAAATGATGAAGACACAAATGAATGCGTAGCACCAGGGTCAAATAATGCTTTACCTACTTTTCCAGATAGGTGAATATTACCTTCCACCACTGCTGAAGGATCTGGTGCTTCTTCTCCTTCGATGGCATAGGCTTTTGCACGCACTCTTGGTTTGTTGTTCTGTTGAGGTGTTGCTTGTTTATTAACTCCAGTTGTTTGATTATTGGGAGTGGGTGTTGGTGCCATTGAAGTTGGTGCTCTCCCTTGGTTCTTCAACGTTTAACGGACAGTTCCTCATGAAATGCTTAGTGCTGCCACATCGAAAACATTTCCCCTCTTTAAGTCGACAGATTGACTCATCATGCCCGGTTCTACCACAAAATCCACATTCTGTTTCTGAAATATTATAACCCATTCCGACCTTCGAATTAGACTGAGTCGGGTAAGGTGTAGAACTCCTTATGTCACCCTTAAAGATACTTGGTCCCTTCTTTTGTTGCGGTCCTTGTGACCATTGGGGTGGGGCAAATCGAACTTGATTATTTTTCCCTTTCGATGACTCCAACTCCTGGATTCCAACTTCGACTTGCATAGCACGTTCTACTGTCCGAACATAGCTGACTGAATCTGCAGACAAAGTGGCCCAACGTATACCGTACCTCAACCCTCCAGCAAACTTTTTCACTTTCCTCTCTTCATCATTTTGATAATGGGGGGCATACTTGATCAATCAATTAAAAGCAGCCTCGTATTGGGAAATTAACATGGATCCTTGAACTAAATCCATGAATTCTCGTTCTCTTTGATCTTTCTTAACCTGTGGGAAGAACCTTCTATCAAATTCTTTCACAAAGTTTCCCCAAGTTCGTGGGGTTCCCTCCACAGTCCAACGGTGTTCTATAGTTCTCCACCAATGTGACGCAGAGCCTTCAAACTGATATGTCGCATAGGAGATCTTTTGAGGATCTAAGTAATTCAGTATTCCAAAAATCTTTTGAATTTCTTCCATCCAAGCCTCGACCTTTAGATCATCTGGTTCACCAGCAAACTTTGGTGGCCTGAGTCGTAGGAACCTATCAAAGGCCTTATCTTCATCCACAGGTGTTTTTTCTCGAGTATTATGATCTTCTCGAGGTAGTTGTTGTTGTTGCTGACAGAACTGCACGAATTGCTGCCACATTTGAAACATCGGCCTCATGTCTTCGCCTGGTTGGGCTGCACCAGATGCTATAGGTCCCGAATGGCTTGAAACACTGTTAGGAGACCGTTGACTTTCACGATCATCAACAGGCTGCGCTTCCTGACGAGTTCTCGATCGTGTATTCCTAGGAGGTGCCATCCTATATATGTATAGAAACTATTAACAACGAGTATAACACTTGCAACTTTATTATCTTATGTAAAATAATAGGCCCAATTATTAGGTTATTCCCTAAAACCAAACAAACACTACTTATACCACCACTGGTCTGTTTACTTTAACATATCCACAACACCTTACAACATATAACAACACACATACCAGCAAAACACAGATATAGAACTTACATACAAGCCTAACATATAGCATTCACTTATGTACAAGCAAAACACATAGTAATCATATAGCAACATCTACTAGCTAACATCCTCATACCCAACAAAATCTACGAAGCCTAAAAGAGCATCTATCACTCAGTTGCATCTCCTCCTATGGCGTCCTCCTCGGGATCTTCCTCTTCAATATCCTCCTTATCAGAATTTCCCTCCTCAGAATCATTATCTCGTGCCCTATTCCCAGACGTCCCCTCGTCCTCCCTGGCCATTTGTCTAGAGCCAGATACCACGATTCCTAGATGCTCACGCCCAATTGTCTGTGTGGTCAAATTATGGCCACGGGCTAAAGTACTACTATCCCTCCTAGATAGTGCTCATGCGCTGCTGCGAATCTCTCACAGTTGATCAGTGTAGAAGCGAGTCAAGCGCTCTGTCCCCCTCTGAGATTCCCTACTCTCACTACGTAGTTCCATAAGCTCTTGTCTTTGGGTGGCAATTATTTCTTCTTGACGTTTGATTGTAGCCAAATGTTCGGTTACTCTATTTTGTAATTCCACGATGCGTAAGTTATTTTCTGCTATGATGTTTTCAGAATCTGTGCGCCTGGACTGATAGTCCAGAAGGGAAATAACCTGTTCGCCATGGGCATGACGTAACTGCTCACGCTCCCTCACAATCCGATCTGGATCATCCTGTAATACATGAACAATGGGATTAGGATAATGCCCAACTAATGCCAAACCCAATGTGCAAACTCTAATCAGATTGGTTTGAAAGATCAGTCGTCCTTACTGCCCCTCGCCTAACCCATTACCTACATACCCAGCTGCATGCCCATCAATATGCCCGTTACCATTCTGCGCCATCAGAGAGAAAATACTATTACATTAGTCAAAATTAGCTCAAAACCAAGGCAAACAAGTACACGCATAACACATTTAAAATTCTGCCACTCAAGAACATACGTGACGTCTTTCTAACATCTCCTATTTCTTCTTTTTAAACCATCATTTCTGAACATTACGCTTTACGCCTCCAAATGTAGCCACCTGGGCTCTGATACCACCAACTGTGGCATCCTATGGCTAGGGATGGGAGCCGAAGCCCGCTACACCGCAACGTTGGCTCAATCCAAGAGTTGATCTCATTATGAGCTAATGTTAAACGTGAACTATACCAAAAAGAAAAATAAAACTTCCAACCCACACAAACAATAACTCCACTGAGCACACATATATACATAGCATGACATCACATATACATGTTAGAGTTCGGATGTAACTCAAAACCATAGGTCAGCAAAACTAGACGACGTACAAAACATTTACAAACAGTAACATTTGACTCTTAGACTCCATAGACTCTTAAGCTTCCTTAGTCATGACTTTGCCTTCCAGGCCAGACATATTGAGCTCTTCTGAAACAAAAGAGGAAAGAAGGGTGAGTCCGAATGACCCAGTGAGGTAGGCTAATGACTTGCTTTACCCTATCATGAGAGATAGAGTCTGCAGCGAAAATCAATAACGACATGGACATATACAATGTCAAGCAAAATAACCAACCAACATATCATAAGGCAAAATAATCGAGTATATGACGTATGAATCAAAGGAAATAACCCATGTACTTTTACTAATCATATCATATGGTCGTGATCCACCTTCCACTGTCCCATAACAGCAGGAGGCTTCACACCTTTATGTTCTATGAAGAGTTCCAGGTGTCGAGATTCTAGTGGTGGCTCCTACGGGCTCAAGCGGTGGCCCCCTCCGTCGCGTGGCACTTTGTCCCGCATAGCATTTAGCTCCCTTCACTCTGCCTTTTTCGAGTCAAAGCTTTAGACCAAGAAAAGAACATATCACTGATGGATGCCAGGCTTCGGGATTCTAGAGGTGGCTCCTACGGGTTCAAGAGGTGGACCCCGCCGTCGCGTTGCACTTTGTCCCGCATAGCCTTAGCTCCCTTAGCCGACGGAATAAAGCCAAGAAGAATAATTGTTTCAATGAGTTTTCTACTAGGATATGTACACTGATTTATATTCGAGCGAGAGCGAGCAGAAACAAGAACGATAGACTACAAATCAGGCACAGTTGGACACTTACCTTAGGTAAGGATAAGGGGTCTGAGCAACAAAAATTTACGAGGTCACGCTTGACTGAGATTTATTAGATAAAGAGAACTAAAAGCGGTAAGCAAGATCAAGTTGAAAGAATAAGAGAAACCCTCACAATAATAAACCGGCGTCGTTGCCTTGGGCTTCGGAATCACAAAAATATCCTGTGATTCAAAATATCATCATTTTCACAACACAATACACTTTATAAGCTAACTATATAGAACAAATTAGTTCATACTTAGCAATATCTAAACAAATAGGCAATTAAGCTCAAACAAGTCCCCTTACATGCGTAATATACTTCAACAAAGGATGCTGAACACATTTACATATTTTTTTCAGATTTAACTTCCTTGTCAATTTGGGGATTCGATCAACGAAACAGCAATGTCCCGACAAATTTTTCCAGAACAGACACCATATATTCAAATATTTTTATAAAATCCCCTGTATACTGAAAAATTCTGAAACTTGTATGAAGTCTCTATAACACATGTATATAGCTACTTCAAATTGTTTAGAGTAAATTAAAATTTCCAGGTTAACAAAATATCCTCAAAACAACAACAATTTTCAATTCTGCCGAACAGACTGGCGATTTTGTTCAACGATTTTTAGAAAATTCCACAGAACTCTATTCCTTACCAATTTTTTCAGAGAGGTGTAACACACAATCAAGTCATTCCAGAAAATTTCTCATAATCAAACTCACAAGTTTTGGCACCTAATTACAGTTTTAACCTTAACTTCAGAAACTGAAAGTTCTAAAAAAAACGGAACATCATGCAATTGAAGTTAATTAAAATACATATATATGATATGATAATTTCAATTTCAGGTCATATACAGCTTGAACTAGATTTAATCTACAACCTATACATACAAAAGAAATAATTAATTACCATATACCTTAAGAGAGAAAGAGGTGGTGTGTTCTAACTATTCCTGAAATTTCCTTGCTTCTTCTTCCTTCACTCTTGAAACTTTTTTCTATTTTGTGAGAGAAATATGGAGGAGCTTTGAACTCCAACCGGTTTGTTGGTTTATACATGAAGGTGATGCTCAATAAAAAAAAATAGAGAAAAATAAATGGAGGCTAATCCTCCATGGGACACGTTTTTTAGGCAAGCATGAGGTGTGTTTAACTTAGTTTGCCACCACTTAATCTTTCTCCCAATAATAATGCATGTGTGGATATACATGTATATATATTTATAGATGTATATATGTGCATGTGTTTGTGCGTATATATATATGTAGGTAGGCATGGTCACATTTAATTATTAGCAATACACAGTTGATGAAGATGAATCTATATATATATGTGCCTTAAATGATATAATGCATCAACTATTCTACGATGAGGTGTAAATACTACTAACCTATTTCACATATAGATATAATAATAGTTATATAAGCAAGTAGTAAAATATTTTTGGTCGAACCCAAATTGCTAAAATCGAATAAATTACGAAATCTAATTAGCAATAATAATAATGTTTACCTTCGTGTCTACGAACTTAGGAGCCGAGAATATTGGGTGTTACAAATGTCATCCACATATAGTACTAAAAACAAGAGTTTTCTCACACTAGTCTTCTTGTAGACACATGGTTCATCTTCGTTCTTGATGTAGCCATATCCGTTTACTACATCATCAAAATGAAGATTCCAGCTTCTATATGCTTTCTTAAGACCGTATATGGACCTCTCGAGTTTACATAGTTTATGGATATCGGTCTCGGATACAAAACCCTTTGGCTGTTCCATATTTATATCCTCCTCGAGGAATTCATTTAGGAAAGCCGTTTTGACATCCATTTTCCATATCTCATAATCTAAGTATGCAGCTATGAATAAAAATATTCGGATGGATTTTATCATGGCCACGGGCGAAAAGGTTTCTTGATAGTCAATTCCTTCTCTTTAACTATACCCTTTCGCTATAAGCTTGGCATTAAAGGTGTCAACCTTGCCATCGCTACCTGTCTTTCTTTTGTAGACCCACTTACATCCTATAGGTTTGATACCTTCAGGACGATCTACCAAAGTCCAGACTTGGTTCGATTGCGTAGAATCCATCTCTGTTTCCATGGCTTCTCGCCATCTTGAAGCGCCGACATCCACCATGGCTTGATAATAGGTACAAGGATCATCTTCACGACCTTCTTGTACTACAGTGTGAAGCTCTGGCTCTCCCTGCAGTAGATACCCATACCTCTCAAGTTCATGTGGTATTCTACTAGATCTACGTGGTGGTTGTGCTACTATTGGTTCAGGCCTTGGTTCTTGGACATATGTGTCTGAGGGAGTTTCATTTTGTTTTTCTAGAACAATTTTCCTACCTTTGCCCCCGTCCAAGATGAACTCATTTTCAAGGAAGTGAGCTTGTAGGGCCACGATAATTCTCTGATCATCATGCAGGTAAAAGAAAAATCCTATGGAATCTTCAGGATAACCAATGAAACATCCCATGCGGGATCTTGTCTCCAATTTCTCCACTTTAGTCTTTTTGACATAAGCAAAACATCCCCAAATCTTAATGTGGTTAAGACTTGGTTTCCTATTACTCCACATCTCATGCGGAGTTTTAGGAATGGATTTGGAGGGACATCTGTTCAATATATAAGTAGCAGTTAGGAGCGCATGTCCTTACAATGAAATGGGTAAATCAGTGTAACTAAGCATGGAACAAAGCATGTCCAACAATGTTCGGTTCTTTCGCTCGGCTACTCCATTAAGTTGAGGAGTTGCTGGTGGTGTTAGTTGTAACATTATTCCTTGTTCTCTAAAGACTTCATCAAACTTGACACTCATATATTCTCCTCCACGATCCGATCGTAGAGTTTTTATATTTTGCCCAGTTTGATTTTTTACTAAGTATTTGAACTCTTTGAACCTTTCAAAGGATTCAGATTTTTGCTTCATCAGATACACTAGACCATATCTTGAATGATCGTCTGTGAAAGTGGTGAAGTAGTAGAGACCCCCACGAGCCATTTCTCCAAATGGTCCGCAGACGTCAATATGCACTAACCCTAAGACTTGAGTAGCTCTTTCAAAAGTCCCTATGAAGGGTGATCTAGCCATCTTGCCTAAGAGACATGATTCACATGTTGGATAGGGATCCGACCCCAGTGAGCTTAAAAGCCCATCTTTTTCCACTTTGTGGATCTTGTGCTCTCCGGCATGACCTAGTCTAAGATGCCACTTGAGTCTTAGGTTAGCTTCTTGCCTACCACGTTTACGAGTTACAACATTCACATCAGATGAATTACGGACATTTAATTAATACAAACCATTAACGAAAAAAGCATTGCCAACTAATTTATTTCCATAATAAATGTCGCAATTTAATTTAGAAAAACGGAATGTATATCCAATCTTAACTAAGATAGGAATAGAAACAATGTTTTTAAGCCCCTTGGGAAAAACTAAAACATCATCTAATAACAATAAATATCAAGAATTCAAATAAAGAGAAGTAGATCTAATCCTAGTAGCCGCGACACTTTCCCCGCTGCCTACTTTTATCATCACTTCTTCTTGGCCCAACTTTGTACTTCTCTGCAGATCCTGATCCAAACAACAAACATGGGCACTAGCCTCTGAGTCTAGAATCCACGAAGTAGAAAAGAAGGTCATAGAACAGTTATTTTGAAAAACAAAGAGTTTCATACCTTTTGCGCCTTTGCCTAATTTGGGACAGTTCCTCTTCCAGTGGCCAAGCTCACCGCACTCGAGACATCTGTCCGTTCTCTTAGGCCCTTTGCTCTTATAGAACCCTTGAGTGTTTCCCTTACCCTTGTGAACACCCCCTTGAGCTCCAAGTTCGCCAGACTGCTTCTTGTTGTTCTTTTTCTTAGACTTAGAATTTTTAGGTCCAGAAGATATGACCAAGGCAGTTTCCTTTCCCTTTGGTTTCATTTGAGATTGTGCAGTAACCAATTTGTTCATTAGCCCAGCTAAATTGCACTCCATCTCATTGCAGTTAAAGTTAACGACAAATTGGGAGAAGGAATCAGGAAGAGACTAGATTAAGTCAGTTTGAAGGGTGGTGTTCATAGTGAATTCGAGAGCTTCCAATTTCTCAATCCTCGAAATCATTTTGAGGACATGATCATCAACCTTCTCACTTTCTTTCATCTTGGCTCCGAAAAGCTCTTTCGATATCTCATACCGTGCAGTTTGATTGTGCTCACCATAGAGCTCTATCAGGTAAGCTAGGATAGCTCTTGCAGTGGGCATCTTATCATGTGAACTTTGAAGATCATTGGTCATAGATCCCACCATGTACCCTCTCACCCGGAGGTCGTTCTTAACCCATTTTTCATGGGCTTGGACCTCTTCCTCGTTGGCACGTGTTCTAGCAGGAGCCGCCGGGATATCCGCCTCCAAAATGTATCCCAGAGATTCCATATTGAGGACAATACTCAAATTTCTAAGCCAGTCCACATAGTTGGGTCGAGTAAGAGTATTCTTTTCGAGCAGAATTGAAAGTGGGTTTATCATTTTTGAGATAGATAAACGAAAAAATAACTGCAGAAAAGAACCAGACTTAATTAGATTACTTGTTTTGACTTAACCAAGAAAAATTAAAGACTTAAAATTAATCTTGGCTCCCACTGTATTTTTTGAATCCCACACTCCCATGTGAAAATCGGGAATCATCACTGGCATCGATTCCAAATTATTGAGGTCCTCAATTAATTAAATGAGTTGCAACCTAGCTTGTTTCTGGCCCATTAATTATTTGAAGTGATATCTAATATCAATTTATCCAATAAACATTTCAATAGCTTTCCCCATATTTCACCAAACCGCAACCGAACAGGTTTCTAAGCTCGTGAACTATCCGAGTTCATTCCCACTAACTCCTATAATCTAACATTTGAATTTCACCTTGCAATCGAACAGGTTTCTGGGGTGAATATGCTTGGATTAAGGCATTTTCATGCACTTAATAAAATTTTAAATTATTTCTAAATGCATAACCCCCATAACTGGGAAGCATTACACATTTATAGTAATTTTAATTTTAGAAAGCTTAGTGGAGGGTGAGGATGTCAAACATCCTTTTCTAACTCGGTATTATTTATTTGGGAGAATTTAGTTTGTCAAAAGTTTTAACCTCACTTTGCACATTATTCAATTTATATAGCGCTTTTATTTTATATTGATCATGCATAAAAATACTACTAATAATCATGCCTTTCAATATAAATATTCATGGAATTTAAATAAATAAATGAATAAACTCATCACTCGATCATGGACTTTTACTAGAAGGCCCGAGCCAATGGGCCATCACAAAAGACATAAATTAAAACCTATTGAACATTCATGGGCCTTTTGACTTTATTAATTTTGAACTATTCTATTTTAATTCTTAAAACAACTCATGCATTATTTCTAAAAATATAATAAATAGCCTCAAACTTGATAACCCATAAAATATAAAGGTAAAACAAATAAACCTAAATCCATGATCGGTGTTTCAATCACATAAGACATGCTCGCATCAATTAATACATGCTCGCAATATTAAAATCACTTATGTTGATTATTAAATTTTTTTAATCCAACTAAAAAGTCCTTTAATAAATTCCCAACTTTTTATGTATTACTTATTTCAATTAAAATTATTCTAGTCCTACTAGATGACTTAGATATACAAAATTCAAAATTAAGTATACCTTTAATAAAAATAAAATTAGTCCAACTAAATAAATACGTAAAATATGGAATTCTTATTTTATTATGATTTAAAGCAATCATTAAATGGAAATATTTTTATTTTATTAAAGAATTAATTATTAATCATCCAAGAAAAATAATATATTCTATATTCAAGTATTTTCCAAGTCGAGGAAAAATTAATAATATTTAATCCATAAATTAATTATTAATCTCCAAGAAAAATAATTAATTATTTCTAATTAAATATTTAATTCAAGTTAATTTTATTGGGCTCGATTTCATCAAACCCAAGTTACCATCCTTTTGGTCTACTAGGATTTAATTCAATTGGGCTCAAATTTATTAATTCGAAATAACATGCACCATTTATTAATTTCTATTGGGCTATTTTTAATTAAAATCCAAATCACCTATCCAATGGCCCATTTGGAATTAATTAAATGAAGCCCAAATTAATTTATAAATCGAGATTGATTAAATTTCTTGTTGGGCTTAATTAAATTATATCGGGTCATCATCCTTTTGACCAACCCGAATAATTAAATTTACCCAAAGCCAAATTTCAGTTTCGACCCATTACATAGCCCATTATATGACCCAAATCCAAAACCTGGATTAGCGGATTGGGTGTGAAATACCACGACCCGTCGGGCCACGCACACGGCCCGACGGGCCGCGGCTGGCTGCGCGGAGAAGCGTGCTGTGCACGCTAGCGCTGCTGCGTGCAATATTCTCGGAGCTCTTCGAGCCACGTTTTACCTAGTTTTTTGATTTTTTCATCCGTCACAAATATTCCCAGATATACAACAAATATAAAAATCAAAATCGATGCCTTAAACCATAAAAAACGCAGATTTAATTAATACACAATAGCATGCTTCAAAAACACATATTATGCATATCATAAATCACATGAACTCAATTAAATATGCGAATCAGAGATTGGCTCTGATACCACTGTTGGGTTTCGCAAAAAATAATAAAACGCAGCGGAAGAATTTCAAGAATTTTATTTTAAAACCCAAAGTTGAATTCTATGATCGCATATTCAAATTGAACAATTAATTAACGAATAAAACTTACTCGTTATTGCGAATTTGATGAAGAACTTTTCTTCCTTCAAAACTTGAAACTTGAAGCTTCCAAATCTTCAATTCTTTATTTGAATCTTCAAATCTTGAACTTGATCCGAACAACAAAATTACGTCGTCTCAAAATAATCACGCGCGGATCAACAACCAAAAAATCCCACATTGTTTCTCTAAAGGGCGACGTCTAGGGCTTAGAGAAGGGGAGGAATATTTTCTTCTCTTCTTTTCTAGGATTTATGAGAGTTATTATCTTCTCTTTCTTGTTCAATGTCAAAGAGTCCTTATATACCTCATGACTTCTTGAACAAGCCAAAACAAAAGAGCCCTAATTTAGGTCATCACATGGACGCCTCTTTGAGGCCTAATTGGGCGTCCTCTTGGACTTCTATTTAGCCCCTGGGATTTGTTTTGTTTTTAATTAATTCTTTATTTAATTAATAATTTATTATGTCCAACAAATAAATTAATAAATCAAAAAATGTAATTAATTAGATAAATTAATTGATTAATATATTTCGCTAGAAAATTAATTAATAATTAATCTTATCCATATAATCAATTATTTCATCTAATGAATAATTAATTATTCAATTTATCCAATAAATTAAAGCTCCTAGAAGAAAATAGAAATTCCTTTTTCATTTTTCTTTGTCGATCCTTTAGCGCGACTCTTTAAGTTTGTTTCGTTTGGCAATGAGAGGAAACCAAAGGAAGTGGGTAACACCTAGCCAGTCATGTGGCCCATTTCGTAACCCAAACGAAAACGAATGATAGGATCATTCCGTAAGCTTTCCAATCGTAAATACCATATATGTTTAAACCCTTTCTTCATATTCCCCGGTCAAGTGAGAGTCATGGCTATGTCAAACTCACTGGACTTGACCATATGTATTAATTATAATAATACGAGATCATTGAGATTGATTTAGTGCCTAGCACAATCATCTCTTTTTCTTTGGCCAAAGATTTTGATCTCTATTTATCTACAATCACATAGGGTACATTCTCATTCACTTATGAGAGAACAAATTCCATATTAGATATCTGCTAAGACTACTTGCCCATCAAGTCCGCATTTCGAGGTCGGCTCCATCAACGGGTGAATTGGGTCTGAATACTCTAGTGAAAGACTTGACGTCACAAGTGCATCTTCAGCCTGATACTTCAGGTCAAAGGTTCATACATATCTATTACGCATAATCAGTTTTATCATTGACAGTCACAGAGTGAAAACCCATGTGATAGAACAGATGTCAGTCCTATTCGAGCATATCAGTTCCACTAACATGCGTACAATCTCTATCTCATATCATCCCATGATACCAGACAGGCACTCCCATGTCAGAGCTAAGATTGTACAAGTATTCGAAGTCTTTATATGCCCATTAAAGACTTCATATAACTTGCGAACTAGTTTTAGTAATCAAGGTCGATCTCTCTAGTGCCTATCTTCCTATCCCATAGGAAGTAGAGGGATCGCACTGAAAACAAGGGCAAAGAGTTTTTACACAACTTATAGATGCAGATAAGAATTAAGTGAAAAACTAAGTAATGCCTTTTATAAATTATGATTTAAGTTCAATACAAGATAGATGCCCTACGTATTCTATCCTCTATGGCATCTGAGGGCATAATCCTAACAATCTTGGCTTTCCATATACTCATATATTCCAACACTTGTACCACATCTAAATAACTCACATTGGATGTTAATAGAATTTTAGGTGAGTCTACCTAGTCAAGCCTGAAGATCAAGTGCTTGAAGTCTTTAGAAGATGAAGATCTGCGAAGCATTAACTGAGCGTCGAGCAATCTGAGCACCGAGGCAAAGTCAAGGGTTAAAGATCATTCAAGGTTGAATGAGCGTCTATCAAGACAACATTTACCTAAATTTTTTCCTAAGTCTACAAGGAGTTAAATGCAATTAATGTTAGAGCATTAATATCCAACGGGGATTTAATTCAAATGCATTGAATGCTGATAAGAGCATTTAATGTGATAAGGACTCCGCGGATGTATCGATAAGCCTTTGTGATTGGACTGCCAGGTTTCAGAGTCTGCCGCACCAACTTATTGTAGTAGAATTTCAGGGATAAACGACAGAAATTGGTTCACTCGCTTAAGTAAAAGGCATGTGCCTGCATTGTGTCAATAGGGCTTCAGCAACAAGCCAAAATAGAGAACTCACAAGCTTATAAGCTTAACCTCTGTTGCATTGAAGTCTATTACATTAGAATTTTAGAAAAGCTCAAATTTCATAGCCAACATCTTTAGACAGTAAGAAATATCTAAAACATCTTCCGTAGAAAAACCCACTCTATTGTTGAGATATTCTAAAGTTTGATTTTATCAAACAAACCTTTTGACAAACAAATAACCCAACCTCGCAAATCTTTGTAAAGTCAATGTTGAAGACTTTCCTATTTCTAAGTGAAAGAAGAGATAGTTGAAGGAGTTATGGAGCTCAAATCTGTGTGAAAAAAGAAATTGAGGATACTACCTTTGTTATTATTCAATGTATTATAGAAGTTGTCTATGTGAAACTTCAAGGATCAATTAGTGAATTTCGTCCAAGTGAGAACCGGAGAAGAAGGACGTAGTTGGATTATACAAACCCAACGAACCTTACAATTTATTGTGTTATTTACTTTATTCTTTATTGCTTTTATCTTTAATGCTCGTCATACATAAAAGCATCTTTGTAACACTTTAACTTACAATCCAAGCAAAGCGACTCTCACTTTAACTAAAAGAAGATGAAAATTATTTCTGTTGTGCTAATCCTGATATAAGCGTTGAAAGCTTTAACCCTACTTTGGTTAAACATCTCGTGTCTAAGTTAACTTTATAAAACAGTCTTCAATAGACACTCGCCAAGCGTCTAGCTTACTTTAAGCGTTCAAATATTTTTAAGTACAAATGTTTTTCTAAGTTCGAGAAAAATTCAAGATCTATTCAACACATCCCCCTTTAGACCATTGTTGTGTGTCACTTGCGACCAACACTCATATATTCCAACACGTGTACCCCATCCAAATAACTCACATTGGACGTTAATTTCATATCCATCAAAAATAGGAGTAATTAATAATTGTACTCAGTACATCTACTTTGTCATAGATTAATCTTAGCCAAAAATATTCCACGGACAACTTATAGATCCCACATAAATAATTATACACAATAAGATTGTTATAATAGAGTTCTCGATACAAGTGGCACTAAGTAAATTAATACGCATATATATATATATATATATATATATATCAGCTTGTCCTCAGTCATATACACCTGGCCTTGAATCTAGTTCTATATTCAATTTTGCATATAGTACTGATGGTCCTAGTTAGGTTGTTGGCAAATATGGAAAGTGCAAGTGGTCTGCTTTCCACAATGGTGGCATGTTCTGAAGTCCCTCTATATAGAGGACATTTTCTAAGCACTAATTGTGAACTTCTTCAAGCCGGCATCATCAGTCTTGTACTCCTGGTCCAAAGATGAACTGAGAGCCCTAACCATCTTGATCATTGAACCATATGCACTATACAACTTGTCATTCAATCATTAACGATATTATTTCTGCTCAGAAAATCATAGTAATTTTATGCATCAAGAGATCATCTTATCAGGGCGTTTGTTTCCTCCTTAAACACCTTAGGAGCACCTTCACTTAGGAACCCCACAAGGTTTAGAGTGATGAGATAGAGCAATATATTCTATAGTCATCTCGTAAAGTCATCTCTGTTGAACTCGTCTGTTTCTCCCCATGAGTTGGGCCATGGGTACAATATTTGCTACAATAGGTGTTGCAACAGGTTAGAACATGCACTGAAAGGTATTCAATCTTCAAAAACACATGAAAATATTGTCTTAAGATTGTGGGATAAATTTATTATGAGGTTGTGTATTTGAGATTGAAATAGTCGTATCTATACTTTTAAGTTTGGTCCTAAGTACAATATTACCCTCTAGTGGTGCTTACGATTATGTAAATTGTGTCTTAAGATATAAACAATTAACTTCTCAATAGAGTAGTACTATAAAGTCGAGAATCAACTGAACAAAAGAAATTTTTAATTCTCTATGGAGAGGCAATGTAAATGTACAAAGGTAGAAATGACATACTCGAATGCAAGAGAGAAAAAAAGTTTGGAAATGACACTATACAGTGAAGAAGGTTTCATATCTGAAAATGGATTGAGATGAAGATGAACATTTTGATGAAGATAGTGACAACATAGAATTACAAGAGAGCGATGATGTTATTTTTTCTTTTTTTCTTTTTTATTACAAGAGGCAAAATAGACAAATAAAGGTAAAAGGAGATTAGGTCTCGCTATTCAGGAGTTCGACCAATTCATCAGGGGCCAAATTCCAAACACAAATTTCCAGTGAGATGTGATGACGCATTCGAGCTAAACCATGCACACAACCATTTCTTTCCTGTTTCGTGTGGGTAAGAGTGCAAGTCCAAGGCATGTGCATCATTTTACGACAGTCTTCCGTGACTCCTCCAAAGGGTGTGATGAGGAGTCCATTTTGGATATAAGGTTGATATCCACTTCCGAGTCCAAAGGGTGTGATGAGGAGTCCACTTTGGATATAAGGTTGATATCCACTTCCGAGTCCGAGTCTTACTCGATAATAAATTTTTCCACTCGGTGCTTCCAAGAAATATTGAGTCGATCTTTAATACATGTAAGTTCCATTGTCGTGATGGTACACTACAAAAAAATTGCCTATTGCCCATGTGAATAAGCCATGATGAAAAACCCCTTTGCCATGGTTAAAATCAATTAACCACGGCTTTGCCTCGTCTTGAGCTGTGGTATTTGCAAGCGTGGCCAAAACATTGACCATGGCTTATAGCCATAGTCAGTATTTTGTTCATTGCAAAGATTATGGCTTTTAGCCCCTGTAAAAAAGTGGTAAGTTAGCATTTCTTCCACCATGGCTAGTTAGAGCTTAAAATATCTAACATTCTTTTTCACCACGGCTGACTTTAGCGTGGCTATATGAAACATCTACCATGGCTAAGTTAAACTGCTATACACCACGGCTTTAGGCCATGGCGTATATTTTTATTGTCAATACTCAATTTTCTTGTAGTGGTACTAGCATGTCCAGGATTACGGCTAAAACCACATTAGCAATGTCCTTGGTCTCCCATCAATATTTACCTTCATCTAACCTTGGAGGGGGAGGGTTAATCCAACTCACAACATTGTTGCTAAGGTGTTAGGAATCAATGAACATAAAAGAACTTAAAAGTAAAAGAAAGCAAGAAAAACGAGACAACGATTTTTATGTGGTTCGGCAAATTGCCTACGTCCACGGACCTATGCTAGAGAGATTTTATTATTCTTGTGAGAGAAATACAATTACAATGAAGAGAATTTTATCTACTTATTTATCCTATACTTGGAGGCAAAGATACAATGACCTAATCCCAATAGGTAACTCACAACATGCCAAAAATAAGAAAAAACTGCGTCAAAACTTCCTCCCAGCATCGGACCCGCGCCCAGACGCCGAGATAGGCGCCTAGGCGCCACTGTTACTAGCGCATGGGCGCCATGTGCAGTAACCAACTGCACAGCATCTCGGCTCTTCTTCTGCGTGTCACGCGTAGGCGCACTTTAGGCTGCACCTGGGCGCCGTTTTGGCTCATTTCCTTCTTCCTTTGGCACTTTGATTTGTCTCCATACTCAACCTCTTCATCAAACTCCACAACTCTTTATTCTCCAAGTGAATGCACTCTCTCTCTAGCATAAGTCGGTCTCCTCATCACATAATTTTGAGGCCAATTGAGGCCATGCAAAGCTTCACTTTCTTGGTGGTAACCCCCTTAGTTAACATATACGCCGGATTTCTCGATGGTAACTCCAAAGTCCCATCGTCTATCATCTCTCGGAAATGACGATACTTCAATTGAATATGCTTCGTCCTTGAGTGAAACACCGGATTCTTTGCAAAATAAATGGTACTTTGACTATCACTATGAAGGGAACAATCAGTTGCTCCTTATCAATCTCCCTCAGAAAATTCTTCAACCAAATCATCTCTTTGTCCGTTTCTGAAATGGCAATGTACTCAGCTTTAATTTTGGAGAGTGCTACACACTTTTGTAGCCTAGAAGTCCAACTTATTGCAGTGCCACCCAAAGTGTAAATGTACCCCGATGTACTCTTCTGACTAGCTTGATCACCACCTAAATCTGCACCCACGAAGCCCTCTAAAGTCACACTACTGCCCAAAAAACATAAGCACATACTCGATGTACCCCTCAAGTACCTCAGTAGCCACTTTACCGCTTCCCAATGCTTTAACCCCGGATTAGCCATATACTGGCTCACAACTCCCACTGCATGGGCTATATCCGACCTTGTACACACCATTGCGTACATCAAACTCCCAATGGCAGAGGCATAGAACCTTTGCCATTTGATCCCACTCCTCCTCGGTCTTAGGTGGTTATTCCTTGCTCAACTTGAAATGACTCCCCAAAGGGGTACTTCTAGACTTTGCACTTGAGATTGCAAATCTAGCAAGTACCTTTTCAATATACTTCTCTTGAGCCAACTTGAGACTCCCACTCGACCTATCTCGAATGATCCTCATCCCGAGGATTGTATTTGCAGCTCCCAAGTCCTTCATCTCAAATTCAGTGGATAGTTGCTTCTTCAACTTATCAATTTCTCTCATGTTAGACCCAACCACTAGCATATCATCCACATACAGTAGCAATATGATGTAACAATCCCTAAACTTCTTCAAATAACAACAATGATCCATTTGACACCTAGTATATCCACTACTAGCCATGAAAGTGTCAAACTTCTTATACCATTGCCTCGGAGCTTGTTTAAGTCCATACAAGTTTTTCTCGTCCATTCTCTAGAAAACCTTCCGGTCGAACCATGTAGATATCCTCCTCCAAATCCCCATGAAGAAATGCCATTTTTACATCTAATTGCTCAAGATGCAAACCCTCTGCAACAACAACACTTAGATCCATCCTAATAGTAGTCAATTTGACAAATGGCGAAAATATCTCAGTGTAGTCAATCCCTTCCTTCTGCTAAAACCCTTTAACCACCAACCTCGCCGTGTACCTTTTACTACAATCCGGTTCATCTTTAACTTGGCATACCCACTTGTTCTACAAAGCCCTTTTTCCCTCCGGTAACTCAGTCAACCTCCAAGTTCTATTTTTCTCAAGCGAGCTCATTTCATCCTTCATGGATAGCTCCCACTTGAGAGAATCTCCTACACCCATCACCTCTTTGTACGACTCGGGTTCACCTGAATCCGTCAAAAGTAAATAGTGTAAGGAAGGGGAATACCTCATGTTTGGTTTAGGAGCTCAGCTTGATCTTCTCAAGGTTGGTGGTGGAGTCTCCGGATCTTCCTCGATCCTATTCTTAGTGTCATTCCCACCAACCTCGTCTAGAGTGATCTCTTCCAATATCGTCTTTGGTTTCTCATTATCTCCATTCTCTGATCCAAGTCTATCCTTGTAAACTACCTTTTCGTTAAACGTGACATCCTTATGCCTTATGATTTTGTTGTTTTGGTAATCCCAGAACCGAACCCAAAACTCTCTCCTCCATAGCCAATAAAGATGCACTTCTATGCCTTAGGATCCAACTTATCCATGTTATCAGAACTTTGCAAGACATAAGATAAACAACCAAATATTTTTAAATGCGATAAATTTACCTCCTTTCCAGACCAAACCTCCTCTGGTATTTTGAAGTCCAACAGTACAGAAGGTCCCGGTTGATGAGGTAAGCCGATGTGCTCACTGCATCAGCCCATAATGTCTTTGACAACCCAGAGTAAAGCCTCATGCTCCTACCTCGTTCATTCAAAGTTCTATTCATCCGCTCTGCAATTCCATTCTGCTGCGGAGTCCCCGGAATGGTCTTGATCATCTTGATCCCATTCTAAGCACAGTAGTCTTTGAATTCTTGGCTGTCATACTCCCCGCCATTATCTGACCTCAGACACTTCAATCTCAATCTCGTTTCATTCTCGACTTCTGCCTTCCACTTTCTAAAGGTATTAAATACATCCGATTTATTTTTCAAAAAATAGACCCATACCTTTCGAGTGGAATCATCTATGAAGGTAACATAGTATCTCTACCCTCCAAGTGAATGTATGGGAGCTGGTCCCCATACACCAGTATGCACAAGCTCCAATTTCTCTACCTTCGTTTCTCTACCCGTCATGGAAAAACTCACATTTTTCTGCTTCCCAAGCACACAGTCTTCGCAAAGACCAAATTCAACTGTCTTCAAGATTGGTAACTTCCCATTGGATGCCATGATTCTCAATCCCTTCTCACTCATATGCCCAAGTCGCCTATGCCATAATTGCATATCCTCTGTGGCCTTGACTGCAGCTTACGAGTCCTTTTTCATCTCTGTGGTATACAAAGTCCTCAACTTCTTACCACGAGCCACCACCAGATTTCCTTTGGCAATTTTCCATACACCACCACCAAACACCGTGGTGTAACCATCACTGTCAATTTGACCCATCGAGATCAAATTTTTCCTTAATCCCGGGACATGTCTCACATTTTGCAGTTTTAACTGCATTCCCTGTACTATCGTCACTATGACCTCACCCTTACCAACAATTTCCAAAGGTTCGTCATCTGCAAGAAAAACCTTTCCAAATTTTCTAAAAACATAATTTGTTAGATAATTCTTACATGAAGTAGCATGGAACGATGCACCTGAGTCTAGAACCCATTGGTTGACTGGCCTATCAACACAGCAAACCAAAACATCTTTGACATCATCTACTACTGCGTTTGCTTGTTGATGCTCCCGGTTTTGATTCTGAACCGCTTTTTCAGGACAATCTCTCTTGTAATGACCTTTCTTCCCGCAGCCCCCAGCAATCTGCCTCCTTTTGCGGTTTTGACTTCCCTCGCCCCTTTGACTTGGATCGACCTCTATTTTTTTGACCACCCCGTTGAACACCTCTCCCTCTATTTTTCGCACTCAATTCAGCAGACGTGAGTTCTCCTGATTCCCTCCGACGAATATCCTCACTCAAAATCAGATCCCGAGTCTCCTGAAGTTCCAACTTCCTTTAGCCAGATGAACTACTCACAGCAGTTACCGTCGCACTCCAACTCTCTGGTAATGAAGACAACAAAATTAAGGCCCTTACCTCGTCCTTGAAATTAATATCAACTAAGCTCCACTGAGTGATGATCAAGTTGAACCCGTTTATATGGTTGGTCACCGATTCTCCCTCCGTCATCTTAAAATTGAATAAATGTCTCATTAGATAGACTTTATTCAATGCAGATGGCTTCTCATACATGTTGGATAACGTCTTCATCAAACCCGTCGTCGTAGTTTGATCTAGGATGTTAAACATCACGTTTCTTGATAACGTTAATCGAATATCACCTAGGGTTTGCCTATCCAACAACTCCCAATCCTCGTCTGACATCTTTCTGGGCTTCTTCCCCGACAATGGTTGATGGAGCTTTTTCTGGTACAGATAATCCTCCATCTGTGTTCGCCAGAATCCAAAGTCTTTTCCATCAAATTTGTCAATCTTCACTTTTCCTTCTTCAGATGCCATTGATTCACACAGATCGCTCTAATCTGTGCTTTGATACTAGTTGTTAGGAATCAATGCGCATAAAAGAACTTAAAAGTAATAGAGAGCAAGAAAAACGAGACAATAATTTTTACGTGGTTCGGCAAATTGCCTATGTCCACAAACGTATGCTAGAGAGGTTTTATTATTCTTGTGAGAGAGATACAATTACAATGAAGAGAATTTCATCTACTTATGTATCCTATACTTGGAGACAATGATACAATGACCTAATCCCAATAGGTAACTCAAAACATGCCAAAAATAAGGAAAAACCGCGTCAAAACCCACTCCCAGCGTCGGACCCACGCCCATGCACCGAGATAGGCGCCTGGGCGCCACCAGACTGGTGCCCAGATGCCATGTGTAGTAACCAACTGCACGTCATCTCGGCTCTTCTTCTGCGTGTCGCGCCTAGCCGCACTTCGGGCTGGGTTGGACGCCGTTTTGGCTCATTTTCTTCTTTCTTTAGCACTTTGATTTGTCTCCACACTCAAACCCATCAATGAAGATTAGTTTCTAATCTACCTTTTTTTCTCTAATTTCTCTCTCTCTAATCTACCTTTTTTTCTGTAATTAGTTTCCTTATTTGATAAGTGCCCAACTCCATTTCTCAAATAAAAAAAAATGCCTAACTCCATTTCTACTTTTTTTTTTTTGATAAGTGCCCAACTCCATTCCTCTTTATACAAATTTATATTCAAAAATAATACTAATATGTATATAGTGATTAGTGAATATGTATCTATATGGCAAAATTGCATAACATACCCTTGTGAAATAAGAAATTTGCACGAAACCTACCTTTATTAAAAAAATAGCCTAATATGCCCCTGTGTTTTTTAAAACCCTGCACGAAAACCCACGTCCGTTAGAAACTAATGGAAGGTAGCTTTTATGCGTGTTTTGTGCGAATTGGGATGTATTTTAGGGTTTTTACTGGTTAAAATGTATGAATAATTGACCAAAATACCCCTTTTCATTATTTATTTCCTTTTTCCTATTTTTCTTTTCTCTTTTCCTTTTCCTTTTCCTTTATTCTATTCCCCACTTTTCTTCATCTTCTCGCACAACAACATGCCCCTTTTCAAATCGCCGGTGTACCACCGGTGCTATGCAAATCTTCCACACACACACCCAGCAACCTCGGGCCCTACCGCGCCACCACTCACACCGAAAATTACCCCATTGGCACTGCAAACATCCCTCCACCGCAGCAAATTCTTAAACCCGCCATCGAAAATCATCACCATGGACATGCCTTCAAAACGCCGGAGGTCCTCGTCTTGCCCCGCCGTACCATCTTCGCCTAGATCCGCCGTCATAACAGCCTAAAAAATCCGACCAGATCTACCATACTAGATAAATTTTTCGGGCAATTTATTTGTTTTGAATTTCATTTTTGTATTCTATTTTTTCTGAATTTGTTTGGATATATTTTAAATTTTCAGAATTTTTGTAGTTATTTTCTGGATTTTTCAGTTTTGTTTTTAATTTTGAATTTTTATTAATTGCTTTATATTCAAAAAAATTATAAAATATTGCTTTGCAATTTTCAGATTTGATTTTGTATTTCTAGAATGTTTTTAACTTCATAAATTTTATAGTTTTCTATAATTTTCAAAAAAAATTGTAAATATTTTTCTAATTTTTTTTTTTGCATTTTTGTGTAATTTTTTTTTATTTTCTGAAATTTTATAAATATTTTTATATGTGGTTTTCATAAATTTTCTTAAATATTATCTGATTTTTTGTTGAATTTCAATTTTTTTTAATTTCTGAATTTTTATGGGTTTTTTTTTATTTCCAGAAATTTTATAATTAATTATGATGTCTTTATGATTTTTTCATAGTTTTAATTATTTTTTCCTAATTTGTTTGATCCAACAGCTGAGATTAAATGAGAATAAATATAAGGTTTATTAACACCAGGGGTATAACGATCATACAGTATAAAAAGTAACGTCGTTAGTCTGCACTAACGGAAAGAGAGAGAGTGCAAACTAAATAATGACAAATGGATATATTAGGCTATTTTTTTAACACGGGTGGATTTCGTGCAAATTTCGTATTTCACAAGGGTATGTTATGCAATTTTCCCTATCTATATTTATATATTAATATATATCAAATATATATAATAAATATGTGGTGTATATATATATATATATATATGTAGAATAATCTTTCCTGTATATATATAATTATATATATAGATATTTATGTGTATATTTTTGTATACAGAAACCATAAACACACACACATATATTATATATATATATATCTTTTTTTTTATCTTATCACGCATATATATCCAATAATTTAGTATTTTACATTAATAAAAATAATATATATATATATATATATATTGTTACATATATATACATACATATATCTATAATATTTATCTATATCACAACTATTACAAACTTAACATTATATTATACTTTTCAATCAATATTACTTATCAACAGATAAATTCTTCCATGATTTGACTGCTATAGTAACTTTTGTTCCCTTTGGAAACAAAATCAAACACTATCTCACAAAAAAAAAACACTAAAAAATCAAGTCCCAAAATAAAACTAAACACAATCTCGTCAAATACGCACGTGTCCCCATAAATTTCTCACCAATAATTCTCACCAAAATACCATCCCAAAACATAACCAAACATAGCCAAAGAAACCTTCTCTTCAGTTTTATCGAAAGACTCTTTCAGGACAATAATGGCATTAGTGGCACATTTGGATCTTGAGCTATATTTGATGTATGTGAAGTCTACGTTTCTCAATGGTGACATTGAAAAGATAATTTATATGATGCAACCACAAAACTTTGTATTAGAAGATTCAAATAAAATGGTTTGTAAATTAAAAAAATTCATCTATAGGCTTAAGCAGGTGTCTTGTCAATGGTATCACAAGTTTCATCAAGTCATCATCTCATTCGATTTTCAGATGAATGTAGCGGATGATTGTGTATACCACAAATTTAGTGGAAGTAAGTATACCTTTTTAATCTTGTATGTTGATGGTATACTGCTTGCCAGAAACGATATAGGCATGTTGTGCGAAACCAAAAAATTTCTAGATAAGAACTTTGAGATGAAAGATCTTAGTGACACCTTTTTTGTATTAGAGATCCAGATGTGCCGAGATAGCTCTACGGGTATTCTTGGATTATCACAAAAGAGCTATACCGAAAAAGTTCTTCAGAGATTCAGCATACAAGACTATAAACCAAGAGATACCCCTGCTCCTAAAGGAGATAAGTTCAGTTTAAGTCAATGGCCAAAGAATGACTTTGAAACTAAGAAAATGCAGAATATCCCTTACGCTTCGGCCGTAAGGAGTCTAATGTATGCTCAGTTATGTACGTGTCTGAATATTGCTTACATTGTTGGAATCCTATGGAGGTAGTTAAGTAGCCCAGGAATGGATCACTAAAAAGAAGCCAAGCGAATCATGCGGTATTTACAAAGAACAAAGGTATTCATGCTCACATACAAGAAATTAGATCAATTGGAGATGATAGGTTATTTTGATTCTGATTTCGCTGGATGCATTAATAGTAGGAGATCCACTTCGGGCTATGTCTACCTATTTGCTAGAGGAGCTATCATGGAAGTGTGCCAAACCGACACTTGTAGCCTCCTCCACCATTGCAGTGGAGTTCGAAGCATGTTGTGAGGCTCCAATTATGGAATATAGCTGAGGAACCTTGCCACTGGACTACATATTTTGGATGGTAAAGAAAGACCACTTAAGCTATTCTATGATAATAGGTCTGCAGTGCTATATTCCAATAACAACATGAGCTCGACGAAGTATAAGCATATAGACATCAAGTTCTAATTCTCCATTCAGAAACACAGTCTTAACATTCATTTGATGTATCTCAAGGTTATGCAATGCGGCAATAGCAATGAATAATCTTATGGATGTTATTCTCGTTACCGGAGAATAAGTATCGAAGAAATCATTCTTCTCCTTTTTCACTCGGAGGTTGCTAAGGCAGGGCCCGTCTTCGACAAAACGCCAAAACTATAGTCGACATCGTGAAAACACAATTTCCTTCAAGGCACAAAATTCAAATGCCATCACCATAATCAAACATAAAATCTGCAAGGTAAACGTCTCTTGGAAAGCATTATCTATAATGACATCACACATCCACAATTATAAATAAAACATTCCATTACTTAATAAAAGTTCAGTACATCATCTACCCTTTTGCAAAATAACCATACCCACCATAGGTTAAACACAACTAAAACATGAACAATGTAAACCTTCAAAGCAATAACTTCAGCATATGGTATAGTTCATCAAAAAAAAAAACATAACAAAATAACTATGCGACGGAAATATAGGAAAAAACAAGGGTAGCCATCATCGCTAGGAATAACATCACGGTAACGGACCCGAACCTTCTTCGGGATCACTTTTTCCAACCTTGTTTCCAAATGCATCTGCACAAACATTCAAAAAGCTCAAGTTGAAAGCGGAGGTAGATAGCGCAAATTCTAAAGTTGACTAGCATACATATTAAAGATGTCCTAAGTGTTAGTTTAAAAAGAAAACAAATCAGCTGGATTTTGGGGCGTGAATGAGTAAAAGAGAATAAGAGAGTTTTTAGGACCAAAATAAAGGAGAATAAAAAGGTTAAGTGGATGTTGAGTTGGACAACGATTAGGATGGCCACATAAGAAGTGAAAAAGAAGTGATCTAAATTAGGTGGTAAAGGCATCAACAAATTTAAAGACAAAGAAGGAATTTGAGTTTTTGGCGCATGTTAGTGTACTAACGTGCACCAAGAATTTTAGTTATGGGGAAACATAAAGGCCAAAGAACCACCACATTAAACATGAGTCCGACCACCACTCAACCGGAGATTTTACACACACCACATGTGATACATGTGAACAATCCGGGGAGTTCCTCTAAACAATCTGCAGTGAAGGAAACAATGATTGCAGAGGAATTGCTAGGGTTTTTGACATTTGGAAATTTGGGGGTTTTGGGAATTGAGGCCCAACCTCCACCGGAGAAGACAAATCAGCCAAGGGAAGAAGCTAAGTAGCCACAAGGGTTAAAAACCAAAATGTGGCGGGAACTATTTGCTAGTAACATGGAGGAAAATAATGGGCTGACCTTGAAGAAAGTGGAGAGTGAGGGGACAAAAATCTGTCTCACAAAAGACGATGTTGAACCGGAGCTTGAATTCTGGCGGTATTCTTTAACAGCCTACATACTGGGGCAAGAGATTCCGGCGAACGTGATGATCAACCATTTGAAAGCTAAGTGGCGAGGGATTACGATGCCGCAAGTGGTCGAGCAGGGAAGAGATTCATTCTGTGATTTACTATGGAGGAGGACATGACAGTGACTCTAAATCAAGGTACACAATTTTCCTACTCCAAGCCACTGATTGTGAAACGCTAGGTAGAGATAAATAGGAAGAGGCATCAACAACTGTTGCAATTTGGATCTAACTCCCCAATTTGCCATTGGGTTTATGGGGGGGCATCTAGCCTTAGTAAAATAGCTAGTAAGGTGGGGGAGACTTTATACACTGATGAGCTAACAACAAAGAAAATTAAGATTGATTTTGTTAGGATTTTGGTAAATGTTTAGGTTGATACAGAGCTGCCTAAGGAGATCACCATTCAAAATGATGTGGATGGGAAGTTCATAAAGGAAGAATTTACATATGAGTAGCAACCTTTTCATTGCCACAAGTGTTCAAGATGGGGCCATAAAGCATCAACATGTAAGAAACCAATTGTACAACAATGGCAGGTGTAAAAAAGGGTAAGGAATCAGTCTCTGGTGCATAACAAACCTATGGAGCAGGGGGCTAAGATGGTGGCTACTGAAACAGTTGCTGAGATTCCACAGAGTTAAGACTTAGGATCATCTGAAATAGTGGTTAATTAATAGAAGCAATCGAAGGGGAAGGGTATTGCCCAAGATTGGCAGGATGTAAAAAGGGCTAGGGCGAAGAAAAGTGGAAATTAGGCAAACAAGGCAGCAAACGTGGAAGTTCAACATGCTGATAGTGTTAGATGACCGGTGAGCCATTTGTTTTGGGCTCTGCCATCTTAAATATAAAACACTATCATAGTCTTGTTTTAAGTATATTGAATGTTTCTTTATGGTATGCTTCTTTATTGTTATAACTAGTGTTAGTATAGATAAAGATCCCATGGATTACATATGGTTAAGGGAGTGGTCGGGATACATATGGAATGCTCTCAAAGACCGTAATCATAAATACTGTTCCAAGTCATAGAGGCTGTGAGATGTGGGATATCACTGGCCTCGTCAAGACTTGTTCATGCATGTAACTCTCCCAAGAGGTCGACGCTTTCCATTGTCGATGGCTTGTATGGCAATACATGTATGAAGATTCATACTTTGATTATGGAATTGAATGGCCCCACTGAAGGACTCCTATTTGGTGTTGTCGAACATGGAGTCCTTGGGTTTCGTAGTGTTAGATTAATCCTTAGACCTAAGATATCATTTGGAAAGGGTACTATCCATTACGCTTTGATAGGCACCTACACTCCAGGAAAGTCATACGGTGTGTATGTTGGGTATAGTCTGATAGTGCAGCGGAACAAATGGCAGTGGATTCATCCAGGGTCACGAGTACCCGGTATTTCCTATGTTGTTGCGAGAATCTAAATGATCATTAAAAGCCTTTGATCAAAGTGATTATCTTCTGAGAGGGATTGGTGGTCCTGGATTAGCAGACTGGATCATTAGATGTCATAACACATTCATAGTTTCTAAGGTTATTAGGGTTCCACCGTCGCCATACCCTAGACCATAGACAACAACTGATGAAGGGATTTTACTCACATAACGATCGTAACTCGGATAGGTTTGCTTTTCATCGTCGACATCTAGGAAGTTATGACGACATTCCTAGACATCGAACCAAGACCAATAGGTGCCTTGGATTAATTTGGTGAAATTAATCCAAGGTCTAGTTAATTATTTAGAATAATTAATCTAGCCTGAGGGGACTTATTGCTAGCTTGTCAACAAACCTGAGGGGTCACACACATAACTTAGTGTAGTACCTATTGGCTAGTTAATTCATTGTGAATTAATGGAGGGATTAATTAATTAGAATTAATTAATCAAGAAAATAAATTGATTTAATGGGATTAATTAATGGTCCTATAATTTAATAGTAAAATATTAAATTGGGAATGACTAATTAATTAATAAAGAGAAATAAAATAAAATAATATATATATATATATATACACACATGTGTGCACTTGTGGCGTGTATATGTCTATATGTGGATTTGGTGGAAAGATTTATCATGCTCACCAAGTTTGTAAACATATATATATATATATATTAGTTAATATCCTATAAACATATTTAGTAGGATCTTTAATTGGTTAAGGTAACTAATTAACGAGGAAAGATCCTATTTGATATATGTTAGGATATTATGAGATATGGTAATATCTAGTTAGTTAGAAAGAGCCCAACTATTTAAGGAGAGAGAATAAAAGAAAAAGGAATATATATATATATATGTATATACACATACACACCTCTCCCTAATTTTTAGGGAGAGATAGGCGTGTGTGTGTAGGTTTTTACCCTAGGTGGACTATATATGTGTGTGTGTGTGTGTGTATTCCACCTCTTTTAAAATTGATGCATGAAGGATTTTGATAAAAATAATACAAGTCTTTTTTCTATTATTCTGTCCCAATTTTTCTTTCACATTATTTCTTTAAACTCATGTATTCAGTGCGAAGAACACTAAAATAATTTCAAACCCATTTTCCTTAAAAAGCCAAGATTCGATATTCTCTTTGCTAGCAGTGGTGGAGATAATTGAGGGTACGAGTTAGGGTGTGAATACATCTCAGAGGCACAACACTTAGAGCGCTAGGGCAAATCCAAATTTGAAGATTGTAGCATGGAGTAGCTTAAAAAGACGTTGATGCTTTAAGGTCTACAATAGGTAAAAAATCAGTAAATTTCCTCCTAGGATAGTTTTGAATCCAATGGTACCATGTCGACCTAACCCTAATTTCAGTGATCCCGCTTTGATTTTTTAAATCATATGTTTTTCGCTGCGCCGGTGTCCCCGGGGGTTGTACCAATCCCAATACATGCCTTGTCCAATCTTTTCCAGGTGCTCAATCAAGTGGGAGGTGGAGTGGAGAAAGGTTTCAGACGGACTTCTGACCCCCTTGATTTATGAATATCGGTGCATGGAATGTGAGGGGGTTGAATACAACCAAAAAACAGAGCTCTGTTAACAAGTTGTTATGAATTAATAAATTAGATGTTTGTAGCATCTTTGAGACTCGAGTCAGACCAAATAAGTTTCAAAAAATTAGGAAGGTGTTTGGGGACGTGTAGGACGTGGTTAACAATTATATGGTTGCAAGTAATGGGAGAATTGGGGTCATGTGGAGGAAGAGTACAACCCGGTGCAAGGTACTTGATGTCACTCACCAGATGATTACATGTGAGGTAAAAATTGGGAAATACCAATTCATCATGCCTATAATCTATGGATTGAATGATGAGGCAGGGCGGTCGAGTTTATGGCAGATGATTGAGTTGCCGGACTACCAGAAGCCGTGGGTTTTAGTTGGGGACTGGAACTCCACTTTAAACCACAACGAGAAAATGGTTAGTGATGGAAGTTTTGTTGGGGGTAATTGAGGCAATGCGCAGGTGTTTTGATGTTGTGGGGGTGTCAGATATCCCTTACACAGGCCCTCTATACTTGGTGTAATAAGCATATCACAAAAACACGAACCTATTGCCAACTAGATATGATTGTTGCTAGTGGTGAATTGTTCATGAATGTGGAAAGCAGCTCTGTCAATTTCAAAGTGGCAGACATGTCTGACCATTGTCCTATGGTTTTGAGCATTCTAGAAATGAAGCTGAGAAAAGCTCCATTTAAATTCTTGAATGGATGGAGGCATCATCCTAGTTTCCTCGGTATTATTAGAGAAGAATGGGATAAGGATATAAGAGGGTGCAAGTTGTACAGAGTTCTCCAAAAGTGCAAAGGTATTAAGGGTAGACTTGCGAGGCTTCAAAAAACCCATTATGCCAATATCTCTGAATAGTGTGACAGCCTTAGAAACGAATTGGCTGGAGTAAGAGCAGAATTACAACACCAACCATTTGATGATGGCTTAATTGCTCAGGAGAAGGAAACATATACAGTTTTGAGTAGTTTGAGGAAAATAGAGGTTTGAGTTTTTGAGACAAAGGGCAAAAGTGGATTTCTATCAGCAGAGGGATGAATGCAGTAGATACTTCTTTGATAGACTGCAAGATAAGAAATCCCATGGGAACATAGTGACTATAACGAGTAGAGGTGGAGAACAGTTAACAAATCCGGGTGAAATTAAGGATGACATCCTTAGTTTTTATTAAACCTTGATTAGTGCAGAGGATCACACACACTTTGAGATTAACCCGAAGATCATTGAATAGGGATATACATTATCAGAGGATGATGGTGCAGTGGTAAACACTCCCATTTCTAGACAGGAAGTGAAGGACGTGGTTTTCTCTATCCCCGAGGAGAAAAGTCCCAGGCCCGATGGGTTCACATCTTGCTTCTATAGACGATCCTGGGCCATCATTGGAGAGGAAGTGACAAGTGCAATGATTGATTGTTATTCTAAGCAAAAAATACTTAGGGAAATCAATCATACACTGTTGCATTTGATCACAAAGTGCCAGGTAAATCAATCATACACTGTTGCATTTGATCACAAAGTGCCATAATCCTTCTACGGTAAGCGATTTTTGGCCTATTGCCCGTTGCTCTGTGATTTATAAAGTTATATCTAAGCTTGTCTACAACAGATTGAAAAATGTGCCCCTTAAAGTTGTGGATCAGGCCTAAGGGGCATTCATTAGGGGGAGAACTATTGTGGAGAATGTTGTGGTGCTTTTTCATGAGTTGGTGAAGGGATATGGGCGAAAAGGGATCTCGCATAAAGTGGTTATAAAGGTGGATATTCGAAAAGCCTACGACACTGTGAGTTGGCGCTTCCAGAATCACATCCTACAGGCTTATGGGTTCCCTGATACGTTTAGAAAGATGATAATGCTTTGTGTCTCTACCCCAAGCTACTCCATCATGTTGAATGGCTCTCTATTTGGTCATTTTCAGGGGAAAAGAGGGCTGAGACAAAGGGATCCCATGTCCCCTTATCTCTTTGTCTTAGTGATGGAATACCTCTCTCGGAGTTTTAAAAGCTTGCATCGCGACCATAATTTCAAATTCCATCCTAAATGCAAGAAAGTGGGTTTGATAAATATGTGTTTTGTTGATGACTTGATGATGTTCTGTAAAGGTGATTTGCAGTCCATCATCAAGATCAAGGCCTGCTTCGATCAATTTTCTGAGGCTACAGGATTACATGCAAATCTGGAGAAAAGTCAGATTATTTTTGGGGGTGTACAGGAAAAAGTCAAGACTGCAGTTTACTTCATACTGGCTTTGTGGAAGGGAAAATGCCACTGCGATATCTGGGAGTCCCCTTAGTTTCATCAAGACTCACTGTCCACAATTGCACATCTTTGATTGAGAAGATATTACGAAAAATTAATAACTGGACAGCCAGGTTCCTTACTTTTGGAGGTCGGGTCCTTTTGATTCGAGCAGTTATTTTTGGGGTCCAGATGTATTGGAGCAAAATATTTCCAATGCCAATAACTGTGATTCATGAGATTGAGAAAATGTGCAGGGCTTTCCTCTGGAGTGGGAAAGCCACGAGAAATACCAAGCTACAGTTAAATGTGACGAGGTTTGCTTGCCAAAAGCAAAAGGGGGGCTTGGGATAATAAATCTTGGTGTTTGGAACATGGCTTTCATGTTCAAATAGGTGTGGTGTATTGCAAGTAAAGCTGATTCTTTATGGATTAAATGGATACATGCGTACTATATAAAGAATGCAAATATTTGGAATGTCTAAACTAAGAGCTCCAATTCCTGGTTTTGGAGATGACTGATTTGGGTAAAGGGATATGTTTCTTGATGCAGTCGATGTTTTGCATAACCAATGGTGATACGGTAAATTCACAATTAACCAGGCCTATGACCATGCGATGGAACATGTTGATGAGGTTAGTTGGAAAAAGACTGTGTGGGGTAAGGGTTCTATTGCTCGTCATAGATTTATTTTGTGGTTGGCTATGCTCAATAGGTTGAAAACAAAAGATAGAATTAGTAGATGGAAATATATTGAAGATGAATTATGCTTGTTGTGCGCACGGGATTTGGAGAACCGTGATCATCTACTTTTCAAATGTCCAGTTGCTAAAGAAATAATGAGCAAATGTTGGGAGAAAATGGCCATTAGATGTGGGCATGTTGATTGGGCAGCAATAGTTAAATGGATGGGGAATATCAGTAAGGTTAAATCTGTTTTAAGTTGCAAGAAGGGGACTATGTTTGCTGCGATTGTATATAGCATATGGATGGAACTTGTTTACATATAAGAAAAATTGGATTTGGGCTTGTAGTTTAGACGGAGTCCAAGAAAGGAGTGCAATCCCGATGAGAGCAGATGGGCCTACAAATTAGGCCTGTAAATTGTGGAGCCCAGAATTTGAGTACATTAATTCGAAACGGATATGGGACGAATCTTTGAAAGCCCAATAATCATTAAGGAAGATAGACACAAATAGGGAAGTGATATGATCCAATCAAGAAATAGGCGCCAAGCATGAGGAATTCAAAAAGGAAGTTAGAAGCAGTTTTCGAGAAGTGGAAAACGTGGAGGTTACAAGAAAACCAAGAAGGAAGGCCAGGGTATATGTATGCGAAAAAAAGAAGAAAAAAAAAGGACTCAATCAGACAAACTCTGCAAAAATTACTTTCTTTCGTTCAATAGCTTTAGGCGTAGCTTAATTAGGCTTAGTATAACTTTCAATTCTAGATTACTTAGTTAGTAGCATAGATTAGTTGGTTAGCATTACTATAATCGAGCACTATTACCTTTTATAAAGAAGAATTCATCCGAGAATTCATATTTATATTTAAGCTGTTAAGTGTTGATTAATTGCATAAATTTCAGTGTCTTCTTTCGTTGTTGAGATATGTTAATGTTTAGGCGGTTAAGTGTTGATTAATTGCTTAAATATTAGTATATCTTCTTTTATTATTGCACTAATCGAATAACGAAATCAATTCAAGTCATAAACCACGTTTAGCACATACTAGCGGGGGTTATTAGATAATTCTAAGTTGTGAATTATCGTGGGGCTTGGATCGACCACTCGAAATCCTTCCCTATTCTAGTTTGTTTGAAAAAAGAACGAAACAAATTTTTGGCAACCACAGTGGGAGATCAGTCGAATTTGACTTCCGAAAATCCGTTATAAGATGTCAGAAGATTCTTCTAGAGAAGAACCAAATGGCGATCTGGAAACACAGACTGTGTCTCAATACAGGATCCAGGCAGATAAAATGTATGAGCAATTTGTTAAAGTCATGAAGCAAACTTTAGCAGGTGCTCGAGATGATCAACGAAGGAAATTCCATGATCAGTATTGAGCACTGGCTCAAGAATCTACCCGAATATTTACCGCAATAGTGCAAGATATTGCTGTAAACAACCAAGATGGTTTGGCTCGAGAGGTTACTCAAGTGGTAACCGAATTAGGAAAGGTTTTTAACCAGATCTGTGATGTCTTCTCGAAGATGGTAAGCACCCAGATAGTTAATGCGTTGGAACCACTAACCGAAAAACATAACGTATTAATAGAAAAGGTGTCACAATTGATAGCAGTAGAGCCACTAGTTCGAACAAGGCACGGAAATCTAGGAGAACCTCCGCCTGGTTACCCTCGAGAAACCAGAAATAGGAGCAGTCGTTTTGAAGTCGGCCAGACTTCGAACACCTTACCCGCAAACGAACATAATTTTGTAAACCCATTTATGCCTGGGGGGCAGGAAAGAATAGGACAACAAAATTTTGTTCAAAACATCCGTACTCCGCCGAATTTTCCTCAAAATGCTAATTTGAATCAATTTCAACCACAGTTTTCGAGACCTAGCATCCCGATTCCATCAGTCGATTATGGGCAAGTGCCCGTGGGGTACCACGCTAATAACTGCTTTAACAGTTTCGAAATACCTCCAACATTTACCCAAAGGCAATACCCTGGGGGTCAGGGTCAAATTCCAACTTATTCAGGAGTTTCGAGCACTCCTTTCCCGATAGGAAACAATGGGTTTTCGAATCCCTCAATGGGTCGAGGAATTCCCACATTCCCAAACAATATTCAAGTACCATATGTTGGGGAGTAGGCGGTGCCCGATGCTCATTTGGGAGAGAATATTGGGGGATAGCTCTCTGATCCTGTTCAGAATCAAATTGAAACGATCATTAAAAGGATGTATGTACCGGGGTTTCGAAGAAACCACCGACTGATGCCAGGGAAGCCCTATCCTGATTGGATAGACAGAAACTTCCCTTTTCCAGAAATTACAAAATTCCCTATTTCACCTTATTTTCTAGAGATGACCATGTCTCCGCTCTCGAACATTTGTCCAGGTTTACGTGTCAATGTCAAGAAGCTTCGGATCAGGATTTTCTCAAACTAAGGCTTTTTCCTAGTTCATTAACAGGATCTGCCTTTAATTGGTATATAAGTCTAACTCCGAATTCCATAAATAATTGGGACGAGATGCAGTTCCAATTTCAAAACCATTTTGCTCGAATAGATCCAGGAATATCGATGAGTGACCTCGCTAAAATAAGGCAGAATATAGGAGAATCAGTTGAAGAATTCCTAACACGCTTTAAGAAAACAAGGATTAAATGTGACCTTAATTTGCCTGATACTGAGTTTGTACAGTTAGCCCAACAGAACATGACCTTCGAGTATAGATTGAGATTCGATGGCATGCCCTTTGCTGATTTTAGAAGTTTAGCCGAAAGTGGTATAAGATACGAAAACATGTTTAGGGAAGAGAATAATAGAAAACACCAAGGCTTTAATGCCTTCGAAATAGGAACCCTATGGGTGTTCGAAGAAGCGTATGAAGTTGACCTTACAGAATTTGTGAAAGGACCTCCTTTTCAATGTGGAGCCCTCGAGCCGAAGGATTGTATGGCGACTAGGTCGTTACAAACGAAGAAACAAAAGAATTATACTTTTGATGTAACAAAAATTGAACACATTTTTGACTGGTTATTAGCTAACAAGAAGTTAAAGTTTAAAGGAAAACATATAATTCCTTCGAAATCTGAAATAAAAGGAAAACCATATTGTAAATAGCATAATGCATTCTCACATGACACGAACGATTGCATTTTATTTCAAAATTTAATCCAAGAAAGAATAGATTCGAAAGATCTAATTTTTTCGGAAGTACAAAAACCTAATATGGATGAAGATCCTTTTCCCGTTATGAGTCTCGAAATTAACACTCTTGAATGTTCTGTATCTCAGGTCACGATTGAAACCAAAGTAGCAATTAGGACTTTCAATTGCCTGGTCGACGAAGGGGTATTAACTTTCCCGAACCAAAGATGAGAGTCTAGAGGGAATGTGCAGATGGCACATGAACACCCCCCACACTATAGATCAATGCCAGATCTTCAGGCGCTTCGTTGCGAAGCAGCTCGAGAGGGGTCCGATCACTTTATCCTCAACAGAGAAGAGGATTCTGGGATTGACCCCAGAGGCAAAGTTGAAGGAGAAGCAAGAGGGAATCGAATCTCCTAGAGAAAATTCGAAAAACTGAAGAGAGAACTTACAAACAGGTGCTCGAAATGCCCTTGTGTGAAACCAAGTATGAGACACCCATTCGAGTGGTGAATAATTTGACCAAACTACAGAAGGCTTTGTGCCATCACTGCGCCGATACTCTCCACTACGAGTTAGTGAGGTTACAAGTAATCGAAAATGATCCCAATTGGGTCCCCGCTTATCAGAGGATGGAAAATTGGAGTAAAAGGCCGAGACAAAAATTCGGCAACAGACTACTGAGTCCAATGCCTTCGCAAAGGCATTTTTGAGGATGAGGGGGACGAGGTTTGCCACCTAATCATCCAAGGGGTAATGACTATCACGAAAGTTTCGAGCACAGCAGAGATCATAGGGCAAAATCGATCACCCAGCAGGTGGCCTATTCGAGGTCCGCCGTTGCAATGGAAATGCAGCAGGAGGCGGTTATCGCCAATTTGAGAATTGAAGAGGAGGCTCTAGCTAAAGGGATCCTAAAATCGAAGATAGTGGGGAAATCGAACCACTATGATTTCGAAAAAGAGATGGACAGTTTAAGCGATCAGATGAAGGACGCGAACCTTAAGAATAAAAATGTCGAGATAGGAAAAGATGACATGGGTGATTTCGAGTCAGGGGATGATTTGGACATCCTTTTAGACGATGCTCTGGACGAACTGGAGACTAAGGAAAAAGAAGCCTCTGTTCGAAGGGCTATGAATTTTGAAGACGAAGCAGGCTGTAACATGGTAACCATTTTACCAGCGAAATTCGCCACGAAAGAAGGCCAGTTAGATGAGGAGGAAAGGACACTAGAAGCATTGACTGCTCCGGGACGAGGTAACTCTCCTTGTTTCGAGTTTATCAATTATAAAACTGATAAAAGAAAAAATGAAAATGAACATTTTTTAAAGTTATTGTTTTCGAAAGAAACAATAAATAATAACCACATAAAACCACTATATGTCCAAGTGGAAATTGAAGGAATTAAAGTTAATAAAGTTTTAGTAGATAACGGGGCAACTGTCAATGTGTTACCCGAAAGCACTCCAGTAACGTTAGGAAAGTCCTCGAAGGACTTGGTGGCAGCCGATGTGGCAGTTTATGGTTTTTCTGGGCAGGCAACGAAGGTACTAGGGGTCCTACCATGTCGGGTTAAAGTAGGATCTTTGAGTTCATACTCGGCATTTTTTATGGTGAGAACGAACTCATCCTTTAACGCACTGCTAGGTAGAGATTGGATTCATCAGAATTATTGTCTACCTTCAACTTTGCATCAATTTTTAATATGGTGGAATAGTGCTAAATTTGAAATAGTCAAGGCTGAAGCAAATTCATAATTTGTTGATACACAAATTGTGAATGCTACGTACCGAGTTGAAGACCTCGAAATGAAAGACCAGGAAGTCTCACCTGCCACGACCATCGAAAAGGCCGAGGAAGTAACCAGTGAGGAAAGAAGAGTAGAGACCAAAGACCGCCCTATGGCGAAGGGATGTGCCTAGATTGAAAGGGAACCTAGTTAGATTAGTGGAAATTTATATTTATGGATAGTGCCAAACATTCGAATGTAATAGACAATCTTTTTAAAATGATAGTACTCGAACAACTCAATATGGATTTACACGAATATTCTGCTAATTTAATTGAAGGAAACGATTCAAATTCGGATGCACATAGTTTCGAACAACAAAACCAAAATGTAGAAAATATAATCGAAGAAGGGATTCTAGAACCTAACGAGGATATCAGGCAGAATATTCAAGACCCATTAGAAGGTGTTAATCTTGGTACACTCGAAGATCCCAGGTTAACTTATATTAGCTCGAAGATAGGCCAGAATGAGAAAGAAGAAATAATCAAAGTATTACACGACAACAAAGATTGTTTTGCTTGGGCTCATCACGAAATGCCAAGAATAGAAATGTCACTAGCTCAACACGAATTGCCTATAAAATCTGGCTTTCAGCCAATTATTCAAGCCCCAAGACAGTTATCACCTGATTTAATGGGGGCAATTAAAGAAGAAATTGAAAAGTAAGTCGAAGCTAAATTTATTAGGCCAACGAGATATGTCGAATGGTTATCAAACATAGTCCCAGTGATCAAAAAGAATGGCAAAGTGCGAGTTTGCATTGATTTCAGGGACATAAACAAAGCTACACCAAAAGATGAATATCCAATGCCTATGGCCGATACTTTGGTGGATGCAGCGGCCCGATTTCAATTTTTGTCCTTTATGGATGGCTACTCGGGTTATTACCAATTGAAAATAGCCGAGGCCGACAGACACAAAACGGCGTTTTGATGTCCGGGTGTTGTGGGCACTTCAAATGGGTAGTGATGCCTTTTGGTTTGAAAAATGTAGGGGCTACTTATCAGAGAACCATGAACTACATGTTTCATGACCTCATTGGAAAGTCAATCGAGGTGTACATCAATGACATCGTTGTTAAAGCCCAGACACATAAAGAACACATAGAATCTTTATTCAAAATTTTCGAACGAATGAGGCGTTTTAGTTTAAAGATGAACCCGTTAAAATGCGCGTTTGGAGTAAAAGCAGGGAACTTCTTTGGATTTTTAATCCATAACAGAGGTACAGAGGTTGATCGAAACAAATCGAAAGCGATTTTAGATGCGAACCTCCCGGAACTAAAAACGAATTACAGCGTTTCCTGGGACAAGTCAACTTTTTAAGGATATTTATATCGAATTTGGCAGGAAAGACAGAGGCATTCTCCCCACTCTTACGTCTGAGAGATGGAGAAAACTTTACTTGGGAAAAAGAACAACAGGATGCTTTTGAAACGATAAAAGAATATCTAACACAACCTCCGGTGTTAATTCCCCCTCGAAAAGGGAAGAAACTAATGCTGTATATATCGGCAGTAGAAGGTTCGGTTGGATGTCTTTTGGTATAGGAAAAATGATAGAGGATTCAAACAAGCAATATTTTACTTGAGCAGGCTGCTAAATGATGCCGAGAAAAGATATACTTCAATCAAGAAGTGGTGCCTCAGCCTCTATTTCACATCCGTAAAATTAAGGCATTATTTTGCTACGTATGTTGTAGAGGTAGTATCACCAACATATGTGATTAAATTCATGATGAATCAGCCATTAATAAAAGGGCGTCTTAGCAAATGGAGTCTTAGTCTACTCCAATTCGATTTGATATATGTACCGCATAAGGCTATAAAGGGCCAAGCATTGGCTGATTTCCTAGCCGATCATCCTTTGAAATTGGAGAAAATACCCGATAACGTCGAGATCGACCTCATAAATTTAGTACCATGGGTTTTGTTCTTCGACGGTTCTAGCACTCGAGATAGCGCGGGAATTGGGATATACATCAGATCCCCAAATAAGATAATCACCAAAATGTATGCCCAAATCGAGGGAGATTGCACAAATAATAGGGCAGAGTATGAAGCTCTTATTATAAGTTTAGAAATGTTGCTCGAAATGAACGCTAGAAACATCAAAATAAAAGGTGATTCCCAATTAATCATAAATCAAGTAAGAGGAGTGTTTAAATGTATAAGCCCAGTGGCCATAACCTCGTTCGCCCGAGTCCACGAATTGTTGAAACATTTCGAAACTGTCAAAGTTACTCATATTTCGAGAGAAAGTAATCAAACATCTAATGATTTGGCCCAGTTGGCATCAGGATACAAGGTGGATCCTGGTCTGCTCAAAACATCAATTCGACTTGAACCGAGGGTGTTAATACCCTTCGAGCAAAGGAACTTTAGTGTTAACTAGATAGATATTATGAAAGAAAAAGATGACTGGCATCTCGAAATTATTAACTACCTACAGAACCCATCTCAAGGAGGTTTCTCGAATAAATTAAAATTAATGGCTCACCATTATTTTTATGACGGACATGAATTGTACAGGAAAGATTCCCAGGGGATTTTACTGAGATGTCTCGATTTAGAAGAGGCTTTGATAACAATGGCAGTGACACAAAGGTGTCTGTGGTGCCCATCAAGTGGGCCATAAAATGAGATGGTTGATACACAGATACGGATTTTATTGGCGTACAATCCTCCGATCTTGTATAAATTACGCCAAAGGATGTAAACGATGTCAAAGATTTGGTAAAGTCTTCAGGCAACTACGGTCGAATTGAAATCTATAATAAAACCCTCGCCTTTTCGAGGATGGGCTATAGATATCATTGGCGAAATTAAGCCGGCCTCATCTAAAAGGCACAGTTATATTTTGGTGGCTACTGAATATTTTACAAAGTGGGTCGAAGCCAAGGCTTTCGAGAATATTAATTTGAAACAAGTGGTCGATTTCATCAAGGAGAACATTATAACTAGATTCGAAATCCTTGAATCTATAACAGTTGATCAAGCAAGAGTCTTTAATAGCACGGAGATGCTCGAATTTGTGACTCAATTCGGGATAAAGCTACTCAATTCCACGCCATATTATGCCCAAGCAAATGGACAAGCCGAATCATCCAACAAGTTAATTAAAGGGTGCATTTCGAAGATGTTAAACAATAATTCGAGGAATTAGCATAAACTGTTAATATATACTTTGTGGGCCCTAAGGACGACCAAGAAAGATAGTCTTGGGATATCTTCTTTTCAGTTGGTATATGGGCATGAGGCAGTGATTCCTTTAGAAGTCAATGTAAAATTGAAGAGGATTTTGGAGCAGCCATTACTCACGTCGAAGGAGTATGCTGAAAATATGACCATCGAAATGTTAGATCATGAAATGTTACAAATATCAGCCTTACGACAAATCGAGTCTCAAAAGAAGAAAGTTGAAAAAAAAGTTACAATAAGAAAGTAAAAGAAAGGTCTTTCTAGAAGGGAGACTTAGTGTGGAAAATGATTTTGCCAGAAGGTTCGAAAGACCATTTTTATGGCAAATGGTCACCTACTTGGGAAGGGCCATTCCTGATCTCCCAGAAATTAACAGGTAACTCATATAAACTTAGTTACTTAGATGGAACTGAGTATGGTAGAGCACTAAACACACGATATTTAAAGAGTTATGTGCCTACGATATGGAAACAAACAAACAAATCATACTTAAAAGATTACCCGAAACAGCAAAAAATTTCATCAATAATAATCGGTAATATTCGATGATTACAAAGAAAAATCTAAGACTTGATGAAATTCAAGCAAGTGAATAAGATATCTAGCTATGATTCGAAAGCATCTCGTTCCTGAAGGGCTAGTTAACCACTTCTTCGAGCTCGTGGTTTAACTGAACCATTTGACCATTGAGAGATGCCACGTTTTCCTCGACTTGATTAGCCAAATCGATAAGTTGCTCTCTCCGAGCTTGAAGAGTAGCTATTTGGGCGTCCAAAGAAGCGATTTCCCCCAGATAAATTGCCTGAATACCCTCCAAGACAGCAGTCCGATCCTGGAGTTGGCTAATCTGTTGATGATGAGCGGCAGATACGTCCGCCTCGAAGGGGTTGTTCCCTTGGGCCATTAAGGCCCGGAAAGGGCAAGACTAGCTTCGAGCACTTTACGAGTTGACTGAAAGATGGGTAACCACTTCTTGGTCGGCCTTGAAGACGCCCCGTCAAGGTAAAATTGTAACCTTTCGACTAACTAGGGATTAGTGGGCCGAACCCTGATATTGTGAAGCACTTCACTAAAACCAACCTTGGAAAATTCCAAGACATCTGCCCCACAAGCGCCACAACATGTTACTCGAATATAATGTCAAAAAATAAAAGAAAAGACGAGCTATATATATAGGAAACAAACACCCGATCATGAAATATCGCACCTTTTCTTTAAAGGGTATCAGCTAGGCATTGATGACAGCCGCCGAGATACCAACAGTCTTTTGAGAACAGACGGATCATTTAAGGAATGAACGTGATTTTTAAACATCCACGAACTCAAAACGACTCACGCATAATTGGTGGACAGACGTGTCAGTTAGTACTCACTAATTCGAAGCGTGCGAGAATATTTAATGCACATAAATTCGAAACATTCATGAGCATTAGGGGGCATTTGTTTACATATAAGAAAAATTGGATTTGGGCTTGTAGTTTAGACGGAGTCCAAGAAAGGAGTGCAATCCCGATGAGAGCAGATGGGCCTGCAAATTGGGCCTGTAAACCGTGGAGCCCAGAATTTGAGTACATTAATTCGAAACGGATATGGGACGAATCTTTGAAAGCCCAATAATCATTAAGGAAGATAGACGCAAATAGGGAAGTGATATGATCCAATCAAGAAATAGGCGCGAAGCATGAGGAATTCAAAAAGGAAGTTAGAAGCAGTTTCCGAGAAGTGGCGAACGTGGAGGTTACAAGAAAACCAAGAAGGAAGGCCGGGGTATATGTATGCGAAAAAAGAGAAAAGAAAAAGACTCAATCAGACAAACTCTGCAAAAATTACTTTCTTTCTTTCAATAGCTTTAGGCGTAGTTAGGCATAATTAGGCTTAGTATAACTTTCAATTCTTGATTACTTAGTCAGTAGCGTAGATTAGTTGGTTAGCATTACTGTAATCGAGCATTATTACCTTGTATCAAGAAGAATTCATCCGAGAATTCATGGAGGTATATTTATGTTTAAGCTGTTAAATGTTGATTAATTGCTTAAATTTTAATGTATCTTCTTTGGTTGTTGAGATATATTTATGTTTAGGCCGTTAAGTGTTGATTAATTGCTTAAATATTAGTATATCTTCTTTGATAATTGCACAAATCGAATAACGAAATCAATTCAAGTCATAAACCTCCTTTAGCACATACAAGCGGGGGTTATTAGATAATTCTAAGTTGTGAATTATCGCGAGGCTTGGATCGACCACTCGAAATCCTTCCTTATTCTAGTTTGTTTGAAAAAAGAACGAAATAGAACTTAATAGAAGACTTTTTTCAGTTGGGAAAAAGGATACCAATAGTATAGTTGAAAATATATGGAGACTTGTAAAATGTAAATTTGATGATGTGTGACCCCAGGTGGATATGTAATGGTTTTGTTTGATGATATAAAATATGATTACCAGTTCCAAAAAAAAATTGATGGTATGTAGCATCACTCATTTTGCTTACTGTGTATATTATCGAGAAGCTACACTCAGGAGAGCTAATTTTCATACTTTCACAATGAAAATCAGTGGGAAACAAAATCGATAAGCACCATTTAAAGACGTATTTTAGCAATTTAATATACCAGTATACGTTGTCCAGGTTTCTCTTCTATTAGTCATGACACGTGGCGTAAATCCGAACAACAACATAGGATATATGCAATACATTCTTGCAATAGGAGATCTCGGCTGCTCTTTTTGTACGTAACCAAATTAGGTTAATTAATGGCTTTTATTGCAAAATAAAGACAAATTCTGTATCATGCAATTACATACGTGTCCTCTCTCTCTATCTCTAACTGTTAAAAAAATTCTATAATGCCATGCCAATAAAGTGCATGCTTGATCAATAGTGATTAACTCTTGATCACCTTATGTTATTGAGTTGCGAAAAGGAAACAAAAAGCATTTAGATTCTATTGATCTATTTTTAATAGTTTGGTGGACTTTTCCTGAGAAAAATTAATCATATATTCAGGGAGGTCACGGGGAACACATTAAATTTACAATAAACAAGTACGGAACAATTCTTCAAAAAAAGAGTATTACATAATTTTTTTTTAACTAGGTCTGAAGATTGACACATGATTACCTGACATGTAAGCTTTTGATGCACGGGTACAAAGACGATTATAGAAACATGGAATTTTAGGACACAAAATGACACTGTTTTTTTTTATGAAAGAAAAAGGAAGGTGTTAGTGATAGTGATTAAAGTACTCCCGCTACTTAATGTTCGGGCTCTCGTGTTAACCAGTAACCATATCAGATCAACTGAACAACCAGCGCAAGCACTGGCCCCGTCAGAGTAGCACCACCAAGGGCAAGTATAATTCCAGAAGTCGGCTGCTCCAGTCAAGATTCGAACTCATGACATCGGCAATACCAAACCACTTGGGAGTAAGTTTGGAACCACTTGACCACCACCCTCGGTTTAGTATAAATTTTACATGAAAGAATATTACTATATTTGAACATATATAAAGAGATGTACGCACACGTATTGATGGTGGTATCGTACGTTTGTAGATATAATTTGTGGACTACTATGTTATTATAAAACAATAATTTAACCTTGAGAAATAAAGGTTCAACAAACCTTTTTTTTTTCCATTAACTAAGACTATTTTTTTTGTTTTGTTAATTTCTTATTCCTTCTAGTTTTGGTTGTAGCAAGTACGAAATGCCTATTTTCAACATATGTAAGGCTTGGGCCGTTCAAAGTCTGTCATATTACAGTTGATCCGAGTATAAATTATGTATTCTTGCAAGACAAAGCATGTCAAACTGACACCCAAGCGGCAAGCCCACCGGAAGACTTGGGCCAACTCTTTCTTAATTAATCCAAACACACTAATATATTGAAATAGGAATTGTTTGTTTATCTTTCCGAATAATATGAAATAATGAAAATAGGAAATTGTTAATTCTTTCCAAAATTTAGTATAACATTGAAACAAATAGAATCTAGAACAGTCTATCTCGAAATTGTTGCTTGGTGTTAGGGAAAGTCTAGCCCGCTTTTAATGACTAGCGAATTTGTTGCGTGTGTAGTTGAAAATAATATATACTAAGGCTTTGTCGGGATGTGTTTTCATTTTATTTTTAATCTTTATTTTCTTAAATATATGGAGAAATGAGTTTTTTTATTTTTATGTGAAAAAAGTGTGTCTAGTTGTGTTTTTTAAAATGGTTGAAATTTGTGATTATGATGTGTGAAATGATTGAAAAGTAATGATTAGATAAATAGTATTGGATCTAAAAATTGAAAGGAGAGGAGCGAGAAAGGTTTAAAAAATTAAAAGGAGATGAAATAGAAAAGTAAAAAAAGAAATTGTGAAATGTAATTTCAAAAAAATGATTGAAATTTATTGGGAACGTACAAACAAGAATGAAAATGAAAATAATATCAGTTAAAAATACTGTAAAATGTTTATTTTCATTCTCAGATGAAAATGAAAATAAAAAAAGTAAATTGAAAACACAACCAAACAGGCCCCTAAGTTCTCGTACAAACGTGCCTTAATGAAAAATGAGAAGAAACATTAAATCAATTACGATGTAAAAAAGAGAAAAGAAACATTAAACTAGAAGAAAAAGATAATGACGACTTTCATTTTTTCAGGTCTTGGAAGAAATTCTTTTCAATTTTGTTTTTAGTTTAAAAGTACAGTTAATTCAGTCGTTTTGAAATGTAATTGTTATTCAATTGTTTAGGATATTATTTTAGTGAACACGAATTTGGTAAATCAATGTGGTTACTCCAAGGTACTATCTGGATATGTTTTCATTTCATTTTCAACCGTCATTTTTTAAAATATATGGGAAAATGAGTTTTTTTATTTTTGTGTGAAAATAACGACATATTTGCACTACAAGAAAAAGAATTTTTAACATAGGCTAAAAACAGTTGCCTTTAATCAATTGGCATTGCTAATAGTCATCCGCAACGGCTTTGCAACGCCTTATTAGCAGTTGTACCCATGAAGGTTGCTAATACTTCCGCAACAGTGTTTACCCATTGCGGAAGTATTCACCACCCCTATAGCAATGGCTTCAAAGCCATTGTCAATAAAGGCCAAAACAATGAATTCCGGCCTCTTAATAAACTCTATAGTAAACGCCTAAAGAGCCGATGTGGATAAGTGTTAAATACACTTATCCACAACGCTCTCAAGCCATTGCGAAAGTGGTTTCTCATTTTTTTTTAATTATTCAATTTTCAATATAATTAAATCAAAAACTATATAATTCAAAATTACAAAATTAAGCTAAAGTAGAATTGAAGCCACTCATTTATTTCTCGCAAATAGTAAAAAAATCAAGAACAAAAAGTACAACTATTCGTTTATATAGCAAAACCACAAAAAATGCAATATATCACAAAGTAACCAAAAAAATCTCACAAAAAAACACAAAAATTACAAAATGACTTGACAGTGGCAAAGTTTCTAACATACGGAAACCAATTAATTTTGTCTAGCCTTCAACCACATATCATGATGCCTTCTTGTACCAAAAAATTGGAGAGCACCATCCTTGAATCATGAAATGAAAACTGGATAGTACCACCCCTGGATACCATCAAATAAACTATATTAGGCTAAGCAACTAGTGAACAAGAATATACAAATTAACACAACTCAAGTGAAAACAAAGAAAGCAGTGTTGTTATCATTGCCTATTGATTGCATTTGTGGATAAGAATCTGTCGATGTAAGAAATTGTTAAGAAGCTTGTACTCCTCTGCAACCTCAACTAACCAATCTATCAATATCCCTCTCATGTTTGCAGTCACATCTTTCTGGACTCTCTCTAGGTAATCGGGAAACGGCCTTTGCTTCACCTCCCTCTGGACCAAAAAACACAGAACCATTTATGACCCCAAACCAGAATTTCCATTCAGTATAAGATCAAAAATCAATGCATGTAATCCATACAGTCAATGCTAAGTTAACAGGAAACTTTGTTCTATACGGAGATTAGTTCTAAGCATCATTCCAAGCAAAAAAGATAAAAGGAACACTATAGGATCTAAGTACTGACTTATTTATCAGCACATTTGCGCGAACTATAAAAGCACCTTTTTGTCTCTAAATATAAATATTCCTAGCTTTCTAATCCCATCAGCTCAAAACTAGAACCAGCTTATAAGTATTGGAAATAACAATATATGTCTTCAAAAGCATAACTGTAAATCCAATTTGTTAAATTATCAATAATGTAAGGAAATTTCTTGTTAGATGTTTTGATGATGACAAGATAGGTTTCATGTTAGACCCCAAGGATATGTAAGGTTATCTTTTGATAGAATATTTATAAGCGTTTAAAAGTTATCAAGTTGTAATTTTTCAGTTAAAGCATTTTATCTTTATAGCTTTAGACTAGTATCTAGCGCTTGAGCTAAGATAGAATTCTAGGCAAGTCTATCAAGGTGAAATCGAAGATCAGCGTCTGAAAACTTTGAAGATGAGAGATTCATTAAGCAGCTGTCAAGCGCTTATGAATCAATTCAGGATGACTTTCGTGTTTAAGCACTTGTCGTCACCTGAAGTTGATCCGAAGTCTATATGTTATTAAATGCAATCAACGGACATTTATTTCCAACAGAAAATAAATTCAAATGCATTAAATGCTTGATAAGAGCATTAAATGTAATAAGGACTATTGACGTTACAAATGTGCCTTCCCATTGCCTGTCAACTCAAAGTAGGTCTGCTACCCACTCTGTGCTGCAGAATTTTCAGAGATGTCAGAAAAAGACTAAGTCACGCGCCTCGTACTTCTCACGCCCCTGCTTGTGTTCAACTGACAAATCGCGGGAAAAGTCTATAAATAGATACTCACAGCTCAACCCTAAATACCGAGAATTATTCACTTACGTTGTTGAAATCTATACCCAACTATTAAAGCTCAAATCCTCCATAGCCAAAATTTAGTTGAGCTTAAACATCTCTACAGCCAAATCAATATCTCTTACCTCTTCATAGAAGAACCTAACCTTTCAAAGAGATATTACCAAAGTGTTTGAACTTTTCAAATCAAACAAAACCGTGATAAAAACCCATCAACCTCTTCCATTTGTGTGACAAATTGTTGAAGACAAAGCATTATTTCTGAGTGAGAGAAGCATTGTCAGAAGCAGATCTTAGCCAAGTTGAAATCTGTGTGATCAGGGAACTCGAGATCAAGCTTTCATCAATTTGCTATTGTGTAGAAGTTGTCTGTGTGAAGCTTCGTGATTCATTTTTAGTGAATTCCTCCTGTGTGGAAAGGAGTAGAAGGACATAGCTGGGATTACACAAACCCAGTGAACCTTATAATTCTCGTGTCTTATTTATTTACTGATTTACTGTCTATATTTATATTCTACCTTTTATCTTGAAAAAGACTAGTGAATTAGTTAAGTGTCTATTTGACTAAATCAAATGCTAAGCAACTAAAAACACTCTTTGTGATGCTAAAGCTTTCAAAAGAGAAGACTCTAAAATCATTCCGTTGTGCTAACACTGATTAAAGAACTGAACGCTTAAACCTATTTGGTTATAGTATTCAAATCTTGAACTCTAAGTTAACTTTCTAAAAATAGTCTTAAATAGACGCTCAGTCAAGCGCCTACTTTTCAAGCATCCAACAAATTTTAATACGAATAATTTTTGAAGTCGAAAAAAGACTTCAGGGTCTATTCAATCCCCCCCCCCTTTCTAGACCCTTTCGTATGCCACTTGGGACCAACAAGTGGTATCGGAGCGGTTAAAGTTGAAATTTTAAAATTTCCAAGAATAACTGCTTATTTAGATCCTTTTTTAAAATTTAGTTGCTTTTAAATTTTTCATGGCATTTTCTAAAGTTCCTAAGTTGACCGAGTCAAACTATGACTCGTGGAAGGTCAAAGCTTTTACTTATTTGTGTTCCTGTGATGACGAAATGTGTGATGTCATTTCAGATGGACCTATTCAGATTTATAAAGTAATCACCAGAGTGCCTGGAGTAATAGAAGAGACTCCAGATGGCTAGGTTGAGAAGCCTAAGCAGGAATGGTCCACAGATGAGCGTCGGAGATTTAATCTAGACAATGTTCGTCGGGACGCTTTGTACACTGCTATTGGTGATAACGACAACTTGTTCAACAAGGTCAAATCTTGTAACACTACCAAGGGGGTATGGGATAAGTTAGCCATAATTTGTGGCGGTTCAGCACAAATCAAGGAGAACAAACTTTCAATTTCCAAAGAAAAGTTTGATGGATTTAAGATGTTTCCTAACGAGACATTATCGCAATTGGACATAAGATTCACAGCTCTAGTTACGGAACTTACGTCATTGGGAATGGACTTGCAAAACAGAGAAATAGTGGTTAAGATTTTCAGAAGTCTACCTAATAGATTTTTGATGAAGACAACAGCGATGAGAGAATCTAATATGTTGGATCTTTTAAGTCCAGAAGACGCATTTTCAGAGCTCAAAGCATTTGAGTTTGAGTTGAATTCAGCCAGTGATGTTGTGAGCAGTCCGGTAATTGAGTCTGGAGCGCTCGTAGCATCAATCAAGGGTAATAAAGGAAAGGTTTCAGATATCAGTGAGGATGAGGAACTAGCGCTTCTGAATAGATTCAGGAAATTCTTAAGATATGAAAAGAAAGGAAATAGTCCTAAGTATCAAGGACAGAGTTCATATCAAGCACCCGCTCCAGTACAACAACAGTATCAAGCGCCTCAATATTCTGCACCTTCTCCTTCAGCGCCGATTTAATACCAAGCGTCTAATCAGCAGAATCTCTCAACACCCGTGGTATCAAAACCACACAATGCAAGGTTAATAAATGAACAAAAGATGAAAACTAGTCTTTTTTATAATTGCAGGAAACCAGGGCACTACCAGGTAAATTGCCTTTATCCAAATGTATATAAGCCCTGAAGGCAGGATTACGTGGATAGAAACCAATTCAAGAGCAACCTTTATCAACAAGGTTTGCTAGGGGAATCAGAACCAGCCTCCGTACCTGAAGATTTGGAGTCTTCAGAGGACAGCAGTGATGATGATGAGCCAGTGGATGACTCAGCGCTTATTTGTCTCATGGCTAGAGATGAAGCGTCCCCTAAGGTAAACACTGAATTATCTCTTCCTCTTTCATGTGATGAATTACTTGACAAAGTCAAAAAATATTATAATGATTGTCAAGATGCCGCCAAATTATATCAAAACCACTTCGATATTATTTCATCACTCAAAAGTGATAATGTAACGCAGAAGACAAAGTTGCAAGTTCAGCAACAATGCATTGAGAAGAACAAATCACTTGAAAGTGATGTAATCAATCTGAAAAGTAATCTTGATATAATAGTTAAGAGAGAAGCTGAGCTGATTGCTAGACTTGCTAAATCAGAACAGTTCGTCTCATCATTGTCTAAAGCGTCAAGAAAGCTAGACAATGTGACTGAGATAACAAGGTTATTTGGTGAAAAGACCGGTTTAGGATGCAATAAATTCGGTAAACAACCAAACAAACCTAATGTTACGGCAAACAACAAAGAGAATGGTGTTTTCTTTGTTGAAGAAGGTTCACTAAGTCAAACATAGAATGAACCAAGCGACAATAGTACGAGGCCAAATGAGAAAACCAACGCTGACTCAGGAAAGGGTAAGGCAAAGGCACATGATTCACAAAGACAGGTTCATCCAAACGCTCAAAAGGCTAAGGATAAAACTAATCACTGTGAATCAAGCGCTAAGCGCCCAGCACTAAAAGTGCAACCCATGCCAGCGCCCAGGAAATACCAGCGTCAATATCCACAGCGGTCTAGATCATATTATCGTTACTGTGATGATTATGATTATGACTATGATTATGATTACTATTATAATCAATGATATTATTATACACCCAAAAAACACACACAACACAATGTGAAATCCAAAAAGGCTAATCATTCCGCAATGAAGATTAAGCAAATATGGGTTCCTAAAGTTCTAATTCAAACTAACAATGCTACTAATGTTAAAGGACCCAAGCAACAATGGGTACCTAAACAGAAATAGAACTTCCCTTTTGATTGGAGGTACCTAGAGCTAGAGCCAATACATTTGTTTGGTACTTCGATAGTGGATCGTCAAGGCACATGACTAGTTCCAAGGATCTATTGATCAACTATCGAGCTGCCAATGGTCCTCAGGTTGTATTTGGTGACAACTCCAAAGGTAAAACCAAAGGTATAGGTACTGTGCATAGGGGGAATATCATGATAAGTGATGTTTATTATGTTGAGGGTCTGAAGCACAATTTACTAAGCATAAGTCAATTTTGTGATAGAGGCTTTGAAATCATATTCTCAAGCGACTGTTGCTATATAAATGACGCTAAGACTAAGTTTACTAAATTGAAAGGTAAAAGAACAAACAACGTATATTTGGTAGATTGGGGTTCAATAATTGATAACAACCCAACATGTTTTGTTGCGAAAAATGAATCTAAAACGGGTTGGTTATGCATAGAAAAATGAATCACCTCAACTTCAAGACAATCTCTCAACTTATAAATCTAAATCTTGTAGAGGGATTACCAAAATGACCATTTCACAAAGATCGGCTTTGTGACATTTGTCAAATGGGAAAACAAATTAAATCATCTTTCAAGGGAAAACCTCATCTATCTACCTCTAGAATACTTGAACTACTTCCCATGGATCTGTTTGGACCTGTTCAAACGACTAGTGTGAGCGGTAAAAATTATACTTTGGTGATAGTAGATGATTTCTCTCGATTCACTTGGGTGGAATTTCTTTCATCCAAAGATGAGACATGTGACAAGTTAACAACACTTATTTGGCAACTTCAAATATTGAAAAATCTTAAGGTTGCAAGAATAAGAAGCGATCACGGTATTGAGTTTACTAAGAAGGTTGTAGAGAAGTTTTGTGTAGAGAATGGAATACATCATGAGTATTCAGCTCCCAAAACTCCCCAACAGAATGGTGTTGCTGAGCGCCAGAACAGAATGCTCAAGGAAGCCGCTAGGACGATGTTATTAGAATCCAAGCTTGCTCCTAGGTTATGGGCCGAAGCGATCAACACTGCTTGTACACTCGAAACTGGTGCATGATCAACAAACAGCATGGGAAAACTCCATATGAACTATGGAAGGGATGTAAGTCAAATGTTTCATATTTTCACGTCTTTGGTTCTAAATGTTTCATCCACAATAATGGATCCCAAAAATTCTAAAGACATTTGATCCTAAAGCGGATGAGGGAATCTTTCTAGGCTACGCCAAGAATGGAAAGAATTTTCGCATCCTAAATAAGGTCAAATCAAAGGTTGAGGAATCTATTCATGTTATTTTTGATGATGCTAACCAAAAACCGAGTAAGGTTAATGTGAATGATGTAGGAGTTGAAGATCTATGTCATCAAGCGTCTAAGATTACCATTGATGATGATAGTGACGACAATGATGAGATCTTAGTGCCACCTCCTAAGATTACTCGTGAGGATACTTTGGATAACAATGTAAGAATTGTTGATGATCATGAAGAGAGTGATCATCAATAGCAAACAAGGATCTGTGAACTTGAAGTGCCTACGCAATCGGGTGGTCAAGCGTCTGATCGTCAAGCGCCTGTTCAACCTCTTAAACCTTTCCAGCTTGATAGACTATGGCTACGTGATCATCCACCTGAGCAGATTATTGGAGATATTGAAGCGCCTGTGAGAACTAGAGCCGCTACATTTAATGGGGCCATGTTCGCTAGCTTCTTATCTCAAATGGAACCTAAGAAATTGGATGAAGCGCTAAGCGATCCAAGTTGGATTGCAGCCATGCAAAAAGAGCTTAATCAGTTTGAACGTAGTAAGGTTTGGACGCTAGTACCAAGGCCAACTCACCAAGGAGTTATTGGGACAAGATGGATGAGAATGGCATTGTGATAAGAAACAAGGTCAGACTTGTCGCTCAAGGTTATTGCCAAAAAGAGGGTATTGATTTTGATAAGACATATGCTCCTATCGCCCGTCTTGAAGCAATCCGCATGTTTCTAGCGTATGCAGCGTTCAACAAGTTTACTGTTTATCAGATGGGCGTGAAGAGTGACTTCTTGAATGGTAAACTCCAAGAAGAAGTAAATGTAGAGCAACCACCAAGATTCATCAGCAGTCATGGTAAGGGTATGGTGTACAAGCTAGATAAAGCACTTTATGGGCTTAGGCAAGCACCTTGAGCATGGTATGACACTCTCTTTATTTTCCTTATTGGTAAAAGCTTTTCAAAAGACAGCGTTGATACAACGTTATTTAAAATTAGCAATGACAAAGATATTCTTTTAGTCCAAATTTATGTTGATGATATTATATTTGGCTCTACTAACAAGCGTCTGTGTGAGAAATTTTCAAAAATGATGTAAGAACAATTTGAAATGAGCATGGGTGAATTAACTTTCTTCTTAGGATTACAAGTTAAACAACTCCCTAATGGCATATTTATTAACCAAGCTAAATATACACGTGATATGATTAAGAAATTTGGTATGGAAAATGTATCATCTTCAAAAATGTAGTTAATATCCACATTTCTTGTAGTGTTGGTTATGTTTCCAAAAATGGCTGGAATATAATTGATGATTTGATAATGTGTTAAATGATTGAGTTAGTTAAAAATAATGATTATGTCTATAGTATAAATTAAATAATAGATAATGCTATATTAATTAAATATATTTATAAGTAAAAATGACAAAAATTGACCCCAAAAAAGTCTTAAAAATATTCAAAATGAGTCTCAAAATGTGCACAAACCTATAAAGGTTAATACTATGTATTTTATTCCACTATATCACTATAATTGTTGACGAAAAAATGGACTTTTAAAAGAAGTTGTGAGAAAAAGAAAAAGGTGAGTATGACTTGGTAAAGTAAAAGATGAGAAAAATTCACTTTTGGTCCCGTAGGAGTCGCCCTAAAACACTTTTAGTCCTGCAGAATTTTTTTTACACTTTTAGTCGCATAGGAGTAAAAAAGTGACATTTTTGGTCCCAAGCGTTAAAAAATAAACGGAAATTGGCATGTGTGTTACACGCGCCGTTAATTTTAAGGAAAAAAATGAAATTCAAAAAGAAATTTAAAAAATTCAAATATTAAAAAATAATAAAAAAACAAAAAAAAAGGAAAAGAATATGAAGAAGACAATTCGTCTTCTGCAAACCCGCCCCCCACCCCCCCTCCACCCCATCCTAATCACACGTTGCCTCTGCCGCTGCCATAGCCGCCATCGCCGCCGCTGTCATCGCCAAAGCTCCACCCAAACCTCTCCAACTGTCAAAGCTAGGCTCGGAGGTGCTGGCGATGGAGGTGGGTCGAGAATTAGAGGAGTGCTAGCGATGGAGGTGGCAGTGGTGGGGGGCAACGTGGCGGTGGGTTTATGGCGATGGTAGGGAGTGAAGGCAGGGGGTGGGCTGGGGGAAGAAGATGACTATACAATAGTTTTCTTCTTCCATTATTTTACTTTTTTTCTTTTTCTATTATTTAATTAATATTTTTGAATTTTTTTGAATTTCTTTTTTTGCATTTTTAAAACTAACGGCGCGTGTAACACACACGCCAATTTCCGTCCATTTTTTAACGCTTAGGACCAAAAGTGTCACTTTTTGACTCCTATGGAACTAAAAGTGTAAAAAAAAATCTACGGGACTGAAAATGTTTTGGGGCGACTCCTACAGGACTAAAAGTGAATTTTTCCCAATAAAAGATAGTTATTGGAGAATGTGAAAGTAAAAATAAAAATAAGTGCATTTTCAGTTTAGAATGATGTAAATTGTATATTTTCATTTTCAAATGAGAATGAAAATGAAAATTTGGATCTGAAAACACAAACAAACACATCCTAAGTCTCTAAGGCCATCAACCTTATTAAATAGTATAAATAAATAGATTATATAATTTTTAATTTAATAGCTAGAAACAATATACTAGAAGTTTTAATACATATTCTAATTAAGCATTTGTTTTTCATATTTCATCTAACAAAATGTTAAATAATAATATCAGATTCAATTTTAGTTTGCTTTAACTATTTAAAGAACAATAAATTAGTTGACTCTAACTCTTAGTTTTCACTTTTCATTTTTACTAGCATAATCTTTATTGAAATTTTAACCTTTTAAGTTTTAAAAACTGAAAAGCATAGTTTGTATTTAATTTAATCAACAATTAATTTAATCCATAAGACTTCAAAAGTTTCGCCTTTGAGATGAAATGATTTAATAACATTACAGCAATAAATAATATTAGTGACTAAAATGTAAAATGAAAATGACAAAATTTCGCCAGATATATAATTAGTGATAATAATTTTTGTTTTGTCACAATAATCATTTTTAGTGATAAGACTCGTTTTTAAGTTGTCATTAAAGACAAATAGTAACACATAGTGACAAATTAAAACCAATGTAGACAACTATTTTTGTTGTCACTAACTTATCACTAAAAATATGTCACTAATTATCAATAGTTACCAAACTTTCAGGTCACCAATTTTGTGAGTGATAACTTATACATAATTTTTGTGACTATTAAACTTTTGATATTCATTTTTTTATAAAATATAAATTCTTGTCACTCAATCCTATGTCTATAAAAACTTGAATTGTCTCAATCCGATGTCTATAGAGAAAGATATAGTCAAATTATCAAGTCATATCACTCTGAGCAACCGGTTGCCGCGAGCCAAAATACTCACCCCACCGCGAGTTTTGCATGCTAGGTCTGATCTTTAGCCTATAAATAGGTGTTTAACCTATTTTAGGTGATCATTTTCTCCAAGTCTTTATCTACTTTTGAATTTTGTACCTTTTTGGGTGATTTTAGCTTTAAAGATGTCACTTAGAGGCAAAAAACTTTAACCAGGCAATTGTAATTCGAATTCAACATTTTGATTTGTGAGATTTGTTCTTAATCTATTTTTCTAATTGAGTATTTGATTTTTTTCATTACATGCTTAGTGTTTGATGAAATGCTTGACTTAGATTTATACTTTGTTATTGTATTTCTTTGATCCATTTGGTTATATTGCTATCAAATAGGGCCTTATTTAGCAGCAACTATAGATTAATATTGATGATTGTTTGATGTTAGGCCCTTAGGGAAGAATCAATGTCATTAGGTTTAATTCATGCAAGGTGGTTCAACTCTTAATATCAGTTCTCTTTTAATGATTAATGCTTCTTCTTAAACTAATCGAAAGCCTAGTCTCTAAATGTATTTTAGAAGTTAGGATTTACCGAATGACTAGCCATTGGTAAATTACACTTAAGAAAAGAGAAAGAGGTTCATATGTTATCATTGTTTCTCTTAATTGGCTACTCGATTAGAATTAATCTTACGTATCTATGATCAAATCGAGAAGTTGATGAATAATTACAATTGATTGGTTCTCTCTATTATTGTCTACCTCTCTCATTTAATTGCTTACTTTATTTTCACTTACATTTAGCTTTCGTACAATTATAACCTATGTTGCACAGACATGGACACTACACGACACGGGACACGTCAATTCTTAAAAAATTAGGTCACGGACACGGCCCGGACACGTCTGCCCATATTTTTTATATATATATATATATAATATGTTATAAACTTATGAGTAATTGAACACCTATTAGACAATAATCAACAATTCAACAACTTATTAATAACAACCTATATATATATATATATATATATATATATATATATTCACTATTTGTATATGAGCAACCTATTTTTAGACAAAATAACAACTTATTAATGACAATGCTTCTGTAAACTATAAAACTTCATCTATATATAATTATATATATATATAAATACATTTATATTAAAAATATAAAAAAAATGCAAAAAATCAGCCCGAAGTGTCCTGGCCATGTCCGAGCCGTGTCCTAGTTTTATTTAATTATTTTTAATTTTGGACACACCATTGCCGTGTCCGACACGTCCTGGTGCCGTGTCCGTGTCCGACGTGTGTCGAGCACTGCACGGAGTGATTTTTACGCATGTCCGTGCATCATAGATTATAACCAATTCCCCCTTTTTTATTTTGCTTTCAAAAGTTTCTAAAAATTATATTTTGATAAACACTCTCTTGGGTTCGACCCTTGATTACCACTTTCACACTTAGGTACCAAGATAAATTAAATAGTATTTTTTGTATGCTACAAAATGCATCAAAATTTTGGCGCCCTTGTCGAGGAGTGTTTTGATTAGTTTAATTGTTTGATTACTTGTGCTTTCATTTTTATTTTTGTTGGTATTTTTTATTTATGTCACGATCCTCTCAAGATTTACCATTTGATCTAGAAATTGAGTTGACGTTCTTAGGTTACATAAACAAGCACATCAAGCTTCAACTCCTGGGATCAACGTAGCCATTGTTCTAACATCCTATTTCAATCCACCCAACTCCGAAGAAGGAGCAATGACACATGATCAAAACAACGGCACTCTTAAAGAGTTGGCGGCTTCGTTTAAATTACCAATTAATCCTTAAGCATAGATTACCCCACCATTCATGTTGCTTTTGAACTCAAATCCGGTTTAATTCACCCCTCTACCCTCTTATTTTTCATGGTTTCACAGGTGATGATCCCCACAAGCGCCTCAAAGAGTTTCACATGGTATGTTCTAGCATGAAAACCATCGAGATATCCGAGCATCAAATTAAGTTGCGTGCAATACCCTTTTCTTTAGCGGATAGACGAAGGATTGGTTCTACTACTTACCATCCAAATCTATCACTGCATGGAATGAGATAAAGAGAATGTTCTTAGAGAAGTATAATCCAACATCCAAAGCCTCCAATATCCGAAAAGAGATATGTGACATCCATCAAATATTGGGGGAAACTCTCTAAGAATATTGGGAGCACTTAAAGAAACTATGTGCTAGTTGCTCTTATCATCAAATTAGTGATCAACTATTGATCCTATACTTCTATGAAGGCCTCTTCCCCATCGAGAGGACAATGATTGACATCGCAAGTGGAGGGGCCTTAGTTGACAAAAACCCCGATACCACCCGAATTTTGATTGTAAACATGATGACGAACTCTCGAAAATTTAATAACAGACATGAACCCCCATCAATAAAGTAAGTGAGGTAAAATCTACTGCTTTGGAATTACGAACTGTTGAATTAACTTCACTTGTTTATCAATTGGCGGTGGATAAAGTTAAACAGGTTAAGGCATGTGGAGTTTGTGCTTATCTGAGACATCCCACCGACATGTGCCCCACTCTAGAAGAAACACCAATTGAGTATGCAAATGCCGTGGGAGGCCTTTTTGGGACCACCTCACGTGGTTGTTAGATAGGCCCTTTTTGCAAGTTTTTCAAAATATTTGGGGCTTTATGAAATTTATTTTTTTCTACTCAAATTCTCTTTTACAATTCTTTACTTTTTCCTTTTTTTCTTACTTTCCTATCATCTTCCCCATCAAACCCTAATTATATCTCCCATTTGCCACTCACCTCATTTTAAAATCAAAACTCAACTCTAGAAAAAAATGGACTTCGTCATCTCTCTCCTTTGCCCATTACCTCATTTTCAAAATCAAAAAATGAACTTTAGAACTGATGGTTGAGTAGGTCGATTGCGATGCTTGGCTTCTACATCTTTGGGGATCTGTGCTCTGGTGAGATGTCGACCAACTGAAGGTGGAGGTATAGGTGGTGGTGTGGTGGTGCGTGGGTGAGAGTGGGTCTCTTTGGGATGGGGAAAGCGATAGCGGGTTGGGACTGTGTGGCCGGTATCGGATTGGGGCAGGGCAACCGGGATTATGTTGTCGGTCCCGATTGTTGGGTGGTGTTGGGGGGGGGGGGGTGTATCTCTGTTGAAAGTGATGGATATGTTTTTTCTTTCTTTTTTCCTTTTCCATTTTTTTGTTTAATTTTTTTTATCTTTTATATTTGTTAATCATAAATATATGTATATTTAATACATAAAAGTATTTTTTTCCCTATCTTCTATGTGTGGTTTTCTGAATTATTTCTGGTATTTTTTTTTCTTAATATCTTTGATTTTTTGTGAAATGCTTTCTAATTTTCAAATTTTTTTTCTATTTTTTCTTAGCTTTCTCGATTATTATCTAATTTTTGAAACTATTTTACTGTTCTAAATTTTTTGAAACTATTTTCTGATTTTTTAGAATATTTGTATTCTTAAGTATGGTAAATTTTATAAAGGCCCCCTAATAGTCTGAGAAACTTGCAAAAGGATCCAATTTAATAGCCACATGACATGCATGTTGTTGGGATACGGTGGCTAAACCCCTGAGATTGTGCGCGTAGCGGAAATAGATAATTAAAATTAATTTAGCACAACCCCGAAATAGGGATTACACATACATGGTACCATCAGATTTTCGCTAACATCCATAGAGATTTTTTCATGATTTACCTTTTTGATGATTCCAATCAACAAAAACTTGAGCAACAACCTTCGCTTTACGGAGAGGACGGTTTTGATCCAACCAATTCTCGTAACTTGTTTGCTCCCACGTTCAAACTCTGCAAAGCGTCTCTAACGGTATGAACATCTTAGCTTGTACCCTCGATCTTCTTTATCAGTGCGAGCTAAGACAAATCGAACCTTTTGGCTTTTGGAGAAAATATGTGTATAGGTTCTAATGTAGAGAGAGAAGAAAAGAGAAGACAAAAACAATCCTCAAAAAACCATGTATGAGGCGTCTACTACTGAGGATATATATATATATATAGGGGCCTCATAAGGCGTGTACGACCAGGTGCAATCTGCCTTTGCTTCTCTAACTCTCATTCATTAATTAATTAGATCCTCTAATTAATTAATTAAATCCTTTCATTTATTTAAGATCATTTTCATATAATTAATTAGACCACTAATTAATTAATTAGATCCTTTTATTTATTTAAGATCATTGTCATATAATTAATTAGACCACTAATTAATTAATTAGATCTTTAACTAAGATCCCTTCCATATCAAATTAATTATATTTTTTTCTTATTAGTTAATTAAACCACCAATTAATTAAATAAATCTTCTCTCAATTTAATATTTTATTAATAAATCATAAGACTATTATTAACTAAGAGTAATTAATTAATATTTTCTTTTTTTCTAATCAATTAATCCCAAGTAATTAATTCTCCATTTAATTTACAAAGACTTAATTCCGTCAATAAGTACTACACTAAGTTAAGTGTGTGACACATTATGCTTATTAATAGGTTGACAATAGGTTGTATCCCCAAAAGCTAGACAATCTCCACATTGTCTTAATTAATTATTTAGCCAAACAATTAATTAGGCCTTGAATAAATTTCACCTTATTAATTCAAGGCACATATTAGTCATGGATCGATATCTAGCAACGTCGACATGACTTCCTAGATTTTAATAATGAACAACAAACCTCTCCAGGTGATCTTTATGTGAGTCGAATCCTTCCATCTTTTTCCCGTTTGTAGTCTAGAGTTTGGGCTCCGGTCGAAACCCTAATAACTTAGAAGCTATGACTTTGTTGAAACACTAATGATATGATCTTCTAAGCTGGGACCCCACTCCCTCTTTTAAGACTTTGCTCTGGCTAGAGACTTTATCGATCATTCAGCTCACACAACAGCATTAGGAAATACCAGGAAGGCATCCAACCATGGATGGATCCCGTATCTAGTGTCATTTGTTCAGTCATACTACTAGACTACATCCAACATACCCAATTTAGTGATTTTGCTGGAATCATGTATCAAAGTGCAGTGGGTAGCACACATCCCATCTATGATACCTCATGCCAGAGCACTAATCTCACACTATGCAACCATAGGATTCCAAGTTTCACACGGAACCAAGAAGGAATCCTAGCAGGGTCGTTTAATTTCATACTCACCAAAGTATGGATCTTTGTGCGTGCACTAACCCCAAGGTCATTGCACATGGAACAAGGCACTCTCTAATGCGAATGACATACACAAACAAGTCTTGACGAGACTACAATATCACATATCTTATGGTCTCTATGACTTGGAACGGAGTTTTAGGATCACAGCCTTCGAGAGCATTCCACAGTCGCCATTCCCCACTACTACAGAAATGACCTATTAAAGCGGTTATTTTTGGCCAATTACAGCGGTTTTTAACCGCTGTAATAGGTACCGCTGTAATTGGTTCAGGCCAATTACAGCGGTTAAAAACCGCTGTAATAGATACCTATTACAGTGGTTATACAAATAACCGCTATTAAAAAAAAAAAAAAATTTTTAAGAAGCCTATTACAGCGGTTTTTAAATAGGCGCTTTAAAAAAAAATAAATTCTTTTGACCGTGTTGGAATGATACGAAATTTGCACGGTCATAGCGAAATGGCATTCCGAACAAAACGTAAGAAAAAGTCTTACGCTCTCGTGATTTTAGCCATCCGAGATCGTTTAAGGCCTCAAATACGTGTTTTATTACAAAAATACGTATTTTTGTAATAAAATACGTATTTAAGGCCTTAAACGATCTCGGATAGCTAAAATCCCGAGAGCGCAAGCGTTTTGTTCGGAATGCCGTTTCGCTATGACCTTGCAAATTTCGTGTCATTCTGACACGGTCAAATTATAAACGAAAAATATTTTCGTAAATACACAAATTTATACATACACCCATCTACACATACACAAATATACATATACACCCACATATACACAAAATAAATGTACCCACACATACACAAATATACATACACCCATACATATAGGTGGTGTCGGCGGCGTTGATGGAGGTGGTAGTGTCGGCGGCGTTGATGGAGGTGGTAGTGTCGGCGGCGTTAGTGAGAGAGAGAGAGAGAGAGAGAGAGAGAGAGAGGAGTGAGAGATAAAGAGGAAATGAAGAAGATGAAATTTGAAATTTCAAATGAAGAAGAGAAAGAGGAGTGAGATATATAAAGAGGATTTTTATTTTCGGTCAAAGCCTATTATAGCGGTTCTTTGAATAACCGCTGTAATAGGTCCGAAAAGTTTTGGGCGGGAAAAATGGGGGGGGGAATTTTTTTAAAATATTTTGACCTATTACAGCGGTTTGGTAGCGAACCGCTGTAACAGGGAACCGGTTACAGCGGTTCGGTACCGAACCGCTGTAACCGGTTCGGTACCAAAAAAAAAGTTTTTTTTTTTACTCCGAAAAATTTTGGGCTGAAATATTTTGGGCGGGAAAATTGGGGGGGAATTTTTTTTAAATTTTTTTGACCTGTTACAGCGTTTCGGTAGCGAACCGCTGTAACCGGTTCGGTACCAAAAAAAAAAGTTTTTTTTTTTGCTCCGAAAAATTTTGGGCGGGAAAATTGGGGGGGGAATTTTTTTTAAAATTTTTTGACCTGTTACAGCGGTTCGCTACCGAACCGCTGTAACAGGTTTAGCCCAGTTATAGCAGTTCGGTACCGAACCGCTATAAGAAGTTTTTTTTTTTCTTATTTTGATCGGCCTATTAGAGCGGTTTTCTAACGAACCGCTATAATAGGTTTGGAACTATTACAGCGGTTCGATAAAAAACCGCTGTAATAGATACCCGATTAATATCCATTATAACGGTTCACTTATAAACCGCTGTAATAAGTCTCTCCGTTCAGCGGTTTTCAAAAAACCGCTGTAAAATGTGCGCTGTAACAGGCCTTTTCTGTACTAGTGCCCCCATGCGCGACCACTTCCCTAGCTATAAGTGATCCATATGATCTTTATCTAAACTAATGAAAACATGTATGATAAAGAAAAGATTGCCAAAATAAATTCGATATAATATAAAAGACAAGACTGTCATAGTGTTTACAATCTAATGGTCAAGCTATTAGATGGCTCGTTGGTCACCTAACACTATCACACATGACAACTTCCGTCAACAAAGCTAATGGAGAGGACCATTCATTCACATTTTTGGGTCCTGTGGGGCTATATCTATCGAGGTTGAAAAGCGTGTGACCAAAAGTGGACAACCCCCAATAGTATGGCATCAAAAGTGCAATTTTTCCGTGGAATAACAAATAATTTTATTTAGTCCAATTTAATCATGACTTATATAGGAATGATTAAATTAGGATTAAGAAAGAGAGACAGTTGGGAAAGGGTTGGACTCCTCAAAGCAATAGCCATCCGCCCCTACATAAGGGAAGGGGCGGGCACCACCTTATGTATGCACTTGACATTGTCTTCTTTTCATTCTCTCTTTTTACATTAGAGCTCAAACACAAAATTAATATCTACCCTCTTCTTTACATGCCAAAAATAGTTTGATTATTAGTCAGCACTGAAAATCAAAAGCTAAGAATCAAACCAAGACATGGATAAACTTAGAGGTACTGCAATTGCAGTATATTGAAGAAGCGATTTTTCGGAGAAGAAAGAAAAAGCAAAAGGGCACCATATCATAGCTAGAAAGGCGGTGGCTTTTGCAGTAGCAGAGGGGATCGATGTGTTTGCTTGTATATGAATCCACCAGTAGTTCCGCGTTCATTGGTTCATTTGATTCGACGGTAGTATTGAGCTTATTACGAAGCAACTCAAAAAGGTCATATCATTGGTGAAAACCCCTTATGTGATTGTTTTGTAATTCGATGGTATCATACAACCTACCCAATGTGCTTCACTTTTTTATTTTAAATTTGTTGGTTCCATTGTGTTTGCACAATCTGGGTGCGATATTTGCTTCACAGTTGTATCAAAGGCAAGGGTTTGGATGGCTCGAACTATTTTAACTGATTATGTGCTTTTAAATTTTGTGTTTATGAGCACGTAATTGAATTTGGATAAGTTGAAGTAATTTTCTTGGGATCGATTTTCTGCTAAAATCTGAAATTGTTGTTTTCTAAAAAATGAATTTAAGGCTGAATTTTATTTGCGAAAAATGTGTTGGGAGATTTTTTGATGAATCAAAGATGACGAAGCAGTGAAAAATAGCAGAGGAGTTGTTCGCTACCGTCGCCACATTCAAATCACCGAAAAATTGCCACGACAGCATCGGCGCCAGAGGGTCTCCGTCGCGACATAAACTGTTATAGAGATGTACGAACAATGCTGTCACTACAACAAAAAATAATATTAGTGACGAAAGTCAAAGTGACAATTTCAAAATTGTCACTATATATACATAATGAGAGAGAATAACTTTTGTATTATCACAATAAAGATTTTTAGTGACAAGAGTTTTTAAAATTGTAGCTATCGACAATTAGTGACACGTGTATAGTGACAACACAAATATAATGATAAATATTATTATTATCACCAAGTTGCCACTAAATATACATGTTTCACTAATTGTCAATAGTTGTTTTAAATAGTGAAAACAACTTTTTTGTCACTAATTATCAAGAGTGGCCACTTATGTTGTGACAAAACAAAAAATCCTATCACTAAACATTTATAATTAGTGACAACTTTTACATTATCACTTCATTGTCACTTATTTATTTTAGTGTGTTTCAAAACCGAGTTGCCTATAAATTCAGATGACCAGGAGTTTTCTGATCTAATACTATATAGAATCTACTTCCAAATTGAAGTTGACGTGGCACAAACGAAAATGAATTTTCCTTTTGGAGAGGGGCTTGGCATAGGATCTTCGAGTACTACGAATTTATCATCAACACAGTACACCGCTTGGTTTTCAAAAATACCAGATTGAGAACCAAATTTGATATTTATTTTTATATACACAAAGTGTATATGAAAAGAATATTTAAGAAAGCATTTTGTACACTTGGCCATTTGTGATAAAATCTACGATACCAAATTAGAATATATGATTTAAACCGCAAAACCAAAACCCTCACCAACATAGATGTATGCCAATGTCTATTCTATATATTTTTTCAATAAGAAAACTGAACTTGCACATTACACTTGATTAAGAGAAGTTGAAGAATAAGAGGATTAAGATCTTTAGTTAGATATATTAATATGAGCATCTGGATATATAATTCTTTCTCCAAACATAATTCCAGTTGCAGTTAACTTGCAACACGCCACAGGGAAGCCCTACAAATATTATCAATGAAGACTTCAAGATTAGGGTAAACTAAGCGTGTAACTTGAGCCGAGCAGGCTCGTGTGCCTAGCGAGCTAGCTCGAATCGAGCTCGAGGCGAACTTCGCTACGTCGAGCTTCCCATCGAGATCGAGATCGAGCCCAAGCCCAATTCTATTTGTTCCAAGTTCGCGACTTTACAATTTTTAATATATTATATTTTTATATTATCAAATTATTAATAAAAATAACAAATTATTCAGAAAATTAGCCATTAAATTCCTTCTTTTCACTTTTCAATCTCTACCCAGCAGTCAATCTCTACCAGCAACGTGGAAAAGCCTTGAACCCTAGCCATCGTCCGCCTCAAGTTAAATCGCCGCCGGAAAATCACCTTGCCTCAGCACCGCCACCTTCACGTCGTCAAGAAGGCCATACCCGCCTGTTGGTGCAAATCACAGCTGCTCGAAGCCACCATAGCGGCATTCTCACTTCTTATGCTATTCCATTTTTCTTCTGATTTTTATTGGAAAAGGAATGTGAATCAAGCTTTGTGACAAGCCCATGTATGTAATAAATTATGGTTTCTTTCCCTCACCTTCAAATTTTCATCTTTTGAATAAAAACTGACTGAGAATTTTAGAGATCTCTTTCTTCATTTTTAACTGTTCAACTTCAACTTCGCTGCACAAACAAATTCGAGCCTTCTTTTTTTATTCATTTTTTTATTTCTTTCGATTTAGGCTTGTGAGATCGCGAGCCTGGCTCGACTCGAGCTCGAGCTCGTGAGCTCAAGCTAGCAAGCTTGAGTCGAGCTATTTTTATAGCTTTCGAGCTGGAGCTCGTGCTCGAGCTGGCAAAATTACCAGATTCGGCCCGCTTACACCCCTAGGGTAAACAAATGTGAAGAATTTGCACCAAGTCCTCTGTGATGCAGATAGGGTCATCTATATTGTAACGCCTAATGCATATAAGGTATATACTGGGTGCAACTCTTATTGCTTTCATCTTCTATGGCAACGTATTCGATAAAATGACATGTATTTAATAAAATATTTAAACAATTATCCGTGTCATTCACCAAATATCACCTAATACCACACGAGAAGCAATAAGATTTGAAAAGGAATGCAATAAAATTTACTAGAAAATAGCATTTGTCTATAATGAACCTCATTTATCCTTCATTTTTCACATTATATTGTTGGCTTGTTGCAACTCTCTAAGACAAAAACACAATTATTAGAAGAGATTGTGCATGTACAAGATCGAAATAGGGAGAATGGGGAATTATGGAAAATATTTCATTTTCATAATTACCTATTTACCTCCAAAGTAAAAAAATAAAAATTGGCAGACGAAATGACAAAGATCATTTCATTATCAACCATAAATTGTAAAATTTCAAGTTTCTAATTTCATGATTCTCAGAGAAAAGCAAAAACTACTCTTACACTTCCCTATATTAATTCTCTTCGTGAATCTGCAGGAAATTAATTAAAGAGATATACGAAGAAGTTCTTCAAAATTCTCATGTGAACGTTAATTACCTGATTAAGAACAGTACAGAACGATGCCGCTGCTCAGTGGAGAACTATTTCTCTAATATCTTATGATCTTAATTTCTTTAATTCAAACACATGCGAATCTGCAGCCCTTCGCCTATCTTCTTTTAATTTGCATGCAAATTAAAATCCATTTCAAATATCGTAATTAATTAATTAAAGAAGAGAAAATAAACGAAACCCTAATGATCTTAAATAGTATCAAAGAAGAATGGATCCCCGTAATCCCAAATGCTCGTCGGAGCGTACTCATCTTCGCTACCCAACGGCCACGACGGCGAGTTAACATATCCGTCCATCACCGCCGCCGCAGCATCTGATGCACCCCCCGGCGCCGCCGCCACAGGCTGAGTCGACGCGATAGACAAACTCGACCCAACGGACCCCACCAACGAACTCATATCATCGTACCCTATAGATTGCAAATCTTGAAGATGCTGTTGTTGTTGTTGTTGATAATCATTATTATTATTAGTAGGGTTTGGATAAGAGGAGTTGTTTGTCGCCTCGACCCTCAAATCACTAATTCCGTACCCCATACCCATCTGATGTGGCGCCAATTGGGGTACGAGGTTAGGGTACTGTACGGTAGGGTACAACCCGTACTGCATATAATTCGCCCCCATTCCTCCCGCCGTGGGCGGCGGCGGAGTCGAAAATGTTAGCCCAAACCCTGATGGCCGCGGCAGTAAAGGTCGAAGAGTTTGCGTAGACGACGACGAAGAAGAGCTCGTACGCGACGACGACTGAGAAGAGGAACCACCACCACCACTACCGGCGGCTCCGCCGCCAGAAGGTTGGAGATTTAACTGAGCCCTAGAGCCGTACAGAATAACGGCGGCGCGGTCATACGCACGGGCTGCGTCCTCCGCCGTGGCGAAAGTGCCTAGCCACCGCCGCGTGCGCTTACGTGGCTCGCGGATCTCCGCCACCCACTTGCCCCAGCTCCGCTGCCGTACGCCTCTGTACCGGAACTTGCCGTTGTCGGGGCCGCCTTTGGATTTACCTTTCTTGGTGACCGCGGCGCTGCCTTCACTGGTGGTGGAGATTGCGGGAGTTGGATTGTATTCATTGTTGTTGTTGGGTTGGGAGGTGGGGTGATTATTAGGGTCTGAAATTGCAGCACCGCTCATGGTGAGTGGTGGTTGAGAGAGGTGGAGAAAATTAAAATTAAGATTAAAGAAAGATTTTTTTGTGAGAGAGAGGGGAAATGTGGTTTCGGCCTCGTTCTGTGGATACCCAATAAGTCGAGAGAGACTACTGTGCAAGCGCGAAGGCTGTGGGGGTTGAAGAAAGAGTATCACTATGAATGGTGGAAGTGGGCGGTGGTCATATGGCCAGACATGTATATATCTATATTTATATATGTGTGTATGTAATTGTCTGTGTATGTATAGACATCATTGTGTGGGAATGGGGAAGTGGGGGGATTACTCTCTTCTGAAGAAACATATATATGTATATCCAAATATCTAAGACATGCAAATCTTTTAAATGTTTTCTTTTCCATGTACAAATTCATTAATTGCAATAATTACATCCCATCCTTTTTTTCAAAATCGTTTTTCTCTTAATTTATTTGTATACATATAATAGCATGCACATATATATAAATAAATAGAATATAAAATAAAACTTTATTTCAAGTTAAATAAAATAAAAAATCAAACAATTCATTTACATTCTTATTTTATTTGTAGGTATGCATACTATATTAGCATATTGTCAGCAGTTTTAATGTTTTATATCGATTTTTTCATCATAATAATTCTTAGCAAAAAATTAGAGTATACTCGTACTCGATAGATACCGGGTTTTCTCAGCCTTTGTTAGGGCACCAAATCCAATATGTAAAATGCTAATTAAGAAACAGGAACCAACTTTTACTCGTCTTCTGGTGGTATATTACTCCGACGTCAGAAATAAATGTTCATTATTATTAACCAATATATTTAATTTGCGTAATATAACTTGAATATTTGGTTGGAATTATCTATAACATAATTGAAAATTAATCCTATAGATATTGAGTCATGAAATAAGTTTAATTACAGGGAGAAAAAAAAATATAAACATTCTGACTCGAAACTCTATACCACTGAACGAATCAATTCTGTGAGTTCCAAACCAGAAACTCACTGCAGAATCTTTCATCATTATAAAAATAATATCTAGCTAACAGCCTAACAGATTCCCTGTAAATTTTGTATGGAGATATCTCTTCACTATAAACGTTCAAAAATTGGTGATTATCAAACATAACTTAATTATATATGCATTAAAGTCTCATCGATATTATTCATTAATTTATCAAAAAAAAAAAAGGAATTCATGCTCATAAGAAAAGAATAGCACATATGGCTGAGAGATAAAATATTAAATGTCTCTTCCTTCTAAAAGGTGGCAAAGATCTATCTAAATCTTAAATTAGATGATAAAATATTGAATGGATGAAGCGAAGGTGATTTACTTATATAATAATTATTATTGTACTTGATATGCCCAAAATTGGGCATATAAATTTAACATATATTTAAAAGGCCCAAAGTATAAAAAGTACAAGCCCAAATGCAAAACGGAGCCCAAAATCGAGGTGCGGCCCATACTAAGAATAGGATCCGCGCTCCGTGTTCGGGTCACCCACAACCCGCTCCACGATCCGAGTTATAACAGCCCTCCGATCTCGCCACGTGTTCTGATCTGAGGGAATGCACAGGTCATCCGTATGTCCGTACACGTTGTCACCTATAGATACACTCATGGGCACCCAAATAAGGGGACGCAATCACTATTCCTTAAATTCACTGTAGATTCACTGTAGCTCCAAGCTATACGACTCGATCTAGAACCTAAGTAGACCTATATAGAAATACGAGGTTTATGCTAGGACTCTTTATACACACTAAATTACGTTAGACTTGATCTTGTTAAGAGGTACGTAGGCAACTCTATAATAGAGTGCAGTCTATGATCTTGTTAACTTCGGGTCGGGTCCTACCCGAACCTCGACTATTTGAGTTGTATTGTAGGTCCGCCGAAATACGACCCAGATCAGTACTATAAAATTAAAATCTGCAGAGTTCAAAATGAAGTAAATTATAAATAGATGGTAATAACTAAAGTAAGGAATGAAGAGTACTTGATGAAATTAATAATTTAGAAAATCTATAAGCACATAAATCAATTTATTAAAAGGCATACATATATTTGCTAACGAATAAAAGACAGTGATGAAGAAAAATGATAACTTCTTTTATACATTATTCAGTTTGTATTCTGATGACTTCAATAATTTTTACGATAAAGAAAAATGTCATATTTGAAAGTTTGAGGCTGCAAATCTTAATCTTGGATCTATTATCTATTCTATTTTATTACTTATATTATTTGAAGGAGGTCCTTTGACTAAATTGTTGTTATTTTGATCGAACGGTGAATTCTTAGAATTTAGAGTTTTTTTTAATTTGTTAGAAAATTTTGATTGGTGATCATTTACATTTTCCCATGCATGCTTTACTTTTGGCACTTAAACCATAAATATGCCAATTAAATTGTTATTTTTCCTATACAGTATACATACATGCGTGTAGCCGTGCAGCTGCTATTATGCAGTTCCCTATGCACACACATTTGGCAGTTATGCCATTAACTAATTAAGTTAATTAAATAATTTTCATTAATTTGGGTAATAAGCCATAACTTAATAATAATTTTGAATATGCATTCATGTAGAGATTTGTTATATATATTTACGTATATATTATCTATCAATTCTATTATTATTATTATTATTATTATTATTTGAAGGGGATGTTTGATCAATTTTAACCCAATTAAGCTCAGGTTCAAAATTTAGAGAATTTTGAATTTTTTTTTTATCATCTAAAAAAATCTCATTGGCAAGCTCATTGGAAATATAATGATATTAAAGTCAAATTTGAAAATATTGAATTGTTCAATGTTTATTAGGGAAATGAATTCTCAAATTGGTTGAAATTAGTTGGCGTTAATTGGATTAAGTATTGAGATTCTCAAATTTTGAATTATTCAAGAAATGTGATATTCTCCATGAAACAAAATTTATTTTCTTCCAACCACATCTACTATAAAATCCCTTCATTTTTATCACCTTCCATCCTCATATGCACCATCTTCTTCTACTCAATCTACGTTGCCCCTCTACTCATATGCATCATCTTTATTTTCTCAGTTTTTTATGCAACATTTTATTTAATTTTCTTATTTGGACATTTTTATGTTAATTAAAACTTATTTTGCTATTTGCTTTTTTCATTTCAGGGATCTCCACACTACTACAGATCAGGCCTATTACAGCGGTTTTTTTGGCCCTATTACAGCGGTTCAAACCGCTGTAATAACTGACGCTGTAATAGGTTGAAGCCTATTACAGCACTTCAAAACCGCTGTAATAGGTACCTATTACAGCGGTTCCTGTAGAACCGCTGTAATAGGGCCAACCAATTACAGCGGTTCCTGTAGAACCGCTGTAATAGGTACCCTATTACAGCGGTTCTACAGGAACCGCTGTAATAGGTTCGAACCGAATTTTTTTTTTTTTTTTTTTTGGTGACCTTTAACAGCGGTTTATTGTAAACCGCTGTAACAGGTTCGAACCGAAAGGCACCTATTATAGCGTTTTCGTGTAAACTGCTGTAATAGATTTTATTTTTTATTTATTTTTCTCCAGCCCGCCCCTCCCCTCCCGGCCCGGCCCCCTATTAATTGATTGATAACAATAGATATTTATAACAAATTCATCAAACCAAAACACAAAAAATAGCTACCATATCGAACGAATTCAACAAAAAACAAAATCTCAATATAATCAATTCTTTCATCGAACATTCATCCAACAACAAAATTTTATAATCTATAACATGTACATCACGTGTTTATAATCAACTAATTAAGTTACTCAGTACTTAAAATACAACAAAAAAATATCACATTGTACAAAATATACATTACCTAATTCTAAGCGCATAGCGTAAGATATTGTGCAAGTTCACAGCGTACGTCATCTATTTGCTCTTGAGTATAGCAGAAGCATCGAGAATCATGAAAGTACTGCAATATATATATATATATATATTTGAAAACCCAAATGACATTCGATCAGTTGCCTACTAAATGTTTAATAATTACTTTAAAAGTGAAAGAAATTGTGTGTCAAAACTATGCTTACGTTTGCCGGGATTATAGATTGACCATGGATGATAATCTCTTTCATGAATCTCATAACGAAGTAGCCACAATCCACTTCGTTTGTCTGCCGGGGGCACTACAAAATTAATCAAAGTTGCATTAGAACACTAACTTATATACAGATAATCTATTGAAACTATAAAACACCAACCTTTATTGTAATCCATTGACAGGCCATATTTTTGAATTTCTTCACACGGTTGTTGCAAGTTGCACGAAAATCATGCACAGCCCTATAAAAATATATAAAAAATAAGAAAATATATAAAAAAAACAAGTAATTATTTGTAATCTAAAAAGATTCGTATCAATTAAAAAAAATACTCAATATTATTGAAACATTGATTGAACGAAAAACTTACTGATTGATTTTTTCTTTCATTTCAATTCGGTTGTCCGATTCACCGTGCACAGAATCCAGATAGTAAACTATCTCTTGAAATGGATCAATTGCAAGCAATACCCAATGTCCTCTAAATGCATTCAAAATATATTTAAGTTTAAAATTTGTTTAGCGGTTTTAACAAGTTCTATAAATTAAAGATGAGTATTTACCCGGTGTTATAAGGTGCAAGAAATAACTTATTCAGTGGTGCACTCCGTATCATAGAATCTGCTATGTACTGCACTTGAAGAGTTACTTCCATACTTGCTTCGGCAGATATAAAATGTGGGCAAAGGAATCCGAAAAGATTTTCTTTCCTTGTGGGGGTCACATAAGTAACCCATAAATGCCTAAATTGAGAATAAAAAATAAATTTCGAATAACAAAAATAATTATATTTCAGGTACAATAAAAATAATTAAAAAACTTACTTCATGTAAAAAGATATAAGAGATGCTCCTATCTCTTGTTGACATAGAAGGTGACAGATCTCCTCTCTCCCTACAAACTCTGGATATACATGATTCATAATTGCTTCGTCCATGCTTGTAGTGATCTGCTTATCAGGAGGCATAATATTCATGTACTTCCCAAGAATTAAAAGGTCATTTGGGAGTCCATCTAGTACAATGTCTTCAAATCTGTCACCTTCACCTGCAGACTTGGCCAATTGAGGTGCTGGTTTGACAACTGAGTGCTTTGAAGTCCCTGATTTCTGCTTGTTTAATGATTTGGATGATTCAAGAGACTATATAAGCAAAGAAAATAAAATTTGAATGTTACACACCAAAATACATTTAGTGATCTCAAACAATTATTATAATTTAATAATGGCTAGATATTGATTACATACCGGTGCATCAGTGACAATAACAAGACTCATAGGCCAAGCAACATAGGTACCCACAGCATTAGAAATGGAGACTATTTCATCATTCAGAGGGATGGGTAGAGGTGTATTCTTCTCAATTGCGGTGTTAATTTGCACTTTCACAAGTGTGGTGGATAATAGGCGATTGTGAAGTGTTCTATCCGATTGTCGATTGAACATCAGTCCTTTAGCCACCACACGATATGAGGGCGAGGAAAGTGCTAACTGACATGGCGCCTTAACCTATATTATATTAGAAAATTTTATAGAAATAGAGAGTCGCAAGTTACATAATTAAAGACTCAAGTTTAAATTATTACCTCAGGAAGGATTTTAACAGGTTCAGGGCAGCTATCTTTTAAAGATATCACCTGATCATCTTCATGTGTCGGCTGACCAGACCTAGACGACTCCATATTGTCAAACCGGCGTTGCAAGGTAGTTAATGATTGGGTGAGACCAAACACCATGTTTTTCAAGTTTTCTACCTCCATATCTTTAGCAGACTTTAGGTCCTTAAAATACTCTCTCTGTGAGACCCCAAAGCCAACACCTCTGACCCGACCCGGATGCTCACTTTTTTTGAGAGCTTTAGCCAATCGATCATTTTGACTTCTCTGTTCTATAGTAGTATGGCTAGTACTCTCCCCTGAAATGCTCTCCTGTAATAATGAATTTAAAAAAAAAAATATTAATGAAACTTTGTTCTTTCAAAAGTATTTCAAAACAAACATACAACCAATTAGTTACTCACCATTTCATTCAATACTCTTCTAACATTGTCGTTGCCAACTTCATTCATTTTATCGGAATGCGCAATCCTCCACACGTCTGCTCGTGGCACCTCTGTGCAGTCGGACCCCGAATCCCTTCTTTTATTCCTCTATATTTTGATAAACAAGGAATTTATTATAAAAAAATATAAAGATTCACTGTAAGGATTTATTTTAACTGCATACCTCAATTTGCTCCACAAGAGCAAGTCCAAGACGTGATTTCCTGTAAGGATACTCAGGATCCTTCGCTCTTCCCTGATTTCCCGTACTTGTTTGCTGTTTATTACATAATCAAAGTATTAATTAAATATAAATGCAATAATAAACAAATGAAATGGTAAATTAAAATGACTACCTGAAACTCTTCAGTTAAGCGAATATTTACAAATGTCGTCCAGTCGTCTTGAGATATCTCATATTTTGGGGGTGGACTTTTATTAATGATCCCATTAGCATCCCATAACCACGCTCTAGTCAAGAGACTCCTAAAATTACGTAATAGCTTCCCAGCTTCTGCTAGTACGAATTTTTTTCTATCATCTTCAATATCAAATGCCCGCTAGAAAAAACAACCAACGAAATATATAAGAAAATAAACTTAATAAAGCATTAACTAAACAAAAAATAGAAAGCATAATAAACTCCAAATTACCGCTACTTCATCCCAAATTGCTTCTTTTTGAGATTTTTCCACTTTTCGCCAATTATTTTCGACAATTGACACCTTCTGTCGAGCCATGCACCCTATATAACCAACAAATAATTGTTTGTTGGGGTCAACTGGTTGGCCTCTGCTGTTCCAGCCGATAGGTAGCTTTATGCCTTTACTTCTGGCCATGTAAACTTTCCTCATAACAGTGATACCTCTCCGTACCTCCTTGTCAGTACTGCTATTTGATGCATGTACATCCTTATCGGGATTATTGTCAGCAGGATCTGAAGCCATCGACCTACAAAAGCAAACAATTTACATTAACTATAAGAAATTTGGCAGATTTAATAGGCAATAATAAATTAGATGTTAGATTCATTCTCAATATTTCTAGGAAAAATTTGACAGAGTAACGACGCAAAAATTTCTACCAAGTTCTTGACTTAATCTTCCCCAATAAACCCAACCAACAACAGCAATTACAAATATTGATCACCAGTTGAATCACACAAATCACATAAAAATACAAATAAAACATCATATTTTCAGCAACTAAATATAAATATTGATCACCAATTGGATCACATAAAGCAGAATACCAATAAACAGGCTACACTCGTTATCTTATATATATATATATATAGAGAGAGAGAGAGAGAGAGAGAGAGAGAGAGAGAGAAAGCTTACAGTGGTGGTGGTAGTGGTGGCGGTGGTAGACGTGGAGAAGAGCGTGACAATGGTGGTATACGGTATCGACCTACAAAAGTTAAAAATACAGAAGTTAGTTTTATATACCAACATAATTTCTCAATTCATTAATACCAACATGAATTTCATTAATTCATTAAAAGAAGAGAGCAGACGCACTAACTCATACACGAATAAGAGATAAAAACATAAAAGAAACAACATGTATAATACAAGACTGTATACCTTAGTGAAACATTGACAAAGTGTGTAAAAAAATTCAAATACCTTTCATCGTTTTCTTTTTATCGTTGGCTTAGTAGTCTTTTGCTTCCCATGAGTACGACCATTTTTTTTAGTACGCCGATGAACTGAAGGATTAATCCATATCCCCTCTTGGTGATCTTGACGCATATACAATTCATCATCACTAATATCCAAGTCATCATCACCATCAGTTGATTGTGAATCACTTAAGGTAGGATTTCCTCCATCATCTTCACTATCTAGACCATCATCCTCAATACAAGTATTTTTATTTGCCCATAAAACAATAGACCACCTCTTATCAATAGGATCAGTGACAAAAAACACTTGTTTAGCTTGTGATGCCAAAATGAAAGATTCATCTTTGTATCCCACCCTTTCAAGGTCCACTCGAGTGAAGCCTATTTCACTATTATCGACACCATTTTTATTGTCAACCCACATACACCCAAATACAGGTACCCGAAACAAACTATAATCCAGCTCCCATATAAGTTCAATTACTCCATAATATGATTGATCGGCGAAGATAGGATTATTATCTTTCGCACTTGAGATATGCATTGCTTGAGCTACAAGACTCACCCCACTATTCTGCATTGTACTTCGATCATCTTGGTCTTTTGTATAGAATGTGCGACCATTTATACGATAACCGGAATAACAAAATACTAGTCTATTCGGACCCATCGACAATTGTGTCAATTTTTCTGAAATTGAAAGTGGATTCTCTTTTTGTTTCTCTTTCATATGCTTTCTGAACCAATCGATGAAAGTCTTGTTATGCTCTCTCAAAATCCAGCTCTCACTTTTCATTGGATTGAATATCCGAAGTTGGTCCTTGTGCTCTTCAACATATGGGTCAACCTCATCGGTGTTGTGGAGCACATATAGGTGTGCTTGCTCCCTTTGTGTGAAAGGAACACTAACTAATTGCTTTCCAATTACGCTTTCTCCTTCTGTTCTCCCTCCCACAACATGAGACTTTGGAAGCTCTGCAACATTAGAATCTGCTAGATACTCTGTGCAAAATGTAATCGCTTCATCAACTATGAACCGTTCAACAATGCAACCTTCTGGTCGACTACGATTTTTCACGTAACCTTTCAATACCTTCATATAACGCTCAGCCGGATACATAGATCTCATAAAAGCCGGTCCACATAGTTGTGTCTCTCTGACCAAGTGAATAGGTAGGTGAGTCATCATATCAAAAAACGCAGGTGGAAAGTACATCTCGAGTTCACACAAAGTGATAACAATTTGTTTCTGAAGTGCAGGAAATTGTTCAGGATTAAACACTTTGCTCCACATTGCTTTGAAGAAGAAACACAATCTAGTTATAGTTTCTCTCACCTTTTTTGGCAAAATGGCCCGTATAGCAATTGGTAGCAAATGATCCATGATTACATGACAATCATGAGTCTTCATGTGCTTTAGCTTCAAGTCCTTCATTGATACAAGACTGTTAATATTTGATGAATACCCTTCTGGAACTTTCACTCCATTAAGAAACTCACAAAATACAATTTTTTCTTTCCTAGATAGAGTGTGAGCTGCTGGCGGCAAATAAGTACGTTTTCCCTTCTTTGTTGGTGCCAATTTACCCCTTATCTTCATTTCAACCAAGTCTAATCTTGCTTTTACGCCATCTTTTGTTTTTCCGGGCACATTTAAAAGTGTGCCAATGACACTATCAAAAATATTTTTCTCAATATGCATAATATCTAGAAAATGTCTAACATGTAAAGACTTCCAATATGGCAGCTCAAAGAAAATTGACTTTTTTTTCCACCCAGTTTTTGTAAGGTCACGTGCAAAGGTCTTTCCAAATTTGATATCCAGGTCTTTTACTTTGTCAAACACGTCCTCACCAGTCAAGCAATTAGGAGCTCGACGTTCTTCTATATTCCCATTAAAGGCTTTCTTCCACCGACGATATCGATGGTTCCGATTCAGCCATCTCCGATGCCCTTGGAATGCATATTTCTGAGAATGTGGCAATCGATATTGATCTGTATTCCCGACACATATGGGGCATCCACATTGGCCATGTACACCATATCCCTCGAGATTTGCTCTTGCCGGAAAATCATTGATTGTTCCAAATAATACGACTCTGAGATTGAAACTTTTTTTCCTAAACTCATCATATACTTGAACGCCGGTCTCCCACAACACCTTCAAATCCTCAATTAAAGGAGCCAAGTAGACATCTATATCATTTCCAGGTTGTTTCGGCCCAGAAATGAGTATAGGCATCATGATATGCTCTCGCTTCATGCATCGCGATGGGGGTAAGTTGTAGATCATCAAAATCACCGGCCATGTACTATGTGAGCTACTTTGCAAGCCATGTGGGTTCATGCCATCTGTAGCTAATACAAGTCGCAAGTTTCTTGGTTCTTCACCAAATTCAGGAAAATCATCATCAATCTTTTTCCATTGAGGAGAATCTGAGGGGTGTCGTATATTGTCATCTTCAATCCTTTCTACAAGCCTTCTATCAGCATGCCATGTTAAGTCCTTCGCAAGCTCTACACTACTGTACATGCGCCTAAATCTAGGTATTATAGGCAGATACCACATTGTTTTAACAGGAACAGATCCATTCTTCTTGTACCGTGAGGCGCCACATTTTGGACACGCCTTCAATGATGCATAATCACTTCTAAACAATATGCAATCATTGAGACAAGCATGTATCCTCTCATATCCCATGCCAATTGAGGTTAACATCTGTTTAGCCTCATAAGTACGATTAGGCAATACATTATCCTCGGGTAACATGCTTTTTACTAAGCCAAGTAAGTCTGTGAAACTCTTATCACTCCACCCATTGTTGGCTTTTAACTTGTATAGGTTTAGGACTACTTTCAATCTTGTAAATTTACTACCACTATACAACGGTGTCTTTGAATCACTTATCAAACTGTCAAACATTTTAGGACAATTTTGCAAATCCTCCTCAATGACATTTGTCATCTCCTCCAAACGATCAGGCTCAAAATCATTCATGTTGAAATCTTGTGATGAATATGATGTACCACCCAAATCATCTGACGTGACGTTGCTTTCACCATGTCTTGTCCAACGTATGTAGCTTTTATCAATTCCATGACACACCAAATGATCTTCCAACTCACCTGGACTAATTCTCTTTCCAAAACAACAACGTAAACATGGGCAAGTTATCCTATTCAGATCTAGTGCATGCTCAGCCGCAAACTTGATAAACTCTTTTACCCCTTTCTCATACTGTTTTGACATACGATCCGCTAAAATCCAACTTCGATCCATCTTGATTCTGAATTAATTAAATTAAACAAATTTAACACACAATTCCATTGGATTAATTAAATAATTTAAATTTATTTCCAATTATTCTTGAAAAAATTCGGCAGAGTAACGACGCAAAAATTTCTACCAAGTTCTCGACTTAATCTTCTCCAAAAATTTCAACCAACACAATTATATTCGAATTATTCTACAAAAAAATCGGCAGAGCAACGACGCAAAAATTTCTACCAAGTTCTCGACTTAATCTTCTCCCAAAATTTCAACCAACACAATTATATCATATAAATCACATAGAACTACAAATAAAACATCATATTTCCAACAATTAGAAATAAATATTGATCACCAATTGGATCAATGTACCCTAAATCACAAAATCACCAATTGCTTATGTATACATTATACTTATATATTTTACATATACATACTTACATACATAAGTATATATAAATATAATACACACATTTATATATATATATATTCAAAATATATAATATATTGCTACATATTCTAATCTATGTATATTATAATATAATACATTTGTATACACACATACATACATTTATATATATATATATATATATATATTGCTACATTATACTTCTACATGTTCAACAATAAAACTCAACCAAAATACAATCAAGAACTATCATAGTTCCCACTATAAACAATCCAACAAAAAAAGCATTCATAAATCACGCATGTTATCACTGTAGCACACGTAAAAACACATTTATGCATACCTAAGACGACACAACTTGGCTAAGAATTTCACCGTTGCTCCGAACCTATCATTTCAAAAAAAAAAAAAACAACTTTAATCATTAATTTCAAAACAAACAAAAACCCACAAATACTTATCATTCATTTCACAAATTAACAAAGAAACCACAAACACTTATCATTCATTTCAAAAATTAACAATATTTCACAAATTTAAAAGAACCCACAAACATTTATCATTCATTTCACAAATTAAAAAAAACCCACAAACTATTATAACTTATTTCACAAAAAAAGTAAACAAAGGGAGAGAGAAATAAACCGAGGTTGGGTGGTGGTGGGTCGGCGGCGGCGGCGCGGGCAGGGGGTGGTGGGTCGGCGGCGGCGGCGCGGGCAGGAGGTGGTGGGTCGGCGGCGGCGCTGTTGGGTGGTGGGTGATGGAGAGTAGAGTGAGAGAGTGAGTAGAGTGAGAGAGTTAGAGAGAGAGTGAGAGAGTAGAGAGAGAGTGAGAGACGAGCGGCGGGTTGGGTGGTGGTGGGTCGGCGGCGGCGGCGGGTTGGGTGGTGGTGGGTCGGCGGCGGCGGCGGGTTGGGTGGTGGTGGGTCGGGTGGTGGTGGGTCGGGTGATATATGGAGAGTGAGAGAGTAGAGTGAGAGAGTGAGAGAGTAGAGAATGAGAGAGTAGAGAGAGAGATAGAGAGTGAGAGTAGAGAGAGAGACGTACGGCGGCGGCGGGTTGGGGGGGCGGCGGCGGGTTGGGTGGTGGTGGTGGTGGTGGGTGATGGAGAGTGAGAGAGTAGAGAGAGAGAGTGAGAGTAAGAGTAGAGAGAGAGAGAGAGAGAGAGAGTGAAGAAGAAAGGGGGGGGGGCGGGTTCGGTTTTTAGTGGGGGGGTGGTGAACCGCCTATTACAGCGGTTCGACCCGAACCGCTGTAATAGGTGGATACCTATTACAGCGGTTCGAACCGAACCGCTGTAATAGGTTTGAACCAATAGGTGGATACCTATTACAGCGGTTCGAACCGAACCGCTGTAATAGGTTTGAACCAAACTTCGTTTTTGTAGCGGTTCTTTCCAAACCGCTGTAATAGGTATTTTTTACAGCGTTTGTACTTAGAACCGCTGTAATAGGTGCGCTGTAATAGCATCTTTTTGTAGTAGTGCCAGCAACATTGCACCATGAGGTATATAATTTTGTCCATCCAATCACCTCTAGATTATTTTATAGTTGCACCATGAATTTTCCTATATTGTCTTAATTGGTTGTAAATGCTTCGATATTATGGGTTTTTCTTATATTAATAGAAATTGCAATTAGTTTTCACATAATCGAATTTAATTTATTCATCATGTAGGTTTTCTTCCCCTCATTGCATGAGCAGAGCTGTTGAATTTGGACTATTTACTAGGCGCAAGGATTGATACTTTAATATACATGTAAGGAGGGCATTCACGTGCACTAGCATACGAATCGCAAATGGAATGGATGTCTGAGTTATAAAACTATAAGTTGTAGTTACAAGTAAAAATTATTTGAAATATATATTTAAATACACATATATAGTCGAATTTGAGAAAGGGGGGAAATCATAATTATTGGATATAAGAGAGTTAGTTGGGCGTACGAGAAAATAGAGTAGCCCCTTCTTCATGTTTGTTTCATTAAAAATATTTAGATATCACTAAATTCCTCTTCAATAGTAATGAAAAGTGGATTAGGAATTCCTTCGAATGGACATCATTCCTACTTTTTCATGTAATTTTTGTATCAATTAATTATTCTGTCTATTTGCATTTTCATCTTCTCACAATTTATGTATCAATTAATTATTCTTTTTAAAATTTATATCTAATATTATAATGAATAGCAATTGAAAAAAAATCTAAGCAGTGTTCTATTGAGTTAAAGAAGAGAGCTCAATAATTTATAAAAGTTGAAAGATGACTGCCAAGTGCCAACTATTTGTTGAAAGTTAATTTGCAATTTTCAAGATATGTCTAGAAGCATCATGAATTGCATCTAACAAATATCTAGCATCTAGAAATTACTATCCACTAGAAATATCTAGTATCTATGAAGCATCTAGTACCTAACACCAAGAAATATCTAGTATTTAGAATCACCTCATTGAAAATAATGTAAAGGTATCTAGATTTATCTATGGACTTGTATAAATAGATGTACCATGCATTGTTGTAAGTAAGCAAGCAAAAAGTTAAAAAAAAATAAAAATTCTACTAATAATAAACTTAGAGCAGCAGCTTAAGTAATCTTCTCCATTCCAGCCGTGCACTAACATAACTTCTACTATCAATCTTCTATCAATTTCTACAAACAAACATCAACATTATTACTTAAAACTCACCACACTTCCGCATATCTCCAACAAATTTGGTATCAGAGCCATGTAGACGGCTTTGATCAGTCATCATATAAATCATAGCGACAAGGTCATCCACTACAATGTTCAAATACTCTCCAAGTGAAGTACCAATATTTGAAGGAGAGCAATATGATTATTGGAGCAGCGAGATGAGGGATTTTTTCATCTCTCAAGACTTATGGGAAGTTATAGAAGAGGAGTATCCAGAGCCACCCGCTGAAGGAGATCCGACCAAATGGACAGCTACACAAGAAAAGCAATTCAAAGAAAATCAAAAGAAAGATGCGACGGCACTTCGATATATAAAACAGGGGGTAAGTAAATCTATCTATCCTCGAATTTTTAATAAAAGAAAAGCTAAAGAAGCATGGGAAGTTTTACAAAAAGAATTTCGGGGAAATGATAAATTAATATCGATCAAGTTGCAATCTTTTTGGAGAGATTTCGACAACTTATCGATGAAACAAAGTGAAAAAATTGGAGATTTTTTTTCTAGAGTCTCAACTATCGTAAATCAAATTCAATGTCTTGGAGATACTATTCAAGACAAGAAAGTGGTCGAGAAGATTTTGAGAAGCTTACCTCCAAAGTTTGACCATTGTGTTGCCGCGATCGAAGAATCAAAGGACCTATCAAAGTTGTCGACATTCGAACTCATGAGTTCACTACAAGCTCATGAACAAAGAATCAATAGGTCGACAAATCAATTCGTCGAGCAAGCATTCCAATCCAAACTCAATTTTCAGAGAATGACTCAAGCAAACTTGACTTCAAAAAAGGAGCATTTCAAAAGAAGAATCATTACAACGGAGGAAATCAAGAGAGGCGCAAACTCAACAACAAAGGTGAAGGAAATCAATGTTGCATTATTTGCAAAAAGAATAATCATACTTCACAAGATTGCTACTTCAAGTGTAAGAGATGTCGAATCCCTAATCACTCGCAAAGGGATTGTCGATATCAAAAGAATCAAGAAACGAAAAGGGCCAATTTTACAAAAGAGGAGGAGGAAGACCAAGTTTTCTATTCTTGCCTAAAAGTCGAAAAAGAGTCGCAAGATACATGGTATATTGACAGTGGATGCAGGAACCACATGACGAGCAACCGCGACATATTTGAGGAGCTTGACCAAAACTTCACATCGGAGGTAAAACTTGGAGACGACAAAGTCCAGAAAGTTGAAGGAAAAGGTGTCATTGTTGTCCGCACTAGGCAAGGTAAAAAGAAATTTATTCATGATGTTCTTTACGTGTCGAATCTAGCTACAAATTTATTAAATGTTGATCAACTCTTAAAAAAAGGTTATTCAGTAAATTTTGATAATAATAAATGCAAAATCATTGATAAGAAAAATAACACAACAGTGGCAAATATTGATATGGCCCCAAATAAAATTTTTCCTCTAACTTTGCCACTAAATGACCATTGTGCCTTGAAAATGGAAAAATCTGAAAATTCTTATTTATGGCACTTGAGATATGGTCATTTAAATAATAAAGGGTTGCACTTATTAAACTCAAAAAATATGGTTATTGGTCTTCCTAAAATTGAAAAAGAAAATAGAATTTGTGAATGATGCATTTACGGGAAAATGCATAGATTTCCATTCCTGAAAACATCTTGGAGGGCAAAAACACCTTTGGAGTTGGTTCATGCCGACATATTTGGCCCTACAAGGACGCCTTCACTAAACAATAAGAGATACTTTATTCTCTTTGTCGATGATTTCACTCGGATGATGTGGATTTATTTTCTAAGTGAAAAGTCCGAAGCATTCTCTGTATTTCTTTTGTTCAAGGCCCTAGTCGAGCAGCAAAGTGGGCATCTAATCAAGACTCTACGAACCGATCTTGGAGGTGAATTTATCTACAACGCATTTATTAATCACTGCAAGGAGGAAGGAATTCAAAGACAACTTACGGTGAAATATAGTTCGCAACAAAACGGTGTGGCAGAGAGAAAGAATCGCACTATTGCTGAAATGGCTCGTAGCATGCTGGAAGAAAAAGGAATGCCAAAGAAATTATGGGCAGAAGCTGTTAATACAGCCGTATACATACTCAACCGGTCACCAACAAAAGCTGTTCGGAATAAGACACCGTTTGAAGCCCGGAACAAGCGAAAGCCTCAAGTCGATCATATGAAAGTATTTGGGTGCATCGCTTACGCTCTAAATCAGTCACCAAACAAAGATAAATTAGAAAAGAAGGGTGAAAGACTTGTATTCATTGGCTATAGCGAGGAGTCGAAGGGCTATCGACTATTGAACCCAAGTAACGACAAACTCATCATATCAAGGGATGTGATATTCGATGAAATGGCAGAATGGAATTGGGAAGAAGACAACGAGCAAGCAACATCTCAAAATGACATTCTTCACCCGATGAGTACTCAAATGAATACTTCGGGACCAAGAGACCTCCCGCAGAGCCAAGACTTAAATTCGGCCCCAAGTACCAGCAACTCAAATGATGAAGATTCATCTTCGGATTCGGAGTTTCCAGTACGAAAGGTACGTCTTTTACGAGATATTTATGAATCTTCAAATGTTGCTTACTTTGCTTGCGAACCTCAATCTTTTGAAGATGCAAAAAATAAAGATGTGTGGATTGACGCAATGAAAGAGGAAATATCCGTAATTGAGAAAAATAAAACTTGGGAGCTCGTTGATTTACCTAAAAATAAAGAAGTGATTGGACTTAAATGGGTTTATAATATAAAATATGCCGAAGATGGTTCAATCAAAAAGCATAAAGCTCGGCTAGTTGCAAAGGGATACTCGCAACAACCTAGAGTCGACTTCAATGAGACATTCGCTCCAGTAGTTCGAATGGAAACCATAAGAACGGCTCTCGCCGTAGCAGCACAATTGGAGCTCAACGTATATCAACTCAATGTTAAATCAGCCTTTTTGAACGGCGAGCTACAAGAAGAAGTTATGTCGAGCAACCACAAGGCTTTGCGGTGGAACGAAAGGAGAACAAAGTTTATAGACTTAGAAAGGCGTTATATGGATTAAAGCAAGCGCCACGAGCATGGAACTGCAAGATTGACGGCTACTTTCTCAAAAATGGATTTGAAAGAAGCAAGAATGAACCTTCGCTATATGTGAAAAATGAAGGAGAAATATATTGAAGACATACTCAAGAAATTTCACATGGCCAACTGCAAGCCCGTAAACACGCCCATGATGCCAAGTGAAAAATTGCAATTGAATGACGTCTCGGAAAAGGCAGATGGGAAAGTTTTTCGAAGCTTGGTGGGTTCACTCATTAATCTCACTCACACTAGACCCGACATATGTTATACAGTGAGTGTGGTTTCAAGATTTATGCAAGATCCTAGCAAAAATCATCTTGTCGCTGCAAAAAGAATTTTGCGATATCTTCAAGGAACTAAACAACTTGGACTCCAATATGTCAAAGAAGAAGATAACAAGCTGGTTGGATTCACTGATAGTGATTGGGCGGGATCCATAGATGATCGAAAGAGCACGTCCGGCTATATCTTTTGCCTTGGTTCAAGTGTGATCTCATGGAGCTCGCGAAAGCAAAAGACAGTGGCATTATCATCTTCAGAAGCCGAATATATTGCAGCAACGGAGGCTTCATGTGAAGCAATTTGGTTGAGACGAATTCTCAGTGACATGCAACAAACACAAAAGGAGCCGACAAAAATATATTGCGACAATATGTCAACTGTAGCTATGACTAAAAATCCGGCGTTTCATGCCCGCTCAAAGCATATTGAACTACGACACCACTTTATTCGAGAATTAGTGGGCAAGGAGGAGATTGTGATGAATTTTATCAACACAAATGATCAACCAGTTGATTTCCTTACCAAAGCAGTCACACTGGAGAAATTCGAGAAGTTCAAGCATCAACTGAAAATTACAAATTAAGGAGGAGTGTTGAAAGTTAATTTGCAATTTTCAAGATATGTCTAGAAGCATCATGAATTGCATCTAACAAATATCTAGCATCTAGAAATTACTATCTACTAGAAATATCTAGTATCTATGAAGCATCTAGTACCTAACACCAAGAAATATCTAGTATCTAGAATCACCTCATTGAAAATGATGTAAAGGTATCTAGATTTATCTATGGACTTGTATAAATAGATGTACCATGCATTGTTGTAAGTAAGCAAGCAAAAAGTAAAAAAAAAAAACAAAATTTCTACTAATAATAAACTTAGAGCAGCAGCTTAAGTAATCTTCTCCATTCTAGCCGTGCACTAACATAATTTCTCCTATCAATCTTCTATCAATTTCTACAAACAAACATCAACCTTATTACTTAAAACTCACCACACTTCCGCATATCTCCAACACTATTGTACGTTACTGGCATTTTTGACACACTCAATGTGTGTTTAAATTTACTATATATATTTACTATTTTTTGTGCCATTAACTGACTGTTAATGATTATTCATTTAATTGTATTATTTATTTGAATTTATTTTATGTATGTTAATTGGAGAAATTGGAGAGAGAAAAGAATTTTAATAAAATTTATCATCGAGAAAAGAATAATACAAATAGGTTATACAGAGTATAAATAATATGATACTAAATATGTGTCCTATGCTAATGTATCAATATCATTTAAGAGAAAAAAAATAAATTTATGCAGACGAGTAGTTTGTTCCCTTTAGTTATTTAATAGAACATAGTATGAGTAAATATATTTTTTCAAGTTTAATATTTCAAATCTCTAATACAATAATAAATATTATCTTTACTTCATTTCAAGTGTTGGAATAAATATGCCTAAATCTGGAACTATGGGATAAATTTCTCAAAATATATGTAAAAGAAAAACTATACATTAATTATAAATACAAATATCAAGATTGATGAGGAGTAGATAAGATTTGCAATAATACTTGATTATCTTCAAAATAATTTGGGTGTAACTTTGCATGCACGAGAAACGAAAAACCATCCATTTTCTTCTATAGACAATAAATATAGATTATTTAAGCTTTTCTTACGTGTGACTTAAAAATAGTATGTAGCTTTACATTTTATACAATAATGAGTTAAATATTATCTTACTGATCATCTACATGTAGATTGTTCTCAAGGCTATACGATAATTAGTTTGGGTCAACTTTTCATGTATTTATTTACTTATATCTTATTATTTTAATTGAAGCAACTACATTAATCTTTAAATATAGGTTTCACGTTCATTTTAGTGTAAAAGACAACAGTGTTGTTACTGATTTAAAGTTACTAAACCAACAAGCTGAAATTATGTTTCACCGACAAGTTGCTTATTTCAAAAGTGTGGAAGAAAAGGTAGAATTACAATTCTATTTGTGAAAAAAGTCAATATATCAAAATATTTAAAAAATATAAAATAACAAACAATTTTTTTAGGAGAATGGTAGAAAGCTATTATAAGACCACGTCAATTCGTTCAAAAATTATGCATTTACATTTATTGTTCATGTACCACCAAAATTTGCAAGATCAAATGTTCGTTGCACGGTAGATTTTATTTTACCCGTTGATTGGTCTGAAGAATGTTCAACTTTATGAAAATAAAAATAATCAAATATTTAATTTGATTCTAAACAGTGGTATCATTTTCCCTAATTTATAGTTTAATTAATATTGGCCGTGCATAGTACGGGTTACATACTAGTATATATTAAATTTAAAAGAATTCATTGTAATTAATCAAATAATGCAGTCATAGACTCAGTGCACCGAAATTAAGCGCCCACGGCCCTAAATTGCTAGATAATTTAAGACTCGGTTTAATTCTACTTCAACCGGCCAGAAATTTTTTAAACTTCAAAAGAATATTCAAAAACTCATCAGAAAATATATTGACTTGGGGATTTTTTAAATTTGAAGGGAAAATTTATAACTTGGCGTTGACATGACTTCGGACTGAACAAAATTGAAACTTTTGGTAATCGAAGGGAGGCAAAATTGCAAATTTAGCTCCACATGATAGGGCCGTTTTGGTTTTGGTTCCATACTTTACATGATTTTAAAAATAGCCCCAATAATTTGAAAAAGTTGTAACGTTAATCCTTTTTTGAAACAATATTGGTTCTATAATTTATTTTTCGTTAAAAGTTAACAAAATATTCTTAATACATTGACATTTTGCCCCCTAAACTATATAAGTTGTATTAAATACCCCCTAAACAAATATTAATGTCACTTGTCCCTTATAATAAAAAATTAAAAACAGTTGGGGAAGATGATGTTTATGTTTTTTTTTTAATCTTTTATTTTATTTTTCAGGGGGTAAATGACAAATTAAAAGAATATGTTTAAAGGGTGCTTGATACAAAGTATATAGTTTCAGGGGGCAATATGCAATTTTCAATTGTCCATTCCAATAGTTTTTGAAGGAATGGTCAACACCGTTAGTTTATCCGTTAAAAATTAATGAAAAATAAAGTGCGGGATTAACAATGTTTTAAAAAAGGATTAACATTACAACTTTGTCGAATTATTGAGACTTTTTCTAAATCACGTAAAGCGTGGGACTATAATTAAAATAGCCTAGGACTAAACTAATTTGACCTTGAAAACCAAATGAAAAATTATGACTTTTCAATAGCTAAACCACATTGACAATTAGTCTCGATTTCTTGAATTTATATACTACTTGAATGTATTAGTTGCTTATATACGTACACTATCACCATCAATGTTATTTCAATATATTTAAATATGAAATATAAAAGCATTAATTACTTTAAATAAAATTTATTTAGGCAAAATTTCACTTTTGGTCTTATTGGAGTTCGGGCAAAACACTTTTAGTCTAATAAGAATTTGGGATAATGGCAGACACCCCCCTCAGTTATGGGATGATGTGCATTTTGCCCCCTAACTTATTGAAATGTGCACTTTACCCCTCACTTATCATGAAATGTGCACTTCACCCCCTCGGGCAGCTCGAGCAGGGTTAAAGTGCTACAAAACACATAAGTGAGGGGGCAAAATACTACAAAAACACATAAGTCAGGGGGCAAAGTGCTACAAAAACACATAAGTCAGGGGGCAAAAGTCCAATTTTTATGATAAGTGTGGTGCCCGAATTCGTCCGAACTGCCCGAGGGGGCGAAGTGCACATTTTATGATAAGTGAGGGGGCAAAGTGCACATTTCAATAAGTTAGGGGGCAAAGTGCACATTACCCCATAACTGAGGGGGGTGTCTGCTATTATCCCTAAGAATTTTAACACTTTTGGTCTCATTAGAGTCAAAATGTGACACTTTTAGTTTCGTCCATCTATTTTTTGACGAAAATTTCCCATATGAGACACACACTCTGTTAGTTAACTACCCCTCATGTGTTTTACCTGATTCCATGGCAATTATCTAACCGAGGGAATATCTCACGCGGCTAAATATTGTCCGAATATAGACGGAGGGACTAAAAGTGTCACTTTTTTACTCCAATAAAACCAAAACTAGTGTCACAAAATTTCTTATGGAACTAAAAATGTTTTGACAGAACTCCAATGGGACTAATTAAAAGTGAAATTTTTCCATTTATTTGTTTCATTGTTCGTACATTATTTCACATAGCAATTCTTTTTGTAAATACAAAAAATAGATCTAAATACTTTGTTTTGAGGAATTACTTATATAAAGTAGTAGATATAAAGTAGTTTCATATATAAAATATATAAATGCTTGAATACATGTCTTGTATTGACAAAGAAAATATAAATATTCATATGTAAAGATATCTAAATATATAATTTTTGTTCAATTTATATTTTTCCTTGTATTTAAATTAATATATTGAAATAACATTAATAACAATATTTGCATATAACTAAGTCATGCAATAAAGTATACTAGTAAAGAAATTCAAGATATCTAGATTAATTAATGGTGAAGTGATTTATTTATTGGCAATTCAAGTCCAAATCCCTTTGATTAGAATTTTTTTAAACTTTGTCATGTTGGTCGCTATGTCATGTGTCAACTCACTAATTTTTCCTCCAATTTCAAAAGATCCCCAAAATTAGCTTAGTTTCCTGTAAGAATTTCATAGATAGATAGATATTTAATTATATATGTATATAAATTTCAAAAATCTCCGACCTATATCAAAAATTACAGCGGTAATTTTTTGTCTTGCCACAATCTAAAGGACAAATCGGAAAATGACCAACTTAGCAGACTAATTCTTTTTTCCTTTTGCTAAAATACAATACGTTGGTTTGGATCCTTCTAAAAAAATATAATTTTTGTAATCATTATGAGGTTGCATCCTTCACCTTCAAATGTACTATGCACATATTGAAAACTTTTAACATATGTAGTAATTTATAGTTGATTATAGGTTTACTAAGGAAATAAACAACACAGAATTAAATATCAATTAAATATATGCATGTAAAATGTAATTCAGTTTCAATTTATGTTTGACTACACTGAATTTGAATTGACATTTTGAGTTTTTAGAGTTTGTTACTTGGGTTTAATGTTTATTTGGGGAATGATCAAGAATGCTGCTATCGAGACCTTACTTCGTGAATAAGGCAAATTTTGGCATGGATATTAAAAGAAGGCTAGGAAGAGGCTTTGGGTAACAAAGTTGTTTAATACTCTTGTGGTACTTCAAATTCTTCAATTCGTTACTGTTTTTTCCAAAACCATTTATTAAGAGACACTGTCCTGTCTTATTCCATAGTTATTTATTGCAATGGGTTTTCAATGTATTATTTATAAAATAATAAATGCTGATGGCAGGACTATATATCTCAATATAAACTGCAAAAGAAAAAAGGAAAAAAAATGACAAGAAACTCGATGGGAATTAAATGTACATCATGTGCATGTTAGTCGCTACAAATAAAGTTTAAGCAATTTCCAGATTATTGGGGTGGGCAAAAAATTTAACAATAATAAAGAATCAAGTAATTTGTTTAGAAACTTTATTTAAGTAGGCGTTCGAAATAAAAAACTAATTTTACATTATTTGGTTCGAGCTTATTAACGATGAGAATTAAACATAATTAGTCCCCTAAGAATAACCAGGATACGCCAACACAATTGGAGTCCTAGAAAAAGTGCTCCCCTTTCGCAAGGCTCTATACATAACTAGCTAAAGACTAAATGATGGTAAAGAGCATCCCGGAACTTATAGAACTATCTTGAATAGCTTTTTTCCTAGCAAACAACTGAGATATTGTAATTCCATCCAAGAAGCTTTATACTTACAAATTAAGTCGTTTGAGGTCAAGTTCAATTTTTAACAATCAAATTGACGGTTTTGAATATTTTTTTTGTTTTTAATTATGTTCAACTGCATTTAATTTATTTACAGATACAACTTCAATATATAATGATGGGGAACATCAAATATCTGATTTGTCAATGAAGTCGAACTCTTAATGAGACGGAAAAACTAGCGTTAATTACCAAATAATAGCTATATTATTGTGGGATTGAAAACCTCTCAAGTATTTCTATAATTAATTATCTAATAGAAACAAAACCATAAAAGGGATTCAATTTGAACTGAATAGAACGAAAACTAATTCATTAAATGGGCCATTAAGCAAGGCTGCCCTTGCAAAAAGTTCTAATTGATGAATTTTGCTTTTAGGATTGATGTTACTAATTATTTCCATTAGGAGAATTTGGATGATAGCGTGGTAGACTATTTTTTGTAATCGTTTGAACGTGTATTATAAACATTCAAGCATGAGTCTACTTGCTTCTTGTAGATGTTGGTCTATAGACTAGATTGGTTAAGCACTAATTATTCTTATTTTTGTTCTAGTGAAGGTGCTTGGTTGTGGTACAGAATCCCTTGTATACTTTTTTGTACTACCCCTTTTATTTTTATGCAATTAATTTGAAAAAAAAAACGCATAAAAGAATTATATACCTATGTGTGTGGATTATATTACTTTGCCGGAAAATTACTAAACCCGTCTCGCAAGCCGAAAGCGGCGGTTCTAAAATATTAAAATATCATCATTAATAAAAATATAAAATCTCATGATTTATAGGTGAATCGGCTCGGTTGAACGAATTTATGAAATAATTGTGGATTAGAGAATTCCACGCATCCCACGCTCCACTTCCAATCTAGTGAGTGGAATTAGTTATTTTTAATTATGTTGTGTTAGGATCTTGGTAATTTGACCAACTCAATTTTGGTGTTTTCATCTCGTGTTTTATTTTGTCTATACATGAAATGTGAGTGAAACGTTTTTAAGTGTGGTAGATTGGGAAAATTGCAATTTTGGTCCCATAACTTAGCCCGTGTGCGATTTTGGTCCCAGTATTTTTGACTTTAGCATTATACGTCCTGTAACTCGAAAAAATGTGCATTTTTGGTCCCAACATACGAATACATCATGTATTTATACGGAATTGGCGCGTGCGGCTCACGCAAGATCACAAAAATGTACATTTTTGGTCCCATAACTCCAAAAATGTGTGTTTTTGATCCCATAACTACAAAAACGTGAAATGCACGCTCCAATTCCGTATAAATACACGATGCATTTGTATGTTAGGACCAAAAATGCACATTTTTTGGAGTTACGGGACCTATAATGCTAAAGTCAAAAATACTGAGACCAAAATTGCACACGGGCTAAGTTATAGGACCAAAATTGCAATTTTCCCGTGGTAGATTATATCGGACCATTTATAAGTAGAATATCAAAAAAGTACAACTTAGGGGTAGAAGGCATCTTAGCCACTTGTTTTCTTAAAAAGGAGTATTGTCTGTTGTGTTATCCAAAAGATCTAATTGATTATCTCTTGCGTTTTTAGAAATAATAGGAATAACATCCGATATCATTTATTAAATTTAATTAGAGATGTACCCTTATACATATATATGGTGACAATGTTTAGTATTTGTCTTTCTTCTTAGTCGTTTAAAGTAATAGTATTACTAAATACACACACATATATAATTACTAATAATATGTATGTTATTTCAAATTATATAAAGTATGAATATAAAATGCATTACATACATCTCTATTCATATTTTAACATAAAAGTAATATATAAGTGTAGTGGTGTTAAATATGCTTATACATATGATTAATATATATGAAATTTTTAAATATACACTTTTATTAATCATGTAATATGTGATAAAAATTTAAAATTTATGGCGTTATTTTATTTTTCTAACATTTTAATTGATTTTAAGAAAACTGTAGAAATGGAAACGAGAAATATTTTATTTCATGCCTTTTAAATAAATGTACACTATTGCTGAATAAAGCTAATAAATTTCATCACTTGGATCATCTCCGGCGAGATTTGACTTTTGTATTTTATGGTGGGGATTTGACTTGCGTAAGTTGACTAAATAGATGAAGGATCCTTTTATATATGGGTAAAATACCAAAATCTAATTGCCTAATCATATTGCAAACAGCGTTGCAATTTTTTATTGTACTTCATATATGAATGATATGTGTATAAAATATTTTTTGGAATATAAATTTATTATGAATTATATACATTTATCGGGTAGACATGATATATAACACGAAATGCAACACTATTTTACAATAAAAGATCTCGTGTCCCAAGAAACTGGCAATTGACATTAAGCATAATTCTATCGGTCATAAATTCCCTTTCCTAGTCATATTAGAATTACATCATTTTTATTTTATAATAATTAATTTCCTACTCGATCTTCTTTTTAGATAGTCTTGGAATGTTGATCTTTATCTAGAATACTATTTTTAGATAGTCTTGGAATGTTTATCTTTATCTAGAATACTATTTGAGATGGATATGAAATTAATTTACCGAATTTCAGTATGGTATCAGAGCCGACTTCCTCTCCCACAGTAGATCGCAACTGCCTCTTCTGCGGGCACTCCCCTGCCAGTAACAAAGTTAATTACACATATGCCACTTCTACTAAGTCACATTTAACTAATCAAATATCTAGTATTAATTTTCCTATGAATATCACTCTTTTTAATGTATACGTACACTATGGACAGTATGTTATAATTTATCTGTGTATATGATTAGTTTCTATAGGCCAAATTTGGTCTGAATTCCCTAATTAGTTGTCTATAACTAACAATATTGACAATAATTGTCACACTGCAATGGTCAAATTCAGTGTCACGTCAGCAACATATCACGACAAATTAAATATCCATCAAATCAAGAATCATTTTGTCACATTTAATAATTTAAAAAACATTATCACGTTTAATAATTTAGAAATTTAAATGATATAAAATATACAGGCCGTATTTTGTCCTAAAAATAACAATAATAAACTAACAGCTTTCCTCTAACTTCAAGTATACTAGAACACAGAGCCCGTCCGAATCTTATTGAAGCCAAAAGAAGAAATAAAGGTTTTAAAAGTGAGGCATCAGACCACAGTTTCATTTGATTTTCTGTTTCTATTAATGGGGGTCCCCAACAACTTTTACTATCTGACTCTGTCCTCCACATGCACTTTGCTGCCACTGCTTCTTCTTCCTCGTTTTATATCTTAACACGTCATATCTGCATGCACTCCACAGTCCCCACCAACAATACATCTCGAAATTTGATATTTAGTTTTATTATAATTTTAGATCTTACTTATACTCGTGATCTTAAATATCCTCTTAAACCACCGAAATTTTGAATTTCCGATCGAAATTTTAAATTTTCGGGGTCTCAAAGCGAAATCTCACATTCGATTCAATTTTGCAGAATATCTTTCGAAATTTCTCGATATTTTCGATATTTCCCGACAGTTACCGATATTTTCAATATTTCCCGAAATCTTGAATTCTTAATAAAATTACTTTGTCAAATATCTGCCGAAATTTCCTGAAATATCTCTAAATTTTGGCCAAACTCAAAATATTTCAAAATTTAAAATAATGTGATTTTAAATGATGATTTGTATTGAAATTGTGGTATTTTGTTTTAATGAAGTTTTTAGGAGATTTGGTTATTACTTTACTCTCAAATCATATTTATTTTATATTTTTCGCCACAAATTTTAATCATACTGCTTGACAAAATTCACTATACATACATTATATATACAATATTATTTATGTAAAAGATCCATAATTATGATATTTAAAGTTACATAAAGTTTCGTTGTAAATTTCCAAATTTTTCTATAAATGTCCATGATTTCTTTAAAATCGAAATCGAAATTTTGAATATCCTCAAAATTTTCATTGAAATTTCCTTAAATTTACTACCCTGATATCGATACCGATATCGAAATTTAATACCTTGCTTATACTTGTGAGCATGTCAATCAAGCCTTCTCATATTTCTTTTTTTAATTGTACGTATATATAATTTTAGGTTTACTAAAACCAGTCTTTCCTTTTCATACTTGTATGCTACTGCGTACTACTTGTTAGAATAATAATAGTATAAGAGTCTTTATTATTTCCTTAGTTATTTATTTTCTTAGTTGTTTATTTCCTTATGTTTCTTATATTGTATTTTATATAAACTCTTTCATTATCATTTATAAAGTCAAGGGGAATTATACCTTAATTTGGTTTTAAATTATCAGATAATGGTTCCAACTATAAATTATGACGCGGTATGTTTATGGATCTCTGCCGTAGCTATTCCGTTTTTTTTTATTATCTCTCTGAAAAATCCAAACCCTCCTCTGATAATGATGAATCTTGGTTTGCTTTTGACTCCACCACTAAACGTTGACTTTATTCCACGGTGGATTTAAAGTTGTTAAAAAATATTGATTTAGAATACTCCACTTCTCATAAATTATGGTTTGCAATTGAAGAAAATTTCCTCAACAATAAACCTTCTCGTTCTTTGCAAATTAACGAACATTTTCATACTATTCAGAAAGGATCTCTTACTATTTCTCAATATTGTCAAGAGATGAAACATCTTGCCGATAATCTCGCGGACCTTGATAGTCCTGTCACTGACCAAGTCCATATCCTTCAACTTTTACAGCGTCTTCCCAAGTCATACCTCCCCCCCCCCCCCCGTCACTATAATCACTACTCAAAAACCCTTCCCTTCATTTTCTGAGGTTCAAAATTTACTCCTCACACATGAAGCCCGTGAGTCCGGCTTTTACTCAAATCTGCCTCATACCGATTTCTCCAATGCTCTTTTTTCCCAAAATAAATTTCAAAATCGAAACACATATCGGGGTAATGAAAAATACTGAGGACAAGGTGGTGGTCATTCTACCAATCATCAATCGGGCTATTCAAATAATTCGAATTACAATGCTAGCCCCAATTTCAGTTATTGCCATCAGCAGGTCGATCCGCACAATCAGGGCCCACGCCCATTCAGCCCTCTGCTGCCCACTTACTCTTATCCAGCAGCCCATCAGGTTCTGGCTGCCAATTGGGCCGCGCACTCCCAGCCCAACTCCTCCACATGGCACATGGGCCATCAGCTCGCTCCAAGCGCCAGCTCACTTCTGCCGTCCAGCTTACCCAGAGCACAAGGCCTCCTCGGCCCAGCGCCCGTCTGGGCTGTTCCAGCATATGGCCCGCACCACAAGACTCTCTCTAATGCACAATCTGGTGCATCCGGTCCACCTACACCAGCCCAACAACAATCCGGTTTCACCTCCACTGATCTCTCCCGGCTCTATCAAACTATGACACTCAATCAACCGGACGACCATTAGTATATGGATACTGGGGCAAGCACACACATGACCTCTACCCAAGGTAAATTAGTTAATATCGCACCTAGTTCTAATTCAAATTCAATAATTGTTGGTAATGGTGTTGTACTCCCCGTTATTTCTATTGGTTAATCTCAAATGCATGCTCCTTCTCGTTCCATTTCTTTGAATAATGTTCTTGTCGCTCCTTCTTTAGTTAAGAATCTTGTGTCTGTCCGTAAATTCACTTGTGATAACTCTTGCTCTCTCGAATTTGATCCTTTTGGTTTTTCTAGTAAGGACCTTAGGATCGGCACCGTGATTCTTCAGCGAGACAATTACAGCGATCTCTATCCCTTTTTTGATTTTTCCACCGCTTTGAGCACCCTCCATTCTTCTGCGCCTCTTCCCTCCTCCACATGGCATCGACTGCTCATCATCTCGGAGTTTCTATTTTTAAGTTTTTATCTAGTAGGAATTTTATTAATTGTAATAAGTATTCTTCTAGAAACCTTTGCCATGCTTGTCAGCTTGGTAAACATAAGAGTTTTTCTTTTTCTAGTTTCTCTTTCATCTAGTTCTGCGTTATTTGATGTTATTCACTCGGATCTTTGGACATCGCCGGTTCAAGTTTAGGTGGTTTTCGTTATTATATTATCTTTTTGGAGGATTTTGGGCATTTTTTATGGATTTTTTCTTTACGAAATAAGTCTGATGTTTTTCAAATTTTTGTGAATTTTTACTCATATGTTCATACTCAATTTAATTTTAAAGTTAAAACCTTTCAATGTGATCATGGTGGTTTGACAACAAAAAAGTTTCCTGATTCTTTTGCTTAAAAAAGCTTAGTTTTGTTTGGTTTTGTTTTGGGAGGTGTTTTTGGTGAAAATTTTGGTGAAACGTTTTATTGAGAGTTGTGTATTTTGGTGAAATGTGTTTGGTTTTGTTTTGAAGAATTAGTATTTTAATCATTTTTCGCGAGAATGTGTTTAGATTAGCTTTTTTGAAGTAACATTTGAGTGTTTTTTTTTGGTGAAAATGTGTTTAGCTTTGTTTTCAGAGGTAACAAAAATCACTTTAGCAGTCAAATCATGTAAGCTTTTGTCTGAAAAGGTTGTTTTAATGATTAATTGATGATTGAAAAGTATATTATATATAAGTTTGAAATTATTGTAATATATATGAATGAATATATGTATATACATTGGAATTGATGTGATATATTTATATATATGTATTTATATATAAGAGTGTATCTATTATATAGTGTATACATAATATATACATATATCATAAATGTAGTATGTTAGTACCTGGTAGGAAAATCTCAGCCCATACCCGACTTGTTTACACCTAAGTGTATTTCACAAGGAGAGTGTATTATACTTGCCATGTAATTGGTAAGTAATTTAAAAAAAATACACATGAATTTGGCCGAGCCGGGAGTGGATTAAAATTTCCCTAGTACTTGTTCTTGTGATAGCAATGAATAATAATTACTCCATTTCATAAATAACAATAAATTTAACATTAGAAATGAAATTTAGAATGGACAAAAAAGGTTAAACTAAATTCAACATTGCCACCAAAATTATTATCTACACCCATTTCTTCATTTTTTTTTGTATCACCATCATCACTATTAAGAAATTTATGAAACGTACCTCAAATAAGAATCAAAAAATTTCTTAATAAAATCTTTTCACTATTCATCATCCTCATTTTCACTTTCACCACCACTATTCAGTAGCACTATCAACAAACGTCGCCGAACTCATTTCCATTTGCGCAATTCGCACCGCTCCGATCAATCACTCAGGAAGCTCCTCCTCCGTTTGTGACTCCACCAAGAACCCCATATCCACCGTCACCGCCGTGACGCACCCCAAAGCTAATCGCAAAATCGCGATCGCTATAGCCGAGCTGCCAATATCAACATCAATCTCCAAATAATTTGGTCCACGGTGATAATAGCAATTCCGAGCCTTCCTCAACAAACACGCCGAGTAATTCCCACCACTGTTTTCACGATCCACGGTCCTTTCACGATTTTGTTCACTAACTTGCCGACTGCTACGGAACGCATCTGAGCCGTTGATGAATTCATAGAGCAGCAAATTTGAATTGATCGGCGTGGAGAGAGGAAGGAGACAGAGAGAGAGACAGTGCAAATAGAGAGAGAGAGAGAGGAGAGAAAGTTTAGTATTTTTTGGATTTTTTTTTTACCAAACTTTGGTTATTTGACCAAACATGAGTGTTTGGCCAAATAATCCACAACCAAACAAGTTTTAGGCTGGGTTTTGGTCAAAAACCCAGCCCAAAACAAAACCAAACACAGCCTTAGTTTTTCACTTCTCTTATCCTCATACTTCCCAACAAAATGATAAAGCCGCTGAGCGAACCATCCAAATCGTGAACAACATCATCCGCACCCTTCTCTTCCAAGCCTCTCTTCCTTCTCCTTTTTGGGTTGAAGTCGCCAATATGGTTGTTCATCTCTTTAATATTCTTCCCACCACCACCCTTTCCTATAGAACTCCTTTTGAAATCCTTTATAATGTCTCCCTTTCTTACACCCACTTATGTGTTTTTGGTTGTCTCTGCTATTCTAATCTCTCCGATAAAGCTCCTCATAAACTCTCTCCTCGCTTTTCTGCTTCTTTATTTTTGGGTTTTTCCTCTAATCACAAAGGTTTTCGATGCTTAAATATTAGCACAAATAAAATTATCATCTCTCGTCACGTCACCTTTGACGAATCCATCTTTCACTTCTCCTCCTTTTTCTCTCCTCCGGTCCAACCCTCGTACAATTTTCTCTCTTCTGACTATGATCCTTCTCCCTCCTTCGTGTTGTGAGTTGTTGCCATCTTCACCTCTTCCTCGGTCCGCTCACCCTCCCCCGGGATTCTCTCTACCACCTTCTCCACCTTTGGAGCCTACTGAATCTGCATCCCCTCCTGTACCGACGTCTTCTACCACCGCAGTCCCACCTCCCGTTCCCACTCATCCTATGACCACTCGTTTCATGAACTCAAACAATAGTTCGGTTCCATACTTGTTTGAATCTCATCCGTTAGGGATAAAATAACAATATGTAATAATAAATAATTATTTCATCAATAAACCTAAGACTCTGATACCATTTTTAAACCAGGATCCCAAAATTGCTAAAATGGCCTAAAACGGCCTTGCCAGTCCATAAGTAAGAATTATTTATGTCATTAACCTTTAAGAGGACCAAATTGAGATGTTTTAAAAGCTGAGGGACTGATTTGAGATTGGAGGTAAAGCTCAGGGATTAAAATGGATTTCTCCATGAGAGAGGGTAGTACATACTTATATGATTGGACCAGAGGCCCAGAAGCTCACGTCATCAGACTCAGGTTGGGTCCAGTGTTAGGTGTGGACTGGCGTGTCTGTGTGTGTGTGTATATATATTATAAAACATATGAAATTATTTAATTTGTTTCCTTCCGATCAACTCATGCTACAACAATATAATGCTTGTTAGCCTAGTGATATCAGCTTTTACTTTCACCTGGGAAGTCCTTGGTTCATTTCTAGGCTATCACAAGTGAGGACTTTTCTCTCCTTATATGCAGTTTTATAGGGTCTGTGACACCCATAAATAAAAAATATAGGCCTGGGTTTGTGGGTCAAGGTATCCTCTTCGTCTAGAATTAAAAAGAAAAAATGTATTGTGTGCAACACGTGACAATCGACATGAGGATAAAAGGATCTCAAGGCTCCACCTATAAGCGAATGGATGTGGATCAAAAGATTTGTTCATGTAGTCTATGGTTATGATTGTACATAAGCACATTGATTTGGTCCACTGGGAGTGTCTCAATCATTGATTGGCACATGTCAGTTCCATAGATTTAAATTGCGGATTAACACTTGTTCGATGGTTACATTGACTCAGACTTTCAGTATGATGTGGATGATCGAAAATCCAACTCAGAGTTTATATTCACACTTAATGGTGGGGCACTGACTTGGAAGAGTTCCAAGCAAAGCACAATTGCGGATTCCACCACTGAGGACGAGTGTGTGACTGTCTTGAAGGCTGCCAAGGAATGATTTTTGGATAAGGAAATTTCTTAGAGAACTTCAAGTGATTCCTAGTGTAGAGTTTTCGTTGCCACTATACTGTGACAACAATAGAGCTATTGTATAAGTAAAAGAACCAAGGTCTCAAAAAAATTCAAGTACATAGAGAGAAGATATCACATCATCAGAGAGATCATTAGGAAAGGCAAAATAGCCATGCAGAAAGTAAGCTTAGCCAATAATGTCGTTGATCCGCTCACCAACCATTGTCTCAAGCAGTGCTTGACCGACATCTTGAGAAGATGGGTATTAGATACCATAGCAACATTGAGTGCAAGTGAGAGATTGTTAGGTTTATGCTCTCGAATTTCATAGAGGATAGATTAGTATAGGACTTTATTGATGTAATTGTGAACTATTTTAGTTAATAAAATGGCTTCTTTTTTTTTAGTCAATCTTATATGGATTTATAAGCAGTATTCAACTGTTAGTGTTTGTATACAATAGTAGACCTTCAATTCCTTTATGAGAAAATGAAGTAGGCACTGGAAGGGTCCAATACTTGTGTACTCAATAAGTTCGCAAGCCATAGAGTCTCAGACTCGTCAAGACTTGTATAACGTAGGCTTTGATAAGAGATGTACCATTTGAATACTATAAGCTAGTGGACGCTTATATTATAGATGCACTGATGGGTTTAGTGTACTCGGACATGGCTCGCATCATTTCTGTTACAGGTATTTCACTTTTTGACAGTTAATGATAGAATTGATTAGTTGTGTTAGGTATTCGCGAACCTTCGACCTTAGGTGTCGAGTTGAAGATATGTTTGCGACATTAGGCCTGTCATTAGAGTAGTTAGGCCCAATTCACTCTTTGGTGGGACTGACATCGAAATGCGACCTTAATGGGCAAGCAGTAGTCTTAACAATTATCCAAGAGTGGATTCGTACTTTCGAAAGTGAGCGAGTTTGTATCATATGGATAATAAGTAAGTGAGATCATAAGTCTTTGGCCGAAGCAAACGAGCTGCTTGTGTTAGACACAAGAGAAAGCTCATTGATCTCGACTCATTATTATCTAAGCATATATTCAAGTATATGAGTTTGACATAACCATGACTCTTACTTGACTGGGATATTCGAACGAAAGGTTTATACTTATATGATATTCACAACAGGAAAGGTTAAGAATGATCCAATCATTCGTTTTCATTTATGTTACAATGTGCGTCACGTCACTGGCTAGGTGTTACCCACATCCTTTGATTTTCTCAATCATTGCCAATTGAGACGAGCCTAAAAAGTCCCACTTAATAGAATCCATATGGAATTAAGGGAATTTATGTTGAGGGGCATTTTGGTATTTGATACCAAAATTGATTTATTGTATAAATCAAAAGAGATTTATAAATTAATTAATTAATAGATGATTTTATTTTATTAAAATAAGGATTAATTAAGTAGTTATTTTTGTAGGAGAACATTAATTAATTAATTGTTTGATTTAATTAATTATTTAGTTAAAATTACAAGTCATGGCTCGATTGAGTGCACTCGCATTGGGGGAGGGGGGAGGGGAGGGGTTGCAATGGCTCAAATTGGGCATCCAACTAGATGCCCAGTACATGGACTTTTAGGCCTTAGTTTTTGTCTTATGATATTTGTATATCACTTTATCAAAAACCTAAAAAATACAAGCCTCCGCCAGAAAATCCCCTCCCTCTTTCATAGACATTAATTAATGTTCTCCTAAAAAAATAACTAATTAATTAATCCTTATTTTAATAAAATAAAATAATCTATTAATTAATTAATTTAATAATCTCTTTGGATTTATACAATAAATCAATTTTGGTATCAAATACCAAAATGCCCCTCAACATAAATTCCCTTAATTCTATCTGGATTCTATTAAGTGGGACTCTTTAGGCTCGTTTCAATTGGCAATGGTTGAGGAAATCAATGGATGTGGGTAACACCTAGTCAGTGAAGTGACGCACATTGTAACACAATTGAAAACAAATGATTGGATCATTCTTCACCTTTCCTGTTGTGAATACCGTATGAGTATAAACCTTTCGTTCGAATATCCCAATCAAGTAAGAGTCATGGTTATGTCAAACTCATAGACTTGAATATATGCTTAGATAATAATGAGTAGAGATCAATGAGCTTTCTCTTGTGTCTAACACAAGAAGCTGGTTTGCTTCGACCAAAGACTTATGATCTCACTTACTTATTATCCATAGGATACAAAATCACTCACTTACGAGAGTACGAATCCACTCTTGGATAATTGTTAAAACTACTGCTCGCCCATCAAGGTCACATTTCGATGTCAGTCCCACCAAAGAGTGAATTGGGCCTAACTACTCTAATGACAGGCCTAATGTCACAAACATATCTTCAACTTGACACCTAAGGTTGAAGGTTCAGGCATACCTATTACAACTAATCAATTCTATCATTGACTGTCAAAGAGTGAAACACATGTAATAGAAATGATGTGAGTCATGTCCGGGTACACTAAACCCATCAGTGCATCTATAATATAAACGTCCACTAGCTTATAGTATTCGAATGGTAAATCTCTTGTCAAAGCCTACGTTATACAAGTCTTGACGAGTCTGAGACTCTATGACTTGCAAACTTATTGAGTACACAAGTATTGGACCCTTCCAGTGCATACTTCCTTTTCTCATAAAGGAATTGAAGGTCTACTATTGTATACAAATACTAACAGTTGAATACTGCTTATGAATCCGTATAAGATTGACTTAAAAAAAAGAAGCCATATTATTAATTCAAATAGTTCACAATTACATCAATAAAGTTCTATACTAATCTATCCTCTACAAAATTCGAGGGCATGAACCTAACAATCTCTCACTTGCACTCAATGTTGCTATGGTATCTAATACCCATCTTCTTAAGATGTCGGTCAAGCACCGCTTGAGACAATGGTTGGTGAGTGGATCAGCGACATTATCTGCTAAGCTTACTTTCTGCATGGTTATTTTGCCTCTCCCAATGATCTCTCTAATGATGTGACATCTCCTCTCTATGTGCTTGAATTTTTTAAGACCTTGGTTTCTTTACTTATACAATAGCTCCAATGTTGTCATAGTATAGTGGCAAGGACAACTCTACACTAGGAATCACTTGAAGTTCTCCAAGAAATTTTCTTATCCAAAATTCATTCCTTGGCAGCCTTCGGGGCAGTCACACACTCGTCCTTAGTGGTGGTATCCGCAATTGTGCTTTGCTTGGAACTCTTCCAAGTCAGTGCCCCACCATTGAGTATGAATATATACCCCGAGTTGGATTTTTGATCATCCACATCATACTGAAAGTCTAAGTCAATGTAACAATCCACTCTCACTTCTCCATTTTGATAGATGAGAATCATATCTTTAGCCCTCTTCATGTACTTGAGGATATTCTTCACCACTATCAAGTGTTCTTTACCCGGGTTTGCATGAAAATAACTCACTGTACTCACAGCGTAGGCAATGTTGGCCGTGTATACAACGTGGCGTACATCAGGCTACCCACGGAAGACGCATAGAGCACCATAGTAATCTCTTTCATATCTTTCTCACTTTCAATAGACATGGTCGTAGATAGTTTCACCCCGTATCTTGTAGGTAGGTTTCCTTTTTTAGAGTCTTCCATACTAAATCTCTTCAAGACTTTCTCTAAGTAAATGTTTTTGGAAAGTCCTATCATCCTATTTGATGTATCTCTATAGACACTAATTCCTAGGATATAAGTCGCTGCTCCCAAGACTTTCATGGAGAATGTACTTGAAATCCATGTTTTGACTGAAATCAACGTGCCAATGTCATTTCCTATAAGTGGAATGTTATTTACATATAGTACTAGAAAAGTGATCTTGATCCTACTAACCTTCTTGTAGGCACAAGACTCGTCTTCGTTCTTCATGAAGTCAAAACCCTTGACAACTTCATCAAAGGAAAAATTCCAACTTTGAGATACATGCGTAAGTCCATAAATGAATCTCTTAAGCTTACACATATTATGGAGACTAGTCTCTAACATGAAGCTCGTAGGTTGTTGCACATAGATATCCTCCTTGAGGAGTCCATTTAGAAAAGCCGTCTTCATATCCATCTTTCATATCTCATAATCTAGATGTGCAGCTATTGCATGTATAATGTGAATGGACTTGATCACAACTACCAGTGAAAAGGTCCCTTGATAGTCAATTCCTTCATTTTGTCTATATTTTTGTCACAAGCCTAGCTTTGTAGGTGTCAACTGTTGGGTTTATGCCCTCGAATGCCACAAAGCATCTTTAGTTGTCATACGTAAATCTTATATGAATTCATATGTAGTATTCAACTATAAGTCCATCTATATAAGAATAGACTTTCAATTCCTTGACGAGATAAGGAAATATTCACTAAAAGAGTCCAATACTTGTATACTTAATAAGTTCACAAGTTATAAAGTCTCTAGTAGGCATTGAGACTCATCAAGACCTGTATAATATAGGCTTTCACACGAGTTGTGCCAGTCGAACACTAAAAAATAGTGTGAGATTATATTATATGTGTACTGATGGGTTCGGTGCACTGGGACATGACTAGCATCAATTTTATCATATGAGTTTAATCTCTTTGACATGATTAATTTATTATTAAATGAATTAATTAATTCACTCATAAGATTAATTTAGTAATTTCTTAGAGAAATCAATTAATTAATTTATCTAATTATTTGTTTAATTTTTAATTGGATTAATTAATTAAATAGATAAAAACAAGTCTAGAACTCAAAAATGGTGCACCATGACAGTGCACCATGGCCATGTGGTTCGTCCTTAGTAGGCGGGCCACATGGGCGTTTGAGGCCTAGGTTTTTAGTTATATCATATATCACTTTAATCAAACCTAGACTAACACTTTTACAATCTACTCACTTGTGCTACAAGAAAAGAAAATCACTCCCCTCCCCTCTTTCTAGTCATCGACCAAGAGCAAGAAAAAGGAGTATTTCTGTCAAAGTTTTCTGGAGTGTCAATATTGAGGTGGTGCCAGATTCATCACCCGAATCAGAAAATCAAGAAGGCGATTTTTCTATCGGTGCTGTTCAAGCTTTGTGGAAAATCTCCAACCACTTCGCCATAATGGTTAAAGTGGTTATATCTCTATTTTCGTTATTCTACACATATATATGAGGGAAGCTAGGCAGGTCTTCGTCGCCCTGAGTCTACATTGGATTCCACCCCTTTTTTTTATTTTTCTCTTTCTATCAAAACGACGTCGTTTTAGTTTCCCACATACCTTTTAGGCGGTTGACACGTATTTGTTTACGGCTTAGATGGATTCTTCTTATGGAGCCACGTTTAGTCCGCCTCTTCTAAAAGTGATGTTCATCCTTCAAACGTGACGTTCATCTTTCAATTTTCAATTGCAGGCTTTCTTTCAGTTAAAAAAATGGTAGGGATCTTCTGCTCTTACAGATTTTGTTATCAAAAATTCAGGTTTGTTTCCTCGGTTTTCTCTATCTTTGTTTCAGTTTCTAAAATTTGGATTCATGGATTGAATTAGGTTTTGTGTCCTCTGCCATAGGATGGGTTTGAAAATTTGGATTTATGGGTTCAATCGTCTTCAATTTACGAGTTCATTCAGATCTAAAAATTTTGGAACTAGCACTTCTGAACAAATTTCTGATTCTAAAGCATCATGTGATTTAGATTTACATTTAGCAGAAAAAAATAAACATCATGTCTTTTATTTTACAATTTGGTATTTGACATCTGTTTACACCATAAAATAATTGGACTTTCGAAATACAGAGCCCAAATAGCCCAAATTGTAGAAATTCGAAAAGAAGGACATAAGTTAATAAAACCTAAAAATCGAATCTGAAGAAATAAAATATGGTCCAAATAGACAATCATCTGCAGAAGCGCGCTAATTCAAAAATATTTGTAAGAGCAGTTGAAGACGGTTGAAGGCGGTTCCCGAAGAAAAGGAACGTGGGTTCCTTCAAAGACCAATATATATACAAGCCATGGACAGAGAAAAAGAGATCGCAAGATCATCAGACTTCTACATTTTCGTTCTCTTAGGAGTAGTTTCTAGCGTAATGTAGGAGTAGATCGTAGCATAATTTAGGAGTAGCTGTAGTGTAGACTCGATGACATTTGCCTTCAAGACTTGTATCGGCATTCGCTTGCCTGTAATGTTTCACGATTGAAGACTTTCATGGAGGTGTAAATTATCGTTTATTCAGATTTAAGTATCGAATAGATAGTTTATGCACTGGACTTGAGTTTTCAATTTACCCTTTTGAATTCGAACATATTCAAGTATGGAAAAAAGATAGATTCTCACGTAGGTATAAGATTATCTTGTGTCAGATTTAAGTATCAGAGAGATAATTTTTATCTGGACTTGAATCTTATCTTTCATCTAATTATTGTATTCGAAGACAATCTATATATTTCAGTCAATTGCGGTCCGAATAATTAGTTTAAACAACACAGCGAAGTGTTAAATTCTGAACCACCGCCTAGCGCATCGAATTCGAGCGCGGGGGTTGAAAGATAATTCTAAGATAAGAATTATCGCGGGGCTTGGAACATGCAGTTGGATCCACCCTAATCTAGATTGTTTTTTTTTACGAAACAACATCTCGATCATGTGAAATTCTTTGTAAGATTTTGTGTTATCAAGCTTGCAACTTTATTTTTTTTGCCCTTTCAGTTTTTTCATCAGACTAGGCCTTTGGCAATAATTCCTTTTCTCTTATCTGATTGGAAGGACTGAATCACACTGTTTGTGTGAGATAATATGGTAATTGATTTTAATACACTTGTTTATTGCAGTGTTGCTTGGTTAATTGGCTGGGCATTGATATTGGAATACACTATAGGAGGTTCTGCAGTTGAATGAAATGACCACAATTTTAGGTATTCACTTAAAAAAATCAAAATGGTTTCCACTCTCTAAGTTTTTTTCCCCGTTATTTCATTAGATCTTGTTGAGAGTGTTTCATGATTGAGGAAATAGGAGTATCTTGTAAGGTGTATCGATAAAAACCAGACAATACTTTTAAAATAATGTTAGCTTCTAAGTTCATTAAATAATTCGATGATCGGTCGTCAGTTTTGTGATCTTGTTCCTGCTTATCAGATTGTATGCTTTTAATTGAAATCTTGTTGCTATTACAAAATGCGCTTATTGAGGCTTCTCGTGAATCCAAAATATGATCGTTTGCCATAACATGAATTTCAGAATTTCTACAATCCGTCTATTTTTTCTATTGCTGAAACTTTGAAGTATCTTCACCAATATTAAACATCTGTGAATGTGGAATACTATATCCATGCAGGTGTCTCATCAAAATAAACTCCTCACTATTTGTTATGTATCGAGTTAACTAGAACTTGCCCAAATCTGATTTTCTCCCTCTTCTTCAAGATATACATGCAATTTACATATTCTCAATATTTATTTCTATCAAATGATAATTTTATGGTGCTTACTTTTTTTGGCTTTGCTATTTTATTCTTCATCAGGCCTTGCTTTTTGGAGGTCCAAATAGTCTCCCTTCTTTTCTAGCTCGCCAAACTAGCCCTGGAATTGGCATTGTGGTCGATCCTTGTGCAGCCATCTTAGTTTTAGTTGTCACTGGACTTCTGTGTGTAGGAATCAAGGAGGTCTGTTTCTTCTCACTTTGTTGAACGGAGTTTTTTGCCATCCCAAAATTATATATCTAACCTCTACCAACTTAAAACATGATTTATGCAGAGTACATTTGTCCAAGGGATTGTTACTGCTGCGAACATATGTGCTATGAGGCTCATCATAGTATGAGCTTCGTCATTATAGCTGGTGGATATTTGGGATTCAAGACTGGATGGCCTGGTTATGAACTTTCCACCGGGTATTCATTATTCATCTTACTTAATAATTTGCATTTAATTTTTTCCTAGATCCTTTCTATTAATTTACTCCCTTTGTGCCAAAATAAATGCAACACCATTTGCTACAGTACTAAATAAAAGTTTTTTTTTTTTTTTTGTGACTATGCTATCATTTCGCATCTTTGATAGTTTAGTTCAAAATATTAGGATGCCTTGGGTTTTGTTTTGGAGGGGTTTTTTTGGTGAGAAATTGTATTGGAAGTTATATTTATTTGGTGAGGATGCGTTTGGATTACCTATTTCCGAATGGTATTTGGGTAATTTTTTGTGAGATTTTGTTTGGTTTTATTTGAATAGGGAACAAAAATTATTGTAACATTTAAATCGTATAAAAAGAGAGAAAGGAAAGAGAAAGAATGTCAGACTTTTGACTTAAGTTATTGGATTACATGAACGTGTTTTTTAGACCAAAATTGTGAGAGTCAAACATGATGTTGCCGAAACTTCGAGGCCAAAAATTGGCTTGGAAATGAAACGAAACATAATCTTGATATTTGGTATATTATGTAATATTATTCAAGTAATACTAAATGATCTATTATTGCACTAAGAAAAATAGTCAGATCGATTAGTTAACCAAAGCAGCAAAGCTATTATGTTTTTCATGGAGGGAATATTATTCTTTTATTTGAATATCACGTTACTTCTATATTCTTTTTAGATATTTTCCATTTGGGGCCGATGGGATGCTTGTCGGTGCTTCAACTGTTTTCTTTGCATATGAGTATTAAGACAAAAGGTTTGGGGTTTATTAAGGTAAATCTCAACAGTCATTTGGATCATTTTGTTTTACAAGTGAGGTAATATAGGAATTGAATTTGTTGCCTGGGTTTTTACCCTTTTTTTTTTAGTTTCAGCCTTCTATAAAATATGATATGTACAAAGGCAATCTTATATATTTTTCGGACCTATTTCAACTATCTCTCTCTCAGTGTTATTATCACGTTTCTCAACTTCGTGATTTGTCTGGATTTACGGAAGATAATTAATTGAACTATATGAATAATACTGCCATAAGTAATGTCCAATCTACTTGAGTTAAACTGGTGCCATATTTCTGATTATTCAAAAGTGAGATGTTAAAAATGGCCACATACATAGCAAAACAGGTGTGTTTGGAAATATAGTACGCCTAAGTGATATACAAGTTAGTCAATATGGTGTCTTTGGAAATAGAGTGCATCCGAGTGATTTACAGGTGATTATAGGTGTTCAAATAATATCTGCCATGAACTGAATTTTTCTTTCAACACGAAAAATTGTAAAGGATGTTGGTTACATTTGAAACTTGTTACCAAGAGCTTTGTAGATGGTATAGACTTTCTAGATGAAATCAAGCTCGCTGGCCCTCATTTTATGAAGAGTTATTAGTGATTTTGATATTTCGCTGCCTGTGGGGTTATTTATGAGAACTTTTCATGTTTATTCATTGCAGTACCCTGCATATGTATTTAGAAGATGCATAACACTTACTCAAGTAATTACAGATTTGCACTCTAATTGAAACTTTTTTGCTGGTATTTGTGGAAAGAAAGGAAAGAAAGAGTGCTTCAAACTAGAGACAGTCGATCGCAATCTAGATATGCAACCGTGGATTGAAATTTAAACTACTTAAAGCTCTATCATCTTGAACGAGTCTGAGTTAATTTATTTAGTGCATGGAAGTTATATTTTAATTATCACTAAATTGCATCACAGGTATAAAATGATTTGTACCGGGCACCATCACCGCGCATTGCGCGGTGCCCGTTAACTAGTACACATCATAAACCCCAATTTGTATGGTGAAAATCATAGAATAAATTTTAAACTGTACTTTTTCTATTGTGTTATTTTTCAAAAAGATTCCTATTAACACCCGTAACAACACGGTATCGACAAATAATATAGAGTAAGTAAGATCGTCTCCACAGGGAAGGTTGTCAAGTACCAAACAAATTTTATCCTATTATTTAGACTAGCGATTAGTAAGATTTAAGATTTTAACTAATTAAAAACAGAAATAAATAATAACAAAATTTATAAACAATAATTCGATAAATGGAAAGCCTAGGGATTAAGACTTCATCAAGGTATTTTTATGGATTATGAACATCATTGGATTGTAAATTCTTGCATTCATTAAAGACCCGAATTTTCTTAATTACATGGATACTCTCCCGAGATCTCCATGAGTACCCAACTAAACTCGTTCTCGTCACTCCCATGATCAATAACTAATCTAGATGAATCCATTAATTTCCATGAAATTCGTTAGCTAGCCTCATGCACAATTACTAATATCCCTATTGAGTAATTTAAACACGTCTATCAAATCTGAACTAATGAATTAATTCACCTCTCGGTACTTCTCAATTCATCTTAAATCATGTATTTGGTGGCCAATCATCTACAAGCATTAAACCCTCATTGATAGATTAATTAAAGCAAGAAATATCCCAATGAAAATCAACAATCCATAATAATACTCAAAACTACATCTTAAACCCTAGAAAATTATTTAGCTACACATAATTAAACAAGAAGAAGAAATAATTTGCATAAAACTAAGAATTCTCATGTTTAACAATGGTGGAAAATAATAAGAACAATTGGGGAAGAAGAAGAACTCAAGAAAAACTAAGAAGAATCCTTATGTTGATGGCAAGAATCAAGATTTATCTTTCTTCTCTTCAATGGCTTCCTTTTCTTTCTCTCCAAGTTTCTCTCTTCTCTTTCTCTCTCCCAAAAATAACGTCTTCTTTCCTCAAAGAATCTAAAAAACTCCCCTATTTTTCTGACTTCTTCTATTTATATAGGAATTCTAATTACAAAAAGTCCAACAAAAGACCCAAAATCCGAGCCCAACCAGAAATTCTGATTTCTGCGCGCTGCACAGTGGTGCCGAATATTGGCACCACTGTGCCAATTCTGCTGTCCATTTTTTTCTTTACTTTTTCTTCAACTCAACTCTTTTCGTTTGGACTCTTCTTTGCTCCTCTTTAAGTCTCTTAGTTGAGTTCTTCACTTTGCTTAGAAATTCCTTCATTTACTCGCCAAATCAATCGTCCTTTGCCTATAAAAGCATTTAAACGACTTAGAAGGCAAAATACGCAATTACAAATAAAAACATCTAAAAAGATCAACTCAAGGTATGAATTCAAGACAAATGTGAGATAAAAACATACTAAATCAATGTTACTTTTAAGACCTAACAAACACCCCACACTTAGTCTTTTACTCGTCCTCGAGTAAATCTAAAACAAATAAATAAAAGAACAACAAAATAAAATAACACCACTTTCGTAGGGAACACGATTGCACTTAGCACGTGCAGCAAGCCGTTAAACCCCTAGGTTTCCCCTAGTGGACGAGTTTTGTCTCGTGAGGGTTTGCAGTGAATATACCCACAAAATTCTCGACATGTACCTACTTGTATCATTGTTTCTCACCTTAGCAACAAGCCACAACAATTGGGCATCCCCACAATTATCATACAAGATCTAACATGAACGCACAAATTACTATCTTCCACAATATAAATACTTTTGTTCAAAGTCAACACACTAATTCAAACCAAGTTTAATTTAAATATGCATCCACGTGAAAAGATGAATTCTAGCAAGGGAAATTTCTCAGCTACATCAAGCAAACACAAACATTCTTCATAGCACAATCCTTCCTTTCCTTCTTTCACTTAACACTCATTAACCTGTGCAATGTTTTGTTCTCTTAGGCTTTCTATGACACCCATTTAACGAGTTTTAGGTCAATGACTCTCAAACCAGACGGTCTTAAGGCATTAGGTGTCAAGACACCCCTAAGAACTTAATCACTCGAGTGACAAAGGCCACAGAACAAAACTAGGTTTTTATTCACTCAATATCAAGGCATTTATTCAATTCATTGCCCTTTTTTTTTTCTTTCATCTTTTTTTTCTTGTTTTTTTTTCTTCTTTTTGCTTCTTCAACTTTCTTCAAAATTTCATAATGTATCCAAATACTTTGTAATTGCTTTATCTCACCAATCAATTCCCTTTACTAAAACCCGTGTGTAGTGTGCAAGGATGCATATCAAATTTCACAAAATTGAGAACAAATGAGTAACTCGCAAAAAGTATCCATATTACAGAAAATAGGTCTATTTGTTCATTTCAGTCTATCGTTCTAATGTGGGAACTAAAGTGTTGCAAACAAGTCACCAAATCAATCAACAATTCAACAAAAATACGTACATGTCCTTTCTTTCACCAATTTTCTCGATCACCCCACCCCACACTTGAATCATTCAACAATATATACACGCACACACCCCACACTTAAAACATGACATTGTCCTCAACGGACTCACACATAAGTAGAGGCATAAGCATAATGATATTGAAATAAAATAAGAGGGTGAAAGAGAGACTCCCCTATAAATAAGTATGATGTCTCGGGAGTCAAGCGGGTGGTTTCCATGTGGAAAGAGGTGGCGGTGGATAATGGTTGAGTGAGGTGGTGTCGACCAATGGAAATAAATGTTGACCTCTCAGCAGCCACACCATTTTTTTATATATTTTTTTTTAAAAGGCAGGGGATTCGGCACAGTGGTGCCAAACTGCCTGTTCTGTCATTTTTTTTATTTTTTTTTTAAGCACCACCATATGCTTGAATTGACCGGAAAGCATACATAAAAAGCATTAGAGTGGCATTAGATAAACAAGAAAATACGAGAAAAAATTAACAGAAACAAATATAAAATAAAGACAACGAAACGCAAACGAAAACAAAATTAAAGAAATTCTTGGGTTGCCTCCCAAGCAGCGCTTGTTTAAAGTCATTAGCTTGACTGAGACGAAATCAATGTTGAGGGTCGGTGAGGGAAATCGTTTCCCCTCGAGGAATATCATCATCTACAAAACACAAAGTAGGGTTAATCCCTTTCATATCAAACATATGGCAACCTATTCCCTCTTTCTTCCATTGCAATTCATTAAACCATTGGTCCCATGCAAGTGTAAAAAGTGTAGTATGTATGGTAACAGGTAAAAATTCATTGTTGCTAAGAAGAGCGTACCTGAGATATGAAGGAAGAGGTTTAAGTACTACCTTTGGTTTAGAGATGTCAGGATACGACTCTAGTGGATTTCTTTTACCTTGCGAAAGGCTTTCCTTGTGCAAGTCCTCATCATTGTCAAGAGCTAGAGTTACTGTTTCAATCTCTGGATTCTCATCATCTCTAGCTTTCAACTTCTCCAACGGATCCTCGAGAAACTCCCTCTCAAATTCATTCTTGGTTATCTCATCGATCACATCCACTGAATAACAACTTTCATCTAGGACCGGCGACTTCATTACCTTGTTCAAATCAAATTCCACTTTTTCATCTCCGATGTTCAAGGTAAGCTTGCATGCCCATACATCAATGTTCGTTCCGGCAGTAGCAAGGAATGGTCTCCCAAGTATAATCGGGACCTCTACATCCTCATCCATGTCTAACACCACAAAATCACACGGAATGTAAAACTTATCCACTTTGATTAATACATCTTCGATTATGCCCAGAAGATGTTTGACACTCCGGTCTGCCAACTGTAAGGACATCCTTGTGGGTTTGAGTTCTTGAAAACCTAATTTCCTGCAAATAGAAAAAGGCATTAGACTCACACTTGCTCCTAAATCACACAATGCCTTAACAAATTGAACTTGACCAATGGTGCAAGGAAGAGAAAAACTCCCTGGATCTTTGAGTTTAGGAGGAATACTCCTTTGGATTATAGCACTACACTCTTCATTTAAAGACACTGTTTCCACTTCTTCCAGTTTTCTTTTGTTGCTCAACAATTCCTTCAGAAATTTCACATAAATTGGCATCTGAGCCAAAGCATCCGCGAATGGTATATTGATATGCAACTGTCGAAAAACTTGAAGAAATTTCTCGTATTGCTTGTCTAATCTCTTGTGCTGCAATCTTTGAGGAAATGGAATTGGAGGAACATACGGCTTCACATATGGTTTAGGTTTAACTATCTCTGGTGTACCCTCTTCTGAAGGCTCGAACCTCGGTTATCCCTTGTTCCTCATTAGGTTCCCCCGGTTGTTCAGATTCTCCCACGGTTTTTCCATTTCTCAGAGTTACTGCATTACATTGCCCCTTAGGATTCTGCTCAGTTTGACTCGGCAGTGTACCTTTTGGTCTTGAGCTCATAGTACTAGCCAACTGGCCCATTTGTGCTTCAAGATTCTTGGTTGCACCTATCATCTGATCCATCTTTGCCTCAAGCTTCTCAATACGGTTCGCAGTTCCGTTGGCTAACTTTTCAATGGCTAATTCCCAAGCTTGTGGTTCTCGAGGTGGTGGTCCTTGCTGACTTGGTTGCTGAAAATTCTGAGAACCCTGCTGTTGGAAACCTGGAGGAAACTGTTGTCTAGGAGGATTTGCTTGAGCTCCTTGGTTCCCTTGACCTCCCCAAGAAAAGTTAGGGTGATTTCGCCAACCCGAATTGTAGGTGTTCGAAAATGGATTCCCTTGCTGCTTATTCTGATTGGATAAATAGTTAGCTTGCTCGATGAGTGGGCAATCAGTAGCCGTATGAGGGGCCCCACAAATATCACAAGCTAAAGTAGGCTGAGATACTGCACTAACATTTCCCTTGAGTCCCTCCATGTGTTTTACAAGTGCTTCAATGTTAGCATTGAGCAATGTAATGTTATCTACATTGTGGATGCCCGGTGTCTTCTTTGCAGCCCGACTATCACTCGCCCACTGATATGTATTGGATGCCATCTCGTCCATAAGAGCTAATGCATCATCCGGATTCTTTGCCATAAAACTCCCCCCTGCAGCTGCATCGATATTCATTCGGATACTATGTGACAGACCATTGTAAAATGTCTGCACAAGCATCCAACTTGGAATACCGTGATGTGGGCATTTTCTGAGTAGTTCTTTATACCTTTCCCATGCTTGGTGGAGGGTCTCACTATCAGTTTGCATGAATCCTGTGATTGCATTCCTTAACTGAGCAGTCTTAGCTGGGGGAAAATACTTGGTGAGAAACGCAGTCGACAATTCAGCCTAAGTGGTGAACTTATTTGCTGACTGGTTTTTCAGCCACTCTTTAGCTCTTTTAGACAGGGAGAACGGGAAGAGTCGCAGTCTTATGGCATCTTCAGTAACGCCATTCATCTTAAAAGTACTGCAGATTTCCAGAAAATTCTCCAGATGGGAATGAGGATCCTCCCTCTCAATATCTCCCTCAAATGCAGTGTGCTGTAACATTTGAATGATAGCCGGCTTCAACTCAAAGGTGTTGGCCTGAACGTTTGGTACCGCTATGCTGGAGGTTAAGTTCTGATATGTTGGTGTAGCATAATCCCGGAGAGTTCTCTGCGCAGCAGGTTCAATCCTTTGTAAGTCTTCTGCCATTCTACGTTGTTCTCTTTGCTAACGTCTGCCTCTTCGAAAAGTTCGTTCTGGTTCTGGATCGATTTCAATAGCAGGTGCACTCAAAGAACACCTGTGCATCTACTAAAATTCAACCTAAAACAAGAAATTAAAATCAGAGCGAGACAGATAAAATAAACTAAAAATAAATAAAATAAAATAAATTCGAAAATTTGAAATAAAAATAAATGTCTAAACTAATAAGAATTAACTTTTTATTGATATTGACTATTTGTTGCCTTCCCCGGCAACGACGCCAATTTGTTAACACCCGTAACAACACGGTATCGACAAATAATATAGAGTAAGTAAGATCGTCTCCACAGGGAAGGTTGTCAAGTACCAAACAAAGTTTATCCTATTATTTAGACTAGCGATTAGTAAGATTTAAGATTTTAACTAATTAAAAACAGAAATAAATAATAACAAAATTTATAAACAATAATTCGATAAATGGAAAGCCTAGGGATTAAGACTTCATCAAGGTATTTTTATGGATTATGAACATCATTGGATTGTAAATTCTTGCATTCATTAAAGACCCGAATTTCCTTAATTATATGGATACTCTCCCGAGATCTCCATGAGTACCCAACTAAACTCGTTCTCGTCACTCCCATGATCAATAACTAATCTAGATGAATCCATTAATTTCCATGAAATTCGTTAGCTAGCCTCATGCACAATTACTAATATCCCTATTGAGTAATTTAAACACGTCTATCAAATCTGAACTAATGAATTAATTCACCTCCCGGTACTTCTCAATTCATCTTAAATCATGTATTTGGTGGCCAATCATCTACAAGCATTAAACCCTCATTGATAGATTAATTAAAACAATAAATATCCCAATGAAAATCAACAATCCATAATAATACTCAAGACTACATCTTAAACCCTAGAAAATTATTTAGCTACACATAATTAAACAAGAAGAAGAAATAATTTGCATAAAACTAAGAATTCTCATGTTTAACAATGGTGGAAAATAATAAGAACAATTGGGGAAGAAGAAGAACTCAAGAAAAACTAAGAAGAATCCTTATGTTGATGGCAAGAATCAAGATTTATCTTTCTTCTCTTCAATGGCTTCCTTTTCTTTCTCTCTAAGTTTCTCTCTTCTCTTTCTCTCTCCCAAAAATAACGTCTTCTTTCCTCAAAGAATCTAAAAAACTCCCCTATTTTTCTGACTTCTTCTATTTATATAGGAATTCTAATTACAAAAAGCCCAACAAAAGACCCAAAATCCGAGCCCAACCAGAAATTCTGATTTCTGTGCGCTGCACAGTGGTGCCGAATATTGGCACCACTGTGCCAATTCTGCTGTCCATTTTTTTCTTTACTTTTTCTTCAACTCAACTCTTTTCGTTTGGACTCTTCTTTGCTCCTCTTTAAGTCTCTTAGTTGAGTTCTTCACTTTGCTTAGAAATTCCTTCATTTACTCGCCAAATCAATCGTCCTTTGCCTATAAAAGCATTTAAACGACTTAGAAGGCAAAATACGCAATTACAAATAAAAACATCTAAAAAGATCAACTCAAGGTATGAATTCAAGACAAATGTGAGATAAAAACATACTAAATCAATGTTACTTTTAAGACCTAACAATTCCCAACAGTAGTGTTAGACCCAAATCGTGGGTTTTGGTGTTTATGAATTTACATGTAAATATGTGATATGATGATGTGCATGATTTACTATTTTTTAGATGTATGAGATAATACGTGGATTTTAATAGATTTATGTTTTTGAGGATTTATCATCTCCTTTATTCCTTCGAAATTAGTAAAATTCAATATTTATGTAATTTTTAATGTTGATAAAATAACAAGAAAAGACGGGGCTTGGAAGCTCTATTGGAAAACAATCGACTCGTCATCGTCGTCGTCGCGGCGACGGGTGCTAGAAGCTACGCGAGGTAGACTAAGTCTGCCTTCGAGCAGACAGCGTGCAAAGCATGCACACAGGCCAGTTAGATGTTTTTATTAAACATTGGTTTTAATGGATTTAAGGATTAAATTTTTTTTAAAAAAAATTGGATTGTAATTTAAAATAAATGAAGCTAATTAATTTGAATTTTTTTATTAGAATGAAATAAATTTTAAATCCTCGAAAATATATTTCTAGAATTAAAATTACATTTTAATTCAAAATTAGCATATATATTTTTTGTGTGTTATATGGATATCATGTTTGACATGCTATATGTGATGGGACAAGATTCATGGACGTAGCCTCGTTTTTTATTTGTATTTGTTTTTCATGGGTTGTAAAGGCGAATTTTGAGCCTATGTTTTATTTTTTTTATGAGTTTTTTATATAAGTTGTTTTTTCAATTATATAATAGTTAGAAATAGGATAGGCCCAAGAAGAAACCCGAGTCGATCCTGATGAATTTGAAGAAGGAGCTTTGGAAGCCATTTAAATTAGAGTGTTCTTCTTTTGGTTGCGCCGTTGATTTGGCCCAATATTGGAATTCAAGGTCCATGAATCGTGTGTTGTTAACTTCCTAGGTTTGCTTTATTTATATTTATTTTATATATATGTTTGTGCGATATGAAAAGAATTAATGTGCGAATTGAGACCTTAAACAAATGTGCTTAAATTCTCCCAGATAAAACACTAAGTTGGAAAGGGGTACTAGGTATCCCGCTCTTCACTAAACTTAAAAAAAGATTAAGATTATATTTTTGTACATAGCATCATCCCAGTTAGTGGGGGTTTATGTATTTAGAATATGATTTTAAATTTTCTTTAAGTGCATTGGATGTCATTGGTCGAAACAAATTTCACCCTATATACTTAAAAGGTTACAAGATGTGATTCAATTGTTAGACTGATAGAATGTTAGTAGGCTAAACTTAGGTAATTCATAAACTAATATGTCATTAGAAGGTTAAGGTTTGATGGATTATGGGCAAAGAGATTGAGACATCGATTAGATGGATTGATATTTCACATCACTTTAGAAAGTTAGTGAGTCATATATCGTTAAAAGGTTGCAACTTACTGAACTTAATAGCGAATTCAATAACCACTACGAAATCTTCCAACAATGACTTCTGATTTCCACAGAGGGAGTGTAGCTTTTCAAAAAAATATAGTGGAAGTTAAGTTTTTATTATAAGTCCTTTATTTAAACTTAGAGTCATAATTATAATCAAATCTAATAATTTGATTTACTTTTTTGTACTTATGTATTTTATCTGTCTTGCAAAATGACTACCAACCCCCTATCAATTTTACTAGAAAAGAACACCTAGACTTATCCTAAATATGTGGAATGGATTCAAAACTTGAGGATAGTCCTCAATATGGAGTCATTGGTATTTTTGTTGGACACAGACATCCCAGGTACACCACCGAGGACGTGTGCCAATGAGAAGAAGGTCGTAGATTATGAAAAATGGGTAAAGAACGACATCCGGGTGTATGTGTAATGGGCTCGATGACCAATGAGCTGCAGAGGTCCCTCGAGAAGATGACCTCGGCGAGGGCCCTCATGGAAAATCTAGTTGCGCTCTATGGTGAGCACATTCGTACTGCTTGATATGAGATATTGAAAGAGCTCTTTGGTGCAAAGATGAGAGATAGTGAGAAAGTTGGGGATCATGTCCTTAAGATGATCTCAAGAATTGAGAGATTGGAGGCTCTTGATTTCCTCATGAACCCACAACTTGAGATTGATCTCATCTTGCAGTCTCTTCCTTACTCCTTGTCCCAACTCATAATGAACTTCAACTGCAATAAGATATAGTGTAACTTAGCTGGGTTAATGAATGAACTTCTCACTACATAATCTCAATTGAAGTAAAAAACAAATCAGGTGGCTTTAGTCATCTCTTTTGGGCCCAAGCCCAAGAAGAAGAAGAAGGCTAAACAGTCTTCTAGTTCACCTGCTCAACAAGCAAGGGAAAGCCCTCAAAGGTTCAATATAGTAAGGGCCCCAAGAAGACGGATAGATGCATACACTACGGTGAGCTAGGCCACTGGAGGAGGGAATGTCCTAATTTAGGCCATAATGCTTCATGTATGAAACTATTTATTTTAGAAACTAAGGCTCCGTATGGTTGTGTTTTCGGAAATGAATTCTGAGTTTTTTTTGGGGAATGTGTATTACAGAAATTCGTGTGAAAATGTTGACTTAATTTGTTTATTTGGATGTATTTTTAGAATTTGATTGAAAGTAGTGTAGATGTGATATAAAGTTAATTTTTATTAGGATTTGATATATGAAATGATTGAGTTGGTTATGAATGTGATGATGATGGGGGAAAAGATATTAAAATAATATTTTTTTTTAATAATATTATGAGTTGGTAATAAAAGAATATGTATATATGTGTGTGTATATATATATATATATATACATACATATTCACACACATAATATAATATATAGAACTATTACCGCTAATCATCCCCCATGTCACGCAAAAGTGTCACTTTAGTCCCTCTTGTGAAAAAATTATCACTTTCATCTCTTATGTCCATAATTTGTACCCAGATGGTCCTTTTCTCGACATTCCGACCAGTTTTTTCGGCTTCCCACGCGAAAATGGGGCTATTCACGCATATATCATGCGCGTCTTTACGAGAAAATTTATAACTCATTGTAGAAAGCTCGGATTCATGAACCGTTTTCTTCCCATGAAACTAGACACATAGGGATATCCACTCATTTATCGCACATAATCAGGAGATGTCTAGAACAAAACATTTTTGTATTAAAAAATTAGCTAAAAATCTGTCAGCTGTGCAGACAGCTGTGCGCGTCTTCACGAGAAAATTCATAACTCATTGCAGAAAGCTCGGATTTATGAACCGTTTTCTTTCCATAAAACTAGACACATAGGGCTATCCATGTATATATCGAACATAATCAGGAGACGTCTAAAACAAAGCAGTTTTGTATTTAAAAATTAGCTAAAAATCTATCGGCTGTGCAGACAGCTGTGTGCGTCTTTACGAGAAAATTCATAACTCATTGTAGAAAGCTCGGATTCATGAACTGTTTTCTTCACATGAAAGTAGACACATAGGTCTATCCAGGCATATATCGCACATAATCAGGAGATGTCTAGAACAAAGCAGTTTGTATTAAAAAAATTAGCTAGGCATCATTTTCGACAGATTTTTTGCTAATTTTTTAATACAAAAGTGCTTTGTCCTAGACGTTTCCTGATTATGTGCGATATATGCGTGGATAGCCCTATGTGTCTTGTTTCATGGGAAGAAAACGGTTCATGAATCTGAACTTTCTACAATGAGTGATGAATTTTCTCGTGAAGACGCGCATGATATATGCGTGGATAGCCCTATTTTCGCGTGGGAAGCCGGAAAATCTGGTCGGAATTTCAAAAAAAGGACTATCTGGGTACAAATTATGGACATAAGGGATGAAAGTGATAATTTTTTCACAAGAGGGGCTAAAGTGACACTTTTGCGTGACATGGGGGATGATTAGCGTTAATAGCTCTAATATATATTATACAAATAGAACGAAAAGACAAAAAAAAAGAAAGGCAGTCAGACAGTGGGGGGCGTTCATGGGTTGGGGTGGGGGAGCGGGTATGGGTTTGGGGGGTGGGGGGCCCTTCATTTTTAGTTTTTTTTTTTGTCACCTGTTCATTTCTTTTTAGCTTTAGATTTTTATCCTTTTTCCATTTCGTGTTTTCTTTTCAATTTTATATTTTAAAAGTTCAAGAAAATTGAATGTTGCTCGTCTATATTTATAATAGTTAGTGCAATTATACGGTTCGTATTGGACAAATATAAAAATAGAATGTGATCCATATATGCAATATTTTATCTAATGTGTAAATATGATTGGAGCATAAGTAGTTCTATATTTCTTTTTCCATTTACATATAATATTTTATTTTCAATTTAATTGAGGCAAATTTATTTCCATCTTCTTATAATGAGATACTATGATGTTACAAAATATCTTTGCTCGAGCTCGAGCCGAGAAAGTTAGTGAGACTCGGCTCGAGCTCGGCTCGTGGGCAACCCTATTAAATACCACGTTAGTACCAAAATGAAATAATCGAGATTCAGTCAGTATTTATTTGAATATTGAGAAGCTAAAAAAGTATAATTTAAAATCCAATAAACAGCAAATGAAATTATTAAAATGAAATTATAAATCACACAATATTGTATATACTTTTGGTAAAAGCATGGCCAATTAAGTCTCAATTCAAGTACACATATTATTAAATATGTATGAAATATTAAATATTAAATCACACAATATTTTTTTTTCAAATTATATATTATTAAATATTATTTAATAATAATAATTGAAATATTTGAAAAATTGAATAGGAATTTTTATTATATAAAATATGAAAAAGTGAGAAAGATAATTAGTTGGATAGTGGGATAGTGTAATTAATGATAAAATATTGTGAAAAGAATGAAATGATTGGTTGTTATATACGGGAATGTGTAGTGTATTTAAAATTTGATCATTTTCTGTTGAATTTGGCTTGGACTGTGTATTTTCATTTTTTAGTGATCCAAAAAATGAAAATATTTCCTAAATACACAACCATACATAGTCTAAGTATTGTATGATTGTATTTTCCACTTCATGGATTCTAAATTATGGAGCTAGTGCTCATGTTTGTGTTATGAATCAGGATCCAGAATGAAGTAGAAAGATAGAGCTTGGTGAGGGGATGATCAATGTTGACAGCGGGCAAAGTGTCGCGGCGACCCACATTGGATCAACTTCTTTATGTTTATTATCTGGACATGTTTTTATTTTAGAGGATATTTTGGTTTTGCCAATGGGGCTTAAAAACATTATTTTTGTTCCTAATAAATAATTTTTCAATTTCATTGATAGTACTTGTAACATTTATTATGGTAATAAGATTGTCTGCCCTGTTACATTAGTTAATGGCCTCTACTATTTAAATGTTCAAAATTAAAGTGTTGTGAATGCTATTACTAGAAAAAGGGATAGATTAGACATTAACCAAAACATAGTGTGCCATTTTAGACTACGCCATGCTGGCGAGCGTAGCATCCACAAGATGGAGAAAGATGGGCTTATAGGCCTATTAGGATCGGATCCCCATCAAACTTGTGAATCTTTTCTGAAAGGCAAGATGCCTAGATCTCCTTTCATCGGGACTTTTGAAAGAACCACTGAAGTTTTAGGAGTAGTGCACACCGACGTGTGCAGACCATTTGGAGAAATGGCTCATGGTGGTTTTTACTACTTAATTACTTTCAATGATGACCTCTCCAGGTATGGTCAGGTGTATTTAATGAAGCATAAGTCTGAATCATTTGAAAGATTCAAAGAATAAGGTTTTAGTAGAAAATAAAAATGGACATCATATAAAAGCTCTACGACGAATTGTGGTGGCGAATATATGCGTAATGAGTTTGATGGTATCCTAAGTAACATTGAATAGTATTACAACTCACACCGCCAGCAAATCTACAGTTAAATATGGCAGTAGTGTTAAGGAACGAAAGCTTGTTAGACATGGTTCAATCCATGCTCAACTATACAGATTTCCCTATTTATCTTTTTGGGCACACATTCCTTACTGTTGTACACATCTTGAACAGATGTCCCTCTAAATTTGTTCCTAAGACTCCATATGAGTTATGGAGGGATAGGAAACCAAACATTAACTACATTAGAGTTTTGGGATGCACTGCCTATGTTAAGAAGACAAAAGGAGAGAAATTGGAGGCTAGGTCCCTTAAGGAATGTTTCGTTGGATATCCAGAAGATTTTATGGGATACCTCTTCTACCTGCACGATGATCAGCGGATCATTGTTGCGCAGCAGACCTACTTTCTCATGGATGAGTTCATTCGAGAAGGTGGAGTAGGTATGAGGATTTTTCTAGATGAACAAATCGAAACTCCTAGGGAGACACCTGATCAAGAGACACGAACCTAACCTATTGTGACACAACTATCATAAGAAGATCTGGTAGAGTACCTCATCAACCTGAAAGGTATGACTATTGACTGTATCAGAGGGAGCCCATGGGGATGACCCCTCTACTTATGACCAAGAGATGGTGGACATAGACTCTGTAAGATGGAGATAAGCTATGCAAGCAGAAATAGACTCGATACATTCCAACAAGGTCTTGACACTGGTAGATCAACCTGAAGGTATAGTACCTATTGGGTGCATGTGGATCTACAGGATGAAGATAGACCCGGATGACAATGTTGAAACCTACAAAGCTAGGTTTGTGACCAAAGGTTATAGTCCAAATGAAGAAATTGACTATCACAAAATATTTTCGTCTACGGCAATGAACAAGTCTATTCGAATTCTACTTGCAATAGTTGCACATCAAGACTATGGTGGATGGACGTGAAAACGACTGTTCTAAATGATTCTTCGAGAAGGATATCTATATGGAACAACCTAAGGGATTCATGTCAGAATCTGGTATCCATAATATGTGTAAGTTTAAGAGATCCATTTATGGATTTAAGCAAGCATCAAGGAGTTGGAATCTTCATTTTGATGAAATTGTCAAAAGATTTGACTTCATCAAGGATGAAGATGAGCCTTGTGTCTACTAGAATGTTAGTGGGAGCAAGATCACTTTCCTAGTAGTATATGTAGATGACATTCTACTTATAGGAAACGTCATAGTCATGGTGACTTCAGTTAAAGCGTGGCTTACGAGTACATTCTCCATGAAGGATTTGGGAGAGATGACCTATGTTGTAGGGATTCATATCTGATAGGGTGTGAATTTACATGTTTTAGGGCCTCATATTTATTGGATTTATATTGGTTTATGCATGATTTATACCACATTTGCATTTAATTTGTGTGCTTATCGAGTAAAGGTGGAAAATCACTACAATAGAGAAATAACGCAGGCAAATACAGAATTTATGCATATTTTGAGTTCGAATTTGAGGACGTCTCCTTCAATAAAGTTGTTTATCTCTGTGTTAGCTTCACTTGGCAACTTGAAGTATCCAAATCGGAGGTCTGTGGAGAGAGTTATGAAGAAAATACAATTGCTGCGCCGAATAGAGAAGTACATGTGCCAGGATACGCCCCAGCGCCCTCCTAGTCATGCCTAGGCGTGGATAGTCCAAATGTTACTCCTTTTCAGCCTAAATTCCAGCATTATATGATGTGTAAGAATCACGTTTGGCCATAATTCAGCACATGTGTTGAGGGGTTGTCATAAGTGTGTTTCTTGGTAGATTTACTTTATGGGCGCCAAATCAGAAACAACCTCCATGTTGAAACATAATTTAGGTATACTTAGCGACCGAATTGGACAAACTGTCCTTCTGGAAAGTTGTAGATCCATGTTTTATCTGCACATGGGGACTTGAATCATCCAATTTGGAGATCTGTGGAGAATTGTATGAGGAAAATACTAAGACTGCGCTGGAAAGCAAGAAAATAGCAGCATGCATGTGTTTTGTTGAAGTTTTCACATGGTTATGCTTGGTGGAATGCTTAAGGGCCGAAAGTTCAGTATTTTTTAGCTGGTTGGAATCTTAAAAGCCAAACTTTAAGCATCACCTTAGGTGGAATTCTCATTGGGGAACTTTAATGGGAATTCTTAATGCATACTTTAGTGGAATTTTGGCTATAAAAGGAGGGGGAACCCATACTCTTCATGATTCACTATCAATTTCAGATTCTTGGAGAAGAGGGGGAGGAAGTGACCGATCCATAGAGAAGAAAAGAGGGGAGAGAGAAGGATTCTTGATTCATCATCATCATTGGAGAAGGAAGATTCAATTGAAGTTCCATCATTATTCACTTTTGAGGGAGTTTTTATAGCTTTTCATTTCAATTATGTCTATGAACATATGTATTAATTCATTTATGTTTTTCATATTATCCATTATGAACTAAATTCATAAGACTAGGGCCATGTAAGGCCAAATTGTGATATATTCTTATAATAGATGATTGTTGAGGTTGTTCTTATATTGTTATGTGATGTGAATTTGTGTTTTTGCCTATCTTGCATATACTTGATCACTATATGTTAGAATCTTATGCCTAGGTTAATATTTCGGGAGAAAATTGACTTAGGGTGCAAGAAATTCACATCATGACCCGTAACTAATGAGGAATTGCCCTAGACATAGGTAAAGATTCCCCGGTGAAGTTGTTCGATTCAAATCGAGTGAACTCTAGTACGTTAATGCATGTTTAGTGGTTAGATTTTCGGATAGGAATATTTGGGAAATCACGATCTAAGCATAGGAGTTTATACGCGAGACATCGGTTATTCTCTACCCTCGGAGCTCTCACCATAACAATATAAGCGTAATCCTTCAACGAGAATCTTTATAAGTATAATTGATCAATTTGAACCTAGCATGTGCCTTAGTCTCCCTTTCTATTTTGTTTTAAATCATTTGTTCAACCTTGTTCTTATCTTACGCATTTCACACTCATTTTACCTTTATTGTTTTGATCTTTGTTGTTATAAAATCTTAAACTAGAATTCAAGTCCTTGTGGTTCAACAATCCGGACTTCTCGTCCACTTTTATTACTACACACGACTAGTGCACTTGCTATTATAGTACGTTAGCTTTTAGCGTGTCAATATCCATAGAGATAGATCGAATAGGATGATAGGAATTTCCTAAACCCTTTACTTAGAGAAAGTCCTGAAGAGATTTCGCATGAAAGACCCTAAGAAAGGATTTCTACCTATGAGACACTTGGTGCACTTTTCTAAGTCTGTGACTCCTCAGAGGGAGAAAGATTAAAAAGAGATGAGCATGGTGCCGTATGCGTTTGCGGTGGGTGCTTAGTGTATGGCATGTTTTGTATACGACCTAACATTACCTACATAGTAAGCGTGGTGAGTCGATTTTAGGCAAATCCAAGAAGAGAGCACTGGATGGCTATGAGTCAATTTCAGGCAAATTCAGGAAGAAAGCACTCGATGGCTATAAAAAATATCCTCAAGTACCTGAAGAGGACTAAGGATATGATTCTAGTATATGGAAATGGAGAATTAAGAGCGGACGTTTATACTGAATCAGACTTTCAGTGTAATGTAGATGATCCTAAATTCGCCTCAGTATTTATTTCCACACTCAATGGTGTATAGCTGCCTAAGAGTTCCAAGCAAAACACAACTACAGATTCCACCACTGAGGCTGAGTGTATAGCTGCCTAAGAGGCTGCTAAGGAGGATGTTTGGATAAGGAAGTTTCTTGGAGAACCTCAAGTGGCCCTAGAGTTGAGCTATCAGTGCCACTTTATTGTGACATCAATGGGGCTACAACACAAGAAAAGGAAACAATATCTCACAACAAGTCCAAGCACATAGAGAGGATATATTACATCATTAGACAAAATTGTTGGAATATGAGAAATAGTTGTGCAGAGAACAGACTCAACTGACAATGTCTCTAACCTCCTCATCTTGATTGACATCTTGAGAAAATGAATATTAGATACCATAACGACTTGCATTGAGTGCAAATGGGAGATTGTTGGGCTTTTGCCCTCGAATGCCAAATCTTGACACGGGAAAAACTAATGTGTTTGTACAACAAGAGGACTGATTGTGCAACTAATAAAAGTGAATTTTAAGTTCGGATTGTCAATCTCACGGGAACTTATATTTTAGAATTGAAAATTTTAAAACAAGCAATATTAAAATAAAATAAAGAATTGTAAATAACTAGAAACAAGAAATGACAAGCAAGCAAGAATCAAATAAGAAAAAACAACTGAGGCGAATGCGTTGATAAAAATTAAGCAATTATCAATATAAAGGCATATTTCATATTATTAGACTATTGTTGCTAAGGTGAAAGATTCCTTAACTAATTATTAACCGATGTCTCATGATAACAATCATATAATTAATTAATGGCTCTCAAAATATCTCTATCGAAAAGTCTAATTAAGAAGCTTGCATTAAAAATCTAGAATTTCCCCAGAAAAATCGGCTGCACCGGGGAGTCTTTACCTATCTCTATGGCAATTCTTGTTTAAGGGTTATGTGATGATCCTCTTGACCCCTGACTTATCTTCTCTCGAATGGCTAAGCTAAGCAATTAATCATACATATGCTAGCCAAATATACATAAGCATTAACAACAAGATCAAAACATAAAGCAATTACTGAATTAATACGAAAAACACAAGCTTTATAGATCAAATATCATAATTCGGGCTAAGCATGGCCTTAGTCTACAAATTTAGCTACTAATATTATTAGAAAATCACTAAGTAAAAGATATATATTCATAGACAAATATAAATCTAAAATTAAGAAACTTTATATGATTGATGTTCTTCAATTTCTAATTATTTCTTGCACTCTTGCTCTCCAAAATATATAAAAGTGTATGAAAAGGCAAACCCTAAGCATGAGAACAGATCTGGTATTTATAAGAAAGAAATGGAAGACTCCAACTTGAATTAGAATCGAAATTTTTTGAAACTGCTGTTGCCAACCCAGACGTTCGGACGTCACTCCTCTCCACGTTAGAGCATTGTCTGGCATCATATTTTTCTTCAACTATGACTTCAACGTTCGAACGTCACCGGCTTCAGGTTCGGGCGTTGGATACAGAAGATGAACTCTTGATAAACTTGCAACGTTCGAACTCTATAAACGCCACATTCGAGCATTAACTAGTCCACTTACGGATGCCACAAAGGTCATGCTCAGGCATCAAAGACAGGATTTAATTTTGTAGTTGAAATCTTCTTTTACATACTTTTTTTGCCCTTTTTCCTCAATTGCAATGATTTATACCCTGTACTCACTTAACAAACACTTTAATGCATATGTGGCAGACAATCATGCATAAACCAATCTAAATCACAAGAATATCGGGCTCTAAAACACACAATTTCATGTCTTATCAAATTCCATAGAGGATATATTAGTGTAGGGCTTTTAAGATGTAATTATGAACTCTTTATTATTATTAAAAGGCATCTTTAGTTGTCATACATAAATATTATAGATATTCATAAGTAGTATTCAATTATAAGTCCATACAAGAGTAGAATTTTTATTCCTTGATGAGATAAGAAAATAGGTACTAGAAGAGTTCAATACTTGCATACTCAATAAGTTAGCAACTCATAGAGTCTTAAGTCGGCATTGAGACTCATCAAGACTTGTATAATATAGGCTTTAACACAAGATGTGTCATTCGAATTCTATGAGATAGTCGAAGCTTATATTATAGGTGTACTAATGGGTTTAGTGCACTCGGACACAATTTGCATCAATTTTATCACATGATTTTACACTCTTCGACAGTCAATGGTGGACTTGATTAGTTGTGATAGGTATGTGTGAACCTCCGACCTGAGGTTTTAAGTTGAAAATATGCTTGTGACTTTAGGCCTGTCATGAGAGTAGTTAGGTCACCCGTTGGTGGAGCCGACCTTGAAATGCGACCTTGATGGATAAGTAGTAGTCTTAACTGATATCAAAGAGGGGATTTGTTCTCGCATAATTGAACGTGCTAGTATCCTATACTATAATAAAGTAAGTGAGCTAATAAGTCTCCCGACGAAGTAGTAGAGTTGCTTATGTTAGACGCAAGAAGAAACTCATTGATCTAGACTTATTATTATTTAAGCATGTAGTCAAGTCTTTGAGTTTGACATATCCATGACTCTTACTTGACTTGGATATAGAATTAAGAGTTTATACAACAGGAAAGTTAAGAATGATCCAATCATTCATTTTATCTAGGTTGCGATGTGGACCACGAGACTGGCTAGGTGTTACTCGTATGCTTTGGTTTTCTCCTATTGCCACATAAAGACGAACCTAAAGAATCGTGCTTAAAAAAAATTAAAATGGAAATTGTGGAGTTGATCTTGTAGTAGTATTTTTAGCAATGGTACTTAAACTATTTATTGGATAAATAAAAGAGATAATTAATTGAATTAATTTATTCATTAGATGAATATATTAATTTACTCATAAGATTATTTAATTAATTTCTTGGAGAAATCAATTATTTAATATCTAATTAATTATCTAATGATTTGTTCATTTGTTCAATTTTTTGATTGGGTTAATTAATAAAATAGATAAAAAAGAGTTCATGTGGCTCGGCCTTAGTAGACGGCCCACATGGGACTTTGAGGACTAGGTTTTCAGTTATGTGATAGATTTATATCACTTTAATTAGACCTAGCCTAACATTTTTACAATCTACTCACTTGTGCTACAAGAAAAGGAAATTGACACGACAAAATCCTAGCAAGAGAACTAGGTTGCGTAAGTAGTAAAGTGGATGTTTAAGTCCGAATTTATCGTATCCGAAGGGACAACTATAATCTAAGTACCGAGACTACTGTATTACTCAATTCTAAGTGAGGTCGGTCAATATGAGGTTGATTTAAACTAATTATCAAAGACAAGAAAATAAACTAAGGTAACATCAAACCAAACAAAGGGAGAAAGCAATAGAGAGAAGCGATCAAGGCACATGGTTCAAATAATTATGCATTTCGATTGTGATTTAGGTTCTATTGAATTATTAGATTGATTTAGCTAAGGCGAAATTCTCTAACGTACATACTACCCAATCTCTTGGCATAGCAACCATACCCTTGTTAACGATTTCCTATATATCTCTATATGAAAACCCGGCTTAACAAAGATGCATTTAGGGTCTTGGAATTCCCCACGTGAATGGAAAGCCACCTAAAGAAACCGAATCTATCTCTAGTCGGTTTAACTATAGGGTATTCAATATGTATATCTTTTCTAGGTTATTATCTCTCGATCTCTAACCTAGGCATTTTATCGAACACTTGGTGATCAAACAAGTGAAGCATTGAGATCAAATATTGAATACATAACTAAAACCAACATTAATACAATAAATACCAAAACAACAACAATCAAAATAACATAAACGGCCTAGCCACGACCTTAATCAAATAAGTTTAGCTCATGTTCACGTCAGAAATACGGATACTAATCATACAAGTCATAGGAGGTTTGAATAAATTCAAGAAATAAATATGTAAAAACTCCCTAATTCTTGTAGAGATGTGGATTCCTCGTTGAATTCTCAGTCTTCTCACCAATCCGAGCCTTCAAGGAGACGTTGTGATCTTCAATCTTCTCTCCCAAGCTCCCTCTCCCTCTCTTTTGGTGTGGCTGTTGCTATATGAGGTACGTTAGGGTAAAAAATGACTAAAATGGGTATTTATAGAGCAATCCTCTGCCTCGAACGCTGCTGCGTTGGGTCCTGAATGCCACGGCATTCACTTTCTGCTCTAAACACCGCGACATTGGTGGATGAACGCCCCTGCTGCTCCGGCCAGTTTTAGTAAAATATGCATAAATTTCTTTACCAATGTCGGAATAAGGTGATTCAAGTGGATATAGAATCCTAAAACAAGGATCTACAACTCTCAAGAAGACACAAAGTCCCAAATCAAACGTTAAATATAATAAAATTGTCTCACAAGTCACTGAATGAGAAAACTCCATCATAAGACGTCTCTTCCGATGACTTTTTCACCTACTTTCGTAGAAATTTACATGTGCCTATTATATTTCCATTGGTATACCAAGTGTGTAATTTGGACATGGGTAGAGAAATATATTCTATAAACTCTAGCACTGCGCACACAGTTTGTATCTTTATGCATAGTTTACCTTCAATCCTTGTTCTTTTCCTCCAAATGTTATGTTATTCTATAAAATATGAGAAAACAAGGGTCAAAGCATCATATGTGATCAAATTATCAAGGAATCAATCAAAACTGGGTTGATAAACGGGGGAAAACTAGTGCAAAAATAACATATATCAAAAATCAATTCCCCCTCTCTAGACGTCGACTAAGAGCAAGTCAAAGGAGGATTTCTATCAAAGTTTTATGGCATGTCAATTTATAGGTAGTGGAGGAAAATTCATCACTCGGATCAAAAATAAGAAGGTGCTTTTTTCACCGGTGCTGTGCAAGTTTTGTGGAAAATCTTCAACCACTTTACTACAATGGGTAAAGTGGTTGTATTTCTCTTTTCGTTATATACATCATAATCCTCGATTCATTTTATGGTGGAATCAAAGAATAAATTTTAAATTGTACTTTTTCCGCTGCGTTGTTTCTCTGAAAGATTCCCAACATCAACCTTACCATCAGGACCAATCTTTCTCTTAAAGATCCACTTGTACCCAATATGTACTATACCTTCGGGTTCATCCACTATAGTCCAGACTTGGTTGAAATGCATTGAGTCTATTTCCGCTTACATATCTTCTCTACATCTCGCAAAGTCAATTCCACCATCGCTTGGTCATAAGTATAGGGGTAGTCCCCAAGGCCTCCCTCTACTACAATTTGATGTTCCGACTCCTCTCATAATAGATAGCCATACCTCTCAGGCAGCTGAGGTACTCTGCTAGATCTTCGCAACGGTGCTTGTGTCACAAGGTTTGATTCAAATTTCTCCCTAGGAGTTTTGATTTGTTCATCTAGAACAATCTTCCTACCTACTCACCTTCTCGGATGAACTCATCTTTGAGAAAATAGGCCTATAAAGAAATAATGATCCTCAAATCATTGTGCAGGTAGAGGAATCCCATGAAATCCTCGGGATATCCAACAAAACATTTTTTTTAAGGGACGTAGCGTATAACTTCTCTAATTTTGTCTTCTTGACATAGGCAGGGCATCCCCAAACCCTAATGTAGTTAAGATTTGGTTATCTACTCATATACAGTCTTAGGAACAACTTAGAAGGACATCTATTCAAGATGTGTGCTGCAATAAGGAGTGTGTGTTCCCACAGGTAAATCGAAAAGTCTGTGTAGCTGATTATGAATCGAACCATGTCTAAGAAGGTTCGTTTCCTATGTTCAATTATCCCATTTAATTGTGGGATTGTTGGTGGTGTGGTTTGTTATACTATTCCATGTTTCTTTAGGAACCCATCAAACTCATCACTCATATATTCACCTCCACAATCTGATCGTAGAGCTTTTATATGATGTCCACTTTTGATATTCTACTAACCCATGAACTCTTAAAATCTATCAAAGGATTCAGACTTATGCTTCATTAAATGCACCAAGGATACTTAGAATCGTCATTGATGAATGTAATGAAGTAGTAGAAACTCCACGAGCCATTTCTCCATACCGTCTACACATGTTGGTGTGCACTAAACCCAAGAATTGTGGCTCTTTTAAAAGTCCAGGTGAAGGATATCTAGCCATCTTGCCTTTAAGATAAGACACGAGTGGGATAGGGATCCAACCCCAATGGGCCTATTTGCCCATCTATCTCCATCTTGTGGGTCTTATGCTCACTGGTATGAACTAGCCTAAGATGTCACATTAATCTTTGGTTAGTGTCTACTCTACCACGCTTTCTAGTTATAGCATTCACAACACATTTATAGCACTGCCAATAGTCTTAATACTATAATGAATGTTGCAAGTAGTGTTAATGAAATAAAAACATAATTGATGCGAACCGAAAAGTTCATCATCATAATATGCATAAAATTCTTGTTGCCTCTTTCAGTTATCTAGAAATCCTCCTTTCGTGAATTAGGGATTCCTCCCTCTATTTACATGAATAATGTAAGTTATTAAGATAATTCATTTCCTTTGTGCTCGATGAAATGGGGAAGATGGATATTACCATGATGAGTCATGGATTGAATCAGTTTAACAAGTAGAAACGTCTCTATTCACTCTATTATTTTGTTGAATATCTTCTTATTTTTTATTTTATTGTCCGGCCTTTTTATTTGATTTGTATATTCCTTAATATTTTTAGGCTTCTTGTCTTGGGCTATTCAAACTTTTTACCGGGCCCAATAGTTTCGCTATGTATAAATCATCCTAGTCCATTAGACTATTATTCCAAAATGATAGCATCACAAGTCCCCACACTCTCGTAGTTGGACAAAATCCGACTGGGAGAGTAGAAAAGTTCTCCCGAGCCGAGTTTATTCAATATTATTTTGTAGCAATAGCTACTCGTATTCATCATTAGAATAAATTTTTCAAGCAAAACTCATTTAATATTTCTTGAAAATCGTTCAATCATTACTATTAAAAAAGGTATTTAATTTTCATCGCAGACATAAGCTCGTCGTTATCCTTAGAATTATAATGAATAAGTCTTTTTCAAATTCATTAGAAGCACAAGTTCTTTATAGTTGGACTTCTATTCAAGACGGTTTTTAAGGTCCTTACACGCTTTGACTTTCTTTCCTCCTTAGATTTATTAGACTTATAATCAATATGTCTTCTCAAATTCATCAAAAGCGCAAGGTCGTTTTTATCCTTGAACTTATTATCGATAAGTTTTATAATGTCATCATAAGCTTGAACTCAACTTTCTCCTTGGACTTTTTAGATATATAATCAATAAGCCTTTTCAAATTCACAGAAGCGCAAGCTCATTTTTATTTTTGAACTTGTAATCAATAAAATTTTCAAAGTCATCACAAATTTAGGCTCGTCTTTATTCTTGGACTTATAATTAATAAGTCTTTTTCAAATTCATCACAACCACAAACTCGATTTTCTTTAAGACTCAAAATTAATGTCCTGTAAAACCATCATAAAAACAAGGTCATCTTTATTTTTCAAATTATGATTGTAAAACCATCACAAGCACTAACACATAATCTTTCTTCTAAGACTCATAATAAATAAGAATAGTAAAACCATCAGAAGCACAAGCCCATTTTGACTTTCATCTCTTTGTAGCTTTAGCCAATTATTATTTTAAAATCACGTGATTTTCGGGAGTCGTTACTAAAATCAGAAAATAATTGTGTCCATACCAAATTTCAAAGATTTCTCCTTCTCTCGGTAAAAGCATAAAAATGACAATATATCACAAGAAGATATAAATGAAATAAAGATCAGCAAATAGACTCCATCTAGAAACCATTTTGCAGACACTATATTCAAAATGGAAATATAGAGTTGGCAGACAAATGAAATTGCAAAATTTAGTGAGAAAAATCGCCAAGAACGTGATTCACGCATGACCTCATAATTTTTTATGCATCATTTATTAACATGCTCAAGCAAAGCTTCATCTTATAGTTGATGAAATTTGATTGAGTATTATCTCGCTATCGACGACCTCAGGGAAAAACCAAATTCTCATAGTGATTGAGCTAATCTTGCATTACGATTTTTAATGACTTACTATGAATGTGGGACAACCTCAACAGGTGGAAGACTATTATGTATCAGCCTGATTACCTACCTCAATTCATCATCAATATTGGGAGCATCTTCTAAGCCGGCATCCACATTTAAGAAAGAAAGTCGAGCTCATATCAGAAGGGGATACCATTGAACTAGGAATTGCTTCACGCATATTCTGAATACGAGTTATCAATAAGGAGATGGTATGATATTAAAGAAAGATGAAGTGATCATTTTTAAAAATATAAATGCATCAACTCATCGTTTCAAAGGCGTACGTTTAGCCAATCATATCAGACTAAGAACTATCACATCAAAGATCAAGGAGACGGAAACAAATCAAGTGGTCCTTAAAAGCATCACCTTATTATTTCACAGGTGCTTAGCCAGTCGTATTAGAGGCATAGAACCTATCACGTCAAAGGTGTAAATCATGCGTATCATAGACGCAATTCTGTCATTATCAGCAATGTAAAGCATATTACATTAGGCTTAAAAGCATACCATATCAGAGGTGAAAGCCCGTCATTATTTAAGGCGAAAGCTATCACATCAAAGGCGTAAAGCCCATCATTTCATTTTTCTCTCAAGACCATCCGTGGGAAGCTCTTCCTATTTTATAAAATCCAACAAATAATCAAATGGTTCAATGATATGTTCGCAAATCAATGCGTTTTGCAAAGAATCATACAATAAATTATGGGCTTCATCGTGCTTCGCAACGTATGCTTAATCATTCAACAAATTTTCTAACAAAACTAAAGAATCATGTCCTGTTTTAAAATGACATTCTTAAGATATGTAGAAAATTACAAGAATTCACGATTTTAGAATGTTTATCATGCCTTTTAACACTAGAATAGAGGCAATTAGAGCTGCCACAATGAGCAACAATTACTAATTAAAACAAAAAGTATTTGAGTCCGAGGATCAAATTAAAAGCCAGCAGAAAATGAAAACTTTAATCGAACGTCATTTTGATCTTGTATAAATCATGTGCATCACATCATCAGCCGGTCCAGATACACTGAAAAAATGATAAGTAATGACAAGATGGCTAGTGATAATATTAAAGTTGTTATTAATTCAATATATTGAGTGACAAGAATTTATGTGTTATCACAAAAATGATTTATAAAAATTTAATAGTGACAAGAATTGTGTATAACTTGCAATTCATAACAATTAGTGACAAGAAAATTATTATCACAATTAATAATTAGTAACACATGTTTGCTTTATTGCAACTTTGGTACCTCATGCAAGTTGACCTGTACATTTTTTTGGTACTATATTTTGGCCTACTGATCATTTGGGTACATTAGATTTCAGAAAATGCCTATTTTAATACAAATGTGCACCGAAAAACTCAAAATTAACCGCAAAATGTCAATTGGCGGGAAACTTGACTTGAATTTGGGATTTTGCTAAAATTGAGAGAAAAATTAACTTTCAATTTGGGGGTTTTAGTATATGGAGGGAAAATTGACCTTCAAGTTGGGGATTTAACTCACATACTTTCAAGGTTTTCTTGTTTGATTTATTTAAAATTTTGGAAATTTTTATTCAAATATTTTTTTATCTAAGTTGGTGGTCCCAAATGGCATACGAAAGGGTCTAGAAGGAGGGTTGAATAGATCCTGAAGTCTTTTTCGACTTCAAAAATTTTTGTATCACTTTTAAGAGTTTGAATAAGCAAAGCGCTAGGTCAGGCTCTAAAGATAAAATAACTTAGTATTAGTGACTTCGGCAGTTACCAAAGTAGGGCAACGCTTAAATCGCTTAATCAGGGTTAGCACAGCGGAATTGATTTTTAATGTTTAGCCTTTTTTTAGCCGAATAGTCGCTTAACCATTTTAAAGCCTTTTAAAGATATGATGTGAATAGTAAAGTAGAGCAATAAAACAATAAATAACACAAGATATGAAAGGTTCACTGGGTGATGTAATCCCAACTACGTCCTTCTGCTCCTTTACACTCAGAGAAAATCCACTAAGATGATAATCAAAGGATTTCCTGCACACAGATGTTTCTACAAAATAGAGGATAAGGAAGATGATCTTGAGCTCCTTGATCACACGGATTTCAGCTCCAATGAAGATCTTCTCCAACATGCTTTTCTCACACAGAAATGCTACTTGTAAGTCAACAACTTTCTCACGCAGATAAAAGAGGTTGAGGGTTTTCGTCACAGGTTTATTTGATTTTGTGAAGTTCAAACAACTTGGGATATCTCAATAAGAGTGTAGAGTTCTTCTATGAAGATGTTTGAGATATCGGTGACTGTCTTAAGTATGTATGTGAAAAGCTCGAAGGATTTTGGCTATGGAGTTTGTAAGCTTTTCTTAAGAATATATCGGCAAAGTTTTGACCTTTTTCTTGTGTATGTACGTATGTAATTAGGGTTTACTGAAGGGCTCTATTTATAGAGTTTTGTTGGGATTTGTCCGTTGGACACATGCAGGCCCGTGTCTCTCACGCGGCGAGTAAGTAGCCCTTATTTTGACATTTCTAAATTTTTGCTGTTACCGATTGGATGTTAGTAGACTTTGAACTCTGTATTCTGACAGTCTAGTCAAAAGGTGACTTGTCCACAAGTTATAATGCGTTTTGAATTTATTTCCCGTTGGAAATAAATGTCTGTTGATGATTGCATTTAAGTTCTTCATGACTTGAGAATTTATTTCAGGTGAATCTGATCCTTGATCGCTTGAGTGTTTTGAGCGCTTGATTCATTATCCCTGAAAAATTCCTTTAGCATTTGACAGACGCTTAAGACAAATTTTTATCTTCACTTGACTTCAGAGGTTGATCTTCAACTTCATCTCTGACACACTCACCTAGAATTCTATTAGCAATTCGGTATCTAATACTTGGTCTAAATTCTATAAAGATAAAAATTACAAGCCTAACAAATTAATAAACTTTCAAATGCTTATACAAGAATTCTATGAAAGCATAAACTTACATTCTTTTGGGATTTAACATAAAATTCTACTCTTGTCATCATCAAAACACCTAACATGAAACTTCCAAACAATTTTCCCCTTTTTGATGATGTCAAGACCTTAACTCTTTTATAGTTACTAATAAATTGATAGTCAAAATCATTCCATTCAGGGTCTTTTATTCTATCAAAGCGTTGGATTTCTGAATTTTCATAGGGTCCCCCTGGAATTCCTTCCAGAGCATGTTGCATAATTTTTATGGATAGTTTAGGAGTTCAAGAAAAACCAAAAGATTTTATAAGTTAGCGTTAGAAAGTTCGTTGAGTTAGCTAATGTTAGATTAGCTTCAACAGGATGTTTCAGCGTTCAATCATTCATTCATATAGTAAATTTGAAGCATACAATGATTACATTAAAAAACATAAAACAACAGAAGATAAAAGAAAATAAAGCAAGATAAGCGATCATTTTCTCTGTCGCTTCTTAGACATCTCTTCCTGGAAGATCTCATTCGCTAGATCTAGGAGAACTTTGTCAATGTCAATCATAGTTGTATGATAGACTTTGCTATAGTCCTCACGATTTTCCTTAGTGCTTACATTGAGTTCTAATAGCCTTTCGACCCAGTCACTTGGAGAAATTCCAAACGTCCGGATTAGATCATGATAAAAATCTTGGACTTGGTCATTTTAAGGCTTCCAGTTTAGAGGTCTCCTCAAAGGTCCAGCATAAGTGTGAAAACCCATACCCTCAAGAAAATCAACATCCAGATCAGGGAGCCTATGCCTGCCTGTGAAGTATCTTAGCTTTCGCTTCTTTGTGAGCATCTTTTTTAGACTCACAATCTCTTCAAACATGGAGCGCCAATTTTTATTATCTGTTTTGAACATTCGCTCCTTGGCTTTGGCTTTAGGATCTTTTGGATTTTGTTTCTCTTTCCCCTTCTTGATTTCATCGAGGGAAGAGCGTAGCTCAGCGATATCTCGCCGGAGTAGTCTGACTTCATCACGAGGAAGGCTACTTGCTTGGCGATACTCTGTCATACTGAATTGGAAATATTGTGTCTTTCAGTATCCGCTGAAGCATTCTGAGCGAGCGAGCGATTAAACTCTTCAGATAGGCTGGTGATTAAGAAAACTATGCAGTCCATTACTGATGTAATTTTCTTGACCGTAACATTTGAAATATCTCGGCTTCTGGTATCTGAGGCAAGCCTAATGTGTATTTCATCATTGGCTATCATTTTAGAGCAGGAACCCTCACTATTTTGGAGCGAGTTCCTTATTGCTTTTCTGAAATCTTTGGCGTCTTGATCGCTATCTGAATTAGAGTCAGAAAAAGGACGCTCGGGGGATGGAATGAGTCCATATGAGCTTGAAACTGCTACTTTGCTTTTTGATTTGTCTCTGATAAAAGGTTCCTCGAGGTCTTCAACAATCTCGCCCTGAACTTCCTGAATCGCTTGATCAACAGATTGAGTTGCAGCGTTTACTTGTGAAACTTGATCAACAAGTAGAATCTCGACTACTGGAGCGTTGGGGACATCTTCCATTTAGATATCAGTGTCTTGAATTAGAGCGTCTTCAACAGTAGGAGGCTCGTCCACTTCCAATTTTGTGATTTCCACAGAAGACGGTCTTTGAACAGGGATGACCCAGATTGGGCCAATCGCTTCGAGAATATGCCTTGGACTTAGGTAGTAGGATCTCGGGATAAAGAATAGGGGCGTCTTCGTGCTCTTCGGTACTAAACGCTAAGTCAACGTCTTTCGGGATCACTACACCAGATGTGTAAGAATTGACGAAGTCCATTAAGAAAGGCATTAGTGCTTGAGCTAGCGCTTGATCCACTGGCCTAATAAGAGAAAGAATTTGGGCCACTCTGATGTTTTGCTCACACATTAAAACGGGATAAAGGTTATAGCCATGAAAATCACTAAAACCAAAGAGATGGTTGAAGGTGATATCCAGCAATTGAGCATTCTCAATAATCGTTCTTTTGTCTCTACGAAATTCTGCATGATCATCAGTTAGACGCATATGCGCTTCACTGGGACTTGGAAGGGCATCTCTCTTGCTGGTAGAGGCATCTTCATTCAGATCCAGCTGGATACGCTGAGCAATGTCTTATTACGAATGGTGTTCCCCTTGACTGATCTGATAAGCTGAGAGCAGATGTAGCTCTCCATACTTCATTTGAAATATGGTAAAGCATTGACATCTCCCACTAGAGATTATCGCCTTTGAAGCAGAAATGAAGCGTAACCACGACGCCAGTACTCAATTCCAAAATTGAAGAGAAAAGGATACTTGAGCATCTCTTTAATCATATGGAAATGCAGTACAAAATCCTCAGCCCATCTGGATGTGTCCAGTATCCAGCGTCTTCCGAGTTGCTCAGCCACTTCTTTGTCTATCTTGGCTTCGAGTAGCTCTTAAATCTTTCTTTTTCAATATCAAAGCTATCGGCCCATACTCTGGCAAGGTATTCTCTGGTTTCATCTTCAACCCAGTTATTAGCCGGATTAGGGTGTTCTCCGAACATTTCTCCCTTTCCTTTCCATAGGCAGAGGGGTTTTGGTGAAGACTTATTAGCGGCAGAATGAACGACTCTCTGTAGGGCAGGATAACCAATTGGATTCAACTGTTTTTCATCGGGGTTCTTCTCCCAATCGCCCATGTGAGGATTTCGAATTTGAACATGAGTGCGGCGGAACAGAAAATAAGGTTTGGACATTAGTTCCCATACCAACTCATCAAGGAGTTATTGGGACTAGATGGGTTTTCAGGAATAAAATGGATGAAGATGGTATTGTTGTTAGAAACAAAGCCAGATTAGTGGCTCAGGGTTATTGTCAAGAAGAGGGTATTAACTTTGATGAAACTTATGCCCCAATAGCCCGTCTTGAAGTGATTCGGATGTTCCTAGCGTTTTTCACATTCAACAAATTCACAGTGTGTCAAATGGATGTAAAGAGTGTTTTCCTGAATGGTAAACTCCAAGAAGAGGTATATGTGGAGCAACCCCCAGGATTCATCAACAACCATTGCAAAAGGATGGTCTACAAATTGAATAAGGCCCTTTATGGCCTCAAACAAGCACCAAGAGCATGGTATGACACTCTCTCTTCTTCCTTATAGGTAAAGGCTTTTTAAAAGGTAGCGTTGACACAACGTTATTCAAAATTACCCATAACGAAGATATTCTCTTAGTTTAAATTTATGTTGATGATATTATTTTCGGATCTACAATAAGCGATTGTATGAGAAATTTTCAAACATGATGCAAGATCGATTTGAAATGAGCATGATGGGTGAATTAACTTTCTTTTTAGGATTACAAGTTAAACAAAACCAAGCTAAATATACAAGAGATATGATTAAGAAATTTGGTATGCAGAATGCATCATCTTCAAAAATTCCGATGAGCCAAACGCTTAAGTTAGATAAAGATGAAAGTGGGAAGAAAATTGATATCACTAACTATAGAGGTATCATTGGATCACTTCTTTATCTTACCACTAGTAGACCTGATATTATGTTCTTGGTATGCATGTGTGCACGCCTTTAAGATGATCCTAGAGAGTTACACTTAATTGCTGCCAGGAGAATCCTTAAATACCTAAAAGGCACACAAAATGTGGGCTTCTGGTATCCAAGGGACTCTCCTTTTGAACTAAATGGTTATTCAGACGTAGATTTTGCGGGATGCAAAATAGATAGAAAAAGTACTAGTGGTATATGTCAATTTCTAGGTGATAGATTGGTTTTGTGGCATAGTCAGAAACAACAATCCATATCGACTTCTACCGCTGAAGCCGAGTATGTAGCCGCTGGAAGCTGTTGTGCACAAATCCTTTGGACGAGGCAACAACTTAGAGATTATGGAATTATCCTAGGTCCTACCCTAATCCATTGTGATAACCAAAGCTCTTTAGCTCTGACCCAAAACCCAGTCCTTCATTCTAGAACTAAACACATTGACATTGGCTACTAATTGTTACGTGACCATGTTCCAAATAAAGATATCTCCATGCATTTCATTGAAAATGACAAACAATTGGCAGATATCATCACCAAAGAGCTCAACGAACAATGTTTTCTCACTTTGAGAAGTAAATTAGGTATGACTTCATTTAAACGCCTAATCATGAAGCATCATATTTTTATAGGCATATAATTTAGGGGGGAATCCACTTTATTATAATGTCTAAAGTGATTTCAAATTTGAAATGAGTTATCAATTTTAGGGGGAACTTTAAAATTGTACTTATTTCAACTAGTAAGAGACAATGATTAAAAATGACTTTGAAAAACTTTATGCATTTATCATTAACGTTTACCTTTATGCATGACAAATTGATTGCTAATAAAATAAAAGTAATATTTCTCAAAAGCGATTAAATGTTCTTAATTAAAATAAGACTTTAGCATTAAGAATATTCCCACTTTAACGCTAAGTAACTTTCTTTGAAAATCATGCATTTTTTTCATCGCTAAAGGTAGCGTGTGGATAAGTTCAAAAGATAAGATTTGACAACTGCCCACGCGCTCCTATCAAATCAAACTGATGGTTAATGATACCTATCTCTAAATAAGCGGTTCAGTAACTGCACATGCCTAGGTACGTGTCAGTGTACCAACGGGCGCGTGTAATTCACGCTGAATATTTTTAAAAAATTTAAACGTTCTTGAAAAGTAACTACGGACTCCAAATTCTATATGTTACAGCAGTTATCGAAATTTATTGCCACTTTTTACATCTGTCTTTATGATTAAACTGCTCAGACTCAATATTTTTCATTTTTGATTAACTGGATTCACACGTGATATTTATCAAAGCAATTGAGGAGTTACTTTTTGCTATGTATTTAAACCCTTCAAATTTTTATAGAAAAATTTTATCATTCTCAAATTCTCTTTACTGTAAAAATTCTCTGAGGAAAAAAGGTTTTCTTCTACTCCCTCATAAAAAACTTATCTTTGTCAGCAATGGCGCCACCAAAGTTTTCCAAATCTGATGCCGGAAACACCTCCAAACCCAAAGCCGAAAGAACCATAGGTTATAATGATGGTTTCCTAGTTAACTGGGAGTACCTTTTTGAGAATCAACACTTCCCAATGTGACAAATTTCCTCTCATTAAAGAATCTGGTTTAAGAACCTTTCTCACCTCTCATTCTCTGATTCATGAGGATGAAGTTAAATACTTCTTTGAGCATTGCTTTTTTCTTCTGCTGAAACCTCATTAGTTCTCTCTTCACAACTGCTTTCTGATTTGCTGAATCTACCCACTTGTGGGTGTGAAGTTGAATAAGTTGCCATGGCTGCTGCTACTAAAGTTAGGGAACAAGTTTGGTGAGGCGACGTTGATGCTGCATACAAATCAAACTTCAAGAAGAAAAAGGCGAATATGTCATGCTGGCCGACGTATGCGCAAAGATGATCAAGTGTCGTAAGGGGTCATTTGATAAGATCTCAAACATTCAGTACAAGATGATGATCGCCATATTGACCAAGCTAAAGGTCAATTGGGCCTTATATGTTTTCAATCGCTTTAAAGAAGCTATGCAGAAGTTAGTGAATCCCAAGCCATATGGGATTTTACTTAGTTTTATTCTTCGCGCTAGTGGATACGTCACGTCCAAAGGATTCAAAGTGCCAGCGCTTAAGTTGTACAGAAAGAAGATGATTGGTGAATTGCTCAACCCTAAGCGAGTGGGTTGTGCAGCGGTTCCCAAAGAGAAGCGTGAGAGACTCTTTTCTGAAGGCCTAGCAGAAGGGCGAGTTCATGGTGATGATGAGGAGCAAGAGACTTCCTCACTAGATGAAACAGAAGAAGAAATGGTGGTCAAGCGACCAAAAAGGAAGATCTTGTTGAAAGTCGCTGAGCCCTCCAAGCCAGCCAAGAAACAGAAAAAAATGACCAAGAAGAAGAAATCTCTCTCCCCTCCTCCAAAATCCCCTTCTCCTCCTCTAGCGTTTGTAATTTCAAAGGAATCCGAGGAAGTAGAAGAAGAGAAAGTGTCGCTAGCCCGTAAGAGCACACCGTGTTTTACTCCAAAGGGATCAACAAACGCTTCAGTAGAGACAGCACTTGAAGAACCAGCGAGTGCCCCTCTTTCTCCTCCTCCTAAACTTGTTTTAGAACCTGAAGCAAATCCTCATTCACAGGATTTTACTAGCAATCAAGGTAAGTACTTGTGATAAACAATGGACATTATCCTTTCCTTGTTATCTTCTTTAACGCTAGGATAAATTTTTCCAGCTCGAAGAGAAATCGACATTCAGTATGTTCTGAATACCTTAGAGGCTTGTAACATTCCCATTCGAGCTGATCCTCTTAATTCTTTCCTCAATTTAGATGATGATGAAGAAGTTTTGGAGCCTGAGGTAATGGAACTAAATGTTTCCAAAGATCAAGCGACTGATATAGTCGAAGATAGTCCTCAGGGTAAGCGTTTCTGTCTTTTGTATCTCAAATCTCTACTTAGTAGAAATTTTCTTTGTTTTCAAACGCTTGCATGTATCAACTCAAAGTATGCCAGAAGTTGATGCACTTCCCCCATCAAAGGCTGAACTAGAGTTGGACGTTGATTTATCAACCGTGGAGAAAATTGCTAAAGAAGTCGATATTATCCTTCCAGAAGTTGAGATCTCTACTGCTAGGGAAGCGAATGTAGATGCTGAGTGGTCGACAGAAGTGGCCCCGATAATCCCCACTCCAATTGGTCCTCCTCGTCCCGTGGTATCTTTCTTTCCCAGAGGTTATGATGATAGCCTTGAATTCTACTATTTATAGAGAGAAAAGACCCTTCGGCAGATGATTGACAAGGAGCTTAACTTTCAGACATCACTCCACAATCCTACTCTTTCAGACGCTCAGATGTCAAAAATTTTCGAGAAGCTAGCAACACTAGGTCTCAAGTCTAAGAAGGAGATTATTGCTCGTCTTGAGTATCTGGAGACTCCTCTTAGCGATTTGGCAGAGTTTGAGAGCAACCTATTTCAAGAAGTCGGCCGCAGTTTTGAACGGTGCTCAAATTGGTTAAGCTCCTCTTGCCTTGCTTCTATCCAACTTGAATCACTAAGCGCTTCATCCACTTTCCTTGGTTCTGTTTGAGATAGGAAACTTGCGAACATGGCCTCATTAATTGTAGTGGCCCTAATCGTTATAGGTGCTCCAATATCTCCAATTACTAGCTCTGGTGGATGATCTCTAAGCCATTTTTCATCTGGTTGGAATGGGCTGAGAGACTCTTGATCATAAATCGCTTGACCCCCATTTGCCTCTTGCGCAGTCGCTTCATCATTCACAGTTCCAATTTACTCTTGATGATCATTCTCTTTATGATCATCAGTGTTTCTTGCAATATCATCATTGATAACCTCACGATTAGCCTTAGGATTGGTCACAAAGATCTCATCATCCTCATCATCAACACTATTATCACCAAGATTGATTTGTGACGCTTGTTGGGAAAGATCTTCAACTCCTACATCATCAATATTAACCTTACTCGGTTCTTGGTTAACATCATCAAACACAACATGAATAGATTCCTCAACCTTCGATTTGATCTTATTTAGGATGTGAAAACTCTTTCCGTTTTTGGCATAGCCTAGAAAGATTCCCTCATCCGATTTAGGATCAAACGTCTTTAGGTTATGGGATCCATTGTTATGAATGAAACATTTTGAACGAAATACATGAAAATAAGAAACTTAGTTTTATGTCCCTTCCAAAACTCATATGGAGTCTTTTCATGCTGCTTGTTAATCATACATCAGTTCTAAGTGTAACAAGTGGTATTGATTGCTTCAGCCTAAAACCTTTGAGGTAGCTTGGACTCGGCTAACATTGTCTTAGCGGCTTCTTTAAATGTTCTGTTCCGTCGCTCGACAACTCCATTCTGTTGAGGTGTTCTAGGCGCAGAATATTCATGGAGTATTCCAAAATCTGTACAAAACTTCTCAACAAAGCTTCTTTAAATGTTCTGTTCCTCTATCGCTTCTAATTCTTGTCACCTTTAGATCTTTTGAAGTTTGTAGTTGACAAATTAGCGTTGTGAGCTTAACCCTAGTTTCATCTTTGGACGCTAAAAATTCTACCCATGTATAGCATGAAAAATCATCAACTATCACTAGCGAATACTTTTAGCCACTAAAACTCATGATTTGAATAGGACCAAACAAATCCATATGCAATAATTCAAGAATTCTAGAAGTAGACAGATGCGGTTTCTGTTTAAAAGATGATTTAATTTGTTTACCCATTTGACATGCATCACATAAGCGATATTTTTGAAAGGAACCCTTAGGTAATCCCTCTACAAGATTTAGTGATATTAACTGTGGTGGTCCCAAGTGGCATATGAAAGGGTCTAGAAGGGGGAGTTGAATAGACCTTTAAGTCTTTTTCAACTTCAAAAATTTCATATCACTTTTAAAGATTAGAACGCTTAGGAAGCTGAGCGCTTGGGTCAGACGCTTCAGTAAAGGTAACTTAGACTTAGTGATTTTAGCAATTTACCAAAGTAGGATAACGCTTAGATCACTTAATCAAGTTTAGCATAACAGAAATAATTTTAAAGCTTTTAGCGTTAGTTTTGGTTAAATAGTCGCTTACAGATTTAGCTTGTCTTTTTCAGAATAGATAAAATAATATAAGACAATAATGAAAGTAAATGACACAAGATATATAAGGTTCATTGGGTGATGTAATCCCAGCTACGTTCTTCTTCTCCTTTTTCACCTGGAGGGAATTTACTAAGATGATTATCAAAGAATCACACATAATTTTTTACAAGATAGTAAATAGGTGAAAATGATCTCGGGCTCCTTGATCTCACAGATTTCAGCACCAATAAAGATCTTCTTCTATAAGCTTCTCTCACTCAGAAATATTGCCTGTAACGGGTTTCAACAACTTTCTCACTTAGATGAAAGGTTGAGGGTTTTATCACAAGGATTTGTTTGTTTTTGGAAAGATCAAACAACTTGAAATATCTCAATAAGAGTTTAGGTTTCTTCTTTGGAAGATGTTTGAGATATTTGTGACTGTATAAAATGTATGTAAAAAGCTTGAAAGATTTTGGCTATGGAGTTTCTAAACTTTTTCTCATCAAACTTTTCTTGTGCATGTACGTATGTCTCTATCTTTGTGTCTCTTTTAGGGTTTGCTGGAAGGAGGTATTTATAGGCAATTCTTGGGATCTTTCCGTTGGACACATGTGAGAGCATGCCTTTCACGTGGCTCGTGATTATACCTTTTCTCTAACATTCCTGAAATTCTGCTGGTTCCGATTGGACAGGAGCAGCTATAACTCTGAAATTCTGACAGTCTGGTCAAAAAGTGGCTTGTCCACAAGTCATATTGGCTTATCACATTTAATGCTCTTATCAGGCATTTAATGCATTTGAATTTATTTCTCGTTGGAAATAAATGTCCGTTGAAGGATTGCATTTATGTCCTTCATGACTTGAGAATTTATTTCAGGTGAATCTGATTCTGATCGCTAGAGTGCTTTGAGCGCTTGATTCAAGAATCCTGAAATAGTCCTTTAGCGTTTGACAGACGCTGAGGATAAATCTTCATCTTCTTTTGACTTCAGACTTTGATCTTCAACTTCATCTCTAATAGACTCACCTCGAATTCTATTAGCGATTCGGTATCTAATATTTAGTCTAAAATCTACAAAGATAAAAATTACAAGCCTAACAAAATTACATACTTTCAAACGCTTATACAATTTATCTATGAAACATAAACTTACATTATATTTTGGGGTCTAACATAAAAATCCTATCTTGTCATCATCAAAACATTTAACATGAAATTCCTCACAATTTCTCCCTTTTTGATGATGTCAAGACTTTAACTCTTATAACTCTTTTATAATTTAAGAGTTCAAAGAAAAGCCCAAATAAATATAAGTTAGCGTTTGGAAAGTTAGTAAAGTTAGATTAGCCTCAACAAGTTGTTTCAGCGATAAATCATTCATTTATATAGAGAGATAAGCATACATGATTTATACTGAATGTAAGATAGTTGAAAGTGATAATAGAAGGAAAAAAAAACAAAATTATAAAGCATTCATTTTCTCTGTCGCTTTGTGCTTTCTTCTTTTTGGTAGATCTCATTTGCTAAGTCCATGAAGAGTCAATTAATATCTATCATGGTGGTATGTTGGAGTTCATCATAGTCATGCCTTCGCTGTCTAGCGCTTTCGTTCAGTTCCTTCAGCCTGTCCACCCATTCCCTTGGAGAAATACCAAGTTCACGAATTAAGTCATAATAGATGTCTTGTCTTCTATCGTTGGATGGTTTCCAGTTGATAGGTCGTCTAAGCGGTCCGGCATTAGGATTAAATCCCATACTCTCCAAAAATTCGATGTCCAAATCCGGAAGCAAGTACCTTCCTAGATAATATCTTGGCTTTCTCTTTTTAGTTAACATCTTCTTTATGCTCACTATTTCTTCAAACATTGATCGCCAGTGTTTATTATCTGTTTTAGATATTGCCTTGACTTTTCTTTATCTTCTCCCTTCTTGACATCAGCAAAGGATTTCTTCAAGTCAGCGATATCGCGGCCCATAAGCTTCACTTCTTCAACCAAAAGGGCAACTTGTGCAGCGATACTTTGAGAGGCTTGATCGGAAGTAGTGTGTCGCTCAGTATCAGCTGAAGCATTCTGCGCAAGCGTCCGATTGAATTCTTCGGAAAGCGAAGTGATCAGCAGTGATATGGTATCCATGACTGTGATTGTGCTCTTTGTAGCAGCGTTTGAAATATCACGGCTTTGAGTGTCAGAAATAATTCGGATTGCCTATCAGCTGTATCTAAAATCTTTGAGAAAGAACCCTCAATGTTGTTAAGTGAATTCCGTACTGCTTTTCTGAAATCTCGAGCATCCGGATCACTGTCTGAGTCCGAGTCAGAGAAGGAGCGCTTAGGGGACGGAATAAGTCCATAAGATCTAGAAACTGCAGCCTTGCCTTTGGTTTTATCTCTGATAAATAGATCTTCAAGCTCTTCAGTAATTTCAACATGAACTTCATCTATCGCTTGATACATGGATGAATCTGCAATCGCTGACGGGGGCTCGACTACTTGGGCGCTAGACGGATCTGGCAAAGAGGTCTCGGGAATTTGAGCGGCATCCACAGTAGGAGTATTTTCTATTTCAACAATTTGGATGGAAGGAGAAGGGCCTTCAACAGCAATGACCCAGAGTGAGCCAATCGTTTCCATCACATGCCTTGGACTTATCAGGTTGGTCTGCTGAATAAAGAATATAGCGTCTTCGTGCTCTTCGTTGCTCAGTGCAAGTTGCACTCCTTCCGACAGATCAACTCCTGAAGTATAAGAGTTGTAGAAGTCCAATATGAATGACATTAACGCTTGAGCTGCTTCTTGGTCCACTGGCCTTATCAGCGATATCATCTTGGCCACTTAAACGTTCTGTTCACAAAAGAGCACAGGGTGAAAATTGTATCCTGGGAGGTCGCTTAGCCCTGAATAGCGATTGAAAGTGATATCCAACGATTGGGCTTTTTCTATCACTGCTCTTCTTTCTCGGTGGAATTCAGCAAACTCCGCGTGTTCATTTGCAACATCGACAAGAATTTCACTTTGTCCTGGAAGAAGCGGTTGCTTACTGGTGGAGGCTTCTTTGATCAAATCTAGAAAGATGCGTTGAACAAACGCTTGACAAGGGTGATACACATAACGTCGCCCTTGACTGAATAAGGCTAGCTGTTGACGGATGTAGCCCTCGATGGGTTGACTATAAACTGGCAGATCGCTAACATTTCCGGCAATATGCTGACGCTGATGAAGTAAAAAGGTAGCAAACCCTCGGCGTCTATATTCTATTCCAAATTCAAATAAGAATGGATATCTCACGAGTTCTTCAAGAGTATAGAGGTGTAAAACGAACTCTTCAGCCCATCTGGCTGTATCTATCATCCATCGCTTGCCAAGCTTGTCAGCTTTCTTTTGTTCTTTTCTAGCGGCAAGGAATTTCTCAAAGAGTTCAGTTTCTTCATCGTAATCCTCAGCCCATAATCTTGCAAGGTATTAGCGGGCTTCATCTTCTGTCCACGAGTTAACTGGATTTGGACGCTCAGCAACAATTGTTCCTTTTCCTTTCCAAAGCTTGAGTGGATTAGGAGAGAGAGAGCATTCTGAGGAGATTTGACAACTGATGGAAGAGTTGAGTATCCAATCCTGTTGAGATCTTCTTCATCTGGGTTTTTAAGCCAATCGCCCATGTGGGGATTTTTGAAAACAATTTTGTTTGACCGCAGGGGATAAAAGGACTCATCAGAGTGACCGGTGAAATTAAAACGTGCTTGGTCAAAGTCTGCTCTGTTGATCGCTAGTCTTCGAATATACTCAAGATGAGATTGAAGACGCTCCAGATTGTAAAGACCCAGGTCGGCGAATCGCTCGAAGAATTCAAATTTGTTTGAATTGGAAACATCAGTCCTATGAAGAGTGTTTTGAAAGTTGATTTTTAATTCAGCAAAGGTCTGGGTGCCCCGTTCTCTAGAGGCATAATAAAATTCAAATTCGAAAAAATATCCGCGAGGAAATAAATCGATACACGAGGAGGAGATCTGGTTGGAGTGGGAATGAAGGCAATAGATTCTGTTGGAATAGGGGTCACTTCTATCGACCGCTCAGCATGTAGAGTCGCTTCACTGACTAGAGAAGTTTCAGCGTCAGGAAGGACTTGAGCTACTTCTTTAGCTATATCCACAACAGTTGCCAGATCAACATCCACTTCAATGGGAACCTCTGAAGATGGAGGGGCATCAGCGTCTGGCGTATCTTGAGCTGATATAAGTAAGCGTTTGAGAAAAGCAAGCAAAATTTCTACTAAGTAGAAATTACAAAGAAAATACTTCAACGCTTTCCCTAAGGACTATCATCGACTTTGTCAGTTGCTTGATCTATTTCAACAGTTGGTATAGTTTCCTCAGGCTCCGGGATCACTTCTTCAGGATCTAAATCTAAAAAAAAGAAGTGATAGGATCAGCACGGATGGGAATAAGCAAATCCTCAAGAGTGTTGAGAACAATTTGAATATTTTCTTCATACTCGGCTGAAAAAGGTTTTATCCTAGCATTAGAGACTTAGAATCTAACTAGGAAAGAGTAAACTACTTTGCTTTGCACAAGTACTTACCCCGAACTTAGGAAAGCCTTTCAGATTGAGCATAGGCTTTAAGATCTAAGCTGATTTCTGGAACAGCGTCAGAAAGAGGTGGACCACTCGCTGGTTCTTTACGCGCTGGCTCTGCTGGAGCGCTTGTCGATGCAGCTGGAGTGGAGAGAGGTGTACGCCTTCAAGCAAGCAGTACTTCTTCTTCCTCAGCTTCTTCTTCTTTTGGTGAGAAGTGAAACGCTGGAGGGGGAGATGGTGATTTGGGAAAAGGAGAATGAGACTTCTGTTTCTTTTTGGACTCCGGCTTCTGCTTCTGCTTCTTTGTTGGCTTTGATGGCTTAGCGACTTTCAAGACTAGCTTTCTTTTAGGTCGCTTCTTCCGATAAAGATGATGAAGATGATGTCGCTTGCTCTTAATCATCGCTGTGAACAATTCCTTCGTCACGAAGACGCTCGCGCTCTTCTTTGGGAACCGCTGCACCACCCCAACGCTTGGGTTTCAGCAACTCGCCAATCATCTTCTTGCCATAGAACTTAAGCGCTGGGACCTTCTTTTCAGTGCTGTTAACGAACCCGTTAGTGCTTAAAATATGACTCAACACAATCCCGTAAGGCTTGGGACTAACAGATGTGGCCATCGCTGCCTTGAAGCGATTAAAAATGTAAAGCGACCAATTGACTTTCAACTTGGTCAAAATAGCAACCATCATTTTATACTGAATATTAGTAATTTAATCAAAGGTGCCGTTCCTGCACTCTATCATCTTCGCGCAGATGTCAACAAGAATTACGTATTCACCCTTCAAATCATTCTTCTTGAAGTTAGGTTCATACGCGGCTTCAATTTCGTCCTTTTTTATCAGTGCCCATACTTTGGTGGCGTCTCCAAGATTGACTTCTTCAACTTCTCCTCCATCGTTTGGTAAATGCAGTAGAGATGAGATCAGTTGGGGAGTGAGAATGAAGATTTCTCGGGCAAAAGGGAAAGTACAAGAAATGGAGTTTCCATCATATGAGACTTTGGCGTTCTTGAAAAAGAAAAGAGTTTCTTCCTCATAGATCTTTGAAAAAGAGGTAAGCATTTCACGCAAACCAGATTCCTGGACCAGTGAAAGAACAATCCTTAAGGGAAAATTCTGGTTATCAAAGAGATAGTCCCAGTTGAAAAGAAATCCAGCATTAACTGTGACTGGTTTCTCAGTTTTGGAAGATTTTTCGGCAGCAGATTTGGAAGATTTGAGTGCCATTGATGAACTGGAAAAGCTTGTGTGGAGGAGAGAAAAGATAATCTTTTTGCCTTAGAGAGAGAACTTTTACAGTAGAAGAATTGGGAAGTGATAAAGTTTTACTGTAAAGGTTGTGAAGGGTTTAAATAGGAGTAAAAAAGTGCGGTAAACTAGGTTAACTGCTGTGAAATATAAAGTTTTGGGATCCGCAATTACTTTTGAAAACGTTTGAAACTTTTGAAATTTTCAACGTGAGTTACACGCGCCTGATAGTACATTGACACGTACTTAGACATGTGCAGTCACTGAACCGCCTAGTTTAGATAGGAATCATTAACCGTTAGTTTGATTTGATAAGCACGTGTGGGCAGTTGTCAAATCTGATCTTTTGAAGTTATCCACACGCTACTTTTTAGCGATGAAAACTATGCATGAATTAAAAAAACAATTACTTAGCGTTAAAGTGGGAATGTTTTTAACACTGAAGTCTTTTTGAGAACAAAATTTATTTTCTAAAAGTTAAAGATAAAATCAATCGCTTGGGTTTATAAAAGACATTTTTATTTATTAGAGATTGATTTTGTCATGCATAAAAGATAAGCGCTAGTGATCAATGCATAAATTTTCAAGTCATTTTTTATCACAATCGCTTATGAGTTGAGACAAGTATAATTTTAAGGTTCCCCTAAAATTTATGACTCATTTTAAAAAAAAATCTTGACATAAATATGAAGTGGATTCCCCCTAAATTGTATGTCTTTAAAATATGATGCTCTATGATTTAAGCGTTTAAATCAATCATACCTAATTCACTTCTCAAAGTGAGAAAATGTTGTTCGTTGAGCGCTTTAATGAAGATATCTGCCAACTGTTTGTCAGTTCCAATGAAGTGCATGGAGATATCTTTCTTTTGAACATGGTCAAGCAAGAAATGGTAACGAATGTCAATGTGTTTAGTTCTAGAATGAAGGACTGGATTTTGGGTCATAGCTAAAGTGCTTTGGTTATCACAATGGATTGGGGTAGGACCTAGGATTGTTCCATAATCTCTAAGTTGTTGCCTCATCCACAGGATTTGTGCACAATAGCTCCCAGCGGCTACGTACTCTGCTTCAGTGGTAGAAGTCGCTATGGATTGTTGTTTCTTACTATGCCACGAAATTAGTCTATCACCTAGAAATTGATATGTGCCACTAGCACTTTTTCTATCTATTTTGCATCCTGCAAAATCTGCATCTGAATAACCAATTAGTTCAAAAAGAGAGTCCCTTGGATACCATAAGCCCACATTTTGTGTGTCTTTTAGGTATTTAAGGATTCTCTTGGCAGCATTTAAGTGTGATTCTCTAGGATCAGCTTGAAAGCGTGCACACATGCATACCGAAAACATAATCTCAGGTCTACTGGCTGTAAGATAAAGAAGTGATCCAATGATACCTTTATAGTTAGTGATATCAATTTTCTTCCCACTTTCATCTTTATCTAACTTAAGCGTTTGGCTAATTGGAATTTTTGAAGATGATGCATTTTCCATACCAAATTTCTTAATCATATCTTTTGTATATTTAGCTTGGTTTATAAATATGCCATTAGGGAGTTGTTTAACTTGTAATCCTAAGAAGAAAGTTAATTCACCCATCATGCTCATTTCAAATTGATCTTGCATCATTTTCAAAAATTTCTCACACAGTCGCTTGTTAGTAGAACCAAATATAATATAATCTGTTCACGGATGAAAACAAATTGAGTAAGGAAGAGCTAATTCAATTAACTCAAGCCCCATTATAATAAGGAAGAGCTAATTCGATTAACTCAAGCCCCGTGATAATAAGGAAGAGCTAATTCGATTAACTCAAGCCTCGTGATAATTCTCCACTTAGAATTATCTAACAACCCCCGCGCTCGAGTTCGATACGCTAGACGGTGGTTCAGACTTTAACACTTTGGCGTATTGTTGAAAATCGTTATTCGGACCGCAATTGATAAGAAAGATCAGATAAGACAGGAAGATACAAGTCCAGATATAAAATTATCTACCAAATACTTAAATCTGATAAAACGATAAACTTTGTACCTCTATATTGATCCCCAGTCGTGTGTTACAAAGATGCTTCGAGCAAGGAAATATGCTGATGTCAACAACACTTGATCACCAGGATTTAATCTACAAGATTACCTAAATTACGCTACTCCTAAGATTATGTCTACTCCTAGAGAAAAACATAAAACTTGTGTAGAGTTCTTCTGTTGTTTTTTTCCTTTTTTCCGCCTTGCCTTTTATCATGTACCCACTTCCTTTGTGGTTAGTAACCTCCTTCAATCGCGTTTTCAAATTATTTGATTGGCACGTCTCTGAACTGGGTAACTCCCTTCTCTTTTTGGGCTTCTTTCGGTGGGCTTCTAACTTATCGACATATCCAGTTTGAACTTTTCCATCATAAAATCAGACTGAATTGCTTTAGGTAGGTCCTTTTTCTCGATTTTCATTAGTCATTGTATGGGTTATTTTGGGCTTTCTCACTTTGAGCCCATTTCTTCGTACTTTTATTAATGAGGCTGTTTGGGCCCTTCAATTTGAGCTCATTTCTTTTTAGGTGTAAACAAATGCCCCCTAAATACACGTACATAATTCAGAGTCACGTGTATTAAAAGACACAATCATTCTTTTTTACTAATAGATGACCATTCGGACTCCAGTTCATCAGTAACCGTGCCTTTTATAACAGACTTTTAATAAATTAGTAATGGACGACCAATCGGATTCCAGGTCATCAAAAGTCATGCCTTTTTGTAACAGACTTCTAATAAATTTGGCGGCTGTGAAAAACGCTCCCTTTTGCGTTCATCTTCCCCATTATCCTTCACTTAATTGGGTGCGTCGCTTCATTGAACAATGACAGGCACACCTATAAATCCTTGTATTTCATTCTCGGGATACACAAGAATTCAAAATTTTCCTTTTTCTTCCTTCTCGGGCTTACTAGCGCAGAAAATTGCCATTTTCCTTCTCCTTCGATCGAGTGCTTCTTACCATTTCTTCGCAACAATGGCTTTTCCACCACACCATTCAATGCACAACCTGACCTCTCTAACTCCTCAGGCATCTATCTTGGACTGTGAGGAAGCATCAGACTTTTACGAGGAAATTAGGGCATTCGAAGCCCATTACTCCGATGCCAAGGTCTCCTCTCTCAATACGACTTATATCGTCCCTCGATGGGCCTTCGACCGTCGCGGTCAGACTATTAGCCATCTGGCTTTGGGTCCCCGTTTTGAGTCATCTGCTTTAAAAGCAGATGCTCTGCATGTCCCTGGTTTACTCGGGACCTGGCCTTCCCTTGAGTCTGACAACACCCCAATTTCCCTTAAGGGGCCCCGCAAATTGGCTTGGATCAACTCTACGAAACCAACCATAGGCTGGATTATCAACACGGATGCCTTTCCTTGGTTTAATCGCCTCAGTCGATTTCATGCTAA